>CM066578.1:49127928-49855428 GCA_033816785.1 Picus viridis | reverse complement strand
GGAAGGATCCATCCAGAGGGACCTGGACAGGCTGCAGAGCTGGGACCAGGACAACCTCAGGAGGTTCAACAAGACCAAGGGCAAGGTCCTGCAGCTGGCTCAGGGCAATCCCAGGCACTGGCACAGGCTGGGCAGGGACTGGCTGGAGAGCAGCCCTGAGGAAAAGGACCTGGGGGTGCTGGGGGAGGAGAAGCTCAGCAGGAGCCAGCAGTGAGCACTTGCAGCCCAGAGAGCCAAGCAGAGCCTGGGCTGCAGCAAGAGAAGTGTGGCCAGCAGGGCCAGGGAGGGGATTCTGCCCCTCTGCTCCACTCTGCTGAGACCACAGCTGCAGCTCTGGGGCCAGTTCTGGAGCCTCTGTGCCAGGAAGGCTCTGGAGGTGCTGGAAGGTGTCCAGAGAAGGGCCACGAGGAGGAGCAGAGGGCTGGAGCTGCTCTGCTGTGAGGACAGACTGAGGGAGTTGGGGTTGTGCAGGCTGGAGAGGAGAAGGCTCCCAGGAGACCTCATTGTGGCCTTCCAGGATCTGCAGGGGGCTCCAAGAAAGCTGGGGAGGGACTTTTGAGGGTGCCAGGGAGGGATAGGACTGGGGGGGATGTAGCACAATTAGAAGTGGGGAGATTGAGATTGGCTGTGAGGAAGAAGTTGTTCCCCAGGAGGGTGGTGAGAGCCTGGCACAGGCTGCCCAGGGAGGTGGTGGAAGCCTCCTGCCTGGAGGTGTTTGCAGCCAGGCTGGATGTGGCTGTGAGCAACCTGCTGTGGTGTGAGTTGGGGGGGTTGGGACTGGCTGAGCCTTGAGCTCCCTTCCAACCCTGACAATTCTGTGTTTCTATTTATAGTCTTAAATAAACCAAACCAAGAACAAAATAACCCAACCAAGCAAACAAACAAAGACCCCACAACCAAACCCAAAGAAACCAAAGAAACAAAACAACTACAAAGCAGCACCACAAGGACAGAAATTGCTCTCAGTTTCCACTGTGATGTGACTTTCATCCTTAGAAGCACTCTGAAGCTTCCTTTCCTTTGTGTACCACTCAGAGCAGAGTTCTCCAAAGCTCTTTCCAAACCATGTGTAGTGGCAGAAGAGAGACAGCTCGCAGGGGAAAACGAACCAAGCCCAAATCAGTTCGGTTAGGGAGGGGAGAATCTGCATCAGAAGGATGAAGGAGCTAGAGTGAAGGGGGAAGTCTTTCCTCCTGTGTTTATGGACCATGACAGAGCAAGGAGTTTCTGCTACTTGCACCACCCCTGATAATATCTACCAGCTGCACCAGGACAGGATCCAAACAAGGAAACTTGGGAAGCTGTGACCTGGAGAGCACAGACACTTTCTAGCTTATTTAAATCAGAGGACACTCATCACAGTTGACATGAAGGCTGATTAGGGAGCAAGACCAGGAGTGTAAACAAGGGCCAGGGCGTTGCACAACGTGATGAGTTCCAGGCTCTGGAGCAGAGCCTCCTATTTCTCAAGCAGCCCTTAGGAAATGGACTAATGAAGTCTAAAGCAGAGCTATTTGATAGTGAGCACATCCAAAGCAGATTCTGTCACCAGCTGATGAGCTGCCTGCATCGTGCAGATCATTCCCAGCCCTGCCAGGGCCTCGGCAGCGGCGGAACTGCCAGCTTCAAGCCATTGCATCCAGAGAAAGTCAGGATCCTGTGGGGAGTCTGCAATCAGCAGGCTCCACCTTGAAATCAACTGAAGGACCTACAGCTGCCAGCAATTCCTTTAGTAAGATGACCTCTTTAGAGCCTGCTCTTGGCCAAGCACAATGAGCCAGTGTCACAGGACCACAGGACATTAGAGGGTGGAAGGGAGCTCCAGAGAGCAGCCAGTGCCAGAGCAGCAGCCCCCAGGGCAGGCCACACAGCAATGCAGCCAGGGGGGGCTGGAAAGGCTCCAGAGAAGGAGACTCCACAACCTCTCTGGGCAGCCTGCTCCAGGGCTCCCTCACCCTCACACCAAAGAACTTTCTCCTCATATTGAGCTGAAACCTTCTCTGCTCAAGTTTGTCTCCATTGCTCCTTGGCTTCTTGCTGTGCAGCACCCACAAGAGCTTGGCCCCCTCCCCTTGACCCCCAGCCCTCAGCTCCTGAGAGACACTGATCAGATCCCTCTCAGCCTTCTCCTCTCCAGACTCAACAGCCCCAGGGCTCTCAGTCTCTCTTCCCAGGGGAGATGCTCAAGTCCCCTAAGCATCCTCCTGCCTCTGCCTTGGACTCTCTCCAGCAGCTCTCTGTCTCTCTTCAGCTGGGGAGCCCCAAACTGGCCACAGGATTGCAGCTGTGCTCTCAGCAGGGCAGAGCAGAGGGGCAGCAGAACCTCCCCAGCCCTGCTGGCCACACTTCCCTTGCTGCCCCCAGGCTCCCCTTGGCTCTCTTGGCCCCCAGGGCACATTGCTGTCCCCTGCACAACTTGCTGCCCCCAGCCCTCCAAGGTCTTTCTCCATGGAGCTGCTCTCCAGCAGGGCAGCCTCTGACCTGTCCTGGTGCCTGTAATCACTCCTGGGCAAAGAAGTTGGGGAGGAGGCTGCTTTCTATCCCTCACTTTTCCTAAGTCAACAAGGAGCCACAGCTTTCATGGTATGGCTGATGTGGAGTAGAGGAAGTTGAGCTTCCTCTGACTTCTTTGCATTGGCTCCCAGATGCCATCAAGCATCAAGCAAAATGAGAACACTTCTGTACATGTGCACAGAGATTAAGCAAAGGCTCTCTTCCTGCATTTATTGGGCTGTGATGCCAAGAAGATTTTCTTTTGTCTATTCTTGCTAGCACCCAGCACTTCCTCCTGGTGTCTTTGCCAAGTTTCACCTTTGTTGGCAATGAATTCTTATTTCCTTTTTTACCAATAAAATTCTAAGCCAGAATCTAAATCTTTCTAAATACACAATTTTGACCCTTCTGTATGTGCTTGTGCTGAAGGGCAGCTGAGTGCCAGAGAGCTGTGGAGGTGCTGGAGCCAGGGCAGAGGAGGGCAAGGAAGCTGGGAAGGGCCTGGAGAAGAAATCTGCTGGAGAGGGGCTGAAGGAGCTGGGGATGGTTAGTGTGCAAGAGAGGAGGCTGAGGGGAGACCTCCTGGCTGCCTGCAGCTCCCTGCAAGGAGGTTGTGCAGAGGCTGCTGCTGCTCTCTTCTGCCAGGGCATTAGTGAGAGGAGAAGAGGGAAGAGCCTCAAGCTGCCCCTGGGGAGGTTCAGAGTGGAGCTTAGGCACCAGAGTGGTCAGGGCTTGGGATGTGCTGGGCAGGGAGGTGGTGGAGTGCCCAAGGCTGGCTGTGTTTGCAGGGGGTTTGGCTGTGGGGCTTGGGGCTGTGGTTGAGGGGTGAGCCTTGCAGAGCAGGGTTGATGGTTGGGCTTGGGGACCCTGAGGCTCTTTTCCTAGCTGAATGGCTCTGTGATCCTGTGGTGCAATCTACACCACTATCTGGGGGCTGCCCAATGCCAGCACAAGGGGCAGGGGTGGAAGCTGAGGCAGAGGAAGTGCCATGGGAAGAGGAGGAAGAACTTTTCCCCTGTGAGGGTGAGAGAAGCCTGGCAGAGGCTGCCCAGGGGGGCTGTGGAGTCTCCCTGTGTGGAGCTCTCCCAAGGCCAGCTGGCTGTGCTGCTGTGTGAGCTGCTCTGGGTGAGCCTGCTGTGGCAGGGGGGTTGGACTGGATGAACTTTGGAGGTCCCTTCCAGCCCCTGGCACTCTGATGCTGTGATATGCAGAGCATGTGTCTGTAAAGTTCCTACACTGCCAGACACATCCAAACATTTGGTATTGCTATTGAGGCAATATTGAAGGAAAGAGCTAGGGATCTGAGTATAAAACGAGCAGGGGTGGGAATCACAGCTTTTGTCATGGGAACCATTTCTAGGTTTCAGGTAATGGTTTTCTGGACAGCAGAGAGCAGTGACTTGACACACCAGCTTTGTGCTTTGCCAGCCCACCCCTTCGGCACTGTTGGTTAGTGCAAAAGCTTTGGAAAGGCCTCATTGCCTGAATTGCTCCAACCTAAACATATCAGTGAGTAACCTCATGTCTGCACTCCAAATGGCTTCATCCTCCTTTGCTTAAGATTTCTCTTTGCAATGGAACTCTTCACAGGAGCACAGCTCACAGGATGCTAGGGGTTGGAAGGGTCCCCTGGAGAGCTCCCAGTCCAAGCCCCTGCCAGAGCAGGAGCAGAGAATCCAGCACAGGGCACACAGGAACACATCCAGACAGGGCTGGGAAGGCTCCAGAGAAGGAGACTCCACAACCTCTCTGGGCAGCCTGCTCCAGGCCTCTGGGAGCCTCCCAGGGCAGAAGTTCCTCCTCCTGCTGAGCTGGAACCTCCTGTGCTGCAGTTTACACAATCTCAGAATAGTTGGGGTTGGAAGGCACCTTCAGAGGTCATCTAGTCCACCCTCTGTGCATCACCATGGACATCTGCTCAGAGTCCCAAACAACCTGACCTGGCTCCAAGGATCAGGCTTCAACCTCCTCTCTGGCCAACATTTCTTCCTTGACTCTAGTCTAAATCTCCCTCTTTCAGTTTCAAACCACCACTCCTTGTCCTGTCACAACAGGCCCTGCTAAGAAATCTTTTTCATCAGCCTCAGCTTTCTTATCAGCCCCTTCAAGGACAGAAAGGCCACCAGAAGGTCTTCCTGGAGCCTTCTCTTCTCCAGGCTGGATTAGTTCAGGGGGAAGGAGGGAGTTATATCCATCAATACCCACAGCCTCTTCTGTATTTATCATAGACTCACAGAGCTGTCAGGGCTGGAATAGACCTCAAGGCTCAGCCAGCTCCAACCCCCTGCCACGGGCAGGGACACCTCACACCACAGCAGGTTGCTCACAGCCACATCCAGCCTGGCTGCAAACACCTCCAGGCAGGAGGCTTCCACCACCTCCCTGGGCAGCCTGTGCCAGGCTCTCACCACCCTCATGGGCAACAACTTCTTCCTCACAGCCAAACTCAATCTCCCCACTTCTACTTTTGCTCCATCCCCCCAGTCCTATCCCTCCCACACACCCTCAGAAGTCCCTCCCCAGCTTTCTTGGAGCCCCCTGCAGATGCTGGAAGGCCACAATGAGGTCTCCTGGGAGCCTTCTCCTCTCCAGCCTGCACAACCCCAACTCCCTCAGTCTGTCCTCACAGCAGAGCAGCTCCAGCCCTCTGCTCAGCCTCGTGGCCCTTCTCTGGACACCTTCCAGCACCTCCAGATCCTTCCTGGCACAGAGGCTCCAGAACTGGCCCCAGAGCTCCAGCTGTGGTCTCAGCAGAGTGGAGCAGAGGGGCAGAATCCCCTCCCTGGCCCTGCTGGCCACACTTCTCCTGCTGCAGCCCAGGCTCTGCTTGGCTCTCTGGGCTGCAAGTGCTCCCTGCTGGCTCATGCTTGGTTTTGGTGATGGTGACACACACTGAGTGTCCATCCTGATCTTGCTCACCTCCATTGCAATGTGGCATTGCTTTTGCTTTTAAACTGAATGCTACTTAAGAATTTCAAAGTTAACCTGCTGCTTGGAACAAAAGGAGTAAAGGGTTAGGAATATCTCAGCCCTTTTATCTGACTCCAGTAAACAACACAACCCATAACACTGCAGAACATTCCACCCACTTGATGAGTTTGAAAGAGCTGTCAGTATCCTGGCAAAAGAAACTTAACTGGCAACATAAGGAGAGCAGCAAAACTTCTTCTCTTGTGTCAGAGCTCTGAGCAGGCAGCCATGCCTGCCCTGCTGCCCCTGCAGGCCTGGCACAATTCATTACTGAGAGTCATAGAATCACAGAGCTGTCAGGGCTGGAAGGAACCTCAAGGCTCAGCCAGTCCCAACCCCCTGCCATGGGCAGGGACACCTCACACCACAGCAGGTTGCTCACAGCCACAGCCAGCCTGGCTGCAAACACCTCCAGGCAGGAGGCTTCCACCACCTCCCTGGGCAGCCTGTGCCAGGCTCTCACCACCCTCCTGGGCAACAACTTCTTCCTCACAGCCAATCTCAATCTCCCCGTTTCTAGTTCTGCTCCATCCCCCCAGTCCTATCACTCCCTGACACCCCCAAAAGTCCCTCCCCAGCTTTCTTGTGGCCCCCTGCAGATACTGAAGCAACTTCAGTTGCTTTTCACTGCAGAGTAAGATGTGCAAAGAGTAAGAATTGTTGGAGTGGATGCAGAGGAGGCCATGAAGATGATCAGAGCACTGGAGCACCTCAGCTATGGGGACAGACTGAGGCAGCTGGGGGTGTTCAGCCTGGAGCACAGAAGGCTCCAGGGAGACCTTAGAGCAGCCTTTGAACACGTGAAGGAGGCCTGCAAGAAAGCTGGGGAGGGACTTTTTCCAAGGGCTTGTAGTGATAGGGTGAGAGGGAATGGATTGGATCCTTGGGAGGGGAGATTTAGACTGGAGTAAATTCTTTATCATGAGGGTGGTGAGACACTGGAACAGGCTGCCCAGGGAGGCTGTGGGGGCCTCCTGCCTGGCAGTTGTGAAGGCCAGGCTGGATGAGGTCTTGACAAACCTGATCTAGTGGAAGGTGTCTCTGCCACTGCCAGGGAAGCTGGAACTAGGTGACCTTTAAGGTCCTTTCCAACCCAAACTCATAGTGTATCACCTGCCACTGCTGCAAGGACTTAAGCTCCATAATGTCTGTGGCTGCCACTGCAGTACACCCAGGCTGCTTCCAGAGCACTCCTTAGCTTCCTCTGTGCCATGCTGAGTGAGCCCAGCTCCCCAAGCCCCTCTGCAAAGGCTCTCTGTTCAAAGCCCCTGACCAGTGAAGCAGGAGAATGGTTGGGATGGGAGCTCCAGAGCTCAGCCAGCCCAAGCCCTCTGCACCCAGCAGGCACAGCCCCAACTCCAGCAGCTTGCCCACAGCCCTCTCCAGCCTCCCCTGCAACAGCTCCAGGCAGGGAGCCTCAACCCCCTCCCTGGGCAGCCTGTGCCAGGCTTCCACCCCCCTCCTGCTGCACAACTTCTTCCTCCCCTCCAAGCTCAAGCTGCTCTGCTCTCCTTTGAAGCCATTGTCCCTGCTGCTGTCCCTGCAGGCCTTGGCCAACAGTCTCTCTGCAGCCTCCTTGCAGCCCCTTCAGGTCCTGCCAGGCTGCTCTGAGCTCTGCCTGGAGCCTTCTCTTCTCCAGGCTCCACACCCCCAGCTCCCTCAGCCTGGCCTCACAGCAGAGCTGCTCCAAGCCCCTGAGCATTCTCCTGGCCTCCTCTGGAGCCTCTCCATCAGCTGCAGGTCCTTCCTGTGCTGAGGGCTGCAGAGCTGCACACAGCCCTGCAGGGGAGGTCTCAGCAGAGCCGAGGGGCAGAATCCCCTCTGTGGCTCTGCTGGCAGTGCTGCTTTGGCTGCAGCCCAGGCTGCCCTTGGCCTCCTGTGCTGCAGGCTCACACTGCCTGCTGCTGGCCAGCTTCTCCCCCCAGCACCCCCAGGTCCTTTACCTCAGGGCTGCTTTCTATCCCCTCCTCCCCCAGCCTCTATTGCCAGTGAGGATGGTTCCAGCCCAGCTGCAGAGCCCTGCACTTGCTCTTGCTGGACCTCCTGAGGCTCACCTGGGCATTGGACTCTTCCCTTTCTCCAGCAGCCACTGGAAGTGGGGGCTTAGACTGGGTTGCAAAGCCATGCAGAGGGACATCACAAATACCCCAGCCTCCTGGCCATGCCTTCCTAAGGTAGGGAGCAGCTCCTTATGCACTTTTCAGTGTTCCTAATGGCAGAAGCCTTTTGGCTCATACTCAGGCAGCTGTGCAGAGAAGCCTCTGGTGTCTTCATGGAAAAAGAAGCAAGCCATGAGTCAGTGGTGTGCACCTGCAGCCAGCCACCACAGCCTGAGCTGCACTGAAAGAGAGCTTAGCCAACAGGCCAGGGAAGTGATCCTTCCCACTTTCCAGCCCTTGTGAGACCTCATGTTCTGTGTCTGATTTTAGGTTCACTCCAGCACAGGAGGGGGATTGGCCCCAGGGCTCACTGCAGCATGGGACTCACCAAGGTAATCAGGGGGGCTACAGCACAGGAGGTTCAAGGAAAGACTGAAGCAGTTAGGGTTTACTCAGCATGGAGAAAGAAGGCTGTGGGAAGTGTTATTGCTGTGTAAAGAGGCCAGGGCCACTCTTCTGAGGTGCAAACATGCCACAAACACAAACTAGACACAAAACAAATCCAGGTCAGTGTAAGGAGGGATTTCCAACATGAGGGAAGATAAACAGTAGATCAGCTTGGGATTGTGGAATCTTCATCCTTGGAGATATTGAAACCACAGAATCACATCAACATCCAGGCTGGGAGAGAGCCTCAGGGTCCCCAAGCCCAACCATCAGCCCTGCTCTGCAAGGCTCACCCCTCAACCACAGCCCCAAGCCCCACAGCCAAACCCCCTGCAAACACAGCCAGCCTTGGGCACTCCACCACCTCCCTGCCCAGCACATCCCAAGCCCTGACCACTCTGGTGCCTAAGCTCCACTCTGAACCTCCCCAGGGGCAGCTTGAGGCTCTTCCCTCTTCTCCTCTCACTAATGCCCTGGCAGAAGAGAGCAGCAGCAGCCTCTGCACAACCTCCTTGCAGGGAGCTGCAGGCAGCCAGGAGGTCTCCCCTCAGCCTCCTCTCTTGCACACTAACCATCCCCAGCTCCTTCAGCCTCTCTCCAGCAGATGTCTTCTCCAGGCCCTTCCCAGCTTCCTTGCCCTCCTCTGCCCTGGCTCCAGCACCTCCACAGCTCTCTGCCATTCAGCTGCACAACACTGGACACAAGGCTCCAGGTGTGGGCTGCCCAGAGCTGAGTGCCAGGGGACAATCCCCTGCCTGCTGCTGCTGGACACAGCATTGCTGATCCCAGCCAGGAGGCCTTTGGCTCTCTTGGCCCCCTGGGCACACTGCTGGCTCCTCTTCAGCTGCTTCTCCATCAGCACCCCCAGGTCCCTTTCTATCAGCAGCTTTCCAGCCACACTGCCCCAAGCCTGCAGCCTTGCTTGGGGGTGTTGTGCCCCAGGGCAGGACCTGGCACTTGGCCTGGGTGAAGCTGCTCCTGGTAACCTTGGCCATGGATCCAATCTATCCAAGTCCCTCTGCAGAGCCTCCCTGCCCTGGTGCGGATCAACACTGACACCTAACTGGTGTCATCTGGGAACTCACTGCTGACAACACAACCTGAGCCACTTGATCTGATGCCAAAAGGTTCAATAACGCAACCACCAGAGACAATTTCGACTCATACAAACCTGTAGCTCTCTTTACCCTGTGCTCTATTCCCCACATCCCCTGTACCAGAGCTGCCTCTCTCCTAGCATGCTCCTAGAATCCCAGGTGCAGCTCTGTCTTCCTTATGCTGAAATTCATGCTGGTGCACTGCTCAAGGTCAATCTGGATAGGAACTGTGTCCTTTGCTGTCTCAGCAGCTGCTCCCAAGCTGGCTGACATCAGCAGATTTGCAGGACACTGCTGTCTGGTTTCTCACACAGGTCACTGACACAACTGCTGAAGTGCATCAGCTCCATCAGCAACCCTGCAGTGCTCTGCTGGCTACTGGCTGCCAGCTGGGCACAGAGCCACTGAGTGTCACACATCAGCCCTGACAGCCTGGCCCAATGCTCTCTTCACCTCACCAATACACTCTTGGCTTCCAGATGAGAGCTCCAGGGGTCTTCTGCCCTTCTACTCTGCCCTGCTGAGACCACAGCTGCAATCCTGTGGCCACTTTGGGGATCCCCAGTTCAGGAGGGACAGAGAGCTGCTGGAGAGAGTCCAAGGCAGAGGCAGGAGGATGCTTAGGGGACTTGAGCATCTCCCCTGGGAAGAGAGACTGAGAGCCCTGGGGCTGTTGAGTCTGGAGCAGAGAAGGCTGAGAGGGATCTGATCAATGTCTCTCAGGAGCTGAGGGCTGGGGGTCAAGGGGAGGGGGCCAAGCTCTTGTGGGTGCTGCACAGCAAGAAGCCAAGGAGCAATGGAGACAAACTTGAGCAGAGAAGGTTTCAGCTGCCCAGGAGGAGAAAGTTCTTTGGTGTGGGGGTGAGGGAGCCCTGGAGCAGGCTGCCCAGAGAGGTTGTGGAGTCTCCTTCTCTGGAGCCTTTCCAACCCCCCTGGCTGCATTGCTGTGTGGCCTGCCCTGGGGGCTGCTGCTCTGGCAGGGGGTCGCACTGGCTGCTCTCTGGAGCTCCCTTCCAACCTCTGATGTTCTGTGGTACTGTGAAGCCTTACTGAAGGAACATCAGCTGAGGGAGCAGCAGAATGAGAGGACACAGTCTCAAGCTGTGCCAGGGGAGGTTCAGGCAGGATGTTGGGAAGAAATTCTTCCCAGAGAGGGAGATTGGCCCTTGGGATGTGCTGCCCAGGGAGGTGGTGGAGTCCCCATCCCTGGAGGTGTTTAGGAAGAGCCTGGATGAGGCCCTTGGTGCCATGTTTGAGTTGATTAGATGGTGCTGGGTCACAGATTGGACTGGATGATCTCTGAGGTCTTTTCCAACCTGGTTAATTCGGTATTCCACCTCCCTTTTCTTGTTCTCAGAGGCAGTCGTTTCCCTGCAGGAAGCAGGCAGGATGACTGCTTCTGATTACCTCCTTGTCCTGTCTGAGCTTGGAAATGGACTCCAAGAGAGGACCATGCACTGATCTTCACAGGGATGAGGTGAGCCAGCAGCTCTCAGTGTTCCAGACCCTCTTCTCTTTTTTCCTTTGCCGTACTTGTACACCACTGCAGTGCTCACTTTTTCCACTCATCCCAGGTTTGCACAGACAATACACAGGAGCCTTGCAATCACAGCAGCCAGACAAGCAACTGCAGCCAGCAGCCAGCTTTTATTCAGCACCTTGAGTTCAGTCCCAGGGATATTCATGTGGCCAGGTGAGGTAGTTTCTGACTTCTTCACCTAGTGCTGGCTGCTGCCCAAACCCCTCTGGTAGTTGCAGGGATCAAGGAGAAGATTCTGCTTGTGGTAAGCAAAGTAACAAAAATAAGGCCCTGATTACCTCAGGCTTTTCCACATAATCCCTGTGGAGGTGTCCCCCATGCCCCACAGCCTCCTCTCTGCAACCTGCCCCTGTGGCTCAGTCTGAAGAAGTTATTTATAGAATAGAACAGAACAGAATTAACCAGGTTGGAAGAGACCTTTGAGATCATCCAGTCCAGCCTGTCACCCAACACCATCTCATCAACTCAACCATGGCTCCACGTGCCACATCCAGGCTCTTCTTAAACACCTCCAGGGATGGGGACTCCACCACCTCCCTGGGCAGCACATCCCAAGGGCCAATCTCTCTTGCTGGGAAGAACTTTCTCCTCACCTCCAGCCTGAACCTCCCCTGGCACAGCTTGAGACTGTGTCCTCTTGTTCTGGTGCTGGCTGCCTGGGAGAAGAGACCAACCCCCACCTGGCTACAACCTCCCTTCAGGGAGCTGTAGAGAGCAAGAAGGTCACCCCTGAGCCTCCTCTTCTGCAGGCTAAGCAACCCCAGCTCCCTCAGCCTCTCCTCACAGGGCTGTGCTCCAGACCCCTCCCCAGCTTTGTTGCCCTTCTCTGGACACCTTCCAGTGTCTCTATATGATGTTTGCATGAAGCCACATTGACCTTACAGCAGTTATCTGGACAGCTGTCAGTGGGTGGAAGGTGCTCTCCTCTGCCCTGGCTCCAGCACCTCCACAGCTCTCTGCCACTCAGCTGCCCAGCACTGGACACAAGGCTCCAGGTGTGGGCTGCCCAGAGCTGAGTGCCAGGGGACAATCCCCTGCCTGCTGCTGCTGGACACAGCATTGCTGATCCCAGCCAGGAGGCCTTTGGCTCTCTTGGCCCCCTGGGCACACTGCTGGCTCCTCTTCAGCTGCTTCTCCATCAGCACCCCCAGGTCCCTTTGTGCCAGCAGCTTTCCAGCCACACTGCCCCAAGGCTGGAGCCTGGCTTGGGGGTGTTGTGCCCCAAGGGCAGGCTCTGGCACTTGGCCTGGGTGAAGCTGCTCCTGGTAACCTTGGCCATGGATCCAATCTATCCAAGTCCCTCTGCAGAGCCTCCCTGCCCTCGTGCAGATCACCACTGGCAGCTATCTTGGTGTCATCTGAGAACTGTCTGTGCCTTCAGACTTCTTTCCATGATCAATGTTGGAGTTGTAGCCACTTGTAAAGCTTTATGTTTCCCAGAGACCACTAATTCTGGTGATGGTTATTGTACAAGTCCCTGGCCAGGTGCCCTCCCTCTCCAGAGGAAGAAGACACAGCCGTTGTTTCCTACTCTCTTGCACTGAAGCTTTTGGACTTCCATTGTAGCTGAAGGAATAAAGTTTCTCTCCTGGTAACATTTATGGTGGAGTTTGTCTCTTCCATAGCATAAGAGCTGCACCCAGTGCACAAACCAGAGCTTGCTGCTCCCCAGTCCAGCAGGAATCGGAGAGAGCAAACAGAACTCTCCTTTCTCTCAGCCCCTCTTGCACACAAGGTCCAAACTGTGAGGCTTCAGAGAGCTGTCCCAACTGGGTAAATATAAGCCATAGCAAATTAGATATTTTCCAGCTCCTGACCCTGACCCTTTGCTTAAAACTTGAGCTCTTGCAAACCAAATTACTTTTAGCTTCCTAAAGCCCCTGGCTAACTGCTTTGCACTTTGCCTTCCTGCTTCCGGCTCCTGGCAGCGCTTAGGGCCAAGGATGCCAAAGCCCTCTCTCTCTTCAAGTCCTGCTCTCTGCCAGATGGACAGGGGGAAAGCTGTGCAAGGCAAAGCTTTTCTCAGGAGCCTTCTGTTCTCATGAACTCTGCAGGCCAAGCTTGGAAAAGCAGAAGTTCATCATTTGAGAGACATCAGATAAGGAAAGCAAACCTCTGGGAGTCACCCACTTGTCACTCATCCTCCTGCAACCCAGCAAGGCTGCTGAAGGGAGGGAAAAACCCAACCAAGGGAGGAGAAAAAACCCAACCAAGGGAGGAGAAAACCCCAACCAAGGGAGGAGAAAACCCCAACCAAGGGAGGGAAAAAACCAAGGGAAAAAACAAACAAGGGAGGAGAAAAACCCCAACCAAGGGAGGGGAAAAACCCAACCAAGGGAGGGAAAAAAACCAAACAAGGGAGGAGAAAAACCCAACCAAGGGAGGAGAAAAACCCAACCAAGGGGAAAAAAACCCAACCAAGGGAGGAGAAAACCCAACCAAGGGAGGAGAAAAACCCAACCAAGGGAGGAGAAAAACCCAACCAAGGGAGGAGAAAAACCCAACCAAGGGAGGGGAAAACCCCAACCAAGGGAGGGAAAAACCAAGGGAGGAGAAAAAACCCAACCAAGGGAGGGAAAAAAACCAAACAAGGGAGGAGAAAAAACCAACCAAGGGAGGAGAAAAACCCAACCAAGGGAGGGAAAAAAAAGGGAGGGAAAAAAAACAAACAAGGGAGGAGAAAAACCCCAACCAAGGGAGGGAAAAACCCAACCAAGGGAGGGAAAAAAACCCAACCAAGGGAGGAGAAAAAAACCCAACCAAGGGAGGAGAAAAAAGGGAGGGGAAAACCCAACCAAGGGAGGAGAAAACCCAACCAAGGGGGGAAAACCCAACCAAGGAGAAAAACCCAACCAAGGGAGGAGAAAAACCCAACCAAGGGAGGAGAAAAACCCAACCAAGGGAGGAGAAAACCCCAACCAAGGGAGGAGAAAAAAAACCCAACCAAGGGAGGGGAAAAACCCAACCAAGGGAGGAGAAAAACCCAACCAAGGGGGAAAAAACCCAACCAAGGGAGGAGAAAAACCCAACCAAGGGAGGAAAAAAACCCAACCAAGGGAGGAGAAAAACCCAACCAAGGGAGGAGAAAAACCCAACCAAGGGAGGAGAAAAAACCCAACCAAGGGAGGAGAAAAAAACCCAACCAAGGGAGAAAAACCCAACCAAGGGAGGAAAAACCCAACCAAGGGAGGAGAAAAACCCAACCAAGGGAAAAACCCAACCAAGGGAGGGGAAAAAACCCAACCAAGGGAGGAGAAAAACCCAACCAAGGGAGGGGAAAAACCCAACCAAGGGAGGGGAGGGGAAAAACCCAACCAAGGGAAAAAAACCCAACCAAGGGAGGGGAAAAACCCAACCAAGGGAGGAAAAACCCAACCAAGGGAGGGAAAAAACCCCCCCAACCAAGGGAGGAGAAAAAACCCCAACCAAGGGAGGAGAAAAACCCCAACCAAGGGAGGAGAAAAAACCAAGGGAGGAGAAAAACCCAACCAAGGGAGGAGAAAAACCCAACCAAGGAGGAGAAAAACCCAACCAAGGGAGGAAAAACCCCAACCAAGGGAGGAGAAAAACCCAACCAAGGGAAAAAAACCCAACCAAGGGAGGGAAAAAAAACCAAACAAGGGAGGAGAAAAAACCCAACCAAGGGAGGAGAAAAACCCAACCAAGGGAGGGGAAAAACCCAACCAAGGGAGGGAGGAAAAACCCAACCAAGGGAGGAGAAAAACCCAACCAAGGGAGGGGAAAAAAACCCAACCAAGGGAGGGGAAAAAACCCAACCAAGGGAGGAGAAAAACCCAACCAAGGGAGGACCCAAAAACCCAACCAAGGGAGGGGAAAAACCCAACCAAGGGAGGAGAAAACCCCAACCAAGGGAGGGAAAAAAAAGGGGAGGGGAAAAAACCCAACCAAGGGAGGAGAAAAACCCCAACCAAGGGAGGAGAAAAACCCCAACCAAGGGAGGAGAAAAACCCCAACCAAGGGAGGAGAAAAACCCCAACCAAGGGAGGAGAAAAACCCCAACCAAGGGAGGAGAAAAACCCAACCAAGGGAGGAGAAAAACCCCAACCAAGGGAGGGGAAAAACCCAACCAAGGGAGGGAAAAAAAACCAAGGGAGGAGAAAAACCCAACCAAGGGAGGAGAAAAAAAAGGAGGAGAAAAACCCAACCAAGGGAGGAGAAAAACCCAACCAAGGGAGGGGAAAAACCCAACCAAGGGAGGAGAAAAACCCAACCAAGGGAGGGGAAAAACCCAACCAAGGGAGGAGAAAAACCCAACCAAGGGAGGAGAAAAACCCCAAGCAAAGCAGCAAAGTCCAGAATTTCACTTCTTTATATTATTTTTAATGGCATGAGACAATGCTTGAGCAGTCAAAAAAAACCAGAACAAAACAAAGCAAAAAAAAGAACCTTGGAGGAAAAAAAGCAAACAACTAAAGAGATTCCAGTAGGGTGAAGGAAGCTGCCTTCACAAAGGGAATTAGTGAGAAGCACAGGGGATGGATGGATGAGGGAGATGGCTGTCTGAGAGGAGGGACCTCTGTGCTCAGCACTGGTTAGGCCACACCTGGAAAGATGTTGAGCTGCTGGAAGGTGTCCAGAGAAGGGCAACGAGGCTGGGGAGGGGTCTGGAGCACAGCCCTGTGAGGAGAGGCTGAGGGAGCTGGGGTTGCTTAGCCTGGAGAAGAGGAGGCTCAGGGGAGACCTCATTGCTCTCCACAACTACCTGAAGGGAGGTTGTAGCCAGGTGGGGGTTGGTCTCTTCTCCCAGGCACCCAGCACCAGAACAAGAGGACACAGTCTCAAGCTGCACCAGGGGAGGTTCAGGCTGGATGTTAGGAAGAAATTCCTCCCAGCAAGAGAGATTGGCCATTGGAATGTGCTGCCCAGGGAGGTGGTGGGCAGCAATGTGCCCTGGGGGCCAAGAGAGCCAAGGGGAGCCTGGGGAGCAGCAGGAAAAGTGTGGCCAGCAGGGCTGGGGAGGTTCTGCTCCCCCTCTGCTCTGCCCTGCTGAGAGCATGTGGTGGAGTAGGAAGGTTTCCCCCCCCCCCCCAAAAGAATCCACAGCTAACTCAGCCAGGGAAGCAGATGAAAGATGTATTTTACAAGCTGCAATCCTGTGTCCACTTTGAGGCTCCTGATCTCCCAATCCTAACTAATCAACTCAACCATGGCACCAAGTGCCTCAGCCAGGCTCTTCTTAAACACCTCCAGGGATGGTGACTCCACCACCTCCCTGGGCAGCACATCCCAAGGGCCAATCTCTCTTGCTGTGAGGAATTTCTTCCTCACCTCCAGCTTGAATCTCCCCTGGCACAGCTTGAGACTGTGTCCTCTTGTTCTGGTGCTGGGTGCCTGGGAGAAGAGACCAACCCCCACCTGGCTACAACCTCCCTTCAGGTAGATGTAGAGAGCAAGAAGGTCTCCCCTGAGCCTCCTCTTCTCCAGGCTCAGCACCCGCAGCTCCCATGCCCTCTGCACCCCTCTGGCTGTGCTATAAAGAGCCTTTCAAACTGCCATTGTCCTGGAGCTTGGACTTGCTGACATTTTAATGACCAGAAAGCTGGGGAGGAACTTTTGAAGGTGTCAGGGAGTGATAAGACTGAGGGGAATGGAACCAAGCTAGAGGAGGGGAGATTCAGACTGGGTATCAGGAAGAAGTTGTTGCCCATGAGGGTGGTGAGAGCCTGGCACAGGCTGCCCAGGGAGGTGGTGGAAGCCTCCTGCCTGGAGGTGTTTGCAGCCAGGCTGGCTGTGGCTGTGAGCAACCTGCTGTGGTGTGAGGTGTCCCTGCCCATGGCAGGGGGTTGGGACTGAATGATCCCTCCAGCCCTGACAATTCTGTGATTCTGTGATTTTTAGTAAGTTTGGGAGAAATCCATTTAATTTTCATTCTTCACTCCTGCAACCAGTGGAGCAAGAGTGGTTAATGAAATGAAACCTCCCAGTAACAGCCTGATATATACATTAAACAAGCATCTGAGATATCACAGAACCTATCACAGAATGTTAAGGGCTGGCAGGGAGCTCCAGAGCTCACCCAGCCCAAGCCCCCTGCCCCACAGGCTCACCCAGAGCAGCTCACACAGCAGCACAGCCAGCTGGCCTTGGGAGAGCTCCACACAGGGAGACTCCACAGCCCCCCTGGGCAGCCTCTGCCAGGCTTCTCTCACCCTCACAGGGAACAAATGCTTCCTCCTCTCTCCATGGCACTTCCTCTGCCTCAGCTTCCACCCCTGCCCCTTGTGCTGGCATTGGGCAGCCCCCAGCAGAGCCTGGCTCCAGCCTCTGGGCACTGCCCCTGCACAGCTTCAGCACCAGCAAGGAGCTCAGCTCTCAGGCTCCTCCTCTCCCAGCTCCACAGCCCTCAGCTCCCTCAGGCTCTGCTCCTGAGGAAGAGCTTCCACTGCCTGCAGCATCTTTGTGCCTCTGGGATGGACTCTCTCCAGCAGATCCCTGTCCCTCCTGAACTGGGGAGCCCAGAATTTAATGCAGTACTCAAAATGAGGTCTCACAGTGCAGAGTACAGGGGCAGGAGAACCTTCCTGGATCTGCTGGACACTTCTTAATGCACCCCAGGATCTCATTGACCATCCTTGTTACCAGGGCACATTGCTGCCCCATGCAGAACTTGCTGCCCCCAGCACTCCCAGCTCCTTCTCCTTGGGGCTGCTCTCCAGCAGGTCACCTCCCAGCCTGTGCTGCTGCAGTTCATTCTTCCTGACCAGGTGCAGGACTCTGCATCATCCTTGTTGAACCTCATTAGGTTCCTCTCTTCCCAGCTCTCAGTCTGTCCAACAGCTGCTGGATGAGAGGCAGTGTCCTGGATCCAGTCATCCTACAGGGAGGTTATGTTCTTGCACCACTATGATGCAACTCTCAGTAAGGAAAATCTTCTCAGCAGCCACCTTCTGTTTGCAGCCTGCCGTAAACTTGTGCACATTGAGGAAGGTGTTTTAATTGATGCCCTCTGGGAGTCAGTCTGATCCACTCAGACACCAGGAATTCTAGAGGTTGGACTTGATGATAGACTAGACTAGACTAGACTAGACTAGACTAGACTAGACTAGACTAGAATAGAATTAACCAGGTTGGAAAAGACCTCAGAGATCATCCAGTCCAACCTCTCACCCAGCACCATCTGATCAGCTCAACCATGGCACCAAGTGCCTCAGCCAGGCTCCTCCTAAACACCTCCAGGGATGGTGACTCCACCACCTCCCTGGGCAGCACATTCCAAGGGCCAATCTCTCTTGCTGGGAGAAATTTCTTCCTATCACCCAGCCTGAACCTCCCCTGGCACAGCTTGAGACTGTGTCCTCTTGTTCTAGTGCTGGGTGCCTGGGAGAAAAGATCAACCTTCACCTGGCTACAACCTCCCTTCAGGGAGTTGTAGAGAGCAGTAAGGTCTCCCCTGAGCCTCCTCTTCTCCAGGCTAAGCAAGCCCAGCTCCCTGATCTCTGAGGTCTTTTCCAACCTGGGTGATTCTATGATTCCATTCTGTGGTCAACCAACAGCCTGTGAAGGGCTGGGGGTGGTCAGCAGGAGCCACAGCCCCGCTCTAGCCCTCCAGCCAGCCTCTCATGTGCCTGGCAAGCCATTCCTAGGGAAAGGTTTCCACCAACCATGCATTTGTGTGGGGGGTTTTCAGTGAAATGCAGTTAGGGAAGATTATTTCTTCCCTTTAATTACCTCACCTTTGTGCCAAATGCTCAGTGGGACCTCTCCAGGCCAGGCTGACTCTGAAAAGCTCCTGAGCCAGCCGCTGCTTGGAGGTGCATCTGTCTGCACTTACAAGGGAGGCTGCCAAAACCAGCAAAGGTTTGCAGCTCTGCAGCCAAGAGCTCTGAGAGCACAGACCAAAAAAGCAGTAATTGGTGGTATTATTATTCTACATCAGAGTGAGTCAACTCCAACAGATGAGAGAGACTGAAATAAAAGGTTCGAAACCCAAAGTGCCCTTTGGCATGCAGGTCCCTTCCAGCAGGCTTCTCCCAGGCCAGCAGCTTTGCCTCCTGGCGCCCTGGGTTTAACAAACACAGCAGCCTGCCTGGGGGGCACTGGGAAGGTCTTCTTCCCATCAAGGCATCTGTGTCTGCTGCCTCAGCCTCTCAAAAACGCTGCAGGGTCCTGCCTGCTGGCTCCCTCAGGCTTGCAGACTTGACTGTCCCGACTTCTGCCCCAGGGGTGCATGCCCAGAGAGTCAGAGGGCTGCAGCACCTCTGCGGTGAGGACAGACTGAGGGAATTGGGGCTGCTCAGTCTGGAGAAGACAAGGCTCCAAAGAGACCTCATTGTGGCCTTCCAGGATCTGCAGGGGGCTCCAAGACAGCTTGGGAGGAACTTTTGAGGGTGTCAGGGAGTGATAGGACTGGGGGGGATGGAGCAGAACTAGAAGTGGGGAGATTGAGATTGGATGTGAGGAAGAAGTTGTTCCCCAGGAGGGTGGTGAGAGCCTGGCACAGGCTGCCCAGGGAGGTGGTGGAAGCCTCCTGCCTGGAGGTGTTTGCAGCCAGGCTGGAGGTGGCTGTGAGCACCCTGCTGTGGTGTGAGGTGTCCCTGCCCATGGCAGGGGGTTGGAGCTGGCTGAGCCTTGAGGTCTCTTCCATCCCTAACAATTCTGTGATGATCCTATGGTTCTAAAACTCCTCCTTCCAGAAGCTTCACCTGACCCAGAGAGCAGCACTCAGGACAAGGCAAGCAGAGCTCTCCTGCTGCCCAGCCACTCTTTCTAGCACAAAGCAAAGCAGAGCACACCTAAACCAAGCAGTATATGCATCAAATAAATGTGCTTCCTGCAATCACCACTGCTACATTGCCTCTGCAAAGGGCCACAACCATTCTCACAGCAGACCAATGCTTCTCATGAACCAAGCAGACATTCCAGCTTCCAGGGGGTCTGCAGTCTTGCCTAGCACCTGCACCTTCCCTTTCATAGAACCATAGAGTCACAGAATCAACCAGCTTGGAAAAGACCTCAGAGATCATCAAGTCCAACCTATGACCTAAACACCTAACACCTCCTGACAACCAAACCATGGCTCCAAGTGCCTCATCCAAGCCTTTCTTGAACACCTCCAGGGACAGTGACTCCACCACCTCCCTGGGCAGCACATCCCAAGGGCCAATCTCTCTTGCTGGGAAGAACTTTCTCCTCACCTCCAGCCCAAACCTCCTGAGCCTCCTCTTCTGCAGGCTAAGCAACCCCAGCTCCCTCAGCCTCTCCTCACAGGGCTGTGCTCCAGACCCCTCCCCAGCTTCGTTGCCCTTCTCTGGACACCTTCCAGCAGCTCAACATCTTTCCTAACCTGAGGAGCCCAGAACTGGACACAGGACTGCAGGTGTGGCCTAACCAGTGCTGAGCCCAGGGCAGAATGACTTCCCTGCTCCTGCTGGCCACACTGTTGCTGATGCAGCCCAGGATGCCATTGGCCTTCTTGGCCCCCTGGGCACACTGCTGGCTCATGTTCAGCTGTTGCCAACCACATTTCCATTTGATTTCTTCTCTTCTCACCAACATGAATTCAAAACTTGCTCACATTAAAGCTTCCCAGCAAAGGAAGAAGTCAGAGAGGAGAGCCTGAGGGAGCTGAGGGCTGTGGAGCTGGGAGAGGAGGAGCCTGAGAGCTGAGCTCCCTGCTGGTGCTGAAGCTGTGCAGGGGCAGTGCCCAGAGGCTGGAGCCAGGCTCTGCTGGGGGCTGCCCAATGCCAGCACAAGGGGCAGGGGTGGAAGCTGAGGCAGAGGAAGTGCCATGGAGAGAGGAGGAAGAACTTTTGCCCTGTGAGGGTGAGAGAAGCCTGGCAGAGGCTGCCCAGGGGGGCTGTGGAGTCTCCCTGTGTGGAGCTCTCCCAAGGCCAGCTGGTTGTGCTGCTGTGAGCTGCTCTGGGTGAGCCTGTGGGGCAGGGGGCTTGGGCTGGATGAGCTTTAGTGGTTCCTTCCAGCCCCTAAGATTCTGTGACTCTGGGAAAATTCACTATCTTCACAGTCATTTATCCCACAGAAGGCTTCCTAGCAATCTTCTCAGCTGAAAAGGTGGTTTGTTCCCCACTGGAAGCACTACCAGAGCACAGCAGGCTAAAGAGAAAGCTAGAGAGCTTTTCTGCTACGTGTCTTCTGGGAATCACAGAATTCCTTCTCAGAAAGAAAGCCAAAATCCTCACACAGTTGGATTCATGAACACATTGGTCAGTCATGATCCAGCTGATTGCTCATTCATTAGCTTAATTTTCCTCTGTTCTCAGCGTTCCCTCCTCCCCCTGAACGCCACCCAAGAGTCAATTGCACTGCAGCAACGATTTAACAGCACAACCAAAGCACATCATGGCATTAAGGCTTCCACAGAGAGTTCCTCTCCTCAGACACAGTCAGAAGTTTCCTCTGGTTAGCTAAGCCTGGGCAAGAATGGAAAGAAAATAGGTGCAGCAGCACTTGGGTTCCATGGTGAGATGGCTGCTCCTCAGAGCTGGCACTCTGAGCTCAGTGCTGCCTGTCTCAGTCAGCCATAAACACTAACGAGGGGCTGAGTGAATATGTCATGCCCTCCTTCAACCCCCCCAGGAGAGTCTGCCTGTCTGCCTTGGGTATCCTGCTGTTCTCACTGTCTGCTTCTTCCCTTGCCACAGGTATGAACCTTCCTTTCATCTGATTTGAGGACCAGGGTCTGGAGAGGTTCTTCTTCCCCTTTGCTCTGCTCTGCCCTGCCCTGCTGAGAGCACAGCTGCAATCCTGTGGCCACTTTGGGGATCCCCAGTTCAGGAGGGACAGAGAGCTGCTGGAGAGAGTCCAAGGCAGAGGCAGGAGGATGCTTAGGGGACTTGAGCATCTCCCCTGGGAAGAGAGACTGAGAGCCCTGGGGCTGTTGAGTCTGGAGAGGAGAAGGCTGAGAGGGATCTGATCAATGTCTCTCAGGAGCTGAGGGCTGGGGGTCAAGGGGAGGGGGCCAAGCTCTTGTGGGTGCTGCACAGCAAGAAGCCAAGGAGCAATGGAGACAAACTTGAGCAGAGAAGGTTTCAGCTGCCCAGGAGGAGAAAGTTCTTTGTTGTGGGGGTGAGGGAGCCCTGGAGCAGGCTGCCCAGAGAGGTTGTGGAGTCTCCTTCTCTGGAGCCTTTCCAACCCCCCTGGCTGCATTGCTGTGTGGCCTGCCCTGGGGGCTGCTGCTCTGGCAGGGGGCTGGCACTGGCTGCTCTCTGGAGCTCCCTCCCAGCCTATAATGTTCTGTGATTCTGTTTAATTAAAGGTCAGACACAGCAATAAAATGGAAGAGAAATTCTGCTTTATATAGACGCAGAAACCATTTTATTTCTCCCTGTTACACTTCATTTGGTTCTGGTGGCCAGAACGAGAATGAAATCAATATTGGACAACATTTCTGCCTCCACTGTGTGCAAATTTATGGGTTTTGAGAAGCTGGTGATGAAATGCCTACAGCAGAAGATATCAGATCCTGGGCTGCATCAAGAGAAGTGTGGCCAGCAGGTCAAGGGAGGTGATTCTCCCCCTCTGCTCAGCCCTGGTGAGACCCCACCTGGAGTACTGCCTCCAGTTCTGGAGCCCCTATTGCAAGAGAGATCTGGAAGGTGTCCAGAGAAGGGCCACGAGGAGGAGCAGAGGGCTGGAGCACCTCTCCTGTGAGGGCAGACTGAAGGAGTTGGGGCTGTTCAGTCTGGAGAAGAGAAGGCTCCCAGGTGACCTCATTGTGGCCTTCCAGTATCTGAAGGGGGCTACAGGAAGGCTGGGGAGGGACTTCTCAGGATCTCAGGTAGTGATAGGACTAGGGGGAATGGAATGAAGCTGGAGGTGGGGAGATTCAGGCTGGAGGGGAGGAGGAAGTTCTTCCCCATGAGAGTGGTGAAGCCCTGGAATGGGTTGTGCAGGGAGGTGGTTGAGGCCCCGTCCCTGGAGGTGTTTAAGCCCAGGCTGGATGAGGCTCTGGGCAGCCTGATCTAGTGTGGGGTGTCCCTGCCCATGGCAGGGGGCTTGGAATTGGATGATCCTTGTGGTCCCTTCCAGCCCTGGCTGATACTGTGATTCTATGATACCTTCGATGCATTCTGTCCTTTAAAACACCTTTCACAGCCTGAGGTCACTGCTGGAGCTCATATTGCCCCAAGTGAGAGAAAGCCAAAAGCTCTGGAGAGGAGGGCAAGGAAGCTGTGGAGGGCCTGGGGAAGAAATCTGCTGGAGAGAGGCTGAAGGAGCTGGGGATGGTTAGTGTGCAAGAGAGGAGGCTGAGGGGAGACCTCCTGGCTGCCTGCAGCTCCCTGCAAGGAGGTTGTGCAGAGGCTGCTGCTGCTCTCTTCTCCCAGGTCATTAGTGATAGAAGAAGAGGGAATGGATGAACCTTGAGGTCCCTTCCAACCCTGATGAGATCATGACTCTGTCATGATGTCTATTCACAGCTGACACAAAAAAGGGCAATATTCCTCAGCTGCTGCTCTAGACTGAAGGATGATGACTTCAAGAATTAATCTCCCACTGCTTCCCTCATTCTTTGCAAATAGAGGAATCTGCCAGCTTCTGCATTTGCACTTCTTGACAAGTGGAGAAGACCTCACTCTTCAAGTATGCTGTTGCTTACTGCTTGGCTGTTCATGGTTTTATCACAGGCCAGTTAGTATGTGAGATGGTTTTTTTCCCCCACTAATGCTGTTCACATCAATCCAGTAAGAGAGCCACAGTGCCAGGATGCTGAGCTTATGGGGACAGCCATAATGTAATTTTGACCCCTGGCCTCTTCTTTGAGGAAGATTTTGGCTACTTTTCCAAGGTCAGCAGGTCTGTGTGAAGCCATTAATCATCCAGAAAGAGACATTGAGGGGTCTGGAGCACAGCCCTGTGAGGAGAGGCTGAGGGAGCTGGGGTTGCTTAGCCTGGAGGAGAGGAGGCTCAGGGGAGACCTTCTTGCTCTCTCCAACTCCCTGAAGGGAGGTTGTAGCCAGCTGGGGGTTGGTCTCTTCTCCCAGGCAGCCAGCACCAGAACAAGAGGACACAGTCTCAAGCTGTGCCAGGGGAGGTTCAAGCTGGAGGTGAGGAAGAAATTGTTCCCAGCAAGAGAGATTGGCCACTGGGATGTGCTGCCCAGGGAGGTGGTGGAGTCACCATCTCTGGAGGTGTTTAAAAAGATCCTGGGTGAGGCACTTGGTGCCATGGTTTAGTTGATGAGATGGTGTTGGGTGATAGGTTGGACCTGGTGATCTCAAAGGTCTTTTCCAACTTGGTTAATCCTTCTATTCTATTCTATTCTATTCTATTCTATTCTATTCTATTCTATTCTATTCTATTCTATTCTATTCTATTCTATTCTATTCTATTCTATTCTATTCTATTCTATTCTATTCTATTCTATCCTGTTCTATTCTATTCTATTCTATTCTATTCTATTCTATTCTATTCTATTCTATTCTATTCTATTTCCATCCCTTCTGGCTTGGTCCATTCTGTGATTCCATGTAGCTTTCCCAAGGTGCCTTATAGCAGCCTTCCAGTACCTGAAGGGAGCCTACAAGAAAGGTGGGAAGAGACTTTTCCCAGGGACTTGCAACGATAGGATATCTCAATGGAGATGTTGAAACAACAACTACTGGATGTCATTAAGAAGTTGTTGCCCATGAGGGTGGTGAGAGCCTGGCGCAGGTTGCCCAGGGAGGTGGTGGAAGCCTCCTGCCTGGAGGTGTTTGCAGCCAGGCTGGATGTGGCTGTGAGCAACCTGCTGCAGTGTGAGGTGTCCCTGCCCATGGCAGGGGGGTTGGGACTGGCTGGTCCTTGAGGTCCTTTCCAGCCCTAACAATTCCATGATTCTATGTGTAAAAATGGCACCTTAGGCCATGGGTTATTGGCCTAAGACAAGAGGGAACAGACTGAAGCTTGCTGAGTGCTGATACAGACAGGAGATTAGGAAGAAATGTTTTAGATTGAGGCTGGTGAGACCCTGGCACAGGCTGCCCGGGGAGGCTGTGGCTGTTCCCTCCCTGGAGGTGTTCAAGGCCAGGCTGGATGAAGCCTTGAGCCACCTGGGCCGGTGGGAGGTGTCCCAGCCCAGGGCAGGGGGTTTGAAACTGGCTGATCTTTAAGATCCTTTCCAACCCAAAGCATTCCATGATTCTATGAATCTATCACTGCAGTTCCTAGAAAAAGTTCTGTAACGTGCAGAAGCCAAACCTTCAGACCCCAGCCCGAGCATGAATGCAGCTCGGCCTCTGTGGAGCCTCTCTGCTTAGCTGTGGAAAGCAATCCTGTAGTAATTTTTGGCAGAGTAAATAACCATCAGGGAAATGATAAAAACCTAAACATTGAAAGCATTATTCAGTTCCCATTCTGCTTTGATTACCCTTTTTTCCCCCTCTCTGGGGCCTGCACTCAGCTCTTGCAGTCTCTGCCAATCACCCCAACAATTTGGGTTGTTTCCCTTGTTTTATACTCTGCCAAACACCTCCAGGGATGGTGACTCCACCACTTCCCTGAACAAGATTCCCGCGAAGAAGATGGAGCAGAGCTCAGGCTCAGAGCCAGGGCAGAAACGGAGCCAGCTGCACCCACAGGCAGGGGTGGGGATGGAGTGCCCCAGGTGAAGCTGGGCAGGGCAGTTAGGGCTGATCTGTGCCCTCAGGTCTGGCAATTACAGGAATTAAGTCACCACAGGTCCTTTTGTGGGGCAAAAATTGGGTAGAGAGAGAGCAGAGTTTCACTAGAGCAGTCATAGGATCATAATGTTGTCAGGGCTGGAAGGGAGCTCAAGGCTCAGCCAGTCCCAACCCCCTGCCATGGGCAGGGACACCTCACACCACAGCAGGTTGCTCACAGCCCCATCCAGCCTGGCTGCAAACACCTCCAGGCAGGAGGCTGCCACCACCTCCCTGGGCAGCCTGTGCCAGGCTCTCACCACCCTCATTGGCAACAACTTCTTCCTCACAGCCAATCTCAGTCTCCCCACTTCTAGTTTTGCTTCATCCCCCCAGTCCTATCCCTCCTTGACACCCCCAAAAGTCCCTCCCCAGCTTTCTTGGAGCCCGCTGCAGACCCTGGAAGGCCACAATGAGGTCTCCTGGGAGCCTTCTCCTCTCCAGCCTGCACAACCCCAACTCCCTCAGTCTGTCCTCACAGCAGAGCAGCTCCAGCCCCCTGCTCCTCCTCGTGGCCCTTCTCTGGACACCTTCCAGCACCTCCAGAGCCTTCCTGGCACAGAGGCTCCAGCACTGGCCCCAGAGCTGCAGCTGTGGTCTCAGCAGAGTGGAGCAGAGGGGCAGAATCCCCTCCCTGGCCCTGCTGGCCACACTTCTCTTGCTGCAGCCCAGGCTCTGCTTGGCTCTCTGGGCTGCAAGTGCACATCTGCTCAACAGTCTTGTCTGTGCTGTTGATGGTGTCTGCTTGGCTTCTGCTCCCTCCACCCTTTGCTGCTTTGCACAGCTGGTTGGCTTTTTCCCCTCCCTGGCACTGGCAACGAGAGCAGTTTGAGGACTTGGGGATGTCAGGAGTTCAACAGTTTGGAACAATCTGTGTACGAGTGTGCTCACTGCTCTCTACAACTACCTGCAAGGAGGTCGTAGAGAGGTTGGTGCTGGTCTCTTCTCACAGCCTATTAGTGACAGAAGAAGAGGGAACAGCCTCAAGCTGCCACTGGGTAGATTTAGGATGCTTTGAGGTTTGGGCAGCTGAATGGCGGAGAGCTGTGGAGGTGCTGGAGCCAGGGCAGAGGAGGGCAAGGAAGCTGGGAAGGGCCTGGAGAAGAAATCTGCTGGAGAGAGGCTGAAGGAGCTGGGGATGGTTAGTGTGCAAGAGAGGAGGCTGAGGGGAGACCTCCTGGCTGCCTGCAGCTCCCTGCAAGGAGGTTGTGCAGAGGCTGCTGCTGCTCTCTTCTGCCAGGGCATCAGTGAGAGGAGAAGAGGGAAGAGCCTCAAGCTGCCCCTGGGGAGGTTCAGAGTGGAGCTTAGGCACCAGAGTGGTCAGGGCTTGGGATGTGCTGGGCAGGGAGGTGGTGGAGTGCCCAAGGCTGGCTGTGTTTGCAGGGGGTTTGGCTGTGGGGCTTGGGGCTGTGGTTGAGGGGTGAGCCTTGCAGAGCAGGGCTGATGGTTGGGCTTGGGGACTCTGAGGGTCTTCTCCAACCAGATATAAACCTCAGATGTTATCTCTCAGGTCACTTTCTGGAGGTGTTATGTGGTAGCTTTAAAACTGGAGTGGGTCTGGGGGGGGAGGTTGTGCATTGCTGTTTTGATTCTCCCAAAGCCGTGTCCTGTGCCCTGGTCAGGCACATGGGGGGTTGGGGTTTGCTATATTTTAAGTTGCCCTTGTTTTCACTGGCTGCCATCATGCTCCTATCATCCACTGCATGTAGCATTCTGTAGTGTGATTAAAGCACATGCAAATAACTTTTCCCTTTCAAGAGCACTCTTAAGTAACTTGCAGATCTCTCGGCCATGACCTGGGTTCACTTCTGCCTTACATCAAGCTCCACTGTGTCAGACACCAGGTCTAAAGAAAGCCTGAGCAAGGAGAAATGTTAACTCAGCACACAGACAGCCAGTCAGAGCCTGGAGATGTAATGTGAAGCTACTCAGGAAGCAACAGTGGAGCTGAAGTAGTGTTAGATCTCTTGGGTCCTGAACCACAGCCACAGCATTGCTTTCCACCTCCTCATCACTTCCACTGAAGCCACAACTTCCTATCTCAGTCTTCCACAGCTACATTCCAAGGGAAAGCCAGAGGAATGTGTCCTTTTATTTAGGCCTTCCTTCTGTGTGCAGGTGTGCAGGGAGGGAGGTGAGCAGGTCACAGCTCACAGGATGTCAGGGGTTGGAAGGAACCTCTGGAGAGCTTCCAGTCCAAGCCCCTGCCAGAGCAGCATCACCCAGGGCAGTCCACACAGCAATGCATCCAGGTGGGGCTGGAAGGGCTCCAGAGAAGGAGACTCCACAACCTCTCTGGGCAGCCTGCTCCAGGCCTCTGGGAGCCTCACAGGGCAGAAGTTCCTCCTCCTGTTGAGGTGGAACCTCCTGCGCTGCAGTTTCCATCCATTGCCCATTGTCCTACCCCAGGCTGCAGCTGAGCAGAGCCTGTCCCCTCCCTCCTGCCCCCCAGCCCTCAGCTCTTGAGAGACATTGATCAGATCCCTCTCAGCCTTCTGCTCTCCAGACTGAACACCCCCAGGGCTCTCAGCCTCTCCTCCCCAGGCAGTGCTGCAGTCCCTTCAGCAGCCTTGGAGCCTCCCTTGGACTCTCTCCAGCAGATCCCTGTCCCTCCTGAGCTGGGCAGCCCAGAGCTGGCTGCAATATTCCAGGGGAGGTCTCAGCAGGGCAGAGCAGAGGGGGAGAAGAACCTCCCTGGCTCTGCTGGCCACACTCCTCTGAGTGCGGCCCAGGACCCCCTTGGCCTTCTTGGCCCCCAGGGCACATTGTTGTCCCATGCAGAACTTGCTGCCCCCAGCACTCCCAGCTCCTTCTCCTTGGGGCTGCTCTCCAGCAGGTCACCTCCCAGCCTGTGCTGCTGCAGTTCATTCTTCCTGCCCAGCTGCAGGGCTCTGCTCTCATCCTGGTTGAGCCTCTTTAGGTTCCTCTGTGCCCAGGTCATAGATGCCATGCTTCTGCCTGGGGGAGAATGTGTGGTAGCCAAAGAGTGAGGCTGCCAAGCCATTCCCTACAGAGGAGGGTCACAGTGTGCACTCATCCAGCAGATGCCCAAATGAGGATGCTAACAGAGAAACTTCTGCAGCAAGGCACATGTGGTTTGGGTCCTCCTTTTCCTTCTACCAGCTGGATGACTCCTCATGGTAAAGCAAGCTTGGAATAAGACAGAATCAGTGGACACATGTAAAAAGGCTTTTTTATACCCCAAAGAGTGTTTTGCAGACTTCCTCTGAGGTCAGTGTGATGTTTGCTTGCTCTGACCAGCATCACTCCTGACACTGCATGGATTGTTTGGGCAATCAACAGGCTGCTCTTAGCAATGCAAGCACTTGTCAGCTGGAGAAGATAGCAGAGGTGATGAAAGTAGAAAACTCTCCCATCTTGGACCGTTTAGGGAGAGCAGCCCCGTGGAGAAGGACCTGGGAGTGCTGGTGGACAGCAAGTGCTGCATGGGACAGCAATGTGCCCTGGGGGCCAGCAGAGCCAATGGGGTCCTGGGCTGCACTCAGAGGAGTGTGTTCTTTACCGTGAGGGTGACAGAGCCCTGGAACAGGCTGCCCAGACAGGTTGTGGAGTGCTTTCTGGAAGCTGTGGGACCTGCTGTCTGGTTTCTCACACAGGTCACTGACACAACTGCTGAAGTGCATCAGCTCCATCAGCAACCCTGCAGTGCTCTGCTGGCTACTGGCTGCCAGCTGGGCACAGAGCCACTGAGTGTCACACATCAGCCCTGACAGCCTGGCCCAATGCTCTCTTCACCTCACCAATACACTCTTGGCTTCCAGATGAGAGCTCCAGGGGTCTTCTGCCCTTCTACTCTGCCCTGCTGAGAGCACAGCTGCAATCCTGTGGCCACTTTGGGGATCCCCAGTTCAGGAGGGACAGAGAGCTGCTGGAGAGAGTCCAAGGCAGAGGCAGGAGGATGCTTAGGGGACTTGAGCATCTCCCCTGGGAAGAGAGACTGAGAGCCCTGGGGCTGTTGAGTCTGGAGAGGAGAAGGCTGAGAGGGATCTGATCAATGTCTCTCAGGAGCTGAGGGCTGGGGGTCAAGGGGAGGGGGCCAAGCTCTTTTGGGTGCTGCACAGCAAGAAGCCAAGGAGCAATGGAGACAAACTTGAGCAGAGAAGGTTTCAGCTGCCCAGGAGGAGAAAGTTCTTTGGTGTGAGGGTGAGGGAGCCCTGGAGCAGGCTGCCCAGAGAGGTTGTGGAGTCTCCTTCTCTGGAGCCTTTCCAACCCCCTGGCTGCATTGCTGTGTGGCCTGCCCTGGGGGCTGCTGCTCTGGCAGGGGGTCGCACTGGCTGCTCTCTGGAGCTCCCTTCCAGCCTCTGATGTTCTGTGATTCTGTGAATCATGCTGCACTTGAACAGATCATTTCAGTAGCTAATGCAATGCACATGGAAATCTACCCTAGGTAGCTTCCTCAGTGCCCACATCCTTCAGTGCACTTATGTAGTATATATATTCATGGAGCCTCATTCCCACAGGGGTGGTGACTGTAAGCCCTTCATAAGACACCCTCTGGATACTGACTTCACCAGGAGCAGAACACTCCCATAAGGTTCTCTCTACACTTAGAATCACAGCACTGTCAGGGCTGGAAGGGACCTCAAGGCTCAGCCAGTCCCAACCCCCTGCCATGGGCAGGGACACCTCACACTGCAGCAGGTTGCTCACAGCCACATCCAGCCTGGCTGCAAACACCTCCAGGCAGGAGGCTGCCACCACCTCCCTGGGCAGCCTGTGCCAGTGTATTTCCGACCATTTCCAGAGGGACTCTTCACCTTTGCTGAGTTTTGATAGCTCCTGCCCAGCATTCTTCAAGCCAGCAAAATTTCTTATTCCTCTTCTTTCCTTCTTCTTCTTTCCTTCTTCTTCTTCTTTTCTTCTTCTTTTCTTCTGTTGTTGTTGTTGTTGTTGTTGTTGTTGTTGTTGTTGTTGTTGTTCTTGTTCTTCTTCTTCTTCTTCTTCTTCTTCTTCTTCTTCTTCTTCTTCTTCTTCTTCTTCTTCTTCTTCTTCTTCTTCTTCTTCTTCTTCTTCTTCTTCTCCTTCTCCTTCTCCTTCTCCTTCTCCTTCTTTTTTTCCTCTTCTCTTCATGTTCTTTTCTTATTATTATTCTTTCTTCTTCTTCTTTTCTTCTTCTTTTCCTGTTCTTTTCTTCTCCTATGTTTAATTTATTCACTTATTTGTAACAGCTGAGGAGATGGATCCTGGGGAAAGCTGGCACCCTGGAGGACTGCAGCAGGTTGAACAATGACACCTTTCTTCCTCTTTGTGAGACTTGGATTTGGAGAGGGGGAAAAACCCAAACAAATGCAGCTTTGAACCCTGGTCCATTCCTTGCATTTCCTGGCAACTTCGACAGACTTGGACCATTTGTGACCAGCTCAGAGCTTTGGATGCCACTTACACACACAAGACTTGGTCCCAAATCCAGCACAGTCCATGGAAAGAAAGACTTCTGGTTGACTTCCATTCAGTGGAAAGACTTCTGGTTGACTTCCATCCTCTCTGCACCAGGAATGCTTCACTGAATCACAGAGTGCCAGGGGCTGGAAGGGACCTCCAAAGCTCATCCAGCCCAACCCCCTGCCAGAGCAGGGTCACCTGCAGCAGCTCACACAGGAAGACATCCTGACAGGTTTGGAATATCCCCAGAGAGGGAAAAGCTTCATGGGTCTGGAACTTAACCTGCTGTCTTCTGCTGCTCTTTCTCTCCACGTGGTAGCACATACATCTTGGCTATGCAAACCTTTTCCAACCAGTACTCCAAAATAAAGAGTCAAGTGCTTCAGCACAAAGTTTCCTTCTTCATTCACAGCAACCTTTCAAAGGAGCACAGACAGCAGCTGTGAGTCACCACAGCCGAGAGGACAGCCCAAGTGAGTAGCACATTTCAGTACCTACAATATAGTCTCCATACTGTGCAGCTAAGCAAACAGCAAAGCTCTGAAACAAGATTCCCACTGTGAAGACAGCAGCTTGGACAGATGTGGCTGGAGCTCCTCTCCCAAGCAGACAGCCTGGGCTCCTATAGAATCACAGAACTGTCAGGGTTGGAAGGGACCTCAAGGTTCAGCCAGTTCCAACCCCCTGCCATGGGCAGGGACACCTCACACTGCAGCAGGTTGCTCACAGCCACATCCAGCCTGGCTGCAAACACCTCCAGGCAGGAGGCTTCCACCACCTCCCTGGGCAGCCTGTGCCAGGCTCTCACCAAGTACAAACAAAAGTAAATAATAGTTAAAAAAAGGGCTTATAGTGGGGAAACCAAATGTACAAAGGGGAGCCATAGCAGGGAAGGGTTGCAGGGCATCTCTGCCCCTGCCAAGGCTCAGCTTTTCTTGTTGTCTTCCAGGGAATATGTGACTTGAGGGCTGTTAAACAGTAGGACACAAGGAAGCAGCACACATGAGCCAGCAGTGAGCACTTGCAGCCCAGAGAGCCAAGCAGAGCCTGGGCTGCAGCAAGAGAAGTGTGGCCAGCAGGGCCAGGGAGGGGATTCTGCCCCTCTGCTCCACTCTGCTGAGACCACAGCTGGAGCTCTGGGGCCAGTGCTGGAGCCTCTGTGCCAGGAAGGATCTGGAGGTGCTGGAAGGTGTCCAGAGAAGGGCCACGAGGCTGAGCAGAGGGCTGGAGCTGCTCTGCTGTGAGGACAGACTGAGGGAGTTGGGGTTGTGCAGTCTGGAGAAGAGAAGGCTCCCAGGAGACCTAATTGTGGCCTTCCAGGATCTGAAGGGGGGGACCACAGTACATTAGAGGTTGGAAGGGACCTCGAGGGATCATCCAGTCCAACCCACCCCCCACCAGAGCAGGATCACCCAGGGCAGTCTGCACAAAAAGAGAGATTGGCCCTTGGGATGTGCTGCCCAGGGAGGTGGTGGAGTCACCATCCCTGGAGGTGTTTAGGAAGAGCCTGGACGGGGCACTTGGTGCCATGGTTGAGTTGATCAGATGGTGCTGGGTGATAGGTTGGACTGGATGATCTCAGAGGTCTTTTCCAACCTGGTTAGTTCTGTATTCTGAATGCATCCAGGGGGGTGGGAAAGGCTCCAGAGAAGGAGACTCCACAACCTCTCTGGGCAGCCTGCTCCAGGGCTCCCTCACCCTCACAGTGAAGAAGTTCCTGCTCATGATGAGGTGGAACCTCCTGTGCTGCAGTTTATACCCATTGCCCCTTGTCCTATCCCAGGGTGCAACTAAGCAGAGCCTGTGTCCTCCCTCCTGCCCCCCAGCCCTCAGCTCTTGAGAGACATTGATCAGATCCCTCTCAGCCTTCTCCTCTCCAGACTCAACAGCCCCAGGGCTCTCAGTCTCTCTTCCCAGGGGAGATGCTCAAGTCCCCTAAGCATCCTCCTGACTCTGCCTTGGACTCTCTCCAGCAGGCCCCTTTCTCTCTTGAACTGGGGTGCCCAATGCACATGAGCCAGATGAATGTTCTGCTCCAGATTCACATCTGCCTGAAAGCAGCTCAGAAGTGAAGCTTTTCAAAGCAGTAGCAGCTGGCCTCAGAGAGAAGAGCACATAGTCCTGGTGTGTGGGGATCAGAGCTATGAAGTGCCAGATGACCTGGGGTGGGAAAATATCCAGGCCCTGGCACCCCCACCAGGTCATGGAAGATCCAGCAGGGCTGCTCTGCATCCCTCAGGCTCCCATCCCGTTCCAGAACTGCAGCCACTTATTAGGCTTTGGTCATTTGTTTACACGAGAATGTTGTCCTCTCCCAGGGTTCACTCCTGAAAATAAGCCTCTGTTCTAAATGTTTTGAGAGTGACTGCATGGCTTTCCATGCCTCCAGGCACGGCCCGTGGAAACTTGCTGTGCTCATGAGCAATGCCCAGCACTGCTGAGAGAGAAGCTTGCAGTGGGAGCTGCGGGGGAAGGCCAGGGAGGCTGGCTGGACCTCAGCAGCTGAGGAGATCATAAACCACTGCCAAGGACACCTTCATAGCTCAACAGCAGGGGGAGGAATTCAAGTTGCATTCATTTGGTTACACTTGCCCAAGTGTTCTCCATCCAGGTGTGGTCCACACTGCTTTGCAGAGCTTAGGAAAGGGACACCTACAGAATCCCTCCTCTCAGGGGCCTGAACTCCACCATCTCATGGTCACTGCAGCCAAAGCTGGCCTTGATCTTCACCTCCCATATGAGCCTTTCCTTGCTTGTAAGGATGAGCTTCAGCAGACCCTGGCTCCCTTTTGACTCCTTTGTGGTTTGGGACAGGAAGCTACCAGAGCAATCCAGGAACCTCCTGGATTCACAGCATCACAGAATTGTCAGGGCTGGAAGGAACCTCAAGGCTCAGCTAGTCCCAGCCCCCTGCCATGGGCAGGGACACCTCACACCGCAGCAGGTTGCTCACAGCCACATCCAGCCTGGCTGCAAACACCTCCAGGCAGGAGGCTTCCACCACCTCCCTGGGCAGCCTGTGCCAGGCTCTCACCAACCTCCTGGGGAACAACTTCTTCCTCACATCCAATCTGAGTCTCCCCTCCTGTAGCTTGGATCCATCATGGTCCTGGCACTACCTCACACCATAAAAAGTCCCTCCCCAGCACTCAGTGGATGAGAAGCTCAGCAGGAGCCAGCAGTGAGCACTTGCAGCCCAGAGAGCCAAGCAGAGCCTGGGCTGCAGCAAGAGAAGTGTGGCCAGCAGGGCCAGGGAGGGGATTCTGCCCCTCTGCTCCACTCTGCTGAGACCACAGCTGCAGCTCTGGGGCCAGTGCTGGAGCCTCTGTGCCAGGAAGGCTCTGGAGGTGCTGGAAGGTGTCCAGAGAAGGGCCACGAGGAGGAGCAGAGGGCTGGAGCTGCTCTGCTGTGAGGACAGACTGAGGGAGTTGGGGTTGTGCAGGCTGGAGAGGAGAAGGCTCCCAGGAGACCTCATTGTGGCCTTCCAGGATCTGAAGGGGGCTGCAAGAAAGCTGGGGAGGGACTTTTGAGGGTGTCAAGGAGGGATAGGACTGGGGGATGGAGCAAAACTAGAAGTGGGGAGATGGAGATTGGATGTGAGGAAGAAGTTGTTCCCCAGGAGGGTGGTGAGAGCCTGGCACAGGTTGCCCAGGGAGGTGGTGGAAGCCTCCTGCCTGGAGGTGTTTGCAGCCAGGCTGGATGTGGCTGTGAGCAACCTGCTGTGGTGTGAGGTGTCCCTGCCCATGGCAGGGGTTGGAGCTGGCTGAGCCTTGAGCTCCCTTCCAGCCCTGACAACTCTGTGATTCTTGGACACTACCTATATGCCTTTTGTACCTGGATGATGGCAGAGGCTTTGCAGCAGCTCCAGAACTCACTGCATTTTCTGACCTCATTTGTTCAACGAGTGAGGTTCTGTCTAACCCAGCTCATGTGATTCTGCTCAGTAGCAGATCTCTTTAGCAGATGTGCCCTTTGTGTCTCACCTATTAGGAGAGATGGATGGCTGCCTGGTGGTTTCTGCTATGGGAGACACAATTCCTTGCTCTGTTTTTTTTCTACTTGAAGCATTTTTCCAGTTTCTGCCCTAAAAATAGCCCACAGGAAACATTATGCTCTGATGTGCTTTTGTACACTGTGAGCAGCACATTTAGTTAAGGAATCTGAATTCACCCACCCAAGGATGGTATTTTCCCAGGCTCATCCTTGAGCAGGATCAACAGGGAATGAGGCTTCCTAACCCAAAATATTATCAAGGCATGAGACAGAGCACTCAGCATGAAGGCTGATGGGTTGCCTGCTTGCATGGGGCAATGCCAGGCACTGCTATAGGCTGGGCAGGGACAGGTTGGAGAGCAGCCCTGACCTGGGGGTGCTGGGGGAGGAGAAGCTCAACAGGAGCCAGCAGTGAGCACTTGCAGCCCAGAGAGCCAAGCAGAGCCTGGGCTGCAGCAAGAGAAGTGTGGCCAGCAGGGCCAGGGAGGGGATTCTGCCCCTCTGCTCCACTCTGCTGAGACCACAGCTGGAGCTCTGGGGCCAGTGCTGGAGCCTCTGTGCCAGGAAGGCTCTGGAGGTGCTGGAAGGTGTCCAGAGAAGGGCCACGAGGAGGAGCAGAGGGCTGGAGCTGCTCTGCTGTGAGGACAGACTGAGGGAGTTGGGGTTGTGCAGTCTGGAGAGGAGAAGGCTCCCAGGAGACCTCATTGTGGCTGTCCAGGATCTGCAGGGGGCTGCAAGAAAGCTGGGGAGGGACTTTTGGGGGTGTGTGGGAGGGATAGGACTGGGGGGATGGAGCAAAACTAGAAGTGGGGAGATGGAGATTGGCTGTGAGGAAGAAGTTGTTCCCCAGGAGGGTGGTGAGAGCCTGGCACAGGCTGCCCAGGGAGGTGGTGGAAGCCTCCTGCCTGGAGGTGTCTGCAGCCAGGCTGGAGGTGGCTGTGAGCAACCTGCTGTGGTGTGAGGTGTCCCTGCCCGTGGCAGAGGGTTGGGACTGGCTGAGCCTTGAGCTCCCTTCCAGCCCTGACAATTCTGTGATTAGGAAGACGTTCCTTCCACCCTCAGCAGTGGGGTTGGAGGGGCTGATCTCTGTGCTTCCTTCCAAGCTAAGCCATTCTGTGATTCTGTGAGAAGGTTTTTCCTTCCAGCAGATCTTGCTGTCCAGCGCTCAGCACCACCACAGCAGTGGCTGAGCAGCCTCCATTCCAGAGCTGGTTCACATCTAAACCCAGAGTGTAGCTAGAGTTGGTGCCTCAGCAGAAGCTGAACTGTCTGGGTTCAAAACAAACCAAACCAAGCAACAAACACCCCAAGGTTTAACTGAGGGTCCTGAGGCCCTTTGAAAATCTGACCATAATTAGTGGCATTCCACACTCGTGCATCCCCTGAGAGCTAAAGGCAAAGCCCCAAACAATATGGAAGGAATCAGTTCTGCAGTGGAATTTTCTGCACAGGGAGCTGTGGAGGTTCCCACAGCACAATGAACCATGCTCCTGATCACAGGGTGCCAGGGGTTGGAAGGGACCAAAAGAGATCATTGAGTCCAAGCCCCTGCCAGAGCAGGAGCAGAGAATCCAGCCCAGGGCACACAGGAACACATCCAGATGGGGCTGGGAAGGCTCCAGAGAAGGAGACTCCACAACCTCTCTGGGCAGCCTGCTCCAGGCCTCTGGGAGCCTCACAGTCAAGAAGTTCCTCCTCCTGCTGAGCTGGAACCTCCTGTGCTGCAGTTTCCATCCACTGCCCCTTGTCCTAGCCCAGGGTGCAGCTGAGCAGAGCCTGTCCCCTCCCTCCTGCCCCCAGCCCTCAGCTCTTGAGAGACATTGATCAGATCCCTCTCAGCCTTCTGCTCTCCAGACTGAACAGCCCCAGGGCTCTCAGCCTCTCCTTCCCAGGCAGTGCTGCAGTCCCTTCAGCAGCCTTGGAGCCTCCTTGGACTCTCTCCAGCAGATCCCTGTCCCTCCTGAGCTGGGCAGCCCGGAATTGAATGCAGTACTCAAAATGAGGTCTCAGCAGTGCAGAGTACAGGGGGAGGAGAACCTCCCTGGATCTGCTGGACAATTCTTAATGCACCCCAGGATCCCACTGACCATCCTTGCTGCCAGGGCACATTGCTGTCCCATGCAGAACCTGCTGTCCACCAGCACTCCCAGCTCCCTCTCCACAGGGCTGCTCTCCAGCAGATCTCCTGAAGTTATGGAATAACCTTAGGCCAACGAGATGGTCCAAGAAGACTACACACTGAGGAAAAGAGAATTGTTGGCTCTCAATTTTGACTGCCACTAGCTGAGCAGATCCATGCAGCTTTAGAAATGTTTGATTTTGCAGCATTTTGTATCCAGGATGATTCGGGGGTGGTGGAATTTTTTCTCTCTGTAGCATCTGACGAGGCCACAGCTTGAGTGTTCTGCTCAGTTCGGGGCAGCTCAATGCCAGCGAGCTGTGGAGGTGCTGGAGTCAGGGCAGAGGAGGGCAAGGAAGCTGGGAAGGGCCTGGAGGAGAAATCTGCTGGAGAGAGGCTGAAGGAGCTGGGGATGGTTAGTGTGCAAGAGAGGAGGCTGAGGGGAGACCTCCTGGCTGCCTGCAGCTCCCTGCAAGGAGGTTGTGCAGAGGCTGCTGCTGCTCTCTTCTGCCAGGGCATTAGTGAGAGGAGAAGAGGGAAGAGCCTCAAGCTGCCCCTGGGGAGGTTCAGAGTGGAGCTTAGGCACCAGAGTGGTCAGGGCTTGGGATGTGCTGGGCAGGGAGGTGGTGGAGTGCCCAAGGCTGGCTGTGTTTGCAGGGGGTTTGGCTGTGGGGCTTGGGGCTGTGGTTGAGGGGTGAGCCTTGCAGAGCAGGGCTGATGGTTGGGCTTGGGGACCCTGAGGCTCTCTCCCAGCCTGCAGGTTTCTGTGATTTCAAATTCTGAGTTGCAAGCGATGCAGTAGTGCAGACTGAGCAATGCAGCCAGGCTGCAGCTGAGACACACCGCAAAGGGACTGAGCCAGAGCCTCACAACTGAATGAGTTCCCTCGTGCAGGGGTGCTGAAGGAAACCTTTCCTTCAGGAAATCTGCAGGATCCCTTCTGGCACAGCCACTGCTTGGCTGCACCAGCCTGGGCTGTGTCTCCTTGGAACGTCTCTCCATCTCTAGAACTCAATTCCCAGGAGAACTGCCTAAAATACCCGCTTATAAATAAGTGCTGCAGCTCTTCCTCACTCTGCAGCTCTGGGGACTTGTCTATATGCTGCTACCTCAGGCAGGACACAGGAAGTGCTTCTGAATACATTCCTTTAGCAAAAAATGACCCAAACCCCAAAACCCTGGGACAGGACAAGGGGCAAAGGATGGCAACTGCAGCACAGGAGGTTCCACCCCATGATTCCTGTGCAATCTGGTGCAGGTGACCCTGCTCTGGCAGCAGGGTTGGACTAGATGAGCTTTGGAGGTCCCTTCCAGCCCCGGGCACTCTGTGATCCTGTGATGAGGAAAACCTCTGCACTGTGAAGGTCACAGAGCCCTGGAGCAGGCTGCCCAGAGAGGTTGTGGAGTCTCCTTCTCTGGAGCCTTCCCAGCCCTGTCTGGATGTGTTCCTGTGTGCCCTGTGCTGGATTCTCTGCTCCTGCTCTGGCAGGGGCTTGGACTGGAAGCTCTCCAGAGGTGCCTTCCAAGCACTAACAGCCTGTGAGCCTGTGAACAAATGAGGGGAGACACTCTTTCCAATCAGGCCCTGCTCATGCTGTTCTTCACTCAATTCCTGCCTAGAATTGCACAGAGGCTATTTTTAGCCTTCATAATCCAGTAAAGCTGCCTGGCTGTCCATCCACTTTTCCTCTCCATACTATGAGGAATGCACAGAACTCACTCTCAGACCAAATGTTTTGCAAGACACAGCAAAACTGATTTCATTGTGTCCAGGGACAAGTGGAGGCCAGGGACAAGTGGAGTCGCTCAGGGATCAGCACTGGGACCAGTCTGGTTTAATATCTTTGCTGGTGCCATGGACAGTGGCATTGAGTGCAGCCTCAGCAAGTTTGCTGAGGACACCAAGCTGTGTGGTGCAGCAGACAGCTGGAGGGAAGGATCCATCCAGAGGGACCTGGACAGGCTGCAGAGCTGAGGCCATGTGGCTGTGAGCAACCTGCTGCAGTGTGAGGTGTCCCTGCCCATGGCAGGGGGTTGGAACTGGCTGAGCCTTGAGGTCACTTCCAACCCTACCAATTCTGTGATTCTATGATTCAGGTCCCCCTGCAATCCTCAGTCCTAACTGCAAACAATCTGCAGCCCTTTCCCACCTGCTCCTTGATCTCCACAGGGTTGTTTGGGGTGAGAGCAAATGAGCAATTGAAACAGAGCCTTTTAAGCAATTCCCTTCCGTAAACCTGCCAGAGTGTGCCAATTATTCAGGAACTCAGCCTGGTTTGTGTTTGCTTTGCATCTGCCTTTCTCCAGCGTTCGCCTGGCTCAGCTTTGCAACAGCTTTCCCAGGAGTGGCCTCAGCATCCCCCCCAGCCTCCCAAGAGTCATTCCCCCGAGAGTTCCTGGGACTGAGTTGCTCATCCTTGCTGGCCTCCATCAGTAAACACTCATTGGTAGGATGTCCAAACATTCCAGGGGTCTTCTTCACGTTCTGCATGAGGCAGAGGGAGGCCTTTTGACCTTCCAATGCGCTCTGGAATAAGGAAGTCTGACTCTGTCACATATTGTGACACAGGTGAAGCCAAGTGCTAACCAGGTTTGGGGTCTAAGGGCAGTTTTTTGAGCTAGGACTGCTTCTCAGCACTTCTCTCAAGTTCAGAGATGGCCATGACTCATATTTGGCAATTCTCTGCCTGTAGGAAGGACACAGCACAGAGCAGAGCCCTCAGCACAGGAAGGACCTGGAGCTGATCGAGAGGGTCCAGCGGAGGGCCAGGAGAATGCTCAGGGGCTTGGAGCAGCTCTGCTGTGAGGCCAGGCTGAGGGAGCTGGGGGTGTTGAGCCTGGGGAAGAGAAGGCTCCAGGGAGAGGGGAAGCTCCAGCTGGAGGGGACTTTTTAGGGTGTCAGGGAGTGATAGGACTGGGTGGGGGATGAAGCAAAACTAGAAATGGGGAGGTTCAGACTGGATGTGAGGAAGAAATTGTTGCCCACGAGGGTGGTGAGAGCCTGGCACAGGTTGCCCAGGGAGGTGTTTGCAGCCAGGCTGGATGTGGCTGTGAGCAACCTGCTGTGGTGTGAGGTGTCCCTGCCCATGGCAGGGGGTTGGGGCTGGCTGAGCCTTGAGCTCCCTTCCAGCCCTGACAGTTCTGTGATTCTGTGATTGTGGTTCTGTGATTCTGGTTCTATGATTCTGTGATTCTGTGATTCTGTGATTCTATGATTCTGATTCTATAATTCTATGATTCTGATTCTATAATTCTATGATTCTATGATTTTGTGATTCTGATTCTATGATTCTATTCCCATTCTAGCCCGTTCCAAATGACTGAGTCAACACCACCCGTGGAAGACACAGAGAGCAGCCTCCCAGTGCCCTTCAGTAAAAAAAAAACCCCAGGCAGCCTCTCACTTTTTCAGTAGTTTTATTGAAAAATGCCTCTTTCCTTTCTGAAATAAATAATATAAGGCAGTGAAATTCACAATTTGCAGTTTAAAATATGAAAGCAGCAATTCTATATCCATAGTCTTGCAGAACAATGTCCAACTGCTTTTGGGTGGGGTGTTTGGTTGCTTTTTCGATAACTAAAAGAAACAATGCAAAAAACCAAACCAAACCAAAACCAAAACCAAAACCTAAACCAAAACCAAAAGCAAAACCAAGAAACCAAACCAAACAAAAAAAACCCCAAACAACCCAATAATAATAATAATAATAATAATAATAATAATAATAATAATAATAACAATAATAACAATAAAATAAATTCCATACTAAATATACAACATAAACATGCAATTTCCACCTCTGCAGGGTTGGCTGCAATTGGGCATAAATGCTGCTGTGTCTTCCACGCCCCAGGAGATTTCAGGGCTTTCTCATGCTTGTGTCCAGTTGATACAAGGGTTGGCAGCTACTGTGGTGCTTAAAGGAGACGTCTAAGAGCAGGACACGCCCTGCAAAGTGGCAGTAACTAAGAAGAGGAGAAGATGGCAGCGAGGGTGGAAGGAGGGAGAGGGTTTGGTTTCTTGCTTTTTGGGTTGTGCGGTGTGTTGTGGCTTTGGCCTTTTTAAGCTAGGTGACGCAGCTCTGCGGTCTGACCAACCTGCAAACGTGCATCTGGAGAGCAGGGAAGAGCTAAAAGCAGAGAGAGTCCTTGGGAGATTGGCAGCAGCTCTGTGGTTATTTTGTTGTTGTTGCTGTTTGTTTTATTGTTTGAATTCTTTTGATTTGTTTGTTTAGCTGGTTATTCATTCATTCATTCATTTATTTGTGATTTATTTGTTTTTACATCATTTCATGGCTAACTGAATGCACCTCCTGAACCTGCTAGGAGCAAAAAAGTATTTTACAAGCGATTCTGGAGCGAGGTTGAAGCCTCTCTCAGGCACACACATTGCTATCCCCACAAGAGCAAGGCACACAGCAGGGGTGCATCCTGCTGCTGAGAACAGAGCAGAATAGAATTAACCAGGTTGGGAAAGACCTTTGAGATCATCCAGTCCAACCTATCGCCCAACACCATCCAATCAACTAAACCATGGCACCAAGTGCCCCATCCGGGCCCTTCTTGAACACTTGGAAGACCACAAGGTCCTGTTAGCAAAAGGAAAGGGTGCACCCTGCCTGTGTGTACCTGCAAATGCCAGCATAGCAAACCAACCAAACCCACCAACCAACCAACCAACCAACCAGCATCAACCCAAGACAAGGCAGAGACCTCTTAGGGGTTTGGCTTTGCTTTCCTCGCCAGTGATCTTTTCCAGCGCATGTGCTCAGGGTATTCTGGCGACTGCATTTCGCCTCCATAGTCCTCATACTCGTCCTCTCTCCTTTCTGACTCCATAGGGACTACAAAGGGTTCACCTTCAGGCTGATAGGGTCCACTTTCAGGCACGTATGGCTCTGGTTGAAAATAGTTTGGTCCGATTGAACACAACAAGTTAACGGCACAGCTGTGACTCCGCAAGCACCACGCGAGTTAGTTTCGCTCTACGGCAACCTCTTAGCCCAACCTGACTCCCACAGGATAAAAAGGGTGAAGGTAATGGTTCACTGGGAGGGTGATTTGCAGCTTTTGTCCTTGAGCGCTTGTGGGGTTGTTTATTTTGGGGCGGGGGGAGGGGGAGCAGACAAAAAGGTTTGCAATGAAACCCTTTATTTAAATTATTTTGTATTCCTCAGGCAAAAATAAAACGAACCAAACCAAAAGTAATTCAAAGGTTGAAAACTGAAGTAGTTTTTGAAGGCTTTGGGTTTGTGATACACAAAACACAAGTAATGAAAGGTTGAAAATAGGAAAAAAAATTTAAGGCTTTGGGTTTGTGATACAGAAAGCAAAAATAATTAAAGATTTAAAATGGGGTTTTTTTAAGGCTTTGGGGAAAAAAGGGGGAAAAGGGAATAAGGAAAAAAGGGAATGAGGAAAAAAAGGAAAAAAGAGAATAAGGAAAAAAGGGAATGAGGAAAAAAGGGAATAAGGAAAAAAGGGGGAAAAGGGAATAAGGGAAAAAAAGGAATAAGAAAAAAAAGGGAAAAAGGAATAAGGAAAAAAGGAAAAAAGGGAATAAGGAAAAAAGGGAAAAAAGGGAATAAGGGAAAAAGGGAATAGGGAAAAAAGGGAATAAGGGAATAAGAAAAAAGGGAATAAGGAAAAAAGGGAAAAAAGGGAATAAGGGAAAAAGGGAATAGGGAAAAAAGGGAATAAGGGAATAAGAAAAAAGGGAATAAGGAAAAAAGGGAATAAGGAAAAAAAGAAAGAAACAAAATAAAAAGGGAAATAAGGGGGGAAGAAAAAATGACAAAAGAAAAAAGGATAAAAGAAATAGGGGGGAAAGAGGAAAAATAAATAAGGAAATAAGAAAAAAAAAAAAAAAAAAGAAAATAGGAAAAAAGGGGGAAAAGAAAAAGAAGAATAGAAAAAAAGGACAAAAGGAGAAAAGGACAAAGGGGAAAAAATAGAAAAAGGAAAACAAGGGGGAAAAAAGAAGAAAAGAAAGAGAAAGGAAAAAAAAAGGGGGAAAGGAAAAATGAAGGAGAAATCAAAAGAAAAGCAAATAAAAATGCGATTGTACAGCTACTTCAGTAAATCCAAGCACTCAACTTAATTAGCAGAAGACAGAGAGGAGGGAAAACGACCGTGGAGGTGTGGCACAGCCTGATCATCTCTGCCAGTGGGAAAGCAAAGTGTAGACAACACAGCTGTCACCAGCAGGCAACAGACAGGACAGGGCAATTTCTCCTGCTGTGCCTCCCAACCCACCGAGTTACAGCTGGTGCTGCAGGAACACCAACCAAACTACAGCTACACAGAAGAAGAAGAAGTGTTTATATATACACACACACATATATATATATATAAACCTTGGGTGGTTAGATCTGCAGCTACAGAATCCAACAAGATTAGCTCTGAATGAGCACAAGGCAGGCAGCAGCGCATGGCCTGCTTCAGCCACGGTCACCACAAGCAAGGAGGGCCAGGCAGGGCTGATCAGTTCTCAGAGCTGTTATTCTGGCACACAGCAAGCAGCAGCAGGCTTTTAATGCAAGAGCATCAAGGTAGAGTTGTTAACAGGTTGGGTTCTTTTTTAGTGGGTAGGGTGCCACCCGACTCATTTACAAGCCACAATTAGTTTGCTATTTACAGAAGTAGCTTTCTGCTTTACCAGGTTAAACCTGTCCCCTCCTCAAGGCATTACCTTGGCTGACAGGAGTTTTATACAGCCCTGCTTCAGTGCCCCAGGCTGTTGCTGGGATGGGTCTGGTGGGCTTGGGCTTGGGTTTTTGTTGGGATTTTTGTGTTGGTCCTGCCCTTGGGGCACAACAAACCCCAAGCAAGGCTCCAGCCTTGGGGCAGTGTGGCTGGAAAGCTGCTGGCACAAAGGGACCTGGGGGTGCTGATGGAGAAGCAGCTGAAGAGGAGCCAGCAGTGTGCCCAGGGGGCCAAGAGAGCCAAAGGCCTCCTGGCTGGGATCAGCAATGCTGTGTCCAGCAGCAGCAGGCAGGGGATTGTCCCCTGGCACTCAGCTCTGGGCAGCCCACACCTGGAGCCTTGTGTCCAGTGTTGGGCAGCTGAGTGGCAGAGAGCTGTGGAGGTGCTGGAGCCAGGGCAGAGGAGGGCAAGGAAGCTGGGAAGGGCCTGGAGGAGAGAGAGCTGAAGGAGCTGGGGATGGTTAGTGTGCAAGAGAGGAGGCTGAGGGGAGACCTCCTGGCTGTCTGCAGCTCCCTGCAAGGTTGTGCAGAGGCTGCTGCTGCTCTCTTCTGCCAGGGCATTAGTGAGAGGAGAAGAGGGAAGAGCCTCAAGCTGCCCCTGGGGAGGTTCAGAGTGGAGCTTAGGCACCAGAGTGGTCAGGGCTTGGGATGTGCTGGGCAGGGAGGTGGTGGAGTGCCCAAGGCTGGCTGTGTTTGAAGGTGGTTTGGCTGTGGGGCTTGGGGATATGGTTTCAGGGTGAACTTTGTAGAGTAGGGTTGATGGTTGGGCTTGGGGACCCTGAGGGATCCTGAGGGTCTTATCCAACCTGCATGTTTCTGTGATTTCTGTGCCTGTCTGGCTTGCTATCTAGATGCAACCAGGCTTTAACCAGTCGCCATCACTGCCTCTCTTCCCTCGCTCAGGAGCTGTGTTAGTAAAGAAGAAATCTCCCGGCTCGATGAGGTCAACACGGTTCAAAGGAAACAAAAAACACCCAAACAAACAAACAAATAAAAACCCCAACAACCCCAAACCAAACAGAGCAGAACAAAACCAAACCAAACAAAACAAAAACCCCAGTCAACCAGGTCCGTGGCGAAAGAAAGGCCTCCCTTAGGGGCCGGCTGTCTAACAAGCACGTGCGCAAAGACATCTCAGAAACAGGAGGTTTTGGTTTTGTTTCAGGGGGGTTTCAAACTGTAAGCAGCAGCTGGCGACTTAGAAAAGGTGTTAGCCGAAACCTGAAACAGGTCAAAGATGAGGTTAGTCTTTTTAACATTAAAAGGAAAAAAAAAATCAAAATGAAATAGGTAAATAAGAACAAAACCCCAAACCGAAGTCCATCCGATGTGCATCCACATCGCTTTACACCCACAGAAGTACACGGCAGGTAAGTTCCAGGCATAGATCTATATATGTAGGCACAGGGACCCTTGGCATCTTGGTTGGGTTTTGGTTTGGGGTTTCTGGTGGTGTTGGGTATTTTCTCCTCATTTAAGTCAGGATTTTGTGCATGATCATAGAATCAATAAGGTTGGAAAAGACCTCAGAGATCATCGAGTCCAACCTATCACCCAACACCATCTAATCAACTAAACCATGGCAACCAGGCTCTTCTTAAACACCTCCAGGCATGGTGACTCCACCCTCTCCCTGGGCAGCACATCCCAATGGCCAATTAATCTTTTTGGGAAGAACTTTCTCTGTACAACCACTGGAACAGGCTCACAGGTTCACAAGATCAGAGGCTCACAGGGTGTTAGGGCTTGGAAGGGTCCTCTGGAGGTCTTCCAGTCCAACACCCCCTGCCTGCCCTCCTCATAGAATGAAGAGGAAAAGTGGATGGACAGCCAGGCAGCTTTACTGGGTTATGCAGGCTAAAAATAGCCTCTTTGCAATTCTAGGCAGGAGTTGAGTGAAGAACAGCATGAGCAGGGCCTGATTGGAAAGAGTGTCTCCCCTCATATGTTCATGGGCTCACAGGCCCTCTGGAGAGCTTCCAGTCCAAGCCCCCTGCCAGAGCAGGAGCAGAGAATCCAGCACAGGTTACACAGGAACACATCTGGATGGGTCTTAAAAGTCTCCAGAGAAGGAGGCTCCAAAACCTACCTGGGGAAACTTTTCAGTGCTCTCTGACCCTTACAGTAAAGAAGTTCCTCCTCATTCCTCAGAAGTTCCACCTCAACAGGTTGCCCAGGGAGGTGGTTGAGGCCCCATCCCTGGAGATATTCCAGTTGAGGCTCAAAAGGGCTCTGGGCAACCTGGGAGACATTATTGGTGTCTACAACTACCTGAAAGGTTGGACTTGATGATTTTTGAGGTCTTTTCCAACCTTATTGATTCTAAGATTCTATGAAAGGAGGTTGTAGCCAGGTGGGGGTTGGTCTCTCCTCCCAGGCACCCAGCACCAGAACAAAAGGACACGGTCTCAGGCTGTGCCAGGGGAAGTTTAGGCTGGAGGTGAGGAGAAAGTTCTTCCCAGCAAGAGAGATTGGCCACTGGAATGTGCTGCCCAGGGAGGTGGTGGAGTCCCCATCCCTGGAGGTATTCAAAAAAGGCTTGGGTGTGGCACTTGGAGCCATGGTTTAGTTGTTCAGGAGGTGTTAGGTGATAGGTTGGACTTGATGATCTCTGAGGTCTTTTCCAACCTGGTTCACTCTGTGATTCTATGATTCTGATCCAGTTGAGGATGTCCCTGCTGACAGCAGAGAGGGTTGGACTGGATGACCTTTGGAGGTCCCTTCCAACCCAGACCATTCTGTGATTCTAAACCAGCAGCCCTGAGCCTGCAAGTGAGTACATATATAGATATAGACCCATCTTTATTTTTCATTCTTTTCATGACTCCATGCACAATACACTACCAGCAAACCATATCCAATAGCAGTCTCACATACACTGGAGTTGAGATGTTGCAATGCATACATATTAATTTTGTTAACAAGACTGTGGTCCTGCAGGATCCTCGTGTTAAGACATGGATTAGAATCTTTCCAGCCAGCAATTGGTGGCCTCTATGACCCTTTATTTTTAATTCCAGAAGCTGCCTGCTGGTTAGAGCTACAGCACAGAGTGGGAGGCTGATACAGCCCAGGGCTAATCAGATTCCCTGGTGCTTAACTCAGCAGAAATTATAGGAGAGAGGTGGGGTTGGTTTGTTTGGGTTTTTGAGTTGCCTGCAGTGCATCACCAAATGGATTTCCCTTGTGGAAAACGTTTGTTTCCTCAGGCCTCAATTTTGTGTCACTAATCCTGCCACTGCTCAGAAAGAGACACACAGAAATTGCCAACCACAGCACAGAATCCTCTTTTATTTTGTCAAGAGAGGCATGGAGAGTTCAACCTTGTTCTGAAGGAGGTTGGAAGGGGTGGGGATGGGGGGGGGGGGGGGAAAGAAGAAGAAAATGGTCACTCCGATCCTATCAGCAACATTATCAACTACTACCCTGCTATGTTTATCAAAAAAAAAAAAATAAATAAAGAAGAAAAAAAAAGACTAAAATTTTTGGTTCCTACAACCTCTTTCAAACCAGCCACAAATACCCTCAAATACATCACAGCCCAGAGGAGCGCTCCTAGCCCTGCGCGCTGCAATGAGGCAGCCCTGCTCGGCTGAACTTTTTCCTCCCGGCTCAGGATGCCCAGGCTAGCAGGACTGCCTCATCTGAAGCAGCTCCACCGTGAACAGTCACATCTGGGAGGGCTGTTTCAGGCAAGCCAGGGTGGTGCATCACCTACCTGGGAATCCTTGGCCGTTGTAAGGGATGCTGGCGCACTGGGATGAGTCACAATAGCCTGGGGGCCCCGGGGCCCTCGGATACCAGCGTTGCCAGGACGGCCTGGGGGCCCTGGTGGTCCTCGAGATCCCGTGGAGCCTGGTGGACCAGTTCTAGATTCTCCTTGTGGCCCTAGTTGGAGAGTTGGAAGGTTGGGAAGCTGTTACAAGAGCTGGCAGCTAAGTGTCTGGGCTCCACAGACTGGGCTCTGCCCTCGGGGAGAAAATGTTCGCGCTTTGCGGTGGTCAACAGAAAGGAAAACAAAACAACACAACCAAAGGAAAACTGAAACTGTGGCTCATCATTAGTTCCTGCCCTGTGTGTGGCTTTGGTTAAGGATTTATTCACAGAAACCGAGTTGAGCCAAGTAAGGAACATCAAGGAACTCTCTGCTTTATTTCCCCACTGTGTGAGAGAGGGAAGATCTCGAGGGAAACTGCTAGATTAGACAAGCACACTGGATTTCAATTAAAAGCAAGGACTGCACTAATTCTGCTAGCCTGCAACCCCAGGGTAGATGAGGTAATGTTTGGGCTGCAACCAGGCTTCATTATGGTTAGCAGGAAAGTGAAAGCTCCGAGTAACTGGGGCTACAATTTGCTGCAAGCATTTTATAGGTCCCGTAATGAGAGCCGATGCTTAGCCCTCAGAAACTACAAGCGGGAACAAATGATGCAGCTGACTCCTGCCAAGTGAACACAACTGCTGCATGCTGGAGACACCAAAACCAAAGCCCATGTCATGAGTCTGTCATCTGGGTAGCTCTGCACATGGGACTGCTTTGTAGACAATTTGTAGTTAGAACTGTCAGGGCTGGAAGGGACCTCAAGGCTCATCCACTTCCAACCCCCTGCCATGGGCAGGGACACCTCACACCGCAGCAGGTTGCTCACAGCCACATCCAGCCTGGCTGCAAACACCTCCAGGCAGGAGGCTGCCACCACCAACCTGGGCAGCCTGTGCCAGGCTCTCACCACCCTCCTGGGCAACAACTTCTTCCTCACGTCCAATCTCAGTCTCCCCACTTCTAGTTTTGCTCCACCCCACCCCAGTCCTATCCCTCCCTGACACCCTAAAGAGTCCCTCTCCAGCTTTCTTGCAGCCCCCTACAGATCCTGGAAGGCCACAAGAAGGCCAACATGTGTCAAAAACTCCTTCATTCACCATGTGCAGTCTGGTTCCCTGTGGAGAAATGCTGTGGGTTGCTTTTTTCCCCCTACTTCTCTGTAATTTGATGAAACAAGAAATATTTACCAGGTGGTCCTGGCAAACCTCGTGGTCCTTGAGATCCAGTCCCTCTTTCTCCCTTCTCTCCAGGCATTCCTACAAAAGAAATAAATGTTTCTGAATTACAGATATGAGCCATAAAGAAAAGAAAAGAAAAAACAATCAAAGGAAGGAAACCACATTAAATGAAACTTTTCCTGCTTTCTCATTGATATTAATATTTAGTCCCCATTACTCAACACAACAGGGCTGGCCAGCCCTTATTTTGTGCAGATGTCCAAATGTGCATTTGGAGAAACAATTTGGACAGAAATGCAGCAAACTAAAAATAAAGTAGGATGCAGAGGCAATTTGGTGTGAATAAAAAAATGTTCCCAAACATAGCAAAGCCTCTGAGATACTTCAAAGACCACAGACCCTCATTATCTTAAATGACAAACAGGGAGGCATTTCCTCGTTTGCATATTTCTGCTTCAAGAAGGCTTTACACTCCCTTAGATATAGTTTAGAGAGAATCTCAGTTTAAGACAGGGCAGGATTCAGAAATTCAAATCTCTTTGATTTCTTCTTTTGTTTTCCTAGGCTATTTTAAAGATTGTCACAGAACTGTCAGGGTTGGAAGGGACCTCAAGGATCAGCCAGTTCCAACCCCCTGCCATGAGCAGGGACACCTCACACTAGCCACTTGCCAATCTTCACCTCAAAACTCAGTGTTCCTGATTCAACAGTGTCTTAAACCTGTTCTATGTTGATTCTACAGTATGTTAAGCCTGTTCTATGTCCACAAGCTCTGTTCATAGAATCATAGAATTGTCAGGGTTGGAAGGGACCCTCAAGGATCAGCCAGTTTCAAACCCCTGGCCATGGGCAGGGACACCTCACACTGCAGCAGGTTGCTCACAGCCACATCCAGCCTGGCTGCAAACACCTCCAGGCAGGAGGCTTCCACCACCTCCCTGGGCAACCTGTGCCAGGCTCTCACTACCCTCATGGAGAAGAACTTCTTCCTAACATCCAATCTATATCTCCTTCCCCTAGCTTGGATCCATTCCCCTCAGTCCTGTCACTAGCTCACAGCCTCCCCAGCTCTCAGTGGATGAGAAGCTCAACAGGAGCCACCAGTGTGCACTTGCAGCCCAGAAAGCAGCCTTCTATTTGATGCTAGAAAAGACTGCAGCAGATGCTGGGGGAAAAAAGAACACTGAGTTGAGCAGCTGGAGTAAGCAAAAGCCACAGTTGTAGAGTCCAGGCACTCCATGTCTTTGCAGAGGGTGGCCACAGAACCAGGTTTGCTCATAGGCTTCTGCCCTGTTCAGAGTTGCTTCCTTTCCTCAGAGCACTGTAAAGAGCCAAGGATAAAGACCTGATTCTTTCAAGCCCTATTTTTCATTCTTGGTAATGACTCATTCCCCTCTCTTCATCACAGTTGTGTTCTGAGAAGGGTTGTGTTACTCCAAACAGCCTTTCAAGGTGGAGCTGGTTGGTGCCAGAGAAGTTCTGGGAGCGTTCACTTTCCTGGGATGTCCTGTGGCAGCCTGAGGCAGCAGCCAAGCCGTTATACCACCTTGTGTCGCGTGAAACATGAGCAAGGGAGAGAGATTGGCAAGCACCTTCTCCTCCAGAGCATTGCCTGACTGTCCTTCAGGCAAGCCAGCTGACCCCACAGGCCACTGCTGGCTGTGGGCTTCCTACACGGTAAAGGCATCAGACTCTGGCAGCCTCTGCACTGTGTCCCCCGTGAAATACGCAACCGCCCTGGAGTTCACTCACCTCTTTCACCGGGTGGTCCTTGCACCCCAGGAGGTCCTGGGAATCCTGGTCTTCCTCCAGGTCCAGGCTCTCCTCTTGTCCCAGCAGCTCCTGGGGCCCAGGTGGGCCTGGTGGGCCTGGCTGGTTGCGGTTTGAGTAATAGTCGTTGGGGATTTGGTTCAGCATTTGGTTGAAGCGACTCATTTGGCCTTGACAGGGACAGAAACACGGCTCCGTGAACCACGTGAAATGAGGGAAAGGCTTGCAGCGGGGGAGGGCACAACAAACTCCCTCTCCTCTTGAAATCCTACCCTTTTTTCCCTTCAGTAAGGTAGTGGGAAACCAGTACAGATGAATGAAGCAGACTTAAGGTTAGAAGGCTGATTAGAAGGCTGATCAAAAGTGGAGGAGGGAGGGAAGAAAGGTAAGGGGGGCTCTGGAAGCCAATAATATAAACAGAAATTAGCTTTAAAGGAACAAAGGTCACAGAACAAGCCCTTGTTTACAACGCTCTTGCTCTCAGAGTTCTAATTAGAAGCTTTTCTTACTCTGAAGAACAGAAAGGACTTGCAGTATCACACTCCTCTGCACTGGCAGAGCTCTGAAGCTACCGCAGGCACAGTGTAAATCATCCATGGGCAGAGCCCGCAAGGAAGCTTTCTTAGGTCTGTAGGATGCACAGGCTGCACCTATATATCTTCTGAACACAGGCAAATAATAGCTTCCAAAGAAAGGTGTCTGAAGAGAAGCCACAGCACTGGGAAGCTATGCAGAGAGGAGCTCTTCAGGGGGACCACATCTGACCCTACTTAGCTAGTGTAATGTGCCAGTCCTAGCTTAACCCTGATGAGGAGAGGAGCTGACTATGAACAAAACAAGGCATGGATGTTCAAACAAGAGATGATAAAAGACTTCACCTAGCACACCCTCAGTCATAAGCCTAGTGGATTCCTGAATGGGCTTTTCTTTCTGCTGTGCTTTCTGCTCCACATAGCAGCCATCACAGACATTGTCTAGCACAGACCATGGACTCATAGAATTGTCAGGGTTGGAAGGGACCTCAAGGATATTCCAGTTCCAACCCCTGCCATGGGCAGGGACCCCTCACACTAGATCAGGTTGCCCAGAGCCACAACCATCCTCCTTTCCTGTACACAGGCATCCTTAAGGATCCCAGAGGTGCATCAGTTTACCTCAGTCAGCACTTCCTCTTGTTATACAAACAATATGAAGATCAACTTCTGGGCACGTTTGGCCTCCTTGGCAGCTCTGCTGCCTGCAGCAGTGCTGCCTCGAGGGACAGAGGGAAAGCCTCTGCAAAGAGCACTTGCTCGGGCTGCAGAGCCGCGAACTGAAGGCAATTTAAAGTCCTCTACTGTGTGGCAGCAGAGGACCTGAATTCAACTTGGAGTCCCTCCCCAGCTAAATATCATTCTGTTACTTGCATGCACAGCTGATTCTCTGCACTGTGTTTACTCAAGAGTCATCTCTCATTTCCTGCTGGCAGGGTGCCTGCAGTGAGCATCCTTTTTTTCCTCCCCAGTTCCCTCCTCCAGGAGATAAGAGGTCTCCTGAGAAAATGTGTGCTGATTTCATGGCAAAGATGAGGTCATTTTGGAGCAGACTGACAAAAGGAAAGTCCTTTTCCTCTTGCAGAGCATTAGGCTTGCCTGTGGCCATGGATTATGCCACGACCAAGCTAGCCAGCTGCATCTGGCAAAAATGGAGCATTACAATTGGGCTTCCCCCACCAAATCATTAGCATTAATCACTTAAGCTCTTCCTGGGCTCTGTGACCAGTATCCCATGGTTTGAAGCAGGTGCCTTTGTAAAAGCAAAACATAGAGTTGAGTCCTCCAGGAGGACCAGAAAGGTCCAGGGGATGGACTGGAAAGTTGTCACTTAGTTATCCCATCCCATAAATCCTGCATCTCTATATCAATTTGGCTGCAAAGCTTTGTCTTTCCCTTTCTTCCCTTTCTCCTCCCTGGAGGCAGTGAGCTACCTGATCTGGTGTGGGGGGCAGGATGGTTCCAGTTTTATCTGTGGCCTTGAGGGACAAATTAATTTCTACTGTGCAATCTTGGCCTGTTTAGGTCTAGTGCCAGGAACCAGGGATAGGCAGTTTCAGGCCTGGCCATCTTGAATCCAGCCTGAATGCAGCTTCAATCCAGCTTGAATCCAGCCTAGCAACAGGGGGAGGAGGAAGAAAGAGCTCTGGGGTGTGTGTTAAACCCCAGATGGGGAGAAAAGAATAGAATAGAACCATAGAATCAGTCAGGGTTGGAAGGGACCACAAGGATCATCTAGTTCCAACCCCCCTGCCATGAGCAGGGACAGCAGCTGGGGTGAGTGGTTTAGTCTGGGGGAGGTTTTGTGAGGGGTTTTCATGTATCCTGTATCTGTCTGAGGTGTTAAGGGTTCCTGTGTGTTGTGCTTTCCTGTGTACTTTTGAATACCACCTCTGTATTTCTCTCCAGTTTGAGGAGAGCCTCTTTATCTCACTGCCTTTGGGAGTGAAATCATTTCTGTCTGCTCTTCAAACCAAGACACCTTAAATACAAACCACTGCTGGTTCTTTTTTCTCTTGATTTAGCAAAGTAGTGCATCACTACTAGGAGAAGCAAAGCAGCACTGCTTACCATTTATCAGCTGTTCACAGACTTGTCTTGCCACTGCTCGCATCATGTTCTGAGAGGCAATGTCACCCTAAAGGACCCAAACCAAGCCACAGGTGTCATTAGCAAGTGTCTGTGCTTTTAAAGGCACAGTGTTCAGTTAACAACTAGGAGGGGGGAAAAATGACTTTGAAGCAGACTTACCCTGTCACCTTTCTCTCCTTCATTCCGGGTGTACCCTGAAATAAACACAGAAGAAGTGAAACAGCTGCAGGGTTAGCTTGTTCCATCCACTCTTGTTCCATCCACTCTTGTTCCATCCAATCTTGTTCCATCCAATCTTGTTCCATCCAATCTTGTTCCATCCAACCTATGCACTTGAGATGGGCAGCCCTAAAAAGCCATTTTGGCTCTGGAGGAGATGATCTCCAAGGTCCCTCCCAACCTAAGCCATTCTGTGATCCCTTCACGAAGACAGACCTGGTGCTCCTTGAATTTCACTTATACAGAGATGCTAAAGAAGGTGCCAGAAAAGATTGGGCAAGCAATGATCTTCTGTGTGTGACCAAGCACAAGGACAGACTAAGAAGAAAAACCTCTGAAGGGCAAATTCAAACCTGAGCCAAAAGAACATTGGATGTATTCTGACACTTGGGAGCATCCTGGCAACAGGAAAGTTGAATTCCCAGCATCACACTTCTGTACGTGGCCAAAGGTCTCTTATGAGTTCTATATCACTGCTTAATGTTAACTCATCATTAAAGGAGGTCAGCTAGGAAGAGCTCACCTGGAGTACTGCAGCCAGGTCTGGAGCCCTCAATATAGGAAGGACCTGGACATCACCATCTCTGGAGGTGTTCAAGAGGGATTGGATGTGGCACTTGGTGCCATTGTTTAGTAGTCGTGAGGTCTTGGGTGACAGGTTGGACCTGATGATCTCTGAGGTCTTTTCCAACCTTATTGATTCTATGATACTATGATGGAGAGGCTCCAGAGGAGGCCGTAAGAATGCTCAGGGGCTTGGAGCAGCTCTGCTACAAGGACAGGCTGAGGGAGCTGGGGGTGTACAGCCTGCAGAAGAGAAGGCTCCAGGCAGACCTCAGAGCAGTCTGAAGGGACTGCAAGAAGGACCTGAAGGGGCTGCAAGAAGGCTGCAGAGAGACTATTTGCAAAGGCCTGCAGGGACAGGACCAGGGACAGTGGCTTCAAAGCAGAGCAGAGCAGCTTGAGCTTGGATGTTAGGAACAGGTTCTTTACTATGAAGGCAGCGGAACACTGTACCAGGTTGCCCAGGGAGGTGTTTGAGGCCTCATCCCTGGAGGTAGAGATATTCAAGGTGAGGCTGGACAGGGCTCAGGGCAACCTGATCTAGTTGAGGATGTCCCTGCTGAGTGCATGGTGGTTGGAGTGGATGAGCTTTGGAGGTCCCTTCCAGTCCAGACCATTCTATGATTCTATGAATAACACATCTAGCAAGGAGGGATGGAACACATCCAAATGTGGCTGGAGAGTCTTCAGAGAAGGAGACTCCACAACCTCTCTGGGCAGCCTGCTCCAGGCCTCTGGGAGCCTCACAGGGCAGAAGTTCCTCCTCATGTTGAGGTGGAGCCTCCTGTGCTGCAGTTTCCATCCATTGCCCCTTGTCCTATCCCAGGGTGCAGCTGAGCAGAGCCTGTTCCCTCCCTCCTGACCCCCAGCCCTCAGCTCTTGATAGACATCTCAGCCTTCTCCTCTGCAGACTGAACAGCCCCAGGGCTCTCAGCCTCTCCTCCCCAGGCAGTGCTGCAGTCCTTTCAGCAGCCTTGCAGCCTCCTTGGACTCACTCCAGCAGATCCCTGTCCCTCCTGAGCTGGGCAGCCCAGAGCTGGCTGCAATATTCCAGGGGAGGTCTCAGCAGGGCAGAGCAGAGGGGAGGAGAACCTCCCTGGCTCTGCTGGACACACTGCTGCTGGATTTTTATACCTTGCTTTGGTCTATTTGCCATGATTTTGGCCACAGTACCAACTGCAGATGCCCATTTGAAATCAGCGGAAAAGCAGCTTCGTGGTCGTTAGTTTTAGCTACTAGGTCACCCTTTGAAATATCTAAAAGCCTGTGAAGTGTTTCAAAAATGTTCTTTTCACTTTGCCATCAAAACATAGCATAAGCAAAAAGAAATCAAGTCTGCATTTGCTGCATGACATTCTGAGGAAGCCATCATGAGCAGTGCTCCTGAACACTCCCTCTGCCCAGGGCCATATGGATCACAGAATCAGAATTGTCAGGGCTGGAAGGGACCTCCCCACCCCTGGAGGGGTTCAAGAGGGGATTGGATGTGGCACTTGGTGCCATGGTCTCGTCATGAGGTGCTGGGTCACAGGTTGGACTTGATGATCTTTAAGGTCTCTTGCAACCTTGGTGATACTGTGATACCTCCAGGCATGAGGCTTCCACCACCTCCCTGGGCAACCTGTCCCAGACTCTCACCACCCTCATGGTGAAGAACTTCTTCCCAACATCCAATCTGAATCTTCTTCCTAATAAGAACTTCTTCCTAACAAATTGGATGCCAAAATGGATGCCAAATTCCAGGGCAGTACAAACAGAACTTTGGCTAACAAGCTGATGGTTCCTGAAGCTGCCTGTGTGAGTTTTCCAGGTGACTTCAGTGGATGCAGAGTTAGTCCACAGCTGAGTTCTTCTAAAAAGCTGCTGTAAGCCCAGGATGGGCCCAGAGAGCACAGATTTGTTAAGCAAAAAGGGGCTAGCATGACCTCAAATAGATTTTCACTTGCAGCCTAGGTTACTATTCAAAGGCAAGGCATATTTCACAGGCTCACAGGATGCAAAGGGGTTGGAAAGCACCTCTGGAGATCTTCCAGTCCAACCCCCTGCCACAGCAGGACCTTTCAAAGGTGAAAGACCAGTTTTGGTCAACTGCTTCTCTGCAGGGCTGTCCACATAGTTCCACCACACATCCTGAGTATCAGTGCTCTTTACATAGTGGTGTTTCTTTAAGGAGCTTGTTTATCACCATCAACAAAGCCAGGAGTGGGCTGCAGCTGCTTGCCACAGCATTCCTGCAGTCCCCACAATTAATCTCAACAAAACAACAAATCATCCCACTGAGGTCATGGCAGATCACGGTACCACAGTACAGCAGAGGTTGGAGGGGACCTCCAGAGATCATTCAGTCCAACTCCCCCACCAGAGCAGGATCACCCAGGGCAGTCTGCACAAAAAGAGAGACTGGCCATTGGGATGTGCTGCCCAGGGAGGTGGTGGATGCACCATCACTGGAGCTGTTTAAGAGCCTGGATGAGGTACTTGGTGCCAGGGTTTAGTTGATAAGATGGTGTTGGGTGATAGGTTGGACTTGATGATCCAACCTGGTTAATTCTATTTGATCCTATCCTATCCTATCCTATCCTATCCTATCCTATCCTCCTATCCTATCCTATCCTATCCTATCCTCCTATCCTATCCTATCCTATCCTTCTATTCTATTTCTCCCCTCAGCCTCCTCTCTTTCACACTAACCATCCCCAGCTCCTTCAGCCTCTCTCCAGCAGATGTCTTCTCCAGGCCCTTCCCAGCTTCCTTGCCCTCCTCTGCCCTGGCTCCAGCACCTCCACAGCTCTCTGCCATTCAGCTGCCCAACACTGGACACAAGGCTCCAGGTGTGGGCTGCCCAGAGCTGAGTGCCAGGGGACAATCCCCGGCCTGCTGCTGCTGGACACAGCATTGCTGATCCCAGCCAGGAGGCCTTTGGCTCTCTTGGCCCCCTGGGCACACTGCTGGCTCCTCTTCAGCTGCTTCTCCATCAGCACCCCCAGGTCCCTTTCTGCCAGCAGCTTTCCAGCCACACTGCCCCAAGGCTGGAGCCTTGCTTGGGGTTTGTTGTGCCCCAAGGGCAGGACCAAAAAATCCCCACAAAAAACTAAGCCCAAGCCCACCAGACCCATCCCAGCAACAGCCATGGCGCTGAAGCAGGGCTGTATAGAACTCCTAACCAGCCAAGGAAATGCTGTGAGGAGGGAACCTCCCCAGAGCTGAGGACAATTATAAGCCATCCACAGTCCATTTTGCCACTTATTGACACCAAATGAGCCTCATTCTTCGGTTCGTGACCCTGCAGAGGTACTCTGCTTCGGCCTCATGACTGGGAAGCAGCTCTTCCAAACTGACTTGGAAATCTGAAGACTAAGAGGCCAACTGGCTGGGTTAACCACAAAGTTCAGGTTCCACCTGGATGCTTTAGAAATTGGGTTTCCAAAGGGGGGAAAAAATAATGAATTACAACTGCAATTACTGAGCTGCTCTTTGCAGCCTCCTCCCATTTGGTTTCATGCTTCCTACTGCTTTTATTCTTCTTCAATTTCACTTCATTTCCCCTTAATAGACCCCAAAAATAAATTAGTGCAATTTAGCCAACTGCTTGCCAGCACTGTGAGACGCAGCAGCTGCTGCTGACACTCTGTTTGGTTGCTATCCTGCACTGAGGGAGTCACTTGGGGTCAGAGTGAGGCAAAGTTATTTCATGCTGCATGTGGGATTATTTGTTATTTTTTTTTCTGAGCTGTGGGATTGCAGCCTGGGGCTGCAGCAAAGGTCTGCAGCTCAGGCAGGACCAAACAAAGGAAGTTTTGCTATTTTTACTTTGAAAGATAATGCCCTCAATTGTTTTCCACAAAAGAATGCTTGCTCCCCACAAGAACCACCAGCTCCTTGCTCCCAGAACAGCACTGGTTCAGTCTTCATCTAGGAGACCTCATTGTGGCCTTCCAGGATCTGAAGGGGGCTCCAAGAAAGCTGGGGAGGGACTTTTGAGGGTGTCAGGGCGGGATGGAGCAAAACTAGAAGTGAGGAGATTGAGATTGGATGTGAGGAAGAAGTTGTTCCCCAGGAGGGTGGTGAGAGCCTGGCACAGGCTGCCCAGGGAGGTGGTGGAAGCCTCCTGCCTGGAGGTGTTTGCAGCCAGGCTGGATGTGGCTGTGAGCAACCTGCTGTGGTGTGAGGTGTCCCTGCCCATGGCAGGGGGTTGGAGCTGGCTGAGCCTTGAGGTCCCTTCCAAGCCTGACAATTCTGATTCTGTACTTTTCATGTGCTGCCTCTCCAGGAGCTGACAGCCTTGCTTTGCACTGAAACTGTAGCCTGATTTCCTGTTATACATCTTGATTCCACCTCCATCTTTGCTGCTGAACTGGGTCAGCCACCCATTGTCCCAGGGGAAGGAAAACCAGGATACAGCTGGTAGTTTGGAGCTCATTTCTGAAACAAACCAAAAGTACCTTGTGCCCCAGCTGTGTCTATCAAGCATCTGAGAAGGAGCAATGCATGTAAGCTGCAGCACAGGAGGTTCCTCCTCAGCACAAGGGGAAACTTCTTTACTGTAAGGGTCACAGAGCCCTGGAGCAGGCTGACCAGAGAGGCTGTGGAGTCTCCTTCTCTGGAGCCTTTCAAGGCCTGTCTGGATGTGCTCCTGTGTGACCTGAGCTAGATTGTATGGTCCTGCTCTGGCAAGGGGTTTGGACTCAATGATCTCTTTGGGTCCTTCCCTCCCTGACATCCTGTGAGCCTGTGATCCTGTGACCTGGCAGGAACATCACATTAGCAACATATGTCTGAAGGCAGGGAAGCTTCAGAGCTGTCCTAAGACACAAGGTGTCCTCTGCTGCAGGGAGAAATGGGATTTACAGGCTGGCAATGCAGGCTGAATTCAATGTCAGGCATTGGACTAAGTTGCCCAGGGAGGTGGTGGAGGTGTTCAGTGGAACATGGCACTTCAGGACATGGTTTGATGGCCATGGTGGTCTTAGATATATGGTTGGACTGGATGACCTTGGAGGTCTTTTCCCAACTAAATAATTCTGTGATTCTATGAGAAAATGGCCCAGCTTCCAGGGGCTCCTGGCAACTTCCACTTGATAACCATCAAGCGCTCTACCCCACTGTGTATGGTTCCAAACGATCCCACTCTCACACACACAATGGCACTGAGGCAGGATGGAAAACCCTGGCTGACTGCCAGATATTAAGGACAATTAATAAATGACTTCTTGTTACAGGTGACTGACTATTTGTTACAGAATCCAAAGGAGAGCCAGGAGGATGCTCAGGGGACTTGAGCGTCTCCCCTGGGAAGAGAGACTGAGAGCCCTGGGGCTGTTGAGTCTGGACAAGAGAAGGCTGAGAGGGATCTGATCAATGTCTCTCAAGAGCTGAGGGCTGGGGGTCAAGGGGAGGGGGCCAAGCTCTTGTGGGTGCTGCACAGCAAGAAGCCAAGGAGCAATGGAGACAAACTTGAGCAGAGAAGGTTTCAGCTGCCCAGGAGGAGAAAGTTCTTTGGTGTGAGGGTGAGGGAGCCCTGGAGCAGGCTGCCCAGAGAGGTTGTGGAGTCTCCTTCTCTGGAGCCTCTCCAACCCCAGCTGGATGCATTCCTGTGCAGACTCCCCTGGGTGATCCTGCTTTTGGCAGGGGGCTTGGATTGGATGCTCTCTGGAGGTGTCTTCCAGCCTCTAATGTTTTGTGATTCTGGTTCTGTGCTGTCTCCATTCCCAGCTCACAGTTTCTCAGTGGAGCTACAAATGAATCAATTAAAATTTCTCCTGAAAATGTTGGGTGACAGCACCTCCTGCTCAAGCCCATCCCTGTTCAGGATGCACTTCAAAGGTTTGAAAAAGAGTACACAGAACCAAGCCCCAACTGGTTTTGAAACCACATTGTAGAAAGCACAACATTTTACAGAATACAGAATCAACCAGGCAGGAAAAGACCTCAGAGATCATCTGGTCCAACCTATCACCTAATACCTAACACCTCCTGACAACTAATCCATGGCTCCAAGTGCCACATCTAAGCCTTTCTTGAACACCTCCAGGGATGGGGACTCCACCACCTCCCTGGGCAGCACATCCCAAGAGCAAATCTCTCTTGCTGGGAGGAATTTCTTCCTCACCTCCAGCCTGAACCTCCCCTGGCACAGCTTGAGACTGTGTCCTCTTGTTCTGGTGCTGGCTGCCTGGGAGAAGAGGCCAACCCCCACCTGGCTACAGCCTCCCTTCAGGGAGTTGGAGAGAGCAAGAAGGTCTCCCCTGGGCCTCTTCTTCTCCAGGCTAAGCAACCCCAGCTCCCTCAGCCTCTCCTCCCAGGGCTGTGCTCCAGACCCCTCCCCAGCTTCGTTGCCCTTCTCTGGACACCTTCCAGCATCTCAACATCTTTCCTAACCTGAGGAGCCCAGAACTGGACACAAGACTCCAGGTGTGGCCTAACCAGTGCTGAGCCCAGGGCAGAATGACTTCCCTGCTCCTGCTGGCCACACTGTTCCTGATGCAGGCCAGGATGCCATTGGCCTTCTTGGCCCCCTGGGCACACTGCAATACAGAAGAGGTTCTGTGATACCATCAAAGATTCTCCACCTTCAACAGAGCAGAACCTTTTCAGCACCCACACAAAGCCACCAACAGAAAGACTTTCCAGCCCGTTTGCTGACCTAGCTCTTCATGCTTCTGCAGTAGGAATATGTGTCTTGGCACAGGACAGACTAGGATCTGTTTAGTGGAAACCAGAGACCACAGTTTCCAGCCTCAACCATTAAACTCAGCAAAACAGCAGGCTGCAAAAATAAAATGGCTTGAAAACAAATAAATAAATAAAATAAAGTCAGGCTTGTGGTCTTAGGTCAGCTCCACTCTGTCAACCACTGTCATGAGTACAAGAGGAGGATCTGAGGCAAGAAGTCTCCTGCCCATCAGCAGGCTGCAATTTTCAATGGGATACTGAGAGTGTCTCATTATCTTACTGGTGTCCCACGGTCTCCTGGCTTCCCTGGTTTGCCGCTTGGGCCAGCAACTCCTGGAACTCCTGGGGCACCCTGCAGCAGGAGACATAAAAAGTGAGCAGTGGCGATCCACAACAGCCACAAGACATAAGAAATGTGTTACTGCGTTGAGTGCAAAACACACTGAAAGCGGCTCCTGGCAGGTTTGGGGTTTCTTTCTGTTGGGTACACATGAGGCTTTTCCTCCTGGAAAGAACAGCTGGTTTCTTCCTGGAAAGGCATCCCTTGGTGCAGCACCACCATTTCACAGGCTTTGCTGAAGCTACAGCTGCAGACAGTGTCTGTATGGTTTTGCTATCCCTCTTTAGGACAGGGTCCTAGGGAATAGAAGAAGGAATCTAAAGATGCAGATAGTGTCTGTATGTTTCTGCTGTCCCTCTTGATGACAGGCTCCTAGGAAGCAGAAGACACTTTGCCCTTCTAACTTCACCTAGCAGCTCTGTGATCCACATGGAAGGCAACAAGCAGGCCATAAAAGTCATTCTAGTGGTACTGGCTGAATATGAACGAATAAAAGATCAGTGATGGGTTCCGTGATTAATGTCACAATGGAGCACAAGGAAAACCAACCACGGGAGAGCAGAGGCAAGCCTGTCAATACCCTGCCCCAGCAGCTCCTGGCTATATGAATGCTCATGGTGTGAATGTGTGCTCTGAGACTACTGGGACTGCCTCTTCCACCTCACTACTCTTTGGCTCTGGTAACAAGGAGCTGCACCAACTTGACTCTCTTGGCCTGTCTGGTCCAGCACAATGTGTTTTTCTCCAACAGTCAGCACCTTTTCTAACACAAGGAAATAGGGTTTTTTTAAGCAAAAACTAATCCTCAAATAGTCCTGTCAAGAAAAATTTGCATTACTAACAGCATTTTTGGATGTTTGGGTTTGGCTGGTTTTTTAAATACCAGACTGCAAGTAATAAGTTTTTTGCATGGAGTGCACCCTCAGCAGGTTGGCTGATGACACCAAGCTGTGTGGTGCAGCTGACAGCTGGAGGGGAAGGGATCCATCCAGAGGGACCTTGACAGGCTGGGGAGGTGGGCACAAGCCAACCTCATGAGCTTCATCAAGACCAAGGGAAAGGTCCTGCAGCTGGGGCAGGGCAATCCCAGGCACCAATATAGGCTGGGCAGGGACTGGCTGGAGAGCTGCCCTGAAGGTGCCATGGTTTAGTTGATTAGATGGTGTTGGGGGATAGGTTGGACTTGATGATCTCAAAGATCTTTTCCTATCTGGTTAATTCTACTCTACTCTACTCTACTCTACTCTACTCTACTCTACTCTACTCTACTCTACTCTACTCTACTCTACTCTACTCTATTCCATTCTAGCCTATTCCATTCTAGTCTATTCCATTCTAGTCTACTCTACTTCTACTCTACTTCTATTCTATTCTGTTCTATTCTACTGCTATTCTATTCTGTTCTATTCTACTCTACTCTACTCTACTCTATTCTATTCTACTCTACTCTATTCTCTACTCTCTCTATTCTATTCTACTCTACTCTACTCTACTCTACTCCTATTCTATTCTACTCTATTCTACTCTACTCCTATTCTATTCTACTCTATTCTACTCTACTCCTATTCTATTCTACTCTATTCTACTCTACTCCTATTCTATTCTACTCTGCTCTGCTCTGCTCTGCTCTACTCTGCTCTGCTCTGCTCCATTCCATTCCATTCCATTCCATTCCATTCCATTCCATTCCATATTTGACAGAAAAGTGGAAATGTCAGAGAAACTGAAGGAAAAAGCCTCCCCATGGCTCTCTCTTGGCTCAGCTCTCTTATTTCAGAGTTGTGCTGGTTTCAGGCTATGCCTTTAAAATGTCGTTACAGATTTCAAGCAGAAAAGTAAAAAGAGTGCAAATAAATCACTACTGGGTGTGAAAAGGACAAGTAAAGATAATTCTAAGTGCTTCCAGTGGAGAGAGATCTGCTCTAAGATTGGCTGTATTAAAACAGTCTGTCCTCTTGAGCTCTGAAGGGAGCCCAAGCTGCTTCTGCCTGACCTTGGCTGCATTGTTTTGGTGAAGCCTAACAACTACTTTTTCTCTGCTCCTTTCTCCCTTTAGGCCAGGGGCTGGGGGGGGAGCAGAGGGACAGCTTCCCTGGCCTTCCAGACCAGGGGGATTCTTGTGCTGTTTGTCAGTTGTAAATATCTGCAAATGTTGTGAATCCTGGAGCTTTTGTACACGTCCTTCGCATCCCATTGCAGATTGTAGGCTTTGCCTGGAAATAACAGCTTCCATTTGCTTCCAGCTGAGCTGGTCTGGCAAAGTTACTGTTGGGGGGCAAATCTCAGCCCACCACGAGAGCATATCAAAGACAAACATGAGACTTACCGCGGGTCCTGGCGGGCCCCGGGGCCCTGTGGGGCCATCTTTTCCTGTGAAGCCCTGGTCAAAAACAAAAGCATGGTTAGGAACTTGCTTAAGATTGCAGCCTGGTTAAAATGGCCTCATAGAGCATTATCCCCACTAGCAATGCAGACTGGGGGAGGAGGGGATAGAAAGCAGCCCTGAGGAAAAGGACTTGAGGGTGCTGGGGAGGGAGAACACTCCTATCAGGGAGTGATAGGACTGGGGGGGATGGAGCAAAACTAGAAGTGGGGAGACTGAGATTGGATGTGAGGAAGAAGTTGTTGCCCAGGAGGGTGGTGAGAGCCTGGCACAGGTTGCCCAGGGAGGTGGTGGAAGCCTCATGCCTGGAGGTGTTTGCAGCCAGGCTGGATGTGGCTGTGAGCAACCTGCTGTAGTGTGAGGTGTCCCTGCCCTTGGCAGGGGGGTGGAACTGGCTGATCCTTGAGGTCCCTTCCAACCCTGACAATTCTAGGATTCTGTGCAGGCATCTCCCAGACATCAAGACAAAGAGTTTCAAAGGGATCCCTTGCAGCAGCCTCAGAGTAAGACAGAGGGGCTGGCGCCTCAGCAGAGCCCAGCACAGTGGGCATACTGCTCTATGGGTGCAGACACCTGAGAGCCTAGGCAGGAGAGTGAGTGCTGCAATCTTTACAGAACCTTCCTGGCTACCTTATGGCCACCTGGCGAGGTTTTCACCCCTAGGTTTATCCACCCTGCAAGTTTTACCTCTCCAGGTTGGATGCTGGTGAAAGGACTCCTTTTGTAAAAGCAATTGAGGACAGAAATTGATGATCAGGCAGGGGGGCTCCCACACACACTGGTGGCTTTGTTTGTCACAAAACAAAGTGAGGAAATCTTACCCTTTCTCCTGGAGGTCCCACTGGGCCAGGAGGACCAGGCAAACCTGGGGTTCCCTAGAGGAACAAGGAAATGATTAAGTGTATCCATGACAGAACAAACATCACAAACTCCAGCCCCAGGCTGCCCCTGGGGAGGTTCAGAGTGGAGCTTAGGCACCAGAGTGGTCAGGGCTTGGGATGTGCTGGGCAGGGAGGTGGTGGAGTGCCCAAGGCTGGCTGTGTTTGCAGGGGGTTTGGCTGTGGGGCCTGGGGCTGTGGTTTGGGGGTGAGCCTTGCAGAGCAGGGTTGATAGTTGGGCTTGGGGACCCTGAGGGTCTTCTCCAACCTTCTCCAACCTCTTCCGTGATTGTGTGATACAACCCTCAGATGTTATCTCTCAGGTCACTTGTTGGAGGTGTTATGTGGTAGCTTTAAAAACAGAGTGGGATTAGGGGGTGGGGGGTTGTGCATTGCTATTTTGATCCTCCCCAAGCCATGTCCTGTGCCTTCATGGAATGTGCTGCCCAGGGAGGTGGTGGAGAACCCAGCCCTGGTTGTGTTTCAAGGTGGTGCTTGGGGCTGTGGTTTAGGGGTGACCCTTGTAGAGTAGGATTAATGGACTTGGTGAATTTTCCTAACCTGAATTTTACTGTGATTTAAGCATCTCTCACACCATCTTTACACCCTTGGTAAAATCAAGGACAACACAGTAAGCAAGGAATGTCAGTTCTGTCACCACATGTGCAGATCAGTGACATTAGCCAAACCTGCCTACCAAAAAAAAAAAAAAACCCAAACCTTTCTTTTTTCCTCCTGAAATCCACATTCCAGTTTACAACACAGAAACATGCAAACAAGTGAACTGTAACATTGCTTTCTTCTTCCAGAAAGCAGGGGACCAGGCTGAGGGTTGGGGCTCTTCAGCCTGGAGAAAAGAAAGCTCCAGAGAGACCTCACAGCAACCTTCCAGGAGCTGAAAGGGGCCCTCAAGAAAGCCAGGGAGGGACTATTTTAAAGAACTTGTTGGGATAGGACAAGAGGGAATGGATTGAAGCTTGAGGAAGGCAGATTTAGACTGGAGATGAGGCAGAAATTCTTGATAGCGAGGGTGGCGAGACACTGGAACCGGCTGCCCAGGGAGGCTGCAGATTCCTCCTGCCTGGAGGTGTTCAAGGCCAGGCTGGATGAGGTCTTGAGCAACCTGGGCTGGTGAGAGGTGTCCCTGCCCGTGGCAGGAGGGTTGGAATGAGATGACCTTTAGGATGCCTTCCAACCCAAACCATTCTATGAGTCTCTGATTCTATGAATTGTATGAATGGTCCCAAGGCCATCCGAAAGGAAAACGCCATGAGCCAGCACTGCCAAAGAGAGCTTCAGCAAGGGCTCTGCAAACATTATTTCAGGAAGACATTTCACTGCAGGTGGTGAGAAATTGAGGGACCTCGAGTTATCCATGGACCTTTCCTTATCCAGTGCTATGCCCCTGACCGTTCCCTGCTGCCCAGGGGGCATTTGGGGTGACTCAGTCTCACTGCTTTCATTCCCGCTGTGGCAATCGGTTTACCACTTCCTATCTTTCAAATTCTTAACTGTAGGATAATTAGATTTCCAAAGCTGTTGCTCAGGAAGCTGTTGAGCAGAGCCCCTGGCTCCCAGCAATGTCACAGGCAGCTTGTCCAGCAGCCAGCTTGCACTGGGAATGATGTAAAATGACATCAGCTTGTCTGGGTGCCCACTTACCGATCGCCCTGGCAGCCCCGGCTGCCCAGCATCGCCTTTCATTCCCTGGCGGCCCTGGAATGTTCAGACAAGGTTGTTAGAGGGCCTGAACCACAAAACAGACCAGCAAAGGAATTCATCTGTGTTAAAGGACACAAAATATTCCCTGCAAGATACCTAAATGTGCTCCTGAGGCCAAGGAGGCCAATGTGCTCTTGTGAAATGTGCAAAGTGCTCTGGTGGCCAACAAGGCCAATGGCATCCTGGGGTGCATTAGGAGGGCTATGGTGAGTAGGACAAGAGAGGTTCTTCTCTCCCTCTCCCTCTCCCTCTCCCTCTCCCTCTCCCTCTCCCTCTCCCTCTCCCTCTCCCTCTCCCTCCCTCTCCCCTCTCCCTCTCCCTCTCCCTCTCCCTCTCCCTCTCCCTCTCCCCCGCCCTGCTGAGGCCACATCTGGAAGATTGTGTCCAGTTATGGGACCCTCAGGTCAAGAGGGACCTCAGGGAACTGCTTGAGAGAGTCCATCCCAGAGGCACAAAGATGCTGCAGGCAGTGGAAGCTCTTCCTCAGGAGCAGAGCCTGAGGGAGCTGAGGGCTGTGGAGCTGGGAGAGGAGGAGCCTGAGAGCTGAGCTCCTTGCTGGTGCTGAAGCTGTGCAGGGGCAGTGCCCAGAGGCTGGAGCCAGGCTCTGCTGGGGGCTGCCCAATGCCAGCACAAGGGGCAGGGGTGGAAGCTGAGGCAGAGGAAGTGCCATGGGAAGAGAAGGAAGAACTTTTCCCCTGTGAGGGTGAGAGAAGCCTGGCAGAGGCTGCCCAGGGGGCTGTGGAGTCTCCCTGTGTGGAGCTCTTCCAAGGCCAGCTGGCTGTGCTGCTGTGTGAGCTGCTCTGGGTGAGCCTGCTGTGGCAGGGGGCTTGGGCTGGGTGAGCTCTGGAGCTCCCTTCCAGCCCTTAACATTCTGTGACTCTGTGAAATGATGCCCTGGGAACTAAAAGCTGGTTTGTATGCCTCTGTTTAGGGCTTCTCCCACTACTTCTCTGAGCTTTCAGCTACTGATTTAAGCTCAGAAAATAGAAACAGGAGATGGACATTTACCAGACAAAAAAAAAGCTTTCAGAGCAATGTTGCACATTTCATTCCCGTGCCCCACACTGTGATTGTTTTCAGTCCTAGATCCTGGAAGCATAGCAACTCCACAGAAGAGCTGTAAGACTGAAAGGGGAGCAGCACCATGTGGAGAAGAGGAGGCTCAGGGGAGACCTTATTGCTCTCTACAACTCCCTGAAGGGAGGTTGTAGCCAGGAGGGAGTTGGTCTCTTCTCCCAGGCACCCAGCACCAGAACAAGAAGACACAGTCTCAAGCTGTGCCAGAGGAAGTTTAGGCTCCCAGAAAGGGAGATTGGCCACTGGAATGTGCTGCCCAGGGAGGTGGTGGAGTCACCACCCCTGGAGGTGTTCAAAAAGGTATTGGATGTGGCACTTGGATCCATGGTTTAGTCAGTCAGGAGGTGTTGGGTGGTAGGTTGGACTTGATGGTCTCTGAGGTCTTTTCCAACCTTATTGAGCCTGTGATTCTCTGTATGCCTTGTCCCTTCTTCGGCACCCCCGTAAGCAAGCACAGGTAACATGCAGGCTAGAAAATGCTGTGGTGTTGACCAAGCCTTGTGTCATAATTCTACCTCACTGCAGGAGAAACTAAAGACTATTCAGGAAAAGCTAAAGACTATCAAGGCAAAGCTGCCACCCTCTTGCCAAGCCCCCCGTGGGCATGGGCAGCTCTGAGCCCACCCACACTGCTGCCCACACTCAGGCCGGATACTCACCGGCTCTCCCGGGATCGACAGCCCGTTGGGGCCCTGTGGACCTGGGGGACCTTGAGGGCCAGGAGGACCTGTCTCACCACGAGGACCAGGAGGCCCCTGAAAGCAGAAAATGAAAACAAGGCTGTAAATGGCAAGCCTTTCCTAGGTCTGTAGCTGCTGATCCCTTCGGGTTAGAGGCTAAAGGTAAAGCAGGAGCCTGGAGGCACATTTAGCACTTCAGAGCAAGTGTGGAAACGGTTCTCCAAGTGAGGCTTCCTTTCCTAAGGCATTCTCTGCCTCAAGCTGGAGGTCTCAGGCCAGTGCACACCTTCTGGCAGTGTTAATTGGAAGTGTTGGTGTCATGTGTTCACAGAAGCAAGGATGAGCATCCTGCAGGATGGGTGATAACAGCCTGGTGCAGGTCACCTCCTGCTGTGCAGCCAATGCCTTTGAGGCTGTGGAGATGCAGTCTCCAAAGGGTAGGCTGCATATAAATAACCTGTGGGCACATTTCCAAGGACACTTTTACTCTCCATTTTGTAGCTCAGCCTAGAACTCAGCCTTACAGGTTTTCCTACAGGCAAGCAGGTAGCAACATTACAGACATACTGCAGAAATACTTACAGATGCTCCGCTCAAACCCCTTTCACCTCTGGGACCTTTAGCACCTGGGCCACCCTAAATGGAACATATGGAAAAGAAAATGTGTTTCACACAGGGGAAGCAAAGGTACAACATCCTGGTGTGCTTCATGAATCCTCTTTAGCAAACCCTTGAAAGCTCAGCGTGCTGAAGTGTCCAGGCTCACACTGCCAAAAGGAGCACTGGGATTAAAGATGCACCAGAAACTCAGGTAAACCACATCAGCTTCAGCCTTGCCACTTCACTCCAGGACAAGTTACTGCAGTTTTTGTGTCTCTGAAGATATAAACCCCTCCAATTTATTTCCATTGAACTCTCAGGATCCCTCTCTAGTGGACTGCCAGAAAATCTAACTGGGCTTGAAATTCCTCATGCAGCATTTTCAGTAGTTGAAAGGAGAGCTACTGAGCTGCACATAGCTCCCTTGTGCTCCTACCAATTGGCTGGAATGCATCCAGTCTGTAGGTTTCTAACTCTCCATATAATAAAAGAGAGCAACTCTTTTATTTCCCTCCCATAGCAGAGGATTTTGACTTGGAGTGAAACCTGGACTCTGCATTGAGGAAGGATATTTGCACACTCCATTAAAAACACACCTGGCACACCAAGTGCAAAGACAGCTGAGTCTGGGCCAGACTCTGTCAACCTGTCAAACAGTGAGGAGCTGTTGACAGAGATCACATTGGAGATATGGGAAAGGAATCATATATCAAGTAGAGGTGGTAGGAGTTGCCCAAGTGTGCTCTAAACTATGGTGAAAGAGGAACAGATTGTTATGAGGTTATGGAGGGCTACCAGGATGCTGAAGGGACTGCAGCACTGCCTGGGGAGGAGAGGCTGAGAGCCCTGGGGCTGTTCAGTCTGGAGCGGAGAAGGCTTAGAGAAATCTTATCAATGTCTCTCAGGAGCTGAGGGCTGGGGGGCAGGAGGGAGGGGACAGGCTCAGCTCAGCTGCACCCTGGGATAGGACAAGGGGCAATGGATGGAAACTGCAGCACAGGAGGTTCCACCTCAACGTGAGAAGGAACTTCTTGACTGTGAGGCTCCCAGAGGCCTGGAGCAGGCTGCCCAGAGAGGTTGTGGAGTCTTCTTCTCTGGAGCCTTCCCAGCCCTGTCTGGATGTGTTCCTGGGTTCCTGGGTTCTCTGCTCCTGCTCTGGCAGGGGGTGGACTGGAAGCTCTCCAGAGGTCCCTTCCAACCCCTAACACCCTGTGAACCCGTGCTGAGAGAAACTCCTTCTCTGACCTTTGATTCACAAAACCAGAGACCAACACAAAGCTACATCCATCATTTAAACAAACAAACAAACCACAATCAAACAAAACCAACAGAAAATAAGTCCCTTGCAAATAGTTCCTTACAGCTGGTCCAGGAGGTCCTGGAGGTCCCACACTGTCTTGGGTACAGGTGCAAGCATTGGGAAGAGCTGGGCATTTTGCTTCATCTCTCTGAAAGTTAAATCACAGCTGTTACTCTCCTTGCCTAGAAAAGGGCTTGGTGCCACCATACTGCCCCAAAACAATAACAGCAAGAGCTTCTCTTAGCCTGCTTTCAAGTACAAGTAACAGGATGGCATTCAACAAGTCCAAGTGCCAGGTGCTGCACTTTGGCCACAGCAACCCCATGCAGTGCTACAGGCTGGGGTCAGAGTGGCTGAGAGCAGCCTGGCAGAAAGGGACCTGGGGGGACTGGTTGAGAGCAGCTGAACATGAGCCAGCAGTGTGCCCAGGGGGCCAAGAAGGCCAATGGCATCCTGGCCTGCATCAGGAACAGTGTGGCCAGCAGGAGCAGGGAAGCCATTCTGCCTGTACTCATCACTGGTCAGGTCAGAGGACACAGTCTCAAGCTGTGCCAGGGGGAGTTTAGGCTGGAGGTGGGGAGAAAGTTCTTCCCAGAAGGAGTAATTGCCCACTGGAATGTGCTGCCCAGGGAGGTGGTGGATTCCCCACCCCTGGAGGTGTTCAAGAAAGGCTTGGATGTGGTACTTGGAGCCAGGAGGTGTTAGATGTTAGGTAATAGGTTGGACTTGATGCTCTCTGAGGTCTTTCCCAACCTGGTTGATTGCTTCTATGATTCCATGATGCTACACTTACCATAGAGGGAAGGTCGCAGCATCTGTCTCTGCTGGTCCAAACTGGGCTGCATACGATGTCAAAGTTCTGGATTTCTAACTGCAAAAGAGAGGAGGACTCTTGAAAGGTACTGGAGATGTTACTTATGCAAGCTAGTGGCGTTAGCATCAAAAAATGACTCCTCAGCCCATTTGTCCCTAAGGTAGTTAACATCTTTCATATTTTCCCTTTTATGTTTTTTGACACAGGCAGAAAAAAATCATTATTTCAGAATTCTAAAAGCTTCAAAGCCAAGGCTACAAGAGCTTTGAGCACTGACGTGTTCTGCTGCTCGGGGGCAAGAGGCAGGCAAAGCCATGCAAGAAATGCTTTTCAGTACTTGGTAATACTGAACAGTGCTGATGAGTTTCTGCAGTCATTGGGCCTGGATCCATGAATGGGTTCCTCTGTGTGGCTTATTCTACCAAGCCTCAGTCTCTCATCTCTTTCCTTTAAAAGATTTCATGGGCTTGCATTAATGAATGGATTCATGTGTGTGGCTTATTCTACCAAGCCTCAATCTCTTATCTCTTCCCTTACAGGATTTCATGGGCTTGCATCAATGAATGCATTCATGTTTGTTGTTTATTCCACCAAGCCTCAATCTCTTATCTCTTCCCTTACAGGATTTCATGGACGTCCATTAATGAATGGATTCATGTTTGTTGTTTATTCTACCAATCCTCAATCTCTCATCTCTTTCCTTACAAGATTTCATGGGCTTCCATTAATGAATGGATTCATGTGTGTGGCTTATTCTACCAATCCTCAATCTCATCTCTTTCCTTACAAGATTTCATGGGCTTGCATTAATGAATGGATTCGTGTTTATTGCTTATTTTACTAATCCTCAATCACTCAACTCTTTCCCTTACAGGAGTTCATGGGCTTGCATTAATGAATGGATTCATGTGTGTGGTTTCTTTAACCTGTCCTTAATCTCCCATCTCTTTCTTTGTAAGATCTCATGGGCTTGCATCAGTGAATGGATTCACGTTTGTGGCTTACTGTGGCTGATCTCCTGTCGCCTTTCAGGAGTTTCCCAAGTATTTCATAGCCATCAGTTGTGATGTTCCCAGCCTCCTTAATTGGCTTTTCCAGTATTTCACTGCAGTCAATGTAAATCTTGACATTGGATGAAGTCACAACAATATGGACCTGGAAAACACACCAAAAAGGGTTTGGCATCATATTACTTGAACACTTGAACATGATTTCACTATTTCACATGCTCCTCCTTCTAATCCTGCTTTGCTTTCAACTGGTGGAAGAATTCACACTCAAGGGAAAGTCTACAACATCAGGAACCTCTTCAAAACAGGCTGAAGGTCACTGGCATGAATACAGAAGCACAGTTATGAAGTACTGCTCAGTGTACTACCCCTGTGCTCAGCACTGATTAGGCCACACCTGGAGTCCTGTGTCCAGTTCTGGGCTCCTCAATTCAAGAAGGACATTGAGACACTTGAAGGTGTCCAGAGAAGGGCAAGAAAGCTGGGAAGGGGTCTGGAGCACAGCCCTGTGAGGAGAGGCTGAGGGAGCTGGGGTTGCTTAGCCTGGAGAAGAGGAGGCTCAGGGGAGACCTTCTTGCTCTCTCCAACTCCCTGAAGGGAGGTTGTGGCCAGGTGGGGGTTGGTCTCCTCTCCCAGGCAACTCAAGCTGTGCCAGGGGAAGTTCAGGCTGGAGGTGAGGAGGAAGTTCTTCCCAGCAAGAGAGATTGGCCCTTGGGATGTGCTGCCCAGGGAGGTGGTGGAGTCCCCATCCCTGGAGGTGTTCAAAAAGGAATTGAATGTGGCACTTGGAGCCATGTTTAGTTGTCAGGAGGTGTTAGGTGACAGGTTGGACTTGATGATCTCTGAGGTCTTTTCCAACCTGGTTGATTGTATGATTCTATGATTCAATGGAGTAGTTGAACTATAATACTCCACTTTAAAAAGCTTGCCTGAGAATTGCTTCAAATTGCATGAAAAGTCCTTTAAGATTGCAAAAAAATAAAGAGAATTGTCAAGAGGAAGGGAATCTAAGCTCTTCTTGTTCCTTTTCCTGCTGGCTGGGACCACACAAGAGGTTTGTGAGTCTATGCCTGCCCACTGCTAACAGACTCTGCCTGTAGCTCAGAGAGTAGATTGTTTCAGAATCCAAGATCCTGGGTTCAGATTCCACAGATGACTCAACCAGAGGCTTTAGTTGCATTGAGATACAGGAAGTGAGCAGGGAAATCCTGTCCAGAAAAAGACAAAACAAGGGAAGATGCAAAAGGGAAACTTCCATGAGAGAAATTTGGCTGGAAAAAATGTGCCAAAATAAGGAGAAAGTGGGAGGAAGGGGAAAGGAATAATTACTTGGGAAATAAAGGGAAATTAGGAGGGAGAAAAGAATCAATTGTGAAAGAGTATGTTTGCCAGGAGAGGAGGATGAAATCTGAGTCAGGGCAATCCCAGGCACTGGCACAGGCTGGGCAGGGACTGGCTGGAGTGCAACCCTGAAGAAAAGGACCTGGGGGTGCTGGGGGAGGAGAAGCTCAAGAGGAGCCAGCAGTGAGCACTTGCAGCCCAGAGAGCCAAGCAGAGCCTGGGCTGCAGCAAGAGAAGTGTGGCCATCAGGGCCAGGGAGGGGATTCTGCCCCTCTGCTCCACTCTGCTGAGACCACAGCTGGAGCTCTGTGTCCAGTTCTGGAGCCTCTGTGCCAGGAAGGATCTGGAGGTGCTGGAAGGTGTCCAGAGAAGGGCCACGAGGCACCCAGCACCAGAACAAGAGGGCACAGTCTCTAGCTGTGCAGGGGAAATTTAGGCTTGATCTTAAAAAGAAGTTCTTCCCAGCAAGAGGAATTGGCCACTGGGATGTGCTGCCCAGGGAGGTGGTGGAGTCACCATCCCTGGAGGTGTTCAAGAAGAGCCTGGATGAGGCACTTGGTGCCATGGTTGAGTTGATGAGCTGGTGTTGGGTGCTAGGATGGACTGGATGATCTCTGAGGTCTTTCCCAACCTGGCTGATTCTGCATTCTGTGTCAGCAGTAGAGAAGCCTCGAAGCATGCATTTCTGTACGAAGCTTCTGTTGCCACAGTGCACCACCCCTCAGGAATATTTTGCTGCTTTATGACTCCTTTCAAAAAATTGGCATCAAGTTGAAACAGATTCCCTTAAATGTCCTGAGTCAACAAGTGGCTGAAAACCCTCCTAAGAATTTTTCTTTCTTTCCATCTTAAATATTTTCCCATGTGGAGTTGCAACCAAGGCACCAGCTCAGCTTGTCTGAAACTCCTGTAGTATGGAGGGTTTATGCTTTATATCATTAGAATTAAGGCTTTTGAAACTGCCCACATTTGGGGAGGGGGATTGAGTGGACCCTCAGCAAGTTTGCTGATGAGACAGAACTTGGGGGTGGTGGCTGACACCCCTCAGGCGGTGCTGCCATCCCACGAGAGTTGGACAGGCTGAGAGCTGGCTGCAGGCAACCCTCATGGAGTTCAACAAGGACAAGAGCAGGGTCCTGCATCTGGGCAGGAATCACAGCAGGCACCAGGACAGGGTAGAGGCTGCCCTGCTGGAGAGCAGCTCCATGGAGAAAGACCTTGGAGTGCTGGGGGCAGCAAGTTGTGCATGGGACAGCAATGTGCCCTGGGGGCCAAGAGAGCCGAGGGGAGCCTGGGGGCAGCAAGAAAAGTCTCCAGCAGGTCCAAATGTTAGCAGAAACATTCTCTTCACCAACATGAGGCATCACTTCTGAGCAATTCCAGTGCCAGGAGGCAATGAGGTCTTAAGAAAACACACTTTAAGCTGTCTCTCCTGATCCCTCTTAAGATGAAGTTTTGAGGCTGTTCTGATCTACTGCAAAATGAACCACATCCATGAGCTAAGCAAACTGCCCTCCCAGATGCACTGCAGCAGACAGATATGTTCCAACTATCAAATTTCCTGTGGCTAACTACTGCAAAACAGCAATCTAAATGGAAGTCTAACATGGAGCTCTGTGTCCAGTTCTGGAGCCCTTATTACAGAAAGGATCTGGAGGTGCTGGAAGGTGTCCAGAGAAGGGCCACGAGGAGGAGCAGAGGGCTGGAGCTGCTCTGCTATGAGGACAGACTGAGGGAGTGCAGTCTGGAGAAGACAAGGCTCCCAGGAGGCATAGTTGTGGCCTTCCAGTATCTGAAGGGGGCTCCAAGAAAGCTGGGGAGAGACAGACTATTTGGGATGTCAGGGAGTGATAGGACTGGGGGGAATGGATCCAAGCTAGAGGAGTGGAGATTGAGATGGGCTGTGAGGAAGAAGTTGTTGCCCATGAGGGTGGTGAGACCCTGGCACAGGTTATCCAGGGAGGTGGTGGAAGTCTCATCCCTGGAGGTCTTTAATGCCAGGCTGGATGTAGCTCTGGGCAACCTGATTTATGCCCATGGCAGGGAAGTTGGAACTAGATGATTCTTGAGGTGCCTTCCAATCCTAACAATCCTATGATTCTGTGGTAGGAATAAGAAGTCAGTCATCTGTCCCTACCAAAACCTCCAGCTACACATTTAATGACTGTCTCAGGCAGCCAGGATTTTTCCTCTGGGACTTGCCAGGTTCAATATCTTTCCCCACAGCTATGCAAGGCGAGGTGTGGAAGTGTGCCAAAGTAACTTTCCCTGCGCCGTTAGGTGCAGCTCAGCGTGCTTCATGGAACGAGCCAGCCAGCCCTGCAGTGAAAACCACAGAGGAGTGGGATACTTGAGAACACCTCTCCTTGCTTGCTGCAGAGTTGTCATTTCTTTGGCACCAGAGCACAGGAGAAACTGCAGGAGCGCCTTTAGAGGTGTGCTAATCTTCACTACCCTTCCTTTATCCACCTTGAAGCTACTGCTACCCTCTAGCAGGAGCTGATCAGCGTGGCTGATCCAGCAGGCTTTCCAGCACCCGGGCTGGGGAATCCCATGATGCTATCATTAACAGCCTGACTCACACAACAACCTCAGTAATCAGCCTGGAGAGCATCCAAAGGACTCAGATCAGCTAAGTGGTGAACAAAAATATCCCAACTGCAGCTCATTAACCCAAGGCTACTCCAGTTAGTAGAAAACCAACTTTTGACTGCTCTCTGGGAAAATTAAACGGGGAATGACACACTGCAGCAAGGAACTGAAGCGCTTTGGGTTAAGGGTGTCAGGGAGGGATAGGACTGGGGGGAGGGAGCAAATCTAGAAGTGGGGAGATTGAGATGGGATGTTAGGAAGTAGTTCTTCCCTGTGAAGGTGGTGAGAGACTGGAACAGGTTGCCACCATGCACCAGCACCACCCTGCCCAATAATCCATGTCCTGAGGTGCCATGCCTGCTTTTGAACACCTCCAGGGATGGTGACTCCGTCACTTCCCTGGGCAGCCTGTGCCAGTGCTTGACCACATTCAGCAAGGAAGTTTGTCCTAACTTCCAACCTAAACCTCACATAAAGCAAATGGAAGCCATTTCCTCTCATCCTGTCACTAGTTTCTTGAGAGAAGAGACAATGTGTCCAGAGAAGGGCCACAAGGATGAGCAGAGGGCTGGAGCTGCTCTGCTGTGAGGACAGACTGAGGGAGTTGGGGTTGTGCAGGCTGGAAGGCTCCCAGGAGACCTAATTGTGGCCTTCCAGGATCTGCAGGGGGCTCCAAGAAAGCTGGGGAGGGACTTTTGAGGGTGTCAGGGAGGGATAGGACTGGGGGGAGAGAGCAAAACTAGAAGTGGGGAGACTGAGATTGGATGTGAGGAAGAAGTTGTTCCCCATGAGGGTGGTGAGAGCCTGGCACAGGCTGCCCAGGGAGGTGGTGGAAGCCTCCTGCCTGGAGGTGTTTGCAGCCAGGCTGGATGTGGCTGTGAGCAACCTGCTGCAGTGTGAGGTGTCCCTGCCCATGGCAGGGGGTTGGAGCTGGCTGAGCCTTGAGGTCCCTTCCAACCCTGACAATTCTGTGATTCTATGTTTGCCTTAGTCTGAGTGCCCCAGCTCAGCTTCTGATTCAGCTAAGCCCCACGTCTTGCTGAGTTACTTGTAGAAGCTTCTCTTGTTGCTCTTGATGTCCTTGGGCAGATTCAATTCTATCAGAGCTTTAACTTTCCTAACTTGATCCCTGTCTTCTTGGACAATTTCTTCATACTCCTCCCAGACTCCCTGTCCTTGCTTCCACCCTCTGCAGGCTTCCTTTTTGTGCCTGATTCTATGAAACAGTCCCAAAATCATTCCAGAGCTTTAGGATCATTTGCAAGTGGTTGTTACTCCTGCACATTGGTTGGCATCACAGGATTGCTTTCTGTTCCTATGCATGAGTGTATTTAACCCTTACAATTACACCAAATTCTGTATTTTCATTTCACCCTGAGATTGTTTTGCACCAGGAAAAGAAAATCAATTTGTTCTGCACTAGCAGAGCTGCTGCCATTGCTGGGGGGGGGCAGCTTGCCCCCATTTCCTCTGGAAAATGAGCAGAGCTTCCCTGTAAGTGCTGCCAGATCATTCTGAATACAGAATACAGAATTAACCAGGTTGGAAAAGACCTCAGAGATCATCCAGTCCAACCTGTCACCCAACACCATCTAATCAACTAAACCATGGCACCAAGTGCCTCAGCCAGGCTCTTCCTTCTTCTTCTTCCTTCTCTGGACACCTTCCAGCAGCTCAACATCTTTCCTAAACGGAGGAGCCCAGAACTGGACACAGGACTCAAGGTGTGGCCCCCCACCTGGTCTCAACCTCCCTTCAGGGAGTTGTGGAGAGCAAGAAGGTCTCCCCTGAGCCTCCTCTTCTCCAGGCTAAGCAACCCCAGCTCCCTCAGCCTCTCCTCCCAGGGCTGTGCTCCAGACCCCTCCTCAGCTTTCTTGCCCTTCTCTGGACACCTTCCAGCATCTCAATATCTTTCCTATACTGAGGGTCCCAGAACCTGCTTTCTTGTGAAGTCACAGAACATGACAGTGCAGGCAGCAGCTACCTTTCCCTGCTTTCAGCCCAACAGAGCTAGCTTGACAATGTGGCCTCCAGTATCAGCAAGCTGACAGAGAGGCAACCCCTTATCAATACCCTCGAAGGAATGCTGGTAGTGCAGGACAGGGTATCATAAAGAAAACAAATGTTATATTCCAGCCCTATTTAGTCATCAGGAGCAAACTAAGCTAAACAGAAAGGAGATAAAAGAAAACAGGAGAGTGTGCATTTCCAGCTGACCAGAAATGTTGGACCTGGGAACTCCTTTTCTTGCCCTGGATGTATATACTTGACACAGAAAGAAAATGTTTGGTTTAATGTTCTTTATATATATCTACATCTGTAGCCTCAGACAAACATTTCCTGGTGCTTAGAGGCAAGGAATCATAGGATTGTTAGGGTTGGAAGGGACCCCAAGGCTCAGCCAGTTCCAAGCCCCCTGCCATAAGCAGGGGCACCTCACACTACAGCAGGTTGCCCAGAGACACATCCACCACCTCCCCGGGGCAACCTCCCTGGCTTTCCAGTATCTGAAGGGGGCTGCAAGAATGCTGGGGAGGGACTTTTGAGGGTGTCAGGGAGGGATAGGACTGGGGGTGGAATGGAACAAAACTAGAAATGGGGAGATTGAGATTGGATGTGAGGAAGAAGTTGTTGCCCATGAGGGTGGTGAGAGCCTGGCACAGGCTGCCCAGGGAGGTGGTGGAAGCCTCCTGCCTGGAGGTGCTTGCAGCCAGGCTGGATGTGGCTGTGAGCAACCTGCTGTGGTGTGAGGTGTCCCTGCCCATGGCAGGGGGGTTGGAAGTGGAGGATCCTTGAGGTCCCTTCCAACCCTGACAGCTCTGTGAGTCTATGATTGTCAGTGCTGGCTATAACTGGCAGTGACTTGTGCTTGCTTGGCCTTTGTTGTTCGAAGGACAGCACTTCAGCAAGCAGCAGTCACCATTTCATTTCCTTACCTTATGGAAGCTTCCATAGAAGATTTTCTTCACTTCATCATTATCAAAAGTTACAGTCTGGACCTCTCCCCTTGTATCCTTGTTGAAGAAGGACAGCACTTTGTTGGCAGCTGCAATGAATGAAAGCAGTAAGTTTCATTTCCTATGCGCTAATGAAATCACAGTCCTGAAACACAGATTAAAACGTGGTTTACCACTGCAGTCTTCCTGACCTGTAAGTACACAGATGTATTTTCCTTTGGCTTCAGAGGTAATGGCAAAGTGGAAGCATAGTTTAGACTGAATTAATTTTAGCTGAAACAAAAAACCAACCCAAAATAATAACTATAGAATCATAGAATTGGTTTGGTTGGAAAAAGACCTGTAAGATCTACCGTGAGGTGTCCCTGCCCATGGCTAGGGATGGGAACTAGATGGTCCTTGAGGCACAACCCTGACAATTCTATGATTCTATCATCAAGCCTAACCATCAACCTAACACCCCCATGGCCATTAAATCATCTCTTACAGTGCCATGGCCACAGGTTTCTTGAACACCTCCAGGGATGGTGAGTCCACCACCTCCCTGAGCAGCCTGTTCCAATGCCTAACCACTCTTGCAGCAATGAAATCCTTCCCAATATCCAATCTAGACCTCCCCTGGCACAATTTCAGGCCATTTCATCTCATCAGAATACAGAATTAACCAGGTTGGAAAAGACCTCAGAGATCATCAAGTCCAACCTATCACCCAACACCATCTCATCAACTAAACCATGGCACCAAGGGCCTCAGCCAGGCTCTTCCTAAACACCTCCAGGGATGGTGACTCCACCACCTCCCTGGGCAGCACATCCCAATGGCCAATCTCTCTTTCTGGGAAGAACTTCTTCCTTCACATCCAGCCCAAACCTCCCCTGGTGCAGCTTGAGACTGTGTCCTCTTGTTCTGGTGCTGCTTGCCTGGGAGAAGAGACCAACCCACACCTGGCTGCAACCTCCCTTCATCCTATCACTTGATACTAGAGAGAAGAGACCAACCACCAGGTGACTGCAGCCTCCTTTCATTCAGGTAGCTGTAGAGAGCAATGAGTTCTCCCCTCAGCCTTGTCCTCTCCAGGCTAAATATTCCCAGTTCCCTCAGGCACTCCCTGCAAGACTTCTTCTCTAGGCCCTTCAGCAGCTTTGTTGTCCTTCTTTGTCTCTTAAAACTAAAGACATATAGCCAGAATGCCTTGGGTTTGGAAGTACTTGGGAAGAGTGCATGCACAGCAATCCAGGAGCTGAATTGTCTGGGCAGCAGCCAGTCGTACTTACGGTCCAGCACAACTCCGACCTGGGGCTTGTAGTCTCTGTCTGTGATCTGCCAGATGGCAAAAGGCTCGCTGGGGGTCTCGGGCAGCAGGCGGAACAGGAGGATGATTGTGTAGGCCTGGGGCAGCCCCTCGGGGTGAATCTCCCTGTTAAGGCAACAGGAAGGCAGTTTTGTCACGTGGGGGCACAGGAGGGAACTAGGACCTTCCTCATTTGCTCTTCACAGGAGCTTAGGGGTTGGAAGGGACCTCCGAAGATCATCAAGTCCAACCCCTTTAAGTCTTAAACAAGTTGACAGAAGAATGGATTTAAGTATGAAACATAGAACCAGCTTCTAAATCATTGAACCTTCACTGTCTTGTGGAAGAACTACTTTCTGGGCTTAGGTTTTATGTCTGGGCTTCAGCTTTTCACAGGCTCACAGGATGTTAGGGGTTGGAAGGGACCTCTGGAGATCTTCCAGTCCAAGCCCCTGCCAGAGCAGGAGCAGAGAATCCAGCACAGGGCACACAGGAACACATCCAGATGGGGCTTGAAGGTCTCCAGAGAAGGAGACTCCACAACCTCTCTGGGCAGCCTGCTCCAGGGCTCTGGGAGCCTCACAGTCAAGAAGTTCCTTCTCATGTTGAGCTGGAACCTCCTGTGCTGCAGTTTCCTTCCATTGCTCCTTGTCCTATCCCAGGGTGCAACTGAGCAGAGCCTGTCCCTTCCCTCCTGCCCCCCAGCCCTCAACTATTGATAGACATTGATCAGATCCCTTCTCAGCCTTCTCCTCTCCAGACTGAACAGCCCCAGGGCTCTCAGCCTCTCCTCCCCAGGCAGTGCTGCAGTCCCTTCAGCAGCCTTGGAGCCCTCCATAACCTCATAGCAATCTGTTCCTCTCTCATCTTAGTTTAGAGCACACTTGGGCAGCTCCTACCACCTCTACTTGTTTATATGATTCCTTTCCCATATCTCCAATGTGATCTCTGTCAATAGCTCCCTTAATCATCCTGGTAGTCCCTTGACCATCCTGGTGGTCCATTAACCATCCTGGTAGTCCCTTAATCAACCCTCACCCTCTTGTTCAAAGATAAGAGATGAGAGTAAACTCCAGCACTTAGAGGAACTGAAGCATTTTAACTGCTCTCTCACACAGCAAATGACTTTGTGATAAAGCACCCTGTGTGATTTGTTAGGATGAGCTCACAGCCTGCCTTGGTCCAGGCACTGTGGTTATGCAGGAAGCCAGAATATGACCAAAAGCTCTGGGACGTGTATTTTTGTGGTAAGATTCCGTACAGACTCCACAGATTTAAAATTCCTTGATGACAACTACAGAAAAAAGGGCCACAGCTTTTTTTTTTCATCTGGCCTGTTTTAAACAGGGAAGAGAAGAGAGCAGTTAACTGTTGCTGCCCTTCAGGCACCAAGAGTGAAGGAGACATTGAACATGTTCTCTGCAACTGGTGCTGTATTCGTGCTCCACCTCCTTCATCAGTGCCTGAGACATGGAATGGAATGGAATGGAATGGAATGGAATGGAATGGAGTGGAATGGAATGGAATGGAATGGAATGGAATGGAATGGAATGGAATGGAATGGAATGGAATGGAATGGAATGGAATGGAACGGAATGGAGTGGAATGGAATGGAATGGAACGGAGTGGAACGGAATAGAATAGAATAGAATAGAATAGAATAGAATAGAATAGAATAGAATAGAATAGAATAGAATAGAATAGAATAGAATAGAATAGAATAGAATAGAATAGAATAGAATAGAATCAAGCAGGTTGGAAAAGATCTTCAAGATCATCCAGTCCAACCTATCACCCAACACCACCTCATCAACTCAACCATGGCACCAAGTGCCTCATCCAGGCTCTTCCTAAACATCTCCAGGGATGGTGACTCCACCACCTCCCTGGGCAGCACATCCCAGTGGCCAATCTCTCTTGCTGGGAGGAATTTCTTCCTCACCTCCAGCCTGAACCTCCCCTGGCACAGCTTGAGACTGTGTCCTCTTGTTCTGGTGCTGGCTGCCTGGGAGAAGAGACCAACCCCCACCTGGCTACAACCTCCCTTCAGGGAGTTGGAGAGAGCAAGAAGGTGTCCCCTGAGCCTCCTCTTCTGCAGGCTAAGCAACCCCAGCTCCCTCAGCCTCTCCTCACAGGGCTGTGCTCCAGACCCCTCCCCAGCTTTGTTGCCCTTCTCTGGACACCTTCCAGCATCTCAACATCTTTCCTAACCTGAGGAGCCCAGAACTGGATACTTAGGTTTGTGATGTTGAACAAAAACAGAGCCAAGAAAGCCAAAGGTGAATGAGAGCATGCAGTGCATGGCCCCCAGCATTTTCTGAAGGTGAAGAGACACAATGAAAGAAGGGAAGTGTAGGAAAGGTGGCAGCTTCTGCTTCTCCTTAAACATTATCACAGGCTCACAGGATGTTAGGGATTGGAAGGGACCTCTGGAGAACCTCAAGTCCAACCCTCCTGCCAAAGCTGGACCATAGAATCCAGCACAGGTCACACAGGAACACATCCAGACAGGGCTGGAAAATCTCCTGAGAAGGAGACTCCACAACCTCTCTGGGCAGCCTGCTCCAGGACTCTGTGACCCTCACAGTGCAGAAGTTCTTCCTCAAGTTGAAGTAAAACCTCCTGTGCTGGAGTTTCCATCCATTGCCTCTTGTCCTGTCACAGGGCACAAGTGAGCAGAGCCTGTCCCTGTCCCTTCCTTCCTGACCCCCAGCCCTCAGATATTGATAGACATTGATCAGATCCCTCTCAGCCTTCTCCTCTCCAGACTTGAACAGCCCCAGAGCTCTCAGCCTCTCCTCCCCAGGCAGTGCTGCAATCCCTTCAGCAGCCTTGGAGCCTCCCTTGGACTCTCTCCAGCAGATCCCTGTCCCTCCTGAGCTGGGCAGCCCAGAGCTGGCTGCAATACTCCAGGGAGGTCTCAGCAGGGCAGAGTAGAGGGGGAGCAGAACCTCCCTGGCTCTGCTGGCCACACTCCTCTGAATGCAGCCCAGGACCCCCTTGGCCTTCTTGGCCCCCAGGGCACATTGCTGTCCCATGCAGAACTTGCTGCCCCCCAGCACTCCCAGGTCCCTCTCCTTGGTGCTGCTCTCCAGCAGATCCCCTCCCAGCCTGTGCTGCTGCAGTTCATTCTTCCTGCCCAGCTGCAGGACTCTGCTCTCATCCCTGTTGAACCTCATTTGGTTCCTCTCTGCCCAGCTCTCAGTCTGCCCAAGTCAGGCTGAATGGCCAAATATAATGGAACAGAGAAAGGGCTTTGGCTTCATGACCACAAGCACTGGAGCTTTCAGATTAACAGAGAAGCTGCTCTGTGACTTAGGCAAAGTTTACACAGCCATACAGCTCTAGACACTGCAATAACAGCCCTATCACTAAGTCAACATTGTCACACACCCCAGGGCAGGAATGAAAACATCCAAGCAGATACAGCAACATTATTTATAAACAAGATACCGAGTCAGGGCAGATATGGAAACAACTCTGCCACCAGGATCAGGATGCTTTGAGCGCTTTGCTGACTCAGCCTAAAGTGAGCTTTATTTTCTGGCTTCCCACGAAAAATAAGTGCCCAGAATTCCCTGGCAAGCTTTAGTCTGCCTCTGAACAGCCAACAGGCTGCTTCACAACAGTCTTTGAGTAAGGAAAGAAATAGGAAGTCAGTCTTTTCATTTTCTCTTTAGCCTTTTATCCTGTAAGGTTTGTCATCATGCAAGAGGGATTAGCTGCACTACCCTTACCCATAGAACTCCAGGATGTCCAAGACCTTCTCTGGACACATTCAAGAGTCTCAATGTCCTTCCTAAACTGAGGGGCCCAGAACTGGACACAGGACTCAAGGTGTGGCCTCAGCAGTGCTGAGCACAGGGCAGAATGACCTCCCTGCTCCTGCTGGCCACACTGTTCCTGATGCAGGCCAGGATGCCATTGGCCTTCTTGGCCAGCTGGGCACACTGCTGGCTCCTGTTCAGCTGCTGTCAACCAGTCCCCCCAGGTCCCTCTCTGCCTGGCTGCTCTCCAGCCATTCTGACCCCAGCCTGTAGCACTGCTTGGGGTTGCTGTGGCCAAAGTGCAGCACTCAGCACTTGGACTTGTTGAGTGCCATCATCACACAGCTCCTGTGCCTGTGATTAGATCTTTACTAAATCTGAGAGGACTGCAGGAGGCTTCAGAGGTTTGTATGGAAGGAAGATTTGATTTCTCTAAGCAGCTCCTCTGACTCAGTTGAAAGTCACTTAAATTGATGGGAGAGGAGCAAATGCCAGAAGTCAAAGAGGTATCATTCCCCCTCTTCACAAAACTGCCAACTAAGTCCTTTTGGGTCCTTGTGAAAAAATATTGGCAAGAATGACTACATATTGCCCCTCCAGAAGCAGGCTCTAGGATCACAGGCCCCTGAAAGCTCCATTTGCCAAGTATGACAGACCAAGCTGAGGAGAGGCCACACTGAATCAGTGGTATCAATGTGCAGCCTACTGCAGCCTGAGTGGTGCTTCCCCTGCAACAACTGTGTCCAGTTCTGGAGCCTCTATTACAGGAAGGATCTGGAGGTGCTGGAGGGTGTCCAGAGAAGAGCCACGAGGAGGAGCAGAGGGCTGGAGCTGCTCTGCTGTGAGGACAGACTGAGGGAGTTGGGGCTGTGCAGGCTGGAGGGGAGATGGCTCCTAGGAGACCTCATTGTGGCCTTCCACAATGGCTCCAAGAAAGCTGGGGAGGGAGTTCTGAGGGTGTCAGGGAGTGATAGGACTGGGGGGGATGGAACAAAACTAGTTGTGGGGATATTGTGATTATATGTGAGGAAGAAGTTGTTCCCCATGAGGGTGGTGAGAGCCTGGCACAGGCTGCCCAGGGAGGTGGTGGAAGCCTCCTGCCTGGAGGTGTTTGCAGCCAGGCTGGATGTGGCTGTGAGCAACCTGCTGTGGTGTGAGGTGTCCCTGCCCATGGCAGGGGGGTTGGAACTGGCTGAGCCTTGAGGTCCCTTCCAACCCTGACAGTTCTATGATTCTAACTCCCACTTTGCTGCAAACTTCTGTTAGTTAGTTGCAGAGAACAATGAGGTCTCCCCTCAGCCTCCTCTTCTCCAGGCTAAACAACCCCAGGTCCCTCATTTGACTCTTGCAGGTTTACTCACCGTATTGGCTGGCTGACAAAGGCATTTTTGTGGAGTTTATAGGCTACATAGCTTGGGAAAGAGCCTGATTCCAGTGACACTCCTTGTACAGAAGCAAAATGCTTCTCTGTGAGATTGTAAGATTCCAGCATCTTGAAACCTTGAAATCCAGAGAGGACACAATCAATTAAAACACAGCAGGGAGGGCAAAGAAACAAATCAATCCAGTCCAGAATACATTCCTTACCAGGTGAAGTGTATCCCTCCAAGTAAATGAGAGGACAAGCTGAAAGACATGAAACAAACCATCAGTCAAAACTGCAATAGGATATCAGAGTCACAGAGCTGCCAGGGCTGGAAGGGAGCTCAAGGCTCAGCCAGCTCCAACCCCCTGCCACGGGCAGGGACACCTCACAATGCAGCAGGTTGCTCACAGCCACATCCAGCCTGGCTGCAAACACCTCCAGGCAGGAGGCTTCCACCACCTCCCTGGGCAGCCTGTGCCAGGCTCTCACCACCCTCATGGGCAACAACTTCTTCCTCACAGCCAATCTCAATCTCCCCATTTCTAGTTTGCTCCATCCCCCAGTCCTATCCCTCCCTGACACCCTCAAAAGTCCCTCCCCAGCTTTCTTGGAGACTCCTTCAGATCCTGGAAGGTCACAATTAGGTCTCCTGGGAGCCTTCTCCTCTCCAGCCTGCACAACCCCAACTCCCTCAGTCTGTCCTCACAGCAGAGCAGCTCCAGCCCTCTGCTCCTCCTCGTGGCCCTTCTCTGGACACCTTGCAGCACCTCCAGATCCTTCCTGGCACAGAGGCTCCACAACTGGCCCCAGAGCTGCAGCTGTGGTCTCAGCAGAGTGGAGCAGAGGGGCAGAATCCCCTCTCTCATCCTGCTGGCTCTGCTTCTCTTGCTGCAGCCCAGGATGTGATTGAACATATACACATTTCACAACGTTTTGTGACATAAAATTCTGTGTTATTGTTTATTATCAGCCAAATTTTAGTCCATTTCTTGTTCTGTACTCTTAAAATCCTTACTGGTTACTTTTAGGAGGAAATCTTTCCCTTGACACATGGTACGGTGTAAGAAATGAAAACAAACCTCCCCCTCACATACTTTAAGAGTCTAATTTATAAGAAGAAAGGAGCAAAATGAAGCACAATGACAGAACCACAGAATTAACCAGGTTGTTAAAAGACCTCAGAGATCATCCAGTCCAACCTATCACCCAACACCACCTAATCAACTAAACCATGGCACCAAGTGCCTCAGCCAGGCTCTTCCTAAACACCTCCAGGGATGGTGACTCCACCACCTCCCTGGGCAGCACATCCCAAGGGCCAATTTCTCTGTCTGGGAAGAACTTTTCCTCATATCCAGCCTGCACCTCCCCTGGCACAGCTTGAGACTGTGTCCTCTTGTTCTGGTGCTGCTTGCTTGGGAGAAGAGGCCAACCCCCACCTGGCTACAACCTCCCTTCAGGCAGTTGTTAGAGAGCAAGAAGGTCTCCCCTGAGCCTCCTCTTCTCCAGGCTAAGCAACCCCAGCTCAGTGACACAGTCTTTCCAGGAATATTTAAGGCATGAGTCAGGCTGCAAAATAGCTGTCAGATTAGGAAGGAAAAACTGCAGATTGATGTTGCCCCTCAGGAGCCAGTAGATGAGGCAGGCAGGGAGTGCACAGTCCCACATGACAGGCCTGGGAATTCCTCAGTTTTGCCATACAAGGTTTCCAGTGGAGTAAACAACAGAACTTGATTTAGACAGCTCCAAAACAGCATCACACACTCGAGCTGCACCTCTTTAGCACCCCTAGAGCCTTAGACCAGTGCTAAATTGGAGACCTGCTGTTCCTGGAGTTCACATTTGGCATGCTGGTAGACAGCCATTTGGCCATGAGAGAGCAATGTGCCTTTGTGGCCAAGAGGGCAAACTGGCTTACAGGATGTTAGGGATTGGAAGGGACCTTTGAAGATCATCAAGTCCAACCCCTCTGCCAGAGCAGGACCATAGGGTCTTGCACAAGTTACACAGGAACACATCCAGATGGGTCTTGAAAGTCTCCAGAGAAGACTTGGAGACTCTTGTGACCAAGAGGGCAAGTAGTCTCCTGGGATGCATTAAGACCAGCAGGTTGAAGGAGGTTAGGCAACCGGTGACAGAACAAGAGGACACAGTCTCAAGCTGTGCCAAGGGGGTTTGGGCTGGAGGTTAGGAAGAAATTCTTCCCAGAAGGAGAGATTGGCCATTGGGATGTGCTGCCCAGGGAGGTGGTGGAGTCACCATCCCTGGAGGTACTTGAAAAGAGCCTCTATGAGGCACTTGGTGCCATGGTTTACTTGATTAGGTGATGTTGGGTGATAGGTTGGACTGGATGATCTTCAAGGTCTTTTCCAGCCTGGTTAATTCTCTATTCTGTATTCTGATTCTCCTGCCCCTCTGCTCTGGTGAGGCCTCATCTGGAGCACTGTGTCCAGTTCTGGGCTCCCCAGTTCAAGAGAGAGAAGAAACTCTTTGCACTGTGCACCTTCCTGCTCCTCTCTGGTACTCGGAGGACTTTCCACTCCATGGTTAAGACATCCGGTCTTAAACCAACAGCAACAACCCACAGAGGACCCCAGGGCATTAACTTGGGAGGTGGAAAAATGATGTCTTCTACTCACTTGAGGTAGCTGTCTCACACACAAAGGTGACAAGGTTGTCTTGGATCTTTTCAAAGGCATCGAAGTCATCGACAATGAAGACGTGCCGCTCGCTGGGCTTGCTGGCGATCTTTGCCAGCTCGTTGTAGTCCACATCAGCCACACCAACCACAAAGACACTGAAGCCTGCAAGAAAGAACACTTGTTACTTGAAATGCAGACAGCTTACATTACCATTTGGGGGCTCAATATTTCACAAATCATCTCTTTCACTATTTCTCTGGTTCTACCTAGCCTTTTATCTGGCCTTCATTAGGATTCCCCTGGTCATACCTAGTCTGTTATCTGGCTTTCATTAGGATTCCTCTGGTTCTATTGAGGGAGGGGATTCTGCCCCTCTGCTCTGCTCTGCTGAGACCACAGCTGGAGCTCTGGGTCCAGTTCTGAAGTCCCTATTACAAGAGGGATATGGAGGTGCTGGAAGGTGTCCAGACAAGGGCCATGAGGCTGAGCAGAGGGCTGGAGCTGCCCTGCTGTGAGGACAGAGTGAGGGAGTTGGGGTTGTGCAGTCTGGAGAGGAGAAGGCTCCCAGGAGACCTAATTGTGACCTTCCAGGATCTGCAGGGGCTCCAAGAAAGCTGGGGAGGGACTTTTGAGGGTGTCAGGGAGGGATAGGACTGGGGGGGATGGAGCAAAACTAGAAGTGGGGAGATAAGTTCTTTCCCATGAGGATGGTGAGAGCCTGGCACAGGTTGCCCAGGGAGGTGGTGGAAGCCTCCTGCCTGGAGGTGTTTGCAGCCAGGCTGGATGTGGCTGTGAGCAACCTGCTGTAGTGTGAGATGTCCCTGCCCATGGCAGGGGGTTGGAACTGGCTGATCCTTGAGGTCTCTTCCAACCCTGACAGCTCTGATTCTGTGCAGGCATCTCCCAGACATCAAGACAAGGAGTTTCAAAGGGATCCCTTGCAGTAGCATCAGAGTAAGATCCCTTCCAGCCCTGACAATTCTATGATTCTACCTAGCCTTTTGTCTGGCCTTCATCAGGATTTCTCTGGTTCTACCTAGCCTTTTGTCTGGCTTTCAGTAGGAGCATACCTTCTGGATATCTTTCACCCTGCCAAAGCTCAGGAGGGATTAAAACACACTTGCATTTTGCTCTCACAAGTTTCTCCTTCCTTCACTGATTTGTGTTGGGCATTATGGAATCTCACACTGCCTTGCCTACATGATCCCACTCACTCTTCCTTACAGGATGTACCAGGGAAAACACAAAGCTCAAAAGACAATGAAGGAGTCACTTCAAGCCCAGATCCACTGGGTTGTACCAGGGAAAACACAAAGCTCAAAAGCAATGAAGGAGTCACTTCAAGCCCAGATCCACTGGGTTGTACCAGGGAAAACACAAAGCTCAAAAGTCAAGCCCATTACATCCAAAGCATTAGAATGGAGCACAGCAGTCCCTGGGGACCACACAAGGAGAGAAAAACACAATCAAAAGCCATGTCTGGGAAGTTAAATGCATGAGGAATGACTTAAAGCCTTGGGAAGCCACATCCTCCCCTAGGGAGGAGGCTAGAGCAAGAAGAAGTGAGCCTGGGCCACAGAAACTAAATTCTTTCAATAGTTTTGAGCTTTTCCCAAAACACTCAGAGTAAGTTCCTGAGCCCATAAAAGATGAAAGGATTCTCAGATAATTGAAGCAGACTCCTCACCCCTGGAAACACTCTGTAGTAAGTGCTTAGCACATAAGGCAATGGGAGTCAGGTCCTGCAGCTTGCTTACCAGAGTGCTGGATGACTGTTGCTGCCTTCCTCACCTCGTCCTGGGACCGACCGTCTGTGACAACCACCAGTACCTTGGGCACGCCTCTCCTCATGCCACTCTCCCAAGTCAAAACCTTCTCTTTGATGAAGGTCAGGGCTTTGCCTGCAAAGGGCACAGTTGGGCAAGGAGTCAGTTGTGTCAGCCACAGGAGAAGAAATCCCTTATTTAACTCAGAGAGGGTAACAGCCATGCAGCTACAGCCGGAACGGAACGGAACGGAACGGAACAGAATAGAATAGAATAGAATAGAATAGAATAGAATAGAATAGAATAGAATAGAATAGAATAGAATAGAATAGAATAGAATAGAATAGAATAGAATAGAATAGAATAGAATAGACCAGACCAGGTTGGCAAAGACCTTTGAGATCATCAAGTCCAACCTATCCCCCAACACCATCTAATCAGCTAAATATGAATATGAACCCCTAAGCCTTCAGGCACGCAGTGTTAGGGAAATGAGGCAGTTTCTGGAGGTATTTTGTCTTAGATAAAAAGAGTTAATTGTCTTAAATAAATATAATTACCTGTCCTTGTGTTGCCTCCTCTGTACTGAATGTTTTGCAGAGCTCCTAGGGCCTGGGCCTTGTCGTCAAAGGTGTTCAGTTTAAATTCAGATTTCGCCTCATCACTGTACTGCACAAATGAAACCTGGAAGGGAACAGAGCACAGAGTTCAGCCTCATAGCTGCACAGTCAGACCAATCTCTCAGAGAAGCTTTGGCAGGACCAGAGAGGCAAAAGCTCTCAATGATGTTTCATAAGCATCTTTCTTTATTTGGTTTTCCCCAGTTGCTCTAATTTATCCCAAAGGACTGCTCTGTGCCTTGTTTCAGTGCACTGGGCTGTATCTCACATGTGGAGAGCTGATTTTCTCATCTTCACTGAAAAATCCATGACCAGATGCAGACTACAAATTGATTTGCTTGGAAAGGATCACATTTGGGAACTTAACTCCATAAGCTATCTGTAGCCTCTTGTGCTGACATTTTCCCCTTCTGTTGCCCGTACTGCCTGGCCCTGATGTCCTAGAGTAATGCATCAGACCTCACTAACAATACAGAATAAAATACAGAATTAACCAGGTTGGAAAAGACCTCAGAGATCATCCAGTCCAACCTGTCACCCAACACCATCTCATCAACTAAACCATGGCACCACGTGCCTCATCCAGGCTCTTTTCAAGCACCTCCAGGGATGGTGACTCCACCACCTCCCTGGGCAGCACATTCCAATGGCCAATCTCTCTTGCTGGGAAGAATTTCTTCCTCACATCCAGCCTGAACCTCCCTGGCACACCTCTCACATGGTGCCGGGTGCCTGGGAGAAAAGGCCAGCCCCCACCTAGCTACAACCTCCCTTCAGGGAGTTGGAGAGAGCAAGAAGGTCTCCCCTGAGCCTCCTCTTCTCCAGGCTAAGCAGCCCCAGCTCCCTCAGCCTCTTCTAAAGTGACAGCATTCTTAAAGGAAGGAAAAATCAGATGTAACTTTAGTAATTCAATTCCAGTTTCACTCCAAAAGGCACTCAATGGAATCGCCAAACCTACCTGGATTCCAGCAGGATTAATCAGGTCGAAGGCTCCTACTGTGTTGAAAACAAATTTCACTACTTTGTTGAAGTTATCATCACCAATACTCCAGGAAGCATCAGTCAAGAATACTATGTCTGCTTTGGCACCTCTGCATACTGAAAGACCAAGAAAAAGGAACAGTTAAAAGACATCAATCCTATCACTGTGAAAACAAAACCGAGCGTTGGTGGAAAATAATGCAGAATACAGAATTAACCAGGCTGGAAAAGGCCTCAGAGATCATCCAGTCCAACCTCTCACCCAACACCATCTGATCAACTCAACCATGGCACCAAGTGCCTCATCCAGGCTCTTCCTTCTTCCTTCTTCTTCTTCCTTCTCTGGACACCTTCCAGCATCTCAACATCTTTCCTGAACTGAGGAGCCCAGAACTGGACACAGGACTCCAGGTGTGGCCTGAGCAGTGCTGAGCACAGGGCAGAATGACCTCCCTGCTCCTGCTGGCCACACTGCTCCTGATGCAGGCCAGGATGCCATTGGCCTTCTTGGCCCCCTGGGCACACTGCTGGCTCATGTTCAGTCTACTATCAACCAGTTCCCCCAGGTCCCTCTCTGCCTGGCTGCTCTCAGCCACTCTGACCCCAGCCTGTAGCACTGCCTGGGGTTGCTGTGGCCAATGTGCAGCACCTGGAACTTGGATGTGTTCAATCTCCTGCCCTTGGACTGTGCCCATCTGTCCAGCCTGGCAAGGTCCCTCTGCAGAGCTCTCCTACCCTCTAACAGATCAACTCCTGTCCCCATCTTGGTGTCATCTGCAAATGTAGTGAATAAAACTCTGAAGCACTGCAGCCACATCATAAAGCTCTAAATACTTCCAGACATACCATCCCGAGCTGGAGGGATCGTGGGAGGCGGAGGAGGTGTCGGTGGTGGAGTTGGTGCCTCTGTAGGTTTGAGAACTGAAATGAGAGAACATATATATTGGTTTATTAGTCCATATAAATGATTGAATTCAAGGAAGAGGTCTAGAATATATACCATAGTAGCAGACAGACAGACCTGAACCATTTTCACACTAACCTAAACCATGTATAGTTGGCAAGGAAAACTTCTTGTGTTCCAAGAGCAATGAGAGCATGGCTATTGTTCAAACAAAGGAATGTGACTTAATTATAACAGGAAGACTTTCACATGAGCTGAATAACATTGCACTGTGACCATGCTCCTGGTTTTCATCCAGCTCCTAGGAAATACTTGGTTTGAAGCAGAGCATAAGAATTTCTCTCTCATAAAATCCATTCACACTGAGAAAAAGAGGAAAGAGGGCTTGAACATGATAGAACATTACAGAACTAACCAGCTTGGAAAAGACCTTTGGAATCATCCAGTCCAACCTATCACCCAACACCATCTGGTCAACTCAACCATGGCACCAAGGGCCTCATCCAGGCTCCTCTTAAACACCTCCAGGGGTGGTGACTCCACCACCTCCCTGGGCAGCACATCCCAAGGGCCAATCTCTCTGTGAAGAATTTCTTCCTAACTTCCAGCCCAAACCTCCCCTGGCACAGCTTGAGACTGTGTCCTCTTGTTCTGGTGCTGGGTGCCAGGGAGAAGAGACCAACCCCCACCTGGCTACAACCTCCCTTCAGGGAGTTGGAGACAGCAAGAAAGTCTCCCTGAGCCTCCTCTTCTGCAGGCTAAGCAACCCCAGCTCCCTCAGCCTCTCCTCACAGGGCTGTGCCCCAGACCCCTCACCAACCCTTCTCTGGACACATTCAAGTGTCTCAGTGTCCCTAAGCTGAGGAGCCCAGAACTGGATACAGGACTCCAGGTGTGGCCTAACCAGTGCTGAGCACAGGGGCACAATGACTTCCCTGCTCCTGCTGGCCACACTGCTCCTGATGCAGGCCAGGATGCCATTGGCCTTCTTGGCTACCTGGGCACACTGCAGGCTCATGTTCAGCCTACCATCAACCAGCACCCCCAGGTCCCTCTCTGCCTGGCTGCTCTCAGCCACTCTGACCCCAGCCTGTAGCTCTGCATGGGGTTGCTGTGGCCAATGTGTAGAACCCAGCACCTGCAGAAGCACTGGAAGCCATTTAGGACTGTGAAGAGTTCTGCAGCTGATACATGATAAGCTCCTTAACCAAACTTTAGGTTGCCTAACAGTGAGGTATCTGTTACCTACCTGTATGCTCCCTCATGGAGACTGGAGGTCCCTCAAGGTTAGGGGTCTGGACAAAGACAGTGGCATTGTACTCTGTGTCTGGCGAGAGGCCAGTAAAGCAATGGCTGGTCTCTGATCCACGAACTGTGATTTCCTGTCCTCTGGAACCTGGCAGAAACAGCCCAGTGGGAAGTTAGAACTCACTGCTTCCATTTTAATGTGCATAAGGAAAAGCAGAAATCAGATTCCTGGAGAAAAGGTTGGAAGGGATGGGGCAGCAATCTCCCTAGTAGCCCAGAAAACCCTTTCTAGGTCAAGATTATGTGATGACCACAGACCCTGGAGCACCCTGGGGAGTACCATTACAGTGGTCTTGTGAAACTCAGGGAACTAGCAAATTCCCACCAATGACAATTCACTTTCCAATAAGCAGCACTCCCTCTGTGTGCCTTGTTTCACCACTCTGTTAAAAACAGATTACATTACAGAGTTGTCAGGGCTGGAAAGGACCCCAAGGATCACCTAGTTCCAACCCCCCTGCCATGGGCAGGGACACCTCACACCACAGCAGGTTGCTCACAGCCACATCCAGCCTGGCTGCAAACACCTCCAGGCAGGAGGCTTCCACCACCTCCCTGGGCAACCTGTGCCAGGCTCTCACCACCCTCATGGGGAACAACTTCTTCCTCACATCCAAGCTGAATCTACCCTTTTCTAGTTTTGCTCCATCCCCCCCAGTCCTATCCCTCCCTGACACCCTCAAAAGTCCCTCCCCAGCTTTCTTGGGGCCCCCTTCAGATACTGGAAGACCACAATAAGATCTCCTGGGAGCCTTCTCCTCTCCAGCCTGCATAACCCAAACTCCCTCAGTCTGTCCTCCTGCTCCAGCCCTCTGCTCAGCCTCGTGGCCCTTGTCTGGACACCTTCCAGCACCTCCAGAGCCTTCCTGGCACAGAGGCTCCAGCACTGGACCCAGAGCTCCAGCTGTGGTCTCAGCAGAGTGGAGCAGAGGGGCAGAATCCCCTCCCTGGCCCTGCTGGCCACACTTCTCTTGCTGCAGCCCAGGCTCTGCTTGGCTCTCTGGGCTGCAAGTGCTCCCTGCTGGCTCCTGTTGGGCTTCTCCTCCCCCAGCACCCCCATGTCCTTTTCCTCAGGTCTGCTCTCCAGCCAGTCCCTGCCCAGCCTATAGCAGTGCCCTGGATTGCCCTGAGCCAGCTGCAGGACCTTGCCCTTGGTCTTGTTGAACCTCATGAGGTTGTCATGGGCCCAGGTCTGCAACCTGTCAAGGTCCCTGTGGATGCATCCCTTCCTCCAGTCTGTCTGCTGCCCCACACAGCTCAGTGTGGCTTGTGGTGCCACTGAAAGCAGACAAATGCCCTCACCATCAGCTGGGTTCAGCTTCAGTCTGTAGGAAGTTGCTGAGCGGTGAGGTGACCAACGGATGCAGAAGGTGTCCCAACCCACTTTGTAACTCGTCAGGTCAGTGACATTCAAGTACACTGTGAAGAGAGAGAGAGAGGCATTGTTCCCTGGAAAGCAGGATGGCATGCATGAAGCACATCACAATGAAAATTTCAGTAGCAGGGACTGTCCAGAAACGGATTGGTTGTGATTTTAATGGCAGGAAAGAGCAGCTCTGGTCCAGGCTCTCCATTTTCTGTGAAGGCAGAGCCCAGCCCAGTTATTGGCACAGGCTCAAAGGCTGATTTGCCTTCCTGCATCAAGTTCTCACATGAAGAAAGTTTAGTTCTTTATAAAAGGAGAAACTTCCAATACCCAGAATCTCTCTCATCTATATGACAGTAGGAAAGCAATGGACTGAATTACCAAAACCCAAGGTGCTTGATTCATCTTGGCTGAAGACATTTTTAGAGTCCCTTTACTGAGGCCGTCAACAAAATCATCTCCTTTCCAAAAAACCCTACTTAAGCACTGGGCATAAGTGTGGGAGAACAGCAAAGCAGCAAAAGGCAAAAAGCTTAGAATCATAGAATCAAGCAGGTTGGAAAAGACCTCAGAGATCATCAAGTCCAACTTATTATCTAACACCCAACACCTCCTGACAACTAAACCATGCCTCCAAGTGCCACATCCAAGCCTTTTTTTAACACCTCCAGTGATGGGGACTCCACCACCTCCCTGGGCAGCACATCCCAAGGGCCAATCTCTCTTGCTGGGAAGAATTTCTTCCTAACATCCAGCCTGAACCTCCCCTGGCACAGCTTGAGACTGTGTCCTCTTGTTCTGGTGCTGGGTGCCTGGGAGAAGAGACCAACCCCCACCTGGCTACAACCTCCCTTCAGGGAGTGCAGAGAGCAAGAAGGTCTCCCCTGGGCCTCCTCTTCTCCAGGCTAAGCAACCCCAGCTCCCTCAGCCTCTCCTCACAGGGCTGTGCTCCAAACCCCTCCCCAGCTTTGTTGCCCTTCTCTGGACACCTTCAAGTGTCTCAATGTCCTCCTGATTAGAGCTTAACATGATTAGATCTTGTAGTAGCTTGGAGACAGTTAAAGACTGTTTCCAGCTGCAGCTGAATCCAATTTTAGGAAGCAGGCTAAAAGATTTCATATCCTGAAACCCTCACTTAAAAACTGCATCTCCATTACCCTTCCCAACCTCAGTGCTTTTGAGCTCTCCACGAGGAACAAAGGGTTAAGTATTGCCCATGGGAGGATATTCAGCCTTAAACCTCCTCTCTTACTCCAAATCATCTCAGACCAACCCAGCCACCTAGCATGACCGCACCAGAATGATTTTGACTCACATGTAGTGCCTTGATCTGTCAGAGGTATGCTCATCCCAGAATCATACTGGGCATAAACATTCACATCATAAGTGGTACTGGGAGACAGATTGTGCAAGGTGTAGGAAGTCACTTCTCCCACAAACACCTCCATGGGCTCATTGGAACCTGGAATGGAAAGGAAGATTTCAGGAAGTACAGAGAGAAAGATTTATGGTTAGGTGAACTACAAAGCTATCTGCTGTCTCTCCCATGCCATTCAGTGTTAATCCCTTTTTTTTTTTTCCCCAAACAAAACAAATGTATTGACTTCTGGCATATTGAGGCTGTTGCAACAGAAGACACACACACAGAGCTTTACGAGCTGTGACATAAGGTTTGTCTTTAGTTTAACTCACAAACACACTAACTTTGAAAGCCTTGCCAGATTAGGCTGTTGCAACAGAACATGCACACAGTTTTATGAGCAGCTGTGTAATACCTGTGTTCATTTTATCTTATACAGGGGAGTCACAGCATCACAGGGGGTAGGGGTTGGAAGGGACCTTGAGATCTTCCAGTCCAACCCCCCTGCCAGAGCAGGAGCAGAGAATCCAGCACAGGTCACACAGGAACACATCCAGACAGGGATGGGAAGGCTCCAGAGAAGGAGACTCCACAACCTCTCTGGGCAGCCTGCTCCAGGGATCTGTGCCCCTTACAGTAAAAAGTTCTTCCTCATGTTGAGGTGGAATTTCCTGTGCTGTGGATTACATCCATTGTTCCATTACATCCCTGCTCACAGGGCACAAGTGAGCAGAGGCTGTCTCTGTCCCTTCCTTCCTGACCCCCAGCCCTCAGATATTGATAGACATTGATCAGATCCCTCTCAGCCTTCTCCTCTCCAGACTGAACAGCCCCAGGGCTCTCAGCCTCTCCTCCCCAGGCAGTGCTGCAGTCCCTTCAGCATCCTTGGAGCCCTCCCTTGGTCTCTCTCCAGCAGATCCCTGTCCCTCCTGAACTGGGGAGCCCAGAACTGGATGCAATATTGCAGGTGGGGCCACACCAGGGCAGAGCAGGGAGGAGGTCTGTATATTGTTTTGTTGTCACATAAAGGACATTTGTTTCACTATCACAGAATCACAGAATCAACCAGGTTGGAAAAGACCTCAGAGATCATCAAGTCCAACCTATTACCTAACACTCAACACCTCCTGACAACTAAACCATGGCTCCAAGTGCCACATCCAAGCCTTTCTTGAGCACCTCCAGGGATGGTGACTCCACCACCTCCCTGGGCAGTACATTCCAAGGGCCAATCTCTCTTGCTGGGAAGAACTTTCTCCTCACCTCCAGCCTAAACTTCCCCTGGCACAGCTTGAGACTGTGCCCTGCTTTGTGTGACTGTCACCACATAAAGCAAAGATTGTGAAGGACATTGCTGCCTAAGCATCTGTTCAATATTCATCTCATACACACCAGTCCATATCCTCAGAAACACAAGAGGAGGAAATAAGGAGAGGAAAGCCACCTCTAGTCCAGGACTTTATCAAGCCACTGCATTCTATTGAATTTTGACTGTACAACTGAATCTCTGTCATTGAGCCAATGGAACACTGTGTGTGCTGTGATGTGCTGTTTATAACACCCTGATCCTGAGACAACCTTCCATCAAAATCAGCAAAGCAAAAAGGAGACAGCTCCTCCAGTGCAAACATTTAGCCACACAGCTGATCTCTGCCCTGATCTCCCATTAGCCACTCACTATTTCTCCTCAGAAGGAAGAGGTTTTGCTTACCCACAGGCTTGTACACAATTTTATAGCCCAGCACAGGGGATGGTGAAGGGTCCCAGGACACTCTGAATCTTGTGTACCATTCATCAGTTATATACATGTTTTGAGGAGGAAGCAGGCCAACTGCAAGAGTGAAAAAAGAAATAAAACCACTCTAATTAGGCTGGTTTGCAGCCTCTAGAAACTCACACTGGAACTCTCTCAGGTAATCATAGAACCACAGAATTAGCAAGGCTGGAAAAGACCTCAGAGACCATCAACCATCAGGTCAAAGGGCATAATTAACATCATGAGACCCTAATGCTGCTGGGATATTCAAGGAGTATGGATGTTAGAATAGAATAGAATAGAATAGAATAGAATAGAATAGAATAGAATAGAATAGAATAGAGTGGAATGGAATGGAATGGAATGGAATGGAATGGAATAGAATAGAATAGAATAGAATAGAATAGAATAGAATAGAATAGAATAGAATAGAATAGAATAGAATAGAATAAAATTAATAATAAAGATTAAAAATAACTAAAATAATATAAAAATAAAATAAAGAAAAATAAATTTTAAAAAAAAGAAAAGAAAAAGAAAGAAAAGAAAGGAAAGGAGAAGAAAGGAGAATGAGAAGAGAAGAAAGGAGAAAGAGAAGAAAGGAGAAAGAGAAGAAAGGAGAAAGAAAAGAGAAAGAAAGGAAAAGAAAGGAAAGGAAAAGAAAGGAAGAGAAAAGAAAGGAAGAGAAAAGAAAGGAAAGGAAAAGAAAGGAAGAGAAAAGAAAAGAAGAGAAAAGAAAGGAAGAGAAAAGAAAGGAAGAGAAAAGAAAGGAAGAGGAAAGAAAGGAAGAGAAAAGAAAGGAAGAGAAAAGAAAGGAAGAGAAAAGAAAGGAAGAGAAAAGAAAGGAAGAGAAAAGAAAGGAAGAGAAGGGAAGAGAAGGGAAGAGAAGAGAAGAGAAGAGAAGAGAAGAGAAGAGAAGAGAAGAGAAGAGAAGAGAAGAGAAGAGAAGAGAAGAGAAGAGAAGAGAAGAGAAGAGAAGAGAAGAGAAAAGAAAAGAAAAGAAAAGAAAAGAAAAGAAAAGAAAAGAAAAGAAAAGAAAAGAAAAGAAAAGAAAAGAAAAGAAAAGAAAAGAGAAAAGTAAAAATTAAATAAAATAAAAAATTGCAATAAAATAAAATAAAATAAAAATTAAAATTAGGCACAATAAAATCCACTCTGAAAAGCAGTCACCAGTTCTGCCGTTTCCAGTCAGTTGTCCACCATCTCCATCTTCGTACACAGCCACCACAGTGATTTTATAGGGGGTGTCTGATTGCAGGGGCTGCAGTATCACATTGTTTCTTATCCCAGGAACTGTCGTCTGGAGCAGAAGAGAAAGAGGTTAGCAAAGTCACAGAGCTGTGACTGATCAATAATAACAACTACAAATTAGGTTTCACTGTAGGTGCACTTTTTTTTTTTATGTCCACTGTAAATCACAGGATCACAGCTCACAGGGTGCTAGGGGCTGGAAGGGACCTCTGGAGATCTGCCAGTCCAAGCCCCTGCCAGAGCAGGAGCAGAGAATCCAGCACAGGGCACACAGGAACACATCCAGACAGGGCTGGGAAGGCTCCACAGCAGGAGACTCCACAACCTCTCTGGGCAGCCTGCTCCAGGACCATCACAGTGAAGAAGTTCCTCCTCATATCCATTGCCCATTGTCCTATCCCAGGGTGCAGCTGAGCAGAGCCTGTCCCCTCCCTCCTGACCCCCAGCCCTCAGCTATTGATAGACATTGATCAGATCCCTCTCAGCCTTCTCCTCTCCATGCTAAGTACCCCCAGGGCTCTCAGCCTCTCCTCCCCAGGCAGTGCTGCAGTCCCTTCAGCAGCCTTGGAGCCCTCTCTCCAGCAGATCCCTGTCCCTCCTGAGCTGGGCAGCCCAGAGCTGGCTGCAATATTCCAGGTGAGATCTGAGCAGGGCAGAGCAGAGGGGGAGGAGAACCTCCCTGGCTCTGCTGGCCACACTCCTCTGAATGCAGCCCAGGACCCCCTTGGCCTTCTGGGCCCCCAGGGCACATTGCTGTCCCATGCAGAACTTGCTGCCCCCCAGCACTCCCAGCTCCTTCTCCTTGGGGCTGCTCTCCAGCAGGTCACCTCCCAGCCTGTGCTGCTGCAGTTCATTCTTCCTACCCAGCTGCAGGACTCTGCTCTCATCCTGGTTGAGCCTCTTTAGGTTACTCTCTGCCCAGCTCTCAGTCTGCCCAAGTCTTGGCTAACAGTTCAGTGACTGATCAATAATGACAACTACAAATTTGGTTTCACAGTGGGTGCACGATTTTTTATGTCCACTGTACATAAAGTCATTCAGGATATCTTTAGGCTTCACAGTTCTACAACTGATCAATAATGACAATTAAAAACTTGGCTTCACAGCAGCTGCACTTTTCTTTATGTCCACTGTAGATACAGTCATTCAGGAGACCTTAAGGGTTAACAGTTCAGTAACTGATCAACAGTGACAACCACTTTTGTCATATGTCCACTGCAGATAAAAGTCATTCAGGATACCCTAAGGGCTCACAAATGCCTCTTTATGCATCCCTCAATCTCTTCAGCTTCCTGGGGCAGCCCTGCACTTGTGCCCCCTCCTAAAGAAAAAGGCAGGTAAGATCCAAGCAAAGGGACACTGCTCCATAAAGTGACCATGAAGCACTGAAACTGTGCAAAGGAACTTAAGATATCTGTCTCAAAAGTTCAGCCCAGTCAGCATTGCCCAGGGAGGTGGTGGAAGCCTCATCCCTGGAGGCTCCTGAGGCAGGCTGGATGTGGCTGTGAGCAACCTGCTGTAGTGTGAGGTGTCCCTGGCCATGGCAGGGGTGTTGGAACTGGATGAGCCTTGAGGTCCCTTCCAACCCTGACAATTCCATGATTCTATGATTTTTATCCTTCCATTACTGAAAACATTTCTGTGATTCTGTGATTTGCTGGAAGGTGTCCAGAGAAGGGCCAGGAGGATGAGCAGAGGGCTGGAGCTGCTCTGCTGTGAGGACAGACTGAGGGAGTTGGGACTGTTCAGTCTGGAGAGGAGAAGGCTCTGAGGAGATCTTATTGTGGCCTTCCAGTATCTGAAGGGGGCTACAAGAAAGCTGGGGAGGGACTTCTATGGTGTCAGGTAGTGAAAGGACTGGAGGGAATGGATCCAAGCTAGGGGAGGGAAGGTTTAGGTTAGACATCAAGAAGAAGTTGTTCCTCATGAGGGTGGTGAGAGCCTGGCACAGGTTGCCCAGAGAGGTGGTGGAAGCCTCATGCCTGGAGGTGTTGAAGGCCAGGCTGGATGTGGCTGTGAGCAACCTGACCTCGTGTGAGGTGTCTGGCAGGGGGATTGGAACTGGCTGATCCTTGAGGTCCCTCTGAGCCCTGAGCAGTAGATGACTCTCTGTTTTTCCATTATTGCTCGGTAAAAGCTGTCAGTTGTTCAAGACTTGCTACTTTCTTGACATGTCCAACATTTTCTGCCAAGGAGATGTGTGTGCCGAAAAATATGCGTGGCCCAGGAGGGAATTCCCAGCCCCTGCGTTTTCAGCATGCCCTTCACAACAGGAATTAAGCAGTGAGAGCACTGCAGTCGTGCTCTGTGCATGCTGTGCTTCGGCTGGTAGCAGTCAGCAGGAATTCTGCCACTGACATCTATAGGATCTGAGCTGGGCTTTGCTACAAACGCACCAAGAGTTCTCTAAGCTTCAGATTAACTTCTGCTACCAGTAAGCTGCAGGAAATTAAACACAAACACTTAGGCTTCGTTCTGAACCTTACAAAAGCAACTTAGAAGCTGAATCAAAGTTAGTGCTGCTTTCTTATCAAAAGTTCTGCCAACTCTCTTCAGTTTCTAAAGTGTAACCTTATGTTTCTTCTGCGTTTCAGCAGACTGACTTCATACTCTGTTCATTATGAAGCAACAGACGGCAACTAACTGTAGCACAGTGTTTCAAGAGGCTCCCCACAGAATCCTCTAAGGGTTGACTCATATTTAACATTATTTTACACACAACATTATTTTACAAACCACACATGCTTGGCAAACTTGTTAAAAATGTCTTGCTTCATCTCATATCCATGGCTTGTCAGCAGTGATCACACACAATCACAGAAACATTCAGGTTGGGAAAGACCAGGTAAAACCCAGAACCCTGCTCTGCAAGGCTCACTCCTCAACCACAGCCCCAAGCCCCACAGCCAAACCCCCTTCAAACACAGCCAGCCTTGGGCACTCCACCACCTCCCTGCCCAGCACATCCCAAGCCCTGACCACTCTGGTGCCTAAGCTCCACTCTGAACCTCCCCAGGGGCAGCTTGAGGCTCTTCCCTCTTCTTCTTTCACTAATGCCCTGGCAGAAGAGAGCAGCAGCAGCCTCTGCACAGCCTCCTTGCAGGGAGCTGCAGGCAGCCAGGAGGTCTCCCCTCAGCCTCCTCTCTTGCACACTAACCATCCCCAGCTCCTTCAGCCTCTCTCCAGCAAATTTCTTCTCCAGGCCCTTCCCAGCTTCCTTGCCCTCCTCTGCCCTGACTCCAGCACCTCCACAGCCCTCTGCCATTGAGCTGCCCAACACTGGACACAAGGCTCCAGGTGTGGCCTGCCCAGAGCTGAGTGCCAGGGGACAATCCCCTGCCTGCTGCTGCTGGACACAGCATTGCTGATCCCAGCCAGGAGGCCTTTGGCTCTCTTGGCCCCCTGGGCACACTGCTGGCTCCTCTTCAGCTGCTTCACCATCAGCACCCCCAGGTCCCTTTGTGCCAGCAGCTTTCCAGCCACACTGCCCCAAGGCTGGAGCCTTGCTTGGGGTTGTTGTTGTGCCCCAAGGGCAGGACCTGGCACTTGGCCTTGTTGAAGCTCCTCCTGGTAATGTTTGCCATGGATCAAATCTATCCAAGTCCCTCTGTAGAGCCTGCCTGTCCTCAGGAAGATCAAATCATAGAATTGTATAATTGTTAAGGTTGGAAGGGATTGGCAGGATCATCTAGTTCCAACCTCCTGCCACGGGCAGGGACACCTCAAATATGAATGATCAAAGAACCTGATCTAGTTGGAGCTGTCCCTGCTCCCTGAGAAGGGGTTGGACAAGATTACCTTTGAGGTTCCCTTTCAACCTGATGCATTCTGTGATTCTGGGAACACATTGTGTAGCCTCAAGAAGCAATTGGGAACACCTCAGTGCTTGCTGAAGAATCACCACACTTACATATTCATCTATAGGGTCTCCCACAGTGGGTGAGTAAATGATTCTGTACTGCCGGACTGGCCCGTCGGCGTGGTCCCACTGCACGGAGAGGCTGTTGGTGGTCTCATCAAACACTCGGACATTCCTTGGGCCACTGCGAGGCACTGAAGAGAGAAAATGCAGAAGGGTGCATGGATCATGATCCCTCCAGCTCAGAGCTGCTCTCTCTGATTCTTATATGTCACCTTGAAGCTGAGTGCCCTCCCTGTTGTGACCCTAAATAAACCTGCACAGGTAGCCTTAGCCAATACAACATAGCAGTGCCTGAAAGGCCTTAAGCGAAGCAAAGCCTTAACTAGGTGAACTGGAGCTGCATGGAAAGGAAGAGAGCATCCACACACATTCTGCTGCTCAGACTCTTGCAGACAAGTTGAACTACAGCCTGGCATGTCTGCAAGGTGCAGAGAAATGTGGGAATTCAACAAAGAGAGCAAAGAAGCAGCAAAGGAGAGGTGACCTATTGTTGCCATAGTTTCTTTACACCTTATTTCTAGGATGAATTTTAAAGAAGCCAGGTGCAAGGCAACCAAGCTCCCACGAGTTGAATTACAGCAAGGATGTCTTGCTGGTTAGGAACATCTGGAGAAAACAAAACAAAACAAACCCAAACAGAACCAACCAAACAAACCAAAACAAACCCAAAACCAAACAAAACCAAACCCCAAAACAAACCAAACCAAAACCAAACCCAAAACCAACCCAAAACAAACCCAAACCCAAAACAAACCAAAACCAAACCAAAACAAACCAAACCCGGAACCAAAACCAAACTAAAGCCAAGTCAAAACCAAGCAAAAGCAAAACCAAACCAAAAACCCCCAAACAAACAGAAAACCAAAACAAACCCCCTCAAAACCCACCCCAAGCCCCCATAAATCCCAACATCTGGAGAGGTTGGCACATGCAATTACTATGTAGGACATAAAAACATGAAGCACACATTTTTTTTCCCCTGTTCATAGCAAATTCTGCCCAGAAAGAGAAACACAGAGGGAACAGAACCCATCCAAATGTGCAATTATTCTGGTTTTTTTCCACAAGAGAAACTGCTCTTTAACTGGAATCACAGACTTTTCTCCCTTCAGATTGCCTTCGTGATCACACCTGTACCATGAGTGCTGGACAGCACAGCCAAACCTCCCTCCCAGGGAGGTCTAGAACTGCTTCAGCGCTGACCAGCTGCCACTGTTTGGGGCTGTAACCCATTCTCTAAACTCTTCACAGCCCAGTTTTTCCACCCAGCTGCCAAAGCAAGGACTGATTGCCTCTTACATGTTCTTCCCTGTGCTTGGCTGGGATTTCCTTCACCATCCGCATACAGAGCTATGACGTTTATGGAGTAAGCCGTGTCGGGAGTCAGGCGCTCCAGCGCCACATCACGAGTGTTGCCTGGGACCACAATCTGAAAGACAAACAAAAAGGCAGCAGCATTAGAAAACAACAACAAAAAGCTTCCATTTGTACCATATTTTCATAGAATCAGAGGATTATGGAATCACAGAATGGCCCAGGCCAGAATGGACTTCCAAAGGTCATCCAGTCTGACCTCCCTGCAGTCAGCAGGGGCATCCTCAACTAGGTCAGGTTGCCCAGGGCCTCATAGAGCCTTACCTTGAATATCTCCAGGGAAGGGAGTTGGGGCTGCCCAGGGAGGTGGTGGAAGCCTCCTGCCTGGAGGTGTTTGCAGCCAGGCTGGAGGTGACTGTGAGCAACCTGCTGTAGTGTGAGGTGGCCCTGCCCATGGCAGGGGGGTTGGAACTGGCTGAGCCTTGAGCTCCCTTCCAACCCTAACAGTTCTGTGATTCTATGAATATCTTCCAGACACTTCTAAGGAATAGTACAAGAAACTGAATTACTTACAGACTCTGATGGCCTTGGGCCAGACAGTGGAGAGTAATTAATTCTATATTGCTGTACTGGACCTGGAGCAGGCTCCCACCGGACATTCATGCTGTTTGGTGTGGGATTGTAAACTTGGATGTTTCTTGGTGTTCCTCTCTCCACTGGATCAAAAATAATTCAAATTAAGGTTGGTTTTTGTGTGTGGGTTTTTTTCCACAAAGTTGCTTACATAAGTTCTAGTTCTCCTTGAACTTACAGCAGTGCTCAGAGGAAGCTGGGAAGAGCATCACCAGCCCAAGACAAACACAGTCCTTTTATTACCCCCAAAATACAGACATCTAAGAATCTCAGTGATAAATCTTTGCAAACATCCCTGCCAGGCAGCAAGGCACATGTATTTATAGTGCAGATTGAAGGTATGAGCACAATACTTTGGTACCCAACTAGACAGGCATGAAAAGTAGCCAGAAACCACAGATTTTAGCTCATGCTAACATTAGAAGGTCAAAGACCCTGGAAAATGTTAAGTACATGGCATGGACTAACACCAGCATTTGCCATTTATTCATCAGTATTGCTGCTGGCACTGCAATCAAGTTTTACTACTGTATGGAAATAAACACTAAGTTTGCTGCATTATCTCAGAGCCTGCCCGAGAGAAATGGACTGAAAGCCTCCACCCAAATAAGGCAAAGACAAAGGAGTAAGTTACAGAGCTGCCACAACCACCAAGGAGGTCAGCAGAGTGTCTTGCACCTCTGGTTCAGCTTTGGGGGAAAAGAAACTTCCACATTTGATGTCAAAACAATTTTTGTCATGATCTGAGCAACCCACACAACAGATTTTCTTTAACACAAGGTGTATTTGACTTACAAGTTCTTCCAGTGTCAGAGACACGTCCTCCATCCCCTTCTGGGAAAACTGGGACCACAGTTACAGTGTAAGGTGTGTTGGGTTCCAGAGTCCTCAGGATGACATAGTTTGTGTTTCCTGGCACTGTGGTCTACAGATTAAAAAGGAAAGGCAGAGGCATGACAGTTACATCAAAAGGCCAAAAGCAATCATCTCCCTTATTCACATACCATTTCTAGACTGGATTTGATGACCTCTCCAAAAGGTGAATCTTGAAGTAGGACAATTCATAGCAACTTCTGGAACCGCCTTTCAAGATGCTGCTGGCCTCTACTTGACAAAATACTTGCTAAGTCCTCTGATGTCTTAGAATCATGGAATGGTCTGGCTTGGAAGGGACCTCCAAAGGTCATTCAGTCCAAACCCTCTGCACTCAGCAGGGACATCCTCAACTAGATCAGGTTGCCCACAGCCCTGTCCAGCCTCACCTTGAACATCTCCAGAGATGGGGCCCCAAACACCACCCTGGGCAACCTGTTCCAGTGTTCCACCATCCTCCAGCTGCAGAACTTGTTCCTCACATCCAATCCCAATCTGCTCTGCTCTACTTTGAAGCCATTGTCCCTGCTGCTGTCCCTGCAGGCCTTTGCAAACAGTCCCTCTGTAGCCTTTCTGCAGCCCCTTCAGGCCCTGGCAGGCTGCTATTAGGTCTCTTCAGAGCCTCTGATTCTCCAGGTTTATATAACTATCATCCATATCCATTTTTTGGGTCCAGATACTCCTCTAATAACAGCAGCAGAATACAGGAGTAACTGACTTACATGGAGGTGCTCTGCTTTTTCTCCAAGGCAGCCATGAACATAAAGAATGCAAATGCATAGGCAACCAACAAGTCATAGAAACACAGAACATCAGAAGTTGGAAGGAACCTCCAGAGAGCAGCCAGTGCCAGCCCCCTGCCAGAGCAGCAGCACCCAGGGCAGGCCACACAGCAATGCAGCCAGGGGGGGTGGGAAAGGCTCCAGAGAAGGAGACTCCACAACTTCTCTGGGCAGCCTGCTCCAATGCTCTGTCACCCTTACTGCAAAGAACTTTCTCCTCATATTGAGCTGAAACCTTCTCTGCTCAAGTTTCTATCCATTGCTCCTTGACTTATTGCTGTGCAGCACCCAAAAGAGCTTGGCCCCCTCCCCTTGACCCCCAGCCCTCAGCTCTTGAGAGACATTGATCAGATCCCTCTCAGCCTTCTCCTCTCCAGACTGAACAGCCCCAGGGCTCTCAGTCTCTCTTCCCAGGGGAGACGCTCAAGTCCTCTAAGCATCCTCCTGGCTTTCCTTTGGGTTCTCTCTAGCAAGAGCCACTTCACTCAGCAGCACCATGAGATGCAGATTCTCTGAGACAGTAAGATCCATACAAAGTATTTACCATTTCCTCTGCACCTCCAGCTGTAGGTCTGTAAAAGACTTTATACTGGCGAGGACTTCCTTCCGCATGATCCCATCGGATGTTCAGAGTGCTGGTGGTTGGGTCATAAACCACTAAGTTCTTCACAGTAGTGAGAGGTTCTGAAAGAGATCAATGAGCTGTCAGAAATGTGGAACACTCTTGAAGCAATGGCTTCAAGCTAGAGAAGAGCAGATTTAGACTGCATGTTGGGTCTGTTCAGGCTGGAGAAGAGAAGGCTCCCAGGTGACCTCATTGTGGCCTTCCAGTATCTGAAGGGGGCTACAGGAAGGCTGGGGAGGGACTTCTCAGGCTATCAGGTAGTGATAGGACTAGGGGGAATGGAATGAAGCTGGAGGTGGGGAGATTCAGGCTGGATGTGAGGAAGAAGTTCTTCACCATGAGAGTGGTGAAGCCCTGGAATGGGTTGTCCAAGGAGGTAGTTGAGGCTCCGTCCCTGGAGGTGTTTAAGCCCAGGCTGGATGAGGCTCTGGCCAGCCTGATCTAGTGTGGGGTGTCCCTGCCCATGGCAGGGGGGTTGGAACTAAATGATCCTTGTGGTCCCTTCCAACCCTGACTGATACTATGATAACAAGTCCTGCACCATGAGGGTGGTGGAACACTACACAGGTTGCCCAGGGAGGTGGATGAGGCTCCATCCCTGGAGACATTCAGGGTGAGCAACATGATCTAGTTGGGGATGTCCCTGCTGAGTGCAGCAGGGTTGGACTGGATGAGCTTTGGAGCTCCCTTCCAGCCTGGACTATTCTATGACTCTCTCACCTGTGCTGCCAGGTCCTGCCTCTGCAATGCATCAGTAGGAAGTTTACTACTTCATGTCAAGTAGGATTTAATTAGAACATATCAGCCCCATCCAACAGCATATGAATGACAAACACAGCAACAAAAATTCCTTTCTGGAAAGCTGTTTTTTAGTTACCCCATGGGCTCATAAGGATATTTCTCATCATTCCTCACCAAACACATCGCTTCCCACTGACTTTCCACTGCAAGATGGAAAATAAGCTGACAGCAAATGAATGCATTAACAATTTCCAAATGAAGCAATAATTATCACATTTCCAAATGAAGTAATGAATGTATTAACATGTTTCCAAAGGAATGAATGATTGTATTACCACATATTCAAATGAATGAATGAATGTATTATGATGTTTCCAAATGAATTAATAAATGCATTAATCCATGAGGAGAGGCTGAAGGACCTTGGGTTTTTTAGACTGGAGAAGAGAAGGCTTATCTAGTTGGGGTTTATGCCTGAAGTGCCTCTGGTAGCAAATCACTCAGTGCTGATGATCCACAGCAGGATGAAATCAGTGCTAGCAGCATGAAGTGGTGGAGTCAAAGTGCACTGGGGAAAGGTCAGCTCCGAACTGAAGGTGCTGACAGGAAAACAGTGAACTTAGCACTACACATGTGGGAGCCACAAGCCTGCAGATGCAGGAAGGTGTTTGCTCAATCACAGAATCTTAGGGCAGGAAGGGACCTCAAAAGCTCACCCAGCCCAAGCCCCCTGCCACAGCAGGCTCACCCAGAGCAGCTCACACAGCAACACAGCCAGCTGGGGCTGGAATGTCTCCACAACCCCCTGGGCAGCCTCTGCCAGGCTTCTCTCACCCTCACAGGGGAAAAGTTCTTCCTCCTCTTCCCATGGCACTTCCTCTGCCTCAGCTTCCACCCCTGCCCCTTCTGCTGGCATTGGGCAGCCCCCAGCAGAGCCTGGCTCCAGCCTCTGGGCACTGCCCTGCACAGCTTCAGCACCAGCAAGGAGCTCAGCTCTCAGGCTCCTCCTCTCCAAGCTCCACAGCCCTCAGCTCCCTCAGGCTCTGCTCCTGAGGAAGAGCTTCCACTGCCTGCAGCATCTTTGTGCCTCTGGGATGGACTCTCTCCAGCACTTCCCTGAGGTCCTTCTTGACCTGAGGAGCCCAGAACTGGACACAATCTTCCAGATGTGGCCTCAGCAGGGCCACAGAGTAGAGGTGCAGGAGAACCTCTTTGGACCTATTCACCACAGCCCTTCTAATGCACCCCAGGCTGCCATTGGCCTTCTTGGCCACCAGAGCACATTGCTGGCTCATGGTCAACCTCCCATCCACCAGGATCCCCAGGTCCTTTTCCCCTTCCCTGCAGCTCAGTCTCCAACCTATCCTGCTGCATGTAGTTGTTCTTTCCCAGGTGCAAGACTCTCCCCTTGTCCTTGTTGGATTCCATTACAAAATTCTTTACAGTAAGTGTGGTGAGGCACTGGAACAGGCTTCCCAAGGTGGCCATGGATACCCAATCCTTGGAGATGTTCAAAGCCAGGTTGCATAAGGCCTTGAGCACCCTGGGCTGGTGGAAGAACTTCCATAGCAGCATTGGTGTTTCTCTCAGCCTTAAAAGCTGAGCATCTAGGATAATCTGAGTCTAAGATAACCATCCAGGGTTTCAGTGCAGGCAGCAGAGTGACAGGCCTTCTCACTTGAGATAGCTGAAATCCATCACTGGTCAAATGACAAATGCAGATGGGAGGAATTTCACTATAGGAAAAATTTTCTGAGCTAATAGAAGTTGATTGACAGCTAACAAGAAGATCTCAAGAAGACACTTACTGGTCCTGCCTCGTCCTGTCATTCGTCCTCCTTCACCATCTGCATACATGGATGACACAGTGATAGCATATGGAGTGTCAGGCTGCAGCTTCTGGATCACCACACTGTTCTGCCTCCCTCCTACCATAGTCTGCAGGAAAACAAAAGGAAATGATGATCACAGAATCACAGAAATATTCAGGCTGGGAGAGAGCCTCAGGGTCCCCAAGCCCAACCATCAACCCTGCTCTGCAAGGCTCACCCCTCAACCACAGCCCCAAGCCCCACAGCCAAACCCCCTGCAAACACAGCCAGCCCTGGGCACTCCACCACCTCCCTGCCCAGCACATCCCAAGTCCTGACCACTCTGGTGCCTAAGCTCCACTCTGAACCTCCCCAGGGGCAGCTTGAGGCTCTTCCCTCTTCTCCTCTCACTAATGCCCTGGCAGAAGAGAGCAGCAGCAGCCTCTGCACAACCTCCTTGCAGGGAGCTGCAGGCAGCCAGGAGGTCTCCCCTCAGCCTCCTCTCTTGCACACTAACCATCCCCAGCTCCTTCAGCCTCTCTCCAGCAGATTTCTCCTCCAGGCCCTTCACCCCTTCCTTGCCCTCCTCTGCCCTGGGGCTTTTGTCTATCACGGAAGATATTTACAGTGCACTGTAAATCATCCATGGGCAAGGACACCATCCACTAGACCAGGTTGCCCAAGACCTCAACCAAGGTGGCCTTGAATGCCTCCAAGGAGGGGACATCCACAACCTTTCTGGTGTCTCACCACACTCACTGTAAAGAATTTATTCCTAATCTCCAGCCTAAACCTGCCCTCCTCAGGCTTCAATCCCTTCCCTCTCATCCAATCAGAACAAGTCACAGAATCACAGAAGATATCTGGCTGGAAGAGACCTCAAAGCTCATCCAGTCCAACCCTCGACCCAGCACTGAAGGGTCAACACTAAACCATGGCCATAAGCTCCAGGGCCACAAAATTTCTAATTTCATGTTGAGGTGGAACCTCCTGTGCTGCAGTTTCCATCCACTGCCCCTTGTCCTATCCCAGGGTGCAGCTGAGCAGAGCCTGTCCCCTCCCTCCTGCCCCCCAGCCCTCAGCTATTGATAGACATTGATCAGATCCCTTTCAGCCTTCTCCTCTCCAGACTGAACAGCCCCAGGGCTCCAGTCCCACAGTTATCCTTGCAGCCCTCCCTTGGACTCTCTCCAGCAGATCCCTGTCCCTCCTGAGCTGGGCAGCCCAGAACTGGATGTAATATTCCAGGGGAGGTCTCAGCAGGGCAGAGCAGAGGGGGAGGAGAACCTCCCTGGCTCTGCTGGCCACACTCCTCTGAGTGCAGCCCAGGATCCCATTGGCCTTCTTGGCCCCCAGGGCACGTTGCTGTCCCATGGAGGACTTGTTGCCCACCAGGACTCCCAGGTCCTCCTCCACAGCTCAATTACCTCAGCTCAAACACATGTTGCTCAGAAGAGAGCAAGAATTGGAGCATAAGGCTCCAAGTGTCTCTAAAGTAAACACTCTTAGATACGCTTCTGCACGTGTGTGATCTCCAGTTACAGGAACAGGCTCAAATGAGTGTGGTTTTCCTCTGAGTCATTTGGCAGTAACCACAAGAGCCTCCTGCTGCAGAATAGGGCACTTTTAAGTAGCACACATTTGTGATAAACAGGCTGACTAATTAGCATTCCCAGGCTGTACTGCGTAGGCTGCCGGTAGCCAACACAGCTCCTGCTGGTGATAGAGGGGAAGCTGGCTGATCACACGGTGCTGGCTCTTCTGGAAAGCAGCTCCACAGAGAAAGACCTTGGAGTCCTAGTGGACAGCAAGTTCTGCATGGGACAGCAATGTGCCCTTGTGGCCAAGGGAGCCAATGGGATCCTGGGATGCAGCAGGAAAAGTGTGGCCAGCAGGGCTGGGGAGGTTCTGCTGCCCCTCTGCTCTGCCCTGCTGAGAGCACAGCTGCAATCCTGTGGCCAGTGTGGGGCTCCCCAGGTGAAGAGAGACAGAGAGCTGCTGGAGAGAGTCCAGGGCAGAGCCAGGAGGATGCTTAGGGGACTTGAGCGTCTCCCCTGGGAAGAGAGACTGAGAGCCCTGGGGCTGTTGAGTCTGGACAAGAGAAGGCTGAGAGGGATCTGATCAATGTCTCTCAGGAGCTGAGGGCTGGGGGTCAAGGGGAGGGGGCCAAGCTCTTTTGGGTGCTGCACAGCAATAAGTCAAGGAGCAATGGAGACAAACTTGAGCAGAGAAGGTTTCAGCTCACCAGGAGGAGAAAGTTCTTTGCAGTAAGGGTGACAGAGCATTGGAGCAGGCTGCCCAGAGAAGTTGTGGAGTCTCCTTCTCTGGAGCCTTTCCAACCCCCCCTGGCTGCATTGCTGTGTGGCCTGCCCTGGGGGCTGCTGCTCTGGCAGGGGTTGGACTGGATGATGTCTGGAGCTCCCTTCCAGCCCCAGCACTCTGTGTGATCCTGTGAACGCATGCACCTCTGTGCTTCGAGAGTAAATGACTCTAATGGGCTACTTTGCAGCACCGTCACTGAAGCTTGAATAACTGCAGCAGTTCAAAGTCAGTTACCGACTGTTCCGGGCCATCCCCACTGATGGGCTGGTAAATGATCCTGTATCTCTGCACTCGACCGCTGGCAGGATCCCACTTCACAGTCAAGCTGTGTGAAGTCGCATTGTACACCTGGAGGTTTCGGGGGCCGCTCTTTGGGGCTGAGAAACGTAATGAAGAAAAGAAGAAGCACTCAGTTGCAACAAACCGGGGGAAAGTCATAAAGAAAAGAATAAACAATTGAAGCAAAAAACCCAAAAAGTAATAAAGAAAAGAATAAACACTTAACTGTAGCCAAAAAAAAAAGGTAATAAAGAATAAACAATTGTAGCAAAAGAATGCAATAAACAGATGAAGCAAAAAAGGTAATGAAGAAGAGAATAAACACTTAATTGTAGCAAAAAAATGCAATAAAGAAAAGAACAAACACCTAATTGAAGCAACAAAACTGTAATAAAGAATAAATAATTAATTGAAGCTAAACAAAGGTAATAAATAAAAGAATAAACACTCATCTGAAGCAAAAAAAGGTAATAAAAACACTTAAATGGAGCAAAAAAAGGTAATAAAGAGAGAAATACTTAATTGAAGGAAAAAATGTAATAAAGAAAAGAATAAACAATTGAAGCAAAAAGCAGGTAATAAATAAAAGAATAAACACTCATCAGAAGCAAAAAAAGGTAATAAAAATACTTAAATGAAGCCAAAAAAAGTAATAAAAAAAAACCACTTAATTGAAGCAAAAAATGTAATAAAGAAAATAATAAACAATTGAAGCAAAAAAAAAGGTAATAAAGAAGAGTAAAACCACTTTATTGTAGGAAAAAAATAATAAAGAAAAGAATAAACACCTAATTGAAGCAAAAAAAAATGTAATAAAGAATAAATACTTATATGAAGCTTAAAAAGGTAATAAAGCAAAGAATAAACACTTTTCTGAAGCAAAGCAATAAGGTAATAAAGAGTAAATATTTAATTGAAGCAAAAAAAAAGGTAATAAAGAATAAACACTTAGTTGAAGCAAAAATTAAAGGTAATAAGGAAAAGAATAAACACTTAATTGAAGCCAAAAAAAGGCATAAAGAAAAGAATAAACACTTGAAGCAAAAAAGGTAATAAAGAAAAGAATAAACACTTAATTGAAGCAAAAAAAAATAGAGTAAACACTTGAAGCAAAAAACTGTAAAGAATAAACACCTAATTGAAGCAAAAAACCTGCAATAAAGAATAAATACTTAATTGAAGCTAGAAGAGGTAATAAAGAAAAGAATAAACACTTATCTGAAGCAAAAAAACAGGTAATAAAGAATCAGTACTTAAGTGAAGCAGAAGAGGCAAAGACAAGAATAAACACTTAATGGAAGCAAAAAAGGTAATAAAGAAAACATAAACACTTAATTGCAGCAAAAAAAGGTAATAAAGAAAGGAATAAAAACTCAACAGTGAAGAAAAGAATAAGAAAGAAAAGAATAAACATTTAATCTAAGCCAAAGAATGGAATACAGAAAAGAGTAGACACTTAATTGAAGCAAAAAAATAAGGTAATAAAGAAAAGACTAAACAATTGAAGCAGAAAATCTGTAATTAAGACAAGAGTAAACACTTCCCTGAAGCAATAAGCACGGACAAAGGGTTCGTTCACACTTCTAGTGCCACAAGAGCAGCTGAGCAAGAGCAGAATGCACTCAGCACAAGGCAGCACCAACTGCAGTCTCTGTAAACTCAGAAGCATGCAGTGAGTTGAGTGTTCACTCTGCTAACAACTGCACCCTAATATTTATTCATTTCTCTCAGCTTTATTAATGCCAACACTCCTCACAGTTCAGGGAAAGGGAGCTCTGAGCTTTCTTTAGCATCACCATACCTGGAAATTCAGATGCTTACCTTGTGTGGTGATGGGGACCAAGGGCACTGGGGGGAAAAAAAAAAAAGGAAGAGGTCTCAGAATCCTTTTCTGTGTATGGCTGCTGAGTGAACAAGATCAAGGGAGGTGACTCTCCTCCTCTACTCTGCTCTGGTGAGACCCCACTTGGAGTTCTGTGTCCAGTTCTGGAGCTCCTGTTAGAGGAAGGATCTGGAGGGGCTGGAAGGTGTCCAGAAGAAGGGCCACGAGGAGGAGCAGAGGGCTGGAGCTGCTCTGCTGTGAGGACAGACTGAGGGATTTGGGGTTGTGCAGGCTGGAGAGGAGAAGGTTCCCAGGAGACCTCATTGTGGTCTTCCAGGATCTGCAGGGGGCTGCAAGAAAGCTGGGGAGGGACTTTTGGGGGTGTGTGGGAGGGATAGGACTGGGGGGATGGAGCAAAACTAGAAGTGGGGAGACTGAGATTGGCTGTGAGGAAGAAGTTGTTCCCCAGGAGGGTGGTGAGAGCCTGGCACAGGCTGCCCAGGGAGGTGGTGGAAGCCTCCTGCCTGGAGGTGTTTGCAGCCAGGCTGGATGTGGCTGTGAGCAAGCTGCTGTAGTGTGAGGTGTCCCTGGCCATGGCAGGGGGTTGGAACTGGCTGATCCTTGGGGTCCCTTCCAACCCTACACAATTCTATGACTCTGATCCTAAGATGCAGAAGGCCTTCATTTACTTACATGTTCGCTCACTGCCAATGAGGTCATCACTTTCTGCTTCATCAGGGTAGATGGCAGTAACTGAGATGTCATACAAGGTGTCTGGATTCAAATTTTCAAAGACCAAGCTGTTCTCATCCCCATTTAAGATTGTCTTGGGAAGAAATAAATATTTTTTAAATAGTTTAAAAAAGAATAAATTAATAAACAAATTTAAAAAACCTAAACCAAACCAACAGAAAGTGAGATATAACTTTGTGCACAGAAGCATCACTACAAGTGGCTGTGACTCTGTGCTCCACACCTCACTTCCTTTCCATTGAGCACAACAGGAGGTTGTGCAAGTTATAAGCTATTTATTTTGCTGAGGACACCAAGCTGTGTGGTGCAGCAGACAGCTGGAGGGAAGGATCCATCCAGAGGGACCTGGACAGGCTGCAGAGCTGAGCCCAGGACAACAAGGCCAAGGGCAAGGTCCTGCAGCTGGCTCAGGGCAATCCCAGGCACTGCTATAGGCTGGGCAGGGACTGGCTGGAGAGCAGCCCTGGAGAAAAGGACCTGGGGGTGCTGGGGGAGGAGAAGCTCAGCAGGAGCCAGCAGTGAGCACTTGCAGCCCAGAGAGCCAAGCAGAGCCTGGGCTGCAGCAAGAGAAGTGTGGCCAGCGGGGCCAGGGAGGGGATTCTGCCCCTCTGCTCCACTCTGCTGAGACCACAGCTGGAGCTCTGGGGCCAGTGCTGGAGCCCCTATTACAAGAGGCACCTGGAGGTACTGGAAAGTGTCCAGAGAAGGGCCATGAGGTTGAGCAGAGGGCTGGAGCTGCTCTGCTATGGAGACAGACTGAGGGAGTTGGGGTTGTTCAGTCTGGAGAAGAGAAGGCTCTGAGGAGACCTCTTTGTGGCCTTCCAGTATCTGAAGGGGGCTACAAGAAAGCTGGGGAGGGACTTTTGAGGGTGTCAGGAAGTGACAGGACTGGGGGATGTATCCAGGCTAGAGGAGGGGAGATTCAGATTGGATGTTAGGAAGAAGTTGTTGCCCATGAGGGTGGTGAGAGCCTGGCACAGGTTGCCCAGGGAGGTGGTGGAAGCCTCCTGCCTGGAGGTGTTTGCAGCCAGGCTGGATGTGGCTGTGAGCAACCTGCTGTAGTGTGAGGTGTCCCTGCCCGTGGCAGGGGTTGGAACTGGCTGATCCCTCCCAACCCTAACAATTCTATGATTCTATGATTCATTGCATTTCTGATTTTTAAATTGCAGCCTCTGTGAGACTGCCCTCACATTCTGCTGCTGGCCATCTCTTCTTACCTCCTGTTTTTCCTGCCTTCCATAGGGTCCCCAGGTTATTCTATAGAGAGAGACATCTGGAGCTCCATGGTCCCAAGTTCCTCTAAAACTATTGGTGCTTATATCTGTGATCCTGAGGTTGGCTGGGGCTGGCACAGGCTCTATTATGAGAAAAAAAAAAAGAAGAGTATTCCACAAAAGAAATGTGACTAGAAAAAATAACCCAGCTAAACCAAGGAATTACCCAGACAAAGACTTTAGAAGGCTATGTAGACGGTTCACCTCCAGTTGCCATGCTTCTACCTATCACTAAATGCTGTAACCCAGCCCAGCAAATCATCCTGCATGAGGTCACATCAACAGGTCATCACCTGATAAAACAGACACAGCTCTGCTGGCTTCTGTAGAGGTCACCACTCACATGGCTGCTCTCAACAGCTGGAGCCCCAGCTCTTGACTTTTGGAGTTAGAGGGAGTGATTATGAACTCCCACACACAGAGGTCAAGCTCCTGCAGGAGTTTCTCCCAGATCTTGAGTTTTCTTGATCTAAGCCAAATAACTCATGACTGAATTCAACCACTTATGTAGAAAGAGTTCCCAGGGGTTAGCTTTAGGTTCAGGAGGCAAGATATTGTAGCTACTGGGAAGAGAGGGGTGAAGAAGTAAAACCAGGGAATTAAGCTACAAAGAATTTCTTTGGCAGAGACTTCTTCTCTTTCCTTACACACTCACACAGAAACCACAGCTGCAGGAGAAGGGACAGCACAAAAGCAAGCAACCAAAAACAAACCTCTCACAAACAGTTTTCAACACACCAGGTTTTCTTTTGCCCCTTTTGGAAGAGGTAAAAGAGCAATCTTTAAACCATGACAGCCTACATTGCTCCTTCAGCCTCCAAAGGCAAACGATTTTGCTTCAGTTGCTGGCCTGCAGACTGCAGGCAGGCTCAGTGTTCACATCAGGGAGGCACTGAACTCACCTCACATCCCCAGGGATTATCCTAATGCAAATAGTGCTACAAATGCAAGGAAAAGATCTCTCAGAGGAATTAAACTGCAGTTCCATCTGAACTCAGTCATATGGTGCCACACATCCAACTTAAACAAAACATCAGGGGAAAAATTAACAAATAAACAGAGCAGAACAAATAAACACAACAAAAGAAAGAATAGAATAGAATAGAATAGAATAGAATAGAATAGAATAGAATAGAATAGAATAGAATAGAATAGAATAGAATTAACCAGGTTGGAAAAGACCTTTCAGATCATCAAGTCCAACCTATCACCCAACACCAGCTCATCAACTCAACCATGGCACCAAGGGCCTCATCCAGGCTCCTCTTAAACACCTCCAGTGATGGTGAGTCCACGACCTCCCTGGGCAGCACACCCCAAGGGCCAATCTCTCTTGCTGGGAGGAATTTCTTCCTAACATCCAGCCTGAACCTCTCCTGGCACAGCTTGAGACTGTGTTGTCTTGTTCTGGTGCTGGGTGCCTGGGAGAAGAGACCAACCCCCACCTGGCTACAACCTCCCTTCAGGGAGTTGGAGAGAGCAAGAAGGTCTCCCCTGAGCCTCCTCTTCTCCAGGCTAAGCAACCCCAGCTCCCTCAGCCTCTCCTCACAGGGCTGTGCTCCAGACCCCTCCCCAGCCTCGTTGCCCTTCTCTGGACACCTTCCAGCATCTCAACATCTTTCCTAACCTGAGGAGCCCAGAACTGGACACAGGACTCCAGGTGTGGCCTAAGCAGTGCTGAGCACAGGGCAGAATGACTTCCCTGCTCCTGCTGGCCACACTATTCCTGATGCAGGCCAGGATGCCATTGGCCATCCTGGCCACACTGCTGGCTCATGTTCAACCAGCACCCCCAGGTCCCTCTCTGCCTGGCTGCTCTCCAGCCACTCTGACCCCAGCCTGTAGCACTGCATGGGGTTGCTGTGGCCAATGTGTAGAACCTGGCACTTGGATGTGTTCAATCTCATGTCCTTAGCCTCTGCCCATCTGTCCAGCCTTGCAAGGTCCCTCTGCAGAGCTCTCCTACCCTCTAACAGATCAACTCCTGCCCCCACTTGGTGTCACCTCCAAATTTACTGATGATGGACTCAATCCCCTCCTCCAGATCATCAATAAAGATATTGAACAGGATGGGGCCCAGCACTGATCCCTGGGGGACACCACTGGTGCCTGGCTGCCAGCTGGTTGTGGCATCATTCACCACCACTCTCTGGGCTCAGCCCTCCAGCCAGTTCCTAACCCACAGAGAGTGCTGCTGTCCGAGCCACAGAACAAAAGAAATAAACAGAGCCAAACAAACAAGTAAAGAGAGCAAAACAAACAACAACAACAACAACCATCCCAAGGAGGGTTATTAGGAAAACTCACGAGTCACAACTTCTGCATTTGCTGGCTGAGATTCCCCTTCATCATAGACAGCAACAACTTTGATGTTATGCAGCGTTTGGGAGGAAAGGTCAGTGAGAGTCGTGCTGGTTTTGAGCCTGTCAAGTTCCACCTGAAAATTAAAACCAGTGGAAATTGCTCCACTTCTGACTCTGCATTTGATTAAAAGGCAGAAATGCCTGTACTGAAAAAAATTAAATAAATGAAGGGAAAAGTATTCCACACTGAATTTTGCCTCTAGAATTTACACTTGAACATTGAGTGCTGTCCACTCACCTCCTTGCAAGGCATATTGTCTCAGATATCATAGAATGGGCTGGGTTGGCAGGGACCTCCAAAGCTCACCCGGCCCAACCCCTCTGCACTCAGCAGGGACATCCCCAACTAGATCAGGTTGCCCCCAGCCCTCTCCAGCCTCACCTTCAACGTCTCCAGGGATGGGACCCAACCACCTCCCTGGGCAACCTGTTCCAGTCTCTCACCACCCTCACTGTAAAGAATTTCTTCCTAATCTCCAGTCTAAAGCTGCCCTCCTCAAACTTCAGCCCATTCCCTCTTTTTCTATCACGACAAGCCCTTGTACAAAGTCCCTTCCCAGCTTTCTTGTACTTCCCCTCTATCTGGTGGAACATTGCTATAAGGTCTCCACAGGGCTTTTTTTCCTCTAGGCTGAACAGCCTCAATTCTCTCAGCCTGTCCCCATAGGGGAGGCTCTCCAGCCCTCTGATCATGTTTGTGGCCCTCCTCTGGATTTGCTTTCCAGTGAGTCTGGGAATTTTTCCTCTCTGAAGGAGGAGGACAAGAGGAATACACAAAGAAATCCATCTCACGCTTGCTTACTTTCCAAGATATCAGTACCCTTCCCTGAGTGCAATCACCATGAACTGATGGGCTTCAGTCTCCATGGTGGCTTAGAATAGCACTTTTCCTGCTAGGTTAGCCAGGTAGCTCCTCAACCTAAGATAGTTAGCTCCTAGTAGTTTCCAAGAGGTTCCTCTGGCTTACCTCCTTGACATCAGCCTCATCAGCTATTTTGTATCTCAGGATGTACTTCCGAACTTTCCCTGGGGCAGGATCCCAAAGGACAGTCATGCTGCTGTGAGTCACATCCTGAACCTTCAAGCCTCTGGGTCCAGGCAGAGGCACTGTGAGAATAAAGACAGTGGTCAGTGAAAACACAATTCACAGCAGGGGCATATGTCTCTCACAGAAGAAACGCAATTCTCAGGCATTTCATGGAAATGGAGGCAATAACTTTCTGGGAATACAGAATTTACCAGGTTGGAAAAGACCTTCAAGCTCATCCAGTCCGACCCCCCTGCCAGAGCAGGGTCGCCTAGAGCAGCTCACACAGCAACACAGCCAGGTGGGGCTGGAAGATTTCCAGAGAGGGAGACTCCACAGCCCCCTGGGCAGCCTCTGCCAGGCTTCTCTCACCCTCACAGGGCAAAAATTCTTCCTCCTCTTCCCATGGCACTTCCTCTGCCTCAGCTTGTGCTGGCATTGGCCAGCCCCTAGCAGAGCCTGGCTGCAGCCTCTGGGCACTGCCCCTGCACAGCTTTATCAACATGACTAAGGTCACCCCTTAGTCTCCTCCCAGCTCCAGAGCCCTCAGCGCCCTCAGGCTGTCCTCATAAAGAGGTGCACGGAATAAACTGGAAGTTAGGAGGGAGAAGCAAGCAGAAGTGCAGGTGGCATACGTGTCACTTCCTGGGTGGTGAGTGGGTCGCTGGTGATGTCGCCAAACAGCACGTAAGCTGTGAGAGTGTACTCGGTATTGGGGATGAGATCTGCCAGCTGCACCTCGTTGACTGCTGGCCCAACACGCATCTGCAACGGGAAAAATAAGACACTCAGTTTAAACACAGAGAACTGGGGAGAGAAGAGGAATCAGTGGCAGAAGAGCAAGCAATGATTTAATTTCCAGGGAATTTTGTGTGTGGGATTCACAGTATGTTTACAGCTTCCTGGCTGATCTCATTGTATACAATCTCCCAGGAAGCTCACTGAGACTTCAAGAAGTCTGCTCTGGCTAGCATGGTAGATCAAGGAAATCTATCCCTCCTCCTCATTTACTTCTGGTAGAGGGCAGGTTATTGGAAGCAAATGAAGCTCTATTGACAAGCAAACTACAGTCCAGAGATAGGAAATGAATATGTACAAAACAGACACTGTATGTACACTATAGCACACAGAATCACGAACCACTAAATAAACCAGGTTGGAGAAGACCTTCAAGATCATCAAGTCCAATCTATCACCCAACACCATCTCATCAACTCAACCATGGCACCAAGGGCCTCATCCAAGTCTCTTTTTAAACACCTGCAGGGATGGTGACTGTGACCGGTTTAGGCTGTGCCTTTAAGAAAGAGACACTTTCTGAACACTCTAGCCGAATGTTTTGGTATACAAATGAAAACAAGAGATATGCTAATCCAGTTTCATTGGTGGAACCTGGCTGTAGCTTCTTGTTTAGTCTTTCAGTCGGAGGGGCAGTCAGTCGTCTTCTTCTTCCCCCTGTGCTGTGAGCTGGCTCGTTTCTCTCTACGATTCTTGCTAACCAGATAAGAAAACTAACTTTTGCATCTGCTTTGAGCTTTAACAAGTTTTCACCCTTTTAATTACCTTCCTTTCTCTTTCTCTCTAACCCTTTGGGAAAAAGGGGAGGTAGGGAGGGAGAAGGGGGGGACAGGCCGAACCCCCCTGGCCGCAGGGGGGGTTGGGGAAAGGCTTCCTGTATTACATACATTGCTGTATATTTCTGTATATACTGTAAATATTGTATGTTTTTGTACATATTCATTGCATTCCATATCTGCTTGTAAAATACAGCTTTCATCTGCTTCTCCAGATGAGTTAGCTGTGGAATTCTTTTGTGTGGGGGGGGGGAACCTTCCTACTCCACCACAGTGACTCTACCACCTCCCCAGCTTTCTTGCCCTTCTCTGGACACCTTCCAGCATCTCAACATCTTTCCTAACCTGAGGAGCCCAGAACTGGACACAGGACTCCAGGTGTGGCCTAAGCAGTGCTGAGCACAGGGCAGAATGACTTCCCTGCTCCTGCTGGCCACACTACTCTTGGAAGTGAAGAAAAATTCTCTTACCTCTTTCTCTTTGGTTGGGACTGTGGCATTAACAGCTTCATATGTTAACAAGTAACCTGTAGCTCCATTGAGGGGTTCCCATCTCACTTTCATGGAAGTTGATCCAATGTCATAAACATTCAGGTTTCTAACTGAAGAGATTGGCACTGCCAAATGAAAGATACATATCAATTTGTTTCATAGAACCAGAGAATCAACCAAGTTGGAAAAGACCTCAGAGATCATCAAGACCAACCTGTTACCTAACACCTCCTGACAACTAAACCATGGCTCCAAGTGCTACATCCAAGCCTTTCTGGAACACCTCCAGGGATGGGGACTCCACCACCTCCCTGGGCAGCACCTTCCAGTGGTCAATTACTCCTTCTGGGAAGAACTTTTTCCTCACCTGCAGCCTAAACCTCCTCTGGCACAGCTTGAGACTGTGTCCTCTTGTTCTGGTGCTGGGTGCCTAGGAGAAGAGACCAACCTCCCCTGGCTACAACCTCCCTTCAGGGAGTTGGACACAGCAAGAAGGTCTCCCCTGAGCCTCCTCTTCTCCAGGCTAAGCAACCCCAGCTCCCTCAGCCTCTCCTCACAGGGCTTGTGCTTGGTTTCCTTCACCTTCTTCACTTTTAATATTGCACATCACAGGTAGCATCACTGAAAATACTGGGTTAGGGTATGTGGGAGGGTAGAATCACAGAATTGTCAGGGTTGGAAGAGACCTCAAGGATTGTTTGAATAATGGGGGTTGGTCACTTCTCCCAGGCACCCAGCACCAGAACAAGAGGACACAGTCTCAAGCTGTGCCAGGGGTTCAGGCTGGATGTCAGGAAGAAATTCTTCCCAGAAAGAGAGATTGGCCATTGGGATGTGCTGCCCAGGGAGGTGGTGGAGTCACCATCCCTGGAGGTGTTTAAAAAGAGATTTGGATGAGGCACTTGGAGCCATGGTTTAGTTGATTAGATGGTGTTGGGTGGCAGGTTGGACTTGATGATCTCTGAGGTCTTTTCCAATCTGGTTAATTCTGTATTCTGAAGAATTGTTTTCTTCCTTTAAGAAATGAGCCCACAGCACTCAAAGCTCTACTGGGCAGTTCCCCATCTGCCAAGACAGCATTCAAGTCTCCTTTCTGACTCACAGGTTGTCTCCCTGCCGATCAGAGGCTCGCTGCTTTCATCCTCCACCACGGAAAAGACGTTCACCACATACTCTGTCTCAGGCTGCAGGTCTTTCAGAACTGTTGTGGTCTCCATCCTGCTGACATAAAACTGCACAAAAGAGAAGGCAGAGTTAAAGGCCATGCATCAAATGCAACTTGTGATCTTATCTCTAAGGGAAAGAATAATGATAGTAATAATAAAAATAGTAGTGGTAGTAATAAAAATAGAAATGCTGCCCCAGGCCTGGAGCCTTGCTTGGGGTTGTTGTGCCAAGGCACAACAACAAGGCACTTGGCCTTGTTGAAGCTCCTCCTGGTAATGTTGGCCATGGATCCAATCCATCCAAGTCCCTTAGTGAGCCTGTCCTTTTTCTCCTACCCATGAGTATGTTCAGATCCTTTCTACTACAGACCTATTTCAACCAATATATGGCAGTGGACTATCACCAGCAAGGAATTACTGGAACTATCACAGGACTGTGTTTAAGAAATACATTTTACTTCTGGACTCTTGGCTTTAAAACAAGCAAAGTCATCTGAATGCTCCTCCCAACTGCAGTTTTGGCTGTCATCTACACTCTTGGGCCTTGGGAGCCTTGTTTCCATGTGCCATTATACCATACACAGCACAAACTTCAGAATGGCATCACTGTGATGTGGAAGGCCAAGGTTAGAAGGGACAATGTCAAACATGAGTATCCAGAGCTAACCTGTTGAGGGCTGCCTCCAGAGGTAGGGTAATATTCAACCCTGTATCTATCAACACTCTCAGGAGGTGGACTCCATCTCAGTCTAAAGGAACGAGGTGTCACTTCTGAGATCACCAGGTTAGAGGGAGGTGGCAAATCACCTACACGTGGAAGTAAATGTAAGAAACAATAATATTAATCATATATTATCAGGGATAAAAATATGATCTATGTATCTTTTAAAAATTGATTAGGTAAAGAAAAAAAACAAGCAAACAAAAAGCAAACAAAAGCAGAGAACAAGCAAACAAAAAGCAAACAAAAGCAGAGAACAAGCAACCCAAAAGCAAATAAAAAGCAGAGAAAAAGCAAACAAAAGCAGAGAACAAGCAACCCAAAAGCAAATAAAAAGCAGAGAAAAAGCAAACAAAAGCAGAGAACAAGCAACCCAAAAGCAAATAAAAAGCAGAGAAAAAGCAAACAAAAAGCAGAGAACAAGCAAACAAAAAGCAAACAAAAAGCAAACAAAAAGCAGAGAACAAGCAAACAAAAAGCAAACAAAAAGCAGAGAACAAGCAAACAAAAAGCAAACAAAAAGCAGAGAACAAGCAAACAAAAAGCAAACAAAAAGCAGAGAACAAGCAAACAAAAAGCAAACAAAAAGCAGAGAACAAGCAAACAAAAAGCAAACAAAAAGCAGAGAACAAGCAAACAAAAAGCAAACAAAAAGCAGAGAACAAGCAAACAAAAAGCAAACAAAAAGCAGAGAACAAGCAAACAAAAAGCAAACAAAAAGCAGAGAACAACCAAACAAAAAGCAAACAAAAAGCAGAGAACAAGCAAACAAAAAGCAAACAAAAAGCAGAGAACAACCAAACAAAAAGCAAACAAAAAGCAGAGAACAACCAAACAAAAAGCAAACAAAAAGCAGAGAACAACCAAACAAAAAACAAACAAAATGCTGGAATGCTGGGAACAAGCAAACAAAAAGCATTCAAAAAACAAACAGAGGCCAAACAAAAGCAAAGAACAAGGAAGGGAAAAGCAAACAAAAGCCAAACAAAAAGCAGAGAACAAGCAAACAAAAAGCAATCAAAAAACAAACAAAAGCCAAACAAAAGCAAACAAAAAGCAAAGAACAAGCAAGCAAAAAGCAAACACAAGGAAACAAAAGGCAAACAAAAGGCAGAGCAAACAAAATACCCCACCCAAACCCAAAATAAAACAAACCAAATCAAAACAAATTAAAGAAACAAAAAGTGACCCCCACTCCAAGTACTGCCTTATGTTTCTCTTTCCTCAGGAACTCTTAAAATAGCTGTGTGAAGAGCGAGCTCACCGTCACACTCTCAAGACCAAAGGAGCTCCCTGTCTCTCCTATTCCATTCCTATTCCACCTTCAGCATCAGTTCTTCACTGGAGATCCATAGAATCACAGAGGTGTCAGGGTTGGAAGGGACCTCAAGGCTCAGTCAGTCTCAACCCCTGCCATGGGCAGGGACACCTCACACTACAGCAGGTTGCTCACAGCCACATCCAGCCTGGCCTTCAAAACCTCCAGGCATGAGGCTTCCACCACCTCCCTGGGCAACCCTTAGCTAGCACTACTGTATTCCTATGCTTGGCTTTGCTTTCAGGCCATCAGGCATTAACACTTGAAAAGCGCAGGGCTGCTGAAATGTTAATTATTTGATGAGTATCATCCAAGAGCATGCCACAGTGAGCAGCAAGGTGACACAGAGAGCAGCATGTTTCCTGGCTCTGGGAGGAAAAAGAAGGCACATCCAGCCATGTCCTGCTGTGTTAGGTACAACACAGTCATTGTTGAAAGGAAAGGAAGGACCCCTGTGGGGTAGTCCAGGTGGTCTGCAAAACTTCCTCACATCAACAGCTGAAAAACAGCCCAGGGCTGCACAGTGTTCCCAGAGCGCAATAAAAAGGGATTAGCAGCGCAAGGACATTAAATGGGAGGGGGAAAGGAATGAATTCGACTGAAAAAGTGATGTACCTGGACCTTTCACACTGTTACACAGGTTTGTGGTGACATCATCAACAATATTAGTCAGGAAGGAGAAGTCTGCAACGTTGTAAGCGTGGATGTTGTCTGGGTCCGTGGCGATCTGCTTCAGTTCGTTCTCGTCTGCGTTTTTAATACCTTACAGAGGCGACACAAAAACCCAGCTGGTTAGGAACCAGGGCCGTGAAACACAATGCCACCAACCTCAGCCCCTCAACACATTCCCTGAACACCCTTTGAGGTGCTGACAGTGTGTGGAAACCTCTCTGTGGGTTTAGCAGATGGGCAGGAGGGGTTGGGCACAGGCCACCTCATGGTATGAGACTTACCAATCGCGTAAAGCTCCACGCCCTCATCTCTGAGCTTCCTTGAAGGGGTGACTACATCATCTTGAGATTTGCCATCAGTGATGAGGACACCGATTTTGCGAGCTCTGGGCCTCAAGCCAGCATCTTGTCTGAAGCTGTTTTTCAAGATGAAATCCAAGGCCATTCCTAGCATGATACAGAGAAAGTAAACCTCACTGCAAGATACTTCCACAGCAGCCATGGTAAAGGAGACTGTAATACAGTCATAGAATCACACAACTGTCAGGGTTGGAAGGGACCTCAAGGCTCAGCCAGTCCCAACCCCTGCCATGGGCAGGGACACCTCACACTGCAGCAGGTTGCTCACAGCCACATCCAGCCTGGCTGCAAACACCTCCAGGGATGAGGCTTCCACCACCTCCCTGGGCAACCTGTGCCAGGCTCTCACCTTTTTAACATCCAATCTCAATCTACTCACTTCTAGTTTTGCTCCATTCCCCCCACTCCTATCACTCCCTCACACCCTAAACAGTCCCTCCCCAGCTTTCTTGTAGCCCCCTTCAGATACTGGAAGGCCACAATGAGGTCTTCTCAGAGCCTTCTCCTCTCCAGACTGGACAGCCCCCACTCTCTCAGTCTGTCCTTCCAGGGCTGGTGCCCACACCATTTCCTTGGACAGCACATTCCAGGCCTGTGAAGAATTTTTTCCTAATACCCAACCTAACCCTTCCCTGGCACAACTTGTGGCCATTTCCACACACCTGTTAGAGTATTGCCTCCTTTGTAGGGTAAGTTGGCTACAGCCTCCAGCAAAGCCTGTTTGGTTCGGTAGGCATTGAGGTTCCATTCTGTCCTGGGATCTCCGCTGTACTGTGCAAGACCTGAGAAAGAAAAGAAGCCATCATTGTTCAGTTATTTTGAGGCTGTGTAGCAACCATGCCTTAGGGGCTTTTTTCACCCCCTCCAGATCTGAGGACTTACCAATCTGCACTCTGTCAGGGCCGATATCAAACACTTCCACAATCCGAGCGATGAAGTTCCTGACGGTCTTGAAGTTGGGCCGGCCGATGCTCCAGGAGCCGTCCACCAGCAGCACGATGTCAGCCTCAGCTCTGGTTCTACATTCCAAACCTGCTATGCCAACCAGAAGGACACAGCCTTAGCAGGCAAGCCTTAGAGCAGAACAATGCAGCCCTTAGCATGATTAGCTTGCTTTCCCCATCCTTTCCTATGGCCTGTGTCAGGACTCAGCTTCCAAACCAGCTCTAGCTTCATTCACTGGCACTCTGTCAACTATGACCTATTTGTGGATGTTCCTCGGGCTAGTCACTGGTTCCATGGCAAAAGCTGGATAAATTTATTCATGTGTGCTTCCTTTGATAAATGAGGCTTAGCAAATGTCAAGGCCAGTGTTGTTCTTGACTGCTGTGCCATTGTCTGGTTCGGTCCTCTTGAGATGGTTGATTCATAGAATCACAGAATCAACCAGGTTGGAAAAGACCTCAGAGGTCATCAAGTCCAACCTATGACCTAATACCCAACACCTCCTGACAACTAAACCATGGCTCCAAGTGTCACATCCAAGCCTTTTGTGAACACCTCCAGGGACGGTGACTCCACCACCTCCCTGGGCAGCACATCCCAGTGGCCAATTACTCTTTCTGGGAAGAAATTTCTCCTTACCTCCAGCCTTGTTCTGCTGCTGTCTACAACTACCTGAAGGGAGGTTGTAGCCAGGTGGGGGTTGGTCTCTTCTCCCAGGCAACCACCAACAGATCAAGAGGACACAGTCTCAAGCTCTGCCAGGGGATGTTTAGGCTGGAGGTGAGGAAGTTATTTGCCATTGGAATGTGCTGCCCAGGGAGGTGGTGGAGTCACCATCCCTGGAGGCGTTTAAGAAGAGACTGGATGGGCTACTTAGTGCCATGATTTAGTTGATTAGATGGTGTTGGACTCAAAGGTCTTTTCCAACCTGGTTACTTCTGTATTCTGAGAAGAGACCACCCCACCTGGCTACAACCTCCTTCCAGGTAGATCCCAGAGGGTTTTGTAGAGCACTACTAAACTAATACTAAACCCCTGGCATGGCAGTGAGCATTACCATAGAATCATGGAACCATGGAATCACAGAATCATGGAATCATAGAATCATAGAAACATAGAATGGTCCAGGCTGGGAGGGACCACCAAAGGTCATCCATCCTGACCTCCCTGCAGTCAGCAGGGACATCCTCAACTAGATCAGGCTGCCCAGGGCCTCATCAAATCTTACCTTGAATATCTCCAGCTATTCAGATTATCCAAATCTAGAGTACTGCAATTTTTGATGGGTAATTTAACTACTGCTTCGTTTTCAACTATGTCATAGTGGAATCAATGGCATTTATCACAACCACTTTCAAATAAATAGCATTGCTGAATTGTCAGGGGGAGTGGGGGGAGTGGAAAAAGGCTTAGCAATACTTAGATGAGGTTTGCACATACAAGAAGGAAAGAAGACAATTCAGAGAGGCTGCACAAACAGGGAGAAAGGTCAAGGGATAGAGAGGGGAAGGAGGACAAACGTTCAGATAAAGCTGCAATGTTCTGAAAAAAAAAGGTGAGAAGTTATTTCAGTTATTTCACTTTACACAATTCCAGAACAAAAGCTGCATCGCATTGTTCTTGTCACAAGGGGGAAATCACAAAGCCATTATACAAAGCCCAGAGACACAACCGTTTGCTTCACAGTCATTTGCACATCAAAACGAAAATGAAGGAAAATCAATTCTTTGCTCTCTCTTTTTGTTAGTATTTCTCTTTTTTTTTCTCCTTTTTTTCCTCCTTTTTTTCTTTTTTCTCCTTTTTGCTCCTTTTTTCCCCCTCCTTTCTTTTTTTTTTCTCCTTTCTTTTTTTCCTCCTTCCTTTTTTTCCTCCTTCCTTTTTTCCTCCTTCCTTTTTTTTCCTCCTTCCTTTTTTTTTTCTCCTTCCTTTTTTTTTTTCCTCCTTTCTTTTATTTTTTCTCCTTTCTTTTTATTTTCTCTCTCTCTCTCTTTTTTTTTTTTTTTTTTGTTCCTCCTGTAGATTGTGTTACCAGCTGCAAATTTCTCTGGCTTCTTGCCATCAGAGCTTCTGGTCTTTATATGGAAGAAATCCCATTGAGAGAAAAAAACAAAACAAACCATCAGCCACACTCATCAGAGCTGCAAGATATTCTGATTTCATTTCTGTTCCACATAACTGATCCAACACTGTAGGCTCCTGAACAGAACTATTCCATGGACCTGGGGGGAGGGGGTTAAAGCATTGAGCCTCTTCTGCGTAGAAAATACAGATCTAGTCTTTAGTCAGGACAACAAAAACACAAATCATCAGTTGGGAGCAGGGTTTAATACGGCCCTGCTAGCTGGAAAAAGGAAACCAAAACTGCATGCACACCTTTAATGTGGAAGTTAGTGTCATGTACAGTATGAAAGTTAAACTACTTTGACTTGCAGTTCTCTTCCAAGCACCACAGTTCCCCACATGGAAAATTCTAGCAGAGGCACCACCAAGCCCTGGGGTGATTTTCTTTTCCCCTCTTAATAAATAATGTGCTATTACATCTGCTGTCCCAGACATAAAAATTCAGCTTTCACATTAACCATGACTCAAACCCATGCATTAGCAAACCCGATTAGCTCCAAGGATATAATAACCCTGAGCACAGCAATGACAGCTGCCACGAGAAATAAGCAGAATAATAAATAAACAAACCACTTGGTGCAGCAGTTTTGCTGCCAGCATTAGTACAGCTTTCCCCTGATGGAGTTGATGACCTGTTACTTAGGGGCTGGTTGGGTGCATTTTTTTCCCCCTTCAGTTTTACCCTCTTGCATGAGACTGAGTGGGAGAGAAATTCATTAAGAAGTCTCTAAAAATAGTGTCCATAAAGTTACAGGAGGGTAATGTCTCACACAGCCAACTGTGGAAACAAGGCATCAAAGAGGTTAAGCAACAAGAATATAGCTGTCACATATTCCTACTTTTTTTCCCCTTCATTTAAGTGTGAAAGGCCTTTGCAGTAAGCTGCTTTCTCCTCACCCAAATTCTCTCCAACAGTTGTTGAAGCCTTGAAATGGCAGGAGAGAAAAATTCTTTACTTCTGTGTGTGTGCTTAGCCTTTGAGAAGGAAAGATTTGCCTCTTTGTGCTTTCCATAAAGGAGGACTGAGCCCTGAACCTCTCTTCATCTGCTATTAATTGAGAGTATGGAGGGCACAGCTCGTAGCAGGGGCCCATTAACCACACCAAGGTTGCTGCTATCATAGCATTCACAGAACCTTTGACTGAAAAACTCCCAGACAGATACTGGAGAGCATTCAGCAACTGCATTTCTGAACTAAATCTCTTCCTTCTGTAGTAAAAAAAAATAAAACAAACCAACAAACAAGAGACTAAATAATGGCTGTGCTGAAGAGAAACTCCAATAATACAGGAGCACACTGGGACACTCCCAACCAGCAGAGCTTGGTTCATTATATCATCTTAGTTGTGAAAAAAAACAAGAAAAGTCACCATATAAGGACAAGCAAAGGGCTCAAATCTGCTTAAAATTCCTTGTTCTACTCCTGTGAACACCCCTGTAGATGAGCTGTGATCTCTGTTCAAGAATTTGACCTTCTGATACAACACAGATGTGGATGGCTCGGGAAATGCGACGCAGATGGCTTTGGGTAATCAGCAAAACATGGGCTGCCTGCCTGATCATCTCTGCAAGATCATCTGGGGGGTGCAGGGGACTAGAATCATCAACTGGGGCACACCACACTGCAGCCCAGGGGGTTCTGTCAGCAGGGTAGAGAGCAGACTCAGCCCTGTAAATAAATATTTTGGTGCATTAGTAAAGCAATAGGGAAACACTGGGGAACTTTTGGTCTTTCTGTTGGTTTGTTTGGGGGTTTTGTTTGTTTGTTTGAGGGTTTTGTTTGTTTGGGGGGTTGGTTGGTTTGTTTGGGGGTCTTCTGTTTGCTTTTTGCTTGTTTGCTTGTTTATCCCCAAAGCCAAGTTTTGCCTTTTCCTCAATTCGGTCACCTTTACCTCTAGATAAAAATGGCTCCGTAGTGGTATCTGAAAGGGTGGTCATCTCTTGTCCAACCAAGGGGTTGCTCTCTCCTCCATCAAACATGCCAAAGACATTTACCTTATAGGTGGTTCCTGCCCTGCAATAGTTAAACACATGTGCTGTAACTCAAGCCACTTGGCTTAGCCAAATGCTGACACGTCACTCGTCACATTCTCACAGAAACAACCAGAAAAAAAGTCCCCCATGGAAAAGAAGGAGCTGAAAGAGGAAGCCCAGACTAAAAGAGGAAGCCCAGACTAAAAGTGGAAGCCCAGACTAAAAGTGGGTTGGAAGAGCAGACAGTGAGGTGGGTTAGGCACTGGTTACAAGATAGAGTTCCAAGAGTGGTGGTCAATGGTGCCAGGTCCAGCTGGAGAGCTGTAACCAGTGGAGTCCCCCAGGGATCAGTGCTGGGTCCGGTGCTGTTCAACATCTTCATCAATGACATTGATGAGGGGACAGACAGACTGAGTCTGCTCAGCAAGTTTGCTGATGACACCAAAATGGGAGGCTTGGCTGAGACAGCTGAAGGCTGTGCGGCCATCCAGCAAGACTCGGAGAGACTGAGAGCTGGGCAGAGAGGAACTAAATGAGGTTCAACCAGGATGAGAGCAGAGTTCTGCACCTGGGCAGGAAGAATGAACTGCAGCAGCACAGGCTGGGAGGTGACCTGCTGGAGAGCAGCCCCAAGGAGAAGGAGCTGGGAGTGCTGGGGGGCAGCAAGTTCTGCATGGGGCAGCAATGTGCCCTGGGGGCCAAGAAGGCCATTAGGAGGGGGCATTCAGAGGAGTGTGTCCAGCAGATCCAGGGAGGTTCTTGTCCCCCTCTACTCTGCCCTGGTGACACCTCATCTTAGGTAGTGCATTCAGTTCTGGGCTCCCCAGTTCAAGAAGGACAGGGATCTGCTGGAGAGAGTCCAGCAGAGGGCTACAAGGCTGATTAGGGGACTGAAGCACTGCCTGGGGAGGAGAGGCTGAGAGCCCTGGGGCTGTTTAGTCTGGAAAAGAGGAGACTAAGAGGGGATTTAATAAATGTTTATAAGTATCTGAGAGCTGGGGGTCACTTGCTCCCTGGGATAGGACAAGGAGCAATGGATGTAAGCTGCAGCACAGGAGGTTCCACCTCAACACAAGGGGAAACTTCTTTACTGTGAGGGTCACAGAGCCCTGGGGCAGGCTGCCCAGAGATGTTGTGGAGTATCCTTTTCTGGAGCCTCTCAAGGCCCACCTGGATGTGTTCCTGTGTCACCTGAGCTAGATTGTATGGTCTTGGTCTGGCAGGGGGGTTGGACTGGATGATCTCTTTGGGTCCCTTCCAGCCCCTGACATCCTGTGAGCCTGTGAAAAGTTGAAGCCCAGAAAGTAGTTCTTCCACAAGACAGTGAAGGTTAAATGATTTAAAAGCTGGTTCTAGATTCTATACTTAAATCCATTCTTCTGTCAAGTTATTTAAGACTTAAAACTCAGGAGGGATGGAACACAATAAAGAGGGAGGAAATGCCAGGGCTCTGCATGAAGAAACAAGGAGCTCCTGGGCAAACTCAGACACAAAAAGGAAGCCTACAGAGAGTGGAAGCAAGGACAGGTAGCCTGGGAGGAAAGCAAAGAAACTGTCCAAGCACACAGGGATCAGATTAGGAAAGTTAAAGCTCTGATAGAATTGAATCTGCCCAAGGACATCAAGAGCAACAAGAGAAGCTTCTACAAGTAACTCAGCAAGACGTGGGGCTTAGCTGAATCAGAAGCTGAGCTGGGGCACTCAGACTAAGTCATAGGATCACAGAACTGTCAGGGTTGGAAGGGACCTCAAGGAGCAGCCAGTTCCAGCCCCCTGCCATGGGCAGGGACACCTCACACTAGAGCAGGCTGCTCACAGCCACATCCAGCCTGGCCTTCAAAACCTCCAGGGATGTGGCTTTCATCACCTCCCTGGGCAGCCTGTGCCAGTCTCTCGCCACCCTCATGGGGAACAACTTCTTCCTCACATCCAATCTGAATCTCCCCTCCTATAGCCTGAATCCATCCTCCCCAAACCTATCACTCCCTGACACCATTTCTTGCAGCTCCCTTCAGATACTGGAAGGCCACAAGAAGATTTCCTCAGAGCCTTCTCCCCTCCAGACTGAACAGACCCAACTCTCTCAGTCTGTCCTCTGCCCATGCTCATGGCCCAGCCCTCAGATATTGATAGGCATTGCATAAATCCCCTCTCAGCCTTCTCTTCTCCAGACCAAACAGCCCCAGGGCTCTCAGCCTCTCCTCCCCAGGCAGTGCTGCAGTCCCTTCAGCATCCTTGGAGCCCTCCCTTGGACTCTCTCCGGTAGAGACTACACAGCAAAATCCTCACAGTTCATTGGAAAATGACTTTCTTACAGCAGATCATAGAATCATAGAGTCAATAATGTTGGAAAAGACCTCAGAGATCATCAAGCCCAACCTATCACCCAACACCATCTTTGGAGGAGTTTCAATCCCAGACCATGATTAAACAAAAGCCCAGGTTACATAGCACATAACTAAAAGGACAGTAATGACCATTCTTACCTCAGCTCCTCCAACACCACTGTGCTGTCATAGGGCCCCACTATTAACTCTCCAAGGCTTCCATCATCTTCAGTGGGGTGGAAAGTGACTTTATAGCCCTTCACTCTTCCTGGGGCTGGCTCCCAGGTCACTCTGAAGCTTGACATGGTGGAGTCAGAAGTTCTCAGATTTCGGGGTGGCTTAAAGGGAGAGGCTGCAAGGGATGAGAACAAAAGGGTTTAATGAGTTCTGCTTGTAGAAAACTGTCAGCAGTTATGCCTACAGCCAAATACAGAATGAGCTGCTGGTGTAAAGTCTTTGTACCTTTCCTTTGACAGAAAGAGAAGCATCAAGAGGAGAAAGGTGAGGTTTGCTTCACTTAATGTTAGCTACCTAACCAAGAGATATGTGTGGGCCAAGTTTGTCAGCAAGGCTCCCTAAAGAGCCAAGGAACTGAGGGACAGATTCACCTCACCTGTCTTAAACATAGGATCTTAGAATTGAGAGGGTTGGAAGGGACCTCCAGGATCATCCAGTCCCAACCTCCCCTGCCAAATTATTAATTACAACTGTAAGAGGTTTTCCTCCATGCTTTGTGTTTCTGGGATAAATGCAGTCTGTTTTGCTTAAGCTTTGCTAAGAACCACACCTTTTTAGCATAAACAAACACAAGTGAATTGCAAGACAGTCCAAATAAAGCAACAATGAGGGGGTGGAAATATGAGCCATGCATTTGTGGTCCCTGGAGTGTAGTAGAATCACAGAATTGTTAGGGTTGGAAGGGACCTCAAGGCTCAGCCAGCTCCAACCCCCCTGCCATGGGCAGGGACACCTCACACCACAGCAGGTTGCTCACAGCCACATCCAGCCTGGCTGCAAACACCTCCAGGCAGGAGGCTTCCACCACCTCCCTGGGCAGCCTGTGCCAGGCTCTCACCATCCTCATGGGGAACAACTTCTTAACATCCAGTCTAATTCTACCCACTTCTAGTTTTGCTCCATCCCCCCCAGTCCTATCACTCCCTGACACCCTCAAAGTCCCTCCCCAGCTTTCTTGTAGCCCTCTTCAGATATTGGAAGGCCACAAGAAGGGCTCCTGGGAGCCTTCTCTTCTCCATACTGAACAATCCCAACTCCCTCAGCCTGTCCTCATAGCAGAGCAGCTCCAGCCCTCTGGAGAGGGGCAGAATCCCCTCCCTGGCCCCGCTGGCCACACTTCTCTTGCTGCAGCCCAGGCTCTGCTTGGCTCTCGGGGCTGCAAGTGCTCACTGCTGGCTCCTGTTGAGCTTCTCCTCCCCTAGCACCCCCAGGTCCTTTCCTTCAGGGCTGCTCTTAAGCCAGTCCCTGCCCAGCCTGTATCAGTGCCTGGGATTGCCCTGAGCCAGCTGCAGGACCTTGCCCTTGGTCTTGTCGAACCTCATGAGGTTGCCATGGGCTCAGCTCTGCAGCCTGTCCAGGTCCCTCTGGATGGATCCCTTCCCTCCAGCTGTCTGCTGCACCACACAGCTTGGTGTCATCAGCAAACCTGCTGAGGCTGCACTCAATGCCTCTGTCCATGGCACCAGCAAAGATGTTAAACAAGACTGGTGCCAGTATTGACCCTGAGGGACTCCACTTGTCATCCTGTCTTGAACTGGGGAGCCTAGAACTGGACACAGTGCTCCAGATGTGGTCTTGCCAGGACAGAGTGGAGAGGTTGTTTTGGTGATAATCACTCTTTGGATGGTGATAATCACTCTTTGGATGGTGATAATCACTCTTTGGATGGTGATAATCACTCTTTGGAAGTAAGTGGAGCCTGAGTGATTTTTGTTGAAGCTGTCGTGATAGTTCAGGGAGGAGTGTCACAGGAGATGAAACACAGAGGCTGTGTTTTCCCCCTGTGTATCTATTGTTTCTCAGCAGAATTCACAGTCTGAGGACATTTATGATCTTTCAGCTATAGTTAAACAATTTTATAGGCTCAGGGATAAGTCAAACTCTTCCCCTCCTCCACCTTTTCAATCTAGAGCTACAGCAGTGACTTTCTGGTTTAATTCCCATTTTTACACCCTTGAGTTTACACTGCTGCAGGACTTGCAATAACTACACTTCAGATTTACACAAAAGCAAAAGGGATGCAGAAGCTCTCCGCAGGCTTGTTGGCCACTCTGCCTGTGAGCTACCTTCACTGGGTAGCTCTTAGTCCTCAGGGGAAGCTGCTCTTGACCTAAAAACCTCAAGTGGTTTGGCTGGCACTCCTCTAAGAGTCATTTTTGACATACTGCCACACCTGTGGTTGGTGAGGTTGCTTGAGCTGCCAGGCCCTGAGTCTGTAAAGGGAGAGGACTGTTGGCAGGAGCTTTTGTATGAAAGGGACCTTGCTTCCACCCTCTCCAGTCTCTGACCTCTGGGACCCAGAGGAGGAAATATCTTGAGAGGTGATATCAGAGTCTGAGTACTGGTTGAGTGTGACTTTTGGCTGCAGTAAATCCTGAGTTTTCCAGCGTTGGTTTGCAAGGAAGCTGCTTTCATTTCTCTCTTCTGCTCTGTGTGGCTCCCTTACATGTTGCCATTTAAGAGAGGAGGACTAATTTAAGCTGGCCATCTAATATGCTCCATAATAAATAGGCTGAGTGGTTAGTCCACCTCTTGTCAACATTTCTGGCAAGACCAGATGTGCTGGAACATGGCCAGAGAAGGACCATGAGGATGAGCAGAGGGCTGGAGCTGCTCTGCTGTGGAGGCAGACTGGAGAAGAGAAGGCTCCAAGGAGACGTTCTTGTGGCCTTCCAGTATTTGAAGGGGGCTGCAAGAAAGCTGGGGAGGGACTTTTGAGGTGTCAGGGAGGGATAGGACTGGGGGGGGTGGAGCAAAACTAGAAGTGGGGAGATTGAGATTGGATGTGAGGAAGAAGTTGTTCCCCATGAGGGTGGTGAGAGCCTGGCACAGGTTGCCCAGGGAGGTGGTGGAAGCCTCCTGCCTGGAGGTTTTGAAGGCCAGGCTGGATGTGGCTGTGAGCAACCTGCTGTGGTGTGAGGTGTCCCTGCCCATGGCAGGGGGTTGGAACTGGCTGAGCCTTGAGGTCCCTTCAATTCTGCCATCCTGTGATTCTCTAAGCTCATGAAACTTACCTGTTGTTCCTTCTGCTTTTCTTGGTTTTCCTGGTCCAAAATCATAAATTGGAACAACACTGAGGTCATAGGTAGTTCGTGGCTTAAGCCTCTTCAGGACTATGCTTGTAGCTGGAGCATTTACTCTTCCAAACATCTGCCTCCCTCCTTTGCGGGGTCGGTAGTAGACGCGGTAGGACAGGACTTTCCCGGGGGAAGGCTGCCAGGTAACTCGCATTGAGTTTTCTGTCTCGTTGTCTACCGTCACGCTCCTGGCATCTGAGGACACTTTGGGAGGTAAAACCATGGGTAAATGTTCAAGCCATCACAGAAAGGTACACTTCATTGCACACTGTGCTGGGCTGAGGTTACCCACCCTCGACTAATTTGAATTACCCTACCAAAATAATACAGAATAGAACAGAACAGGTCTTTTGCAACCTGTTCTGTTCTGTTCTATTCTATTCTATTCTATTCTATTCTATTCTATTCTATTCTATTCTATTCTATTCTATTCTATTCTAACTCAGCACAGGTCACACAGGAACACATCCAGATAGGGCTGGAAAGTCTCCAGAGAAGGAGACTCCACAACCTCTCTGGGGAGCCCATCCCAACCTGTCCCCTCCCAGTCTTAGGAATAAACCATTTCTAGTTGTGTTTGTACCAAGGAGATGAAATGTTGGTTAGTCTCAGGTGTGGGTCTGTTGTCCCCTCAGGCAGGATGCTGAGAGAAGGAACAAATAATATACCTAAGCTACCTACTTAACTTGGACAAGATTGGACTAGAGGGACCCGTCTAGTGTGAGAGGTCCCTGCCCATGGCAGAGGGGTTGGAACTAGATGATCCCTGAGGTCCCTTCCAACCCCAACAAGTCTATGATTCTAAGATAGGACAGCAAATGCTGAGGCTCTTGAAGAAAGAAGGGAAGTGTAGGACAGCATCCTGCTTTGACTGTGGGGAGTCAGCTCTCAGCAACAGCAGCAAATGCTACTTGTGCAAGACCTTAAGCTCAGCCCTACTGGGTCAAGGAGACAAAGGTTAAAGTAGTTCAGCAGCTGGTCTCCGACAGTAGTCAGAGCAGCCGCTCAGGGAAGAGGACAAGAACATGTAAACACACATGATGCTCACCAGAGCACTCCCTCAAGCTTCATCTTCCCATGGCCCCTTCGGGCAAACAACAGAAACATCAAGGCTGATCCAGGGAATCCCTTGCTTCATTCTGGCTCCTCTCTTTGCCAGCTCTTGCTGCAAAGCACCAAGCTGTCCCTGGCCCCTCTGTGCTTTTTATTTTGCATGCAGTGCAGGAAAACCTTAAGCCTGCTTTGAGTAATACTGCATCATGTTCCCTGTAAACATGAGGAAAACGTTTTGCCCTGTGAGGGTCACAGAAGACTGCAACAGGCTGCCCAGGGTGGGTGTGGAGTCTCCCTCTCTGGAGATACTCAAAACCAGGCTGGATGTGCTCCTGTGTGATCTACTCTAGGTGGCCCTGCTCTGGCAAGGGGGTCGGACTGGATGAGCTTTGGAGGTCCTTTCCAGCCCCTAACATTCTGTGATTCTGTGATGTTTGACAAATAAGAAAAGAACAGGACCTGAGGGAAGGTCAAAATCACTCAGTGAGCCTCGGTTTAAGGAAAATGGAGAGGGCAATAGCTTGGAAAGGAAGTTCATTGATTCTGTGGGACTTAACCCAACCTTTCTTCCTCACTGCATCCATAGCATTACTTCCTCCTCCTGATTTCCAGCAGCCTCACCAAACCTATGAAGGGCTTGCTTCAGACTGATTTGCAGACAAAAGTCACATCTTAAGGAGGAAGCAAGTTTTGTTAAATCCAGACCTACGTGGCAGAGATTTTTCTTTCTTCTTAATGGTCAAACAAAAAAGTCACAACTGGCTGGTCTGAGGTGGCCTTTTGGTTTGGGGGGGACCTTTCAGAAAAAGAGAGGTAAAGACAAACAGAATCCTTTTTCTTTCACAGGAGGTTAGAGGTTGGAAGGGACCTCCAAAGATCATCGAATCCGACCCCCTGCCAGAGCAGGTCACACAGGAATGCATCCAGATGGGTCCGGAGAGTCTCCATACCCATTGCTGGCTCATGGTCATCCTTCTATCCATCAGGACCCCCAGGTCCCTCTACTCTGTGGTGCTCTCCAAGATGTCAGTCCCCATCCTGTACTGTTCACCCCCAAACTCCCAAGCACCACAGCCAAACCACCTTCAAACACAGCCAGGCTTGGGGACTCCACCACCTCCCTGGGCAGCATTCCAGTGCCTGACCATTCTTGCTGAGAAGTTTTTTCCCCTAGTATTATACTACACTCACCATCAGTAAAAGCTTCTCCTTCTACTGGGTCTCCTTCTCCACTGCTGTAGGTTGCATATACTGAAATCCTGTATTTTGTTTCTGGCTCCAAGCCTTCCAGCACAGCATCCACTGTATTTCCAGGGACCCTCTTCTCCCCCATTGTATCATCATAAAGCGATTTCCAGATGATCCTATAATCATTAACAGCTCCTGGAGCTGGTGTCCATGATAGCCCAACTGTAGTGTCAGTGATGTCTGTGGTCACCAAATTCCGTGGGGAGCCACGCTCTGCGAGGAAGAAAGCAGCAAACCCTCTTTGATGCACAACTTGAAACGTTAGCAGAGTACCAACTGACAATGAAAATGACCATAAGAGCAGCATCAATGCTTTTTTTTTCCCCCATCAAGATTAGTTTCAATAACACACATTTGCAATTCCAAGGTGGATTTTCCCACAAAATACTTAAAATGCTACCTTTGGACTCTGAATTAGTTTATCCCTTAGCATGCAAGAGATTTAGCAGGTATGGGTTTGATAATGCAAAAGAAAATAAAAGATGGATTTGAGATAAAAGGTTTCATTAAGATAAAAGATATCATTAAAAGATGGCATTAAGACAAAAGGTGGCATTAAGACAAAAGGTGGCATTAAGACAAAAGGTGGCATTAAGACAAAAGGTGGCATTAAAATAAAGCTATCATTAAGATAAAAGATGGCATTAAAATCAAAGGTGGCATTAAAATAAGAGAGGGCACTGAAATGAAAGATATCATTAAGATAACAGATGGCATTAAAATAAGAGATGACATCTTTGCAATGAGGGTGGTGAGACCCTGGAACAGGTTGCCCAAAGAGGTTGTGGATGTCCCCCTCCTGGAGGTGTTCAAGGCCAGGCTGGATGAGGCCTTGAGCAAGCTGGGCTGGTGGGAGGCGTCCCTGCCCATGGCAGGGGGTTGGAACTGGATGATCTTCAAAGTCCCTTCCAATCCAACCCATACAATGATTCTATGAATCTATGAAGTAATCAAAAGCTTGGAATGAAGCCTGTGCTTAAATGTGCTCTGGCTCATTAAGGGAGGTTTAAACTTCCAAGTAAATCGTTTTCTTTCAGTCATTCATCTTCATCCTCATGTGTGTAACTTTCTTCTTGTGAGGGGAGACAGAGCAGATTTAGATTGGATGTTTAGGAACAAGTTCTGCACCATGAGAGTGGTGGAACACTGGAACAGGTTGCCCAGGGAGGTTGTTGAGGCTCCATCCCTGGATATGTTCAAGGTGAGGCTCTGGGCAACCTGATTTAGTTGGCATGTCCCTGACGACTGCAGAGGGGCTTGGACTGGATGACCTTTGGTGGTCCCTTCCAACCCAGATCATTCCATGATTCTATGGCTTTTGCATGAGTCCAACAGCCCTTTCTCCAACAACCTTATCTTCTTATTTAATAGTACTGCTCTTATCTTCCAGAGTACCCTTACCAGCTCTATCAGCTCCCTCATTTTGTGTGTGCATCTAATCTTGCAGGGTGTTTACTTCATGCCACAGTTACAGTAGAAAGCAGCCTCTCTCTTTCCACTCAAAAGACTTGTACCTCTTTCCTCCCTGTATTTTTGTTCCAGCCAGCCTGGAACAAAGGAAAGAGCTCCTTAGCCTGTGAAATGCAGTAGTCAGCTGGATGCCTGAGTCTCACCTAACAGTAATTCCACTGCTTCAAACTGGAGCTCGTTGGTCTAAAGCGGCGCAGCGAAAGGAGCGCCTCCGTTTAATGTCTAACACATGTTGGTAACATATGTTCAATTCTCCTCTTGCAGTGGCTGCCTTTTGATGGCAGGAAAGGAGAGCTGACTGGTGGGTTTAAGGCAAAGGGCTCACTACATCAAAAATCTGCAAAAGGGAGCTGCAAAACCAGATCCACACACAGAGAGAAGCTCTCAGTGTCTTCTCTGTGGCCTTTCTCGCTGTACAGGACATTCCTGAGGGACTGCTTAGCAAGGGGGCTTAAACACTTGAGGTGGCTTCAGAGCATCACAGTTAAGTTTTACCTGCACTGATTAAAAAAAAATAGAAAATAAAATCCATGCCTCTATTACACCACAGCAGTCCTAGGACCAGACACAAAATTCCTTGAGCACAAAGAAATTCGATACTTGCCCAATTTCCACTGCTTCGGCTCATTGCAAGAACAGACCTCACTGTTTTCAGAAGCCTGAAGCAGTTTCCTTCCAAGCCTGAGCAACAAGTTACTCAAAGTCATACACTGTGTTTTCCATTTTCACATTCAACTGCCACTCACTTCCACCTCAAATCTCCAGTGTTTCCAAACATAATCCCACTGGGGCAAACGGGACTCAAGCTTCATTTAGAAGCATCTCATTACCAGCACAACTTCATTAAAACTGAGCCAATGAATAACACAGTCACAGAACTGTCAGGGTTGGGAGGGACCTCAAGGCTCAGCCAGTTCCAACCCCCTGCCGTGGGCAGGGACACCTCACACTGCAGCAGGTTGCTCACAGCCACATCCAGCCTGGCTGCAAACACCTCCAGCGATGAGGCTTCCACCATATAACAGAACAGAACAGAACAGAACAGAACAGAACAGAACAGAACAGAATAGAATGGAATAGAATAGAATAGAGTAGAGTAGAGTAGAGTAGAGTAGAGTAGAGTAGTAGAGTAGAGTAGAGTAGAGTAGAGTAGAGTAGAGTAGAGTAGAGTAGAGTAGACCAGACCAGGTTGGAAGAGACCTTCAAGATCATCGTGCCAAACCTATCATCCAACACCACCTAATCAACTAAACCATGGCACCAAGCACCCTATCAAGTCTCCTCCTGAACACCTCCAGTGATGGTGACTCCACCACCTCCCCGGGCAGCCCATTCCCAATTCCAATCGTGAAGTGAGGGACACAAAACTGAAGCCAGTATTTGAGGTGTGGCCTCACCAGTGCCTAGCTCAGGGGGGATGACCACTGCCCTGGTCCCACTCTCCACACTCTCCAGCACTGTCTTGTCTTTTCTCGACTCAAGATCAGGTCTTGTGGTTGCTAGGTCTGGATAGTGGCTTCCAGTTTTTTAGCAGAAGTAGAAGAAGGTTTAGTTAGTCAGGAGGTGGTAGGTTGGACTTTATGATCTCTGAGGTCTTTTCCAACCTTATTGATTCTATTCTATGATACAGTGAAAAAGTTGGAGTGTGAAGGCCTGATTTAGCTCCTGCTTCAAACCAAGCCTCACCAAATTCAGTGACTGCATTAAAATGAAAGCCAGGGCAGAATCTGAACTCCAAAGCCCAGTTTTTATTGCTTGCTCTTTTTTGGAAGCCTGAAAAAAGATTTGCCTTCAGAAGTAAATTGCACCTCTTTGTTTTATTTTTCCTGTCTGCTCTTTAGCTCCTACTCCCAAAACTTGGCTTTTTCATACCATTAAAAAAATGAACTGAAGTAAAAAAAGAAAGAAATTAAAAATAAATTAAAAAATAAAATAAACATTTTTAAAATAAAACAAAATATAAATACAATAAAAAAAGAAAAGAAAAAAGGAAAGAAAAAAGGAAAGAAAAAAGGAAAGAAAAAAGGAAAGAAAAAAGGAAAGAAAAAAAGGAAAGAAAAAAGGAAAGAAAAAAGGAAAAAAAAAAAATGAAAGAAAAATGAAAGAAAAATGAAAGAAAAAAAGAAAGGAAAAAAGAGGAAAAAATGAAAGAAAAAATGAAAGAAAAAAAGAAAGGAAAAAAGGAAAGAAAAAAGGAAAGAAAAAAGGAAAGAAAAAAGGAAAGAAAAAAGGAAAGAAAAAAGGAAAGAAAAAAAAGGAAAGAAAAAAGAAAGGAAAAAATGAAAGAAAAAATGAAAAAAAAATGAAAGAAAAAATGAAAGAAAAATGAAAGAAAAAAAGAAAAAAAGAAAAAAAAAGAGGAAAAAATGAAAGAAAAAATGAAAGAAAAATGAAAGAAAAAAAAGAAAGGAAAAAAGAGGAAAAAATGAAAAGAAAAAATGAAAGAAAAATGAAAGAAAAAAAAAGGAAAAAAGAGGAAAAAAAAGGAAAAAAAAAAGGAAAAAAAGAAAAGAAAAAAGGAAAGAAAAAAGGAAAGAAAAAAGGAAAGAAAAAGGAAAAAAAAGGAAAGAAAAAAGGAAAAAAAAAGGAAAGAAAAAAGGAAAGAAAAAAGGAAAGAAAAAGGAAAGAAAAAAGAAAAGAAAAAAGAAAAGAAAAAAGGAAAGAAAAAAGGAAAGAAAAAAAAGAAAAAATGCAATAAAGTAAAAAATAAAGTAAAAATTAAAAAAACAGTAAAATAAAAAATAAAGTAAAAAGGTAAAAATAAAATTAAAATAAAATATAAAATAAAAATAAAATAAAAATAAAGTAAAAAATTAAATTAAAAATAAAATAAAGTGAAAAATAAAGTTACAATAAAGTAAATAAAATAAAGTAAAGCTAAAGTAAAAATACAGTAAAAAATAAAGTAAAAATAAAGTAAAAAATACAGTAAAAAATAAAGTAAAAAATAAAATAAAATAAAAATTAAGGCAATTCAGATGGAAAAAATAATGATGGAAAAACCTAACTTGATAGAATGCACAGATGTCTCACAATAAAAAAAAATATATTTAAAAAAAATCTTTCTTTCCATATTTTAATGTAATATAAATATCCAAGCTGCTTTACTTTGGCTGCTTTAAACCAGGGCCCTGCCACAGCATGATTTCAGTATTAAAGTATCTGCTACCACAGCACAATTTCATTTCTTCTTTGCAAGTCTGCTCTTGGACAACTCAGCCAATGATATATGTATGGAAACACTGCAAAAGGAGCCCAAGAATTCCCTGCATGTTTAAAACCATTATTGATTAAGTTGTTATTAACTAACAGAGGAAAATAATTTGTTTGGCATGGGATGGAATGAACACCACCTGGCTCTGGGGGAGAATATATATTCTTTGGAACTAAATGTCCTTTGTGTATATATATATGTAAAGAGAGAGAGAGAGAGCAAGGTAAGACGGGGGGAAAGGGGCTGGGACTGCTACCAAACCACTAGAACTAAATGGAAACTGAATGTCCTTTATATATATATATATATGGCAAGGTAAGAGAGGGAAAAGAGGACTGGGACTCCTAGCAAACCACTAGGACTACATGGAAACTAAATGTCCTTTATATATATAAATACATATATATATGGCAAGGTAAGAGAGGGGAAAAGGGAGCTGGGACTCCTGGAAAACCACTTGAACTAAAGGGAAACTAAATGACTTTTCATATATAGATATATAGATATGACAAGGTAAGAGGAGGGGAAAAGGGACTGGGAGAGCTACCAAACCACTAGAACCAAATGGAAACTAAATGTCATATATATATATATATATATATATATGGCAAGGTAAAAGAGGAGAAAAGTGGACTGGAACTCCTAGCAAACCACTAGAACCAAATGGAAACTAAATGTCCTTTATACATATAAATATATATATATGTCCAGGTAAGAGAGGGGAAAAGGGGGCTGGGACTGCTACCAAACCACTAGAACCAAATGGAAACTAAATGTCCTTTCTATATATAAATATATATATGGCAAGGTAAGAGAGGGGAGAAGGGGGCTGGGACTCCTGGCAAACCACTTGAACTAAATGGAAACTAAATGTCCTTTCATATACAGCTGTAGATATATAGATATATATATGACAAGGTAAGAGAGGGGGGAAAGGGACTGGGACTGCTACCAAGCCACTAGAGCTAAATGGAAACTAAATGTCCTTTCATATACATATATATATGGCAAGGTAAGAGAGGGGGAAAAGGGACTGGGACTGCTACCAAGCCACTAGAACTAAATGGAAACTTTTCACTTCAAATAGTTGGAAACTGCTGACAAGACAAGTTACTACTAAGGGAAATCAGACTTTTTTTTGGTGTATATTACACTGCAACCCAGAACACTTCCCTACCATAACACACCAGCTTGATGTGCACCTCATGTGTGAGGTGGAAGTTTACTGACAGCCCTTTTTTTTTTCTGCCTCCCCGGATCACCCACAAATGGTTTTGTGGTAGGGGAGAACTGCTGTAAGGGGTTTTGTGTTAGGGGGAACTGCTGTGCTTAAGATGAAGCCCGGCTGTAGGTCCTCAGTTATTAGGATTCCATCAGTTATCAAAGCTGCAACACTCAGAGTCAAGAAACATCTTTCTGCTCCATAATAACACTGATAGCATGCAGTTAAACCACAACACTACAGGTAGAGCCATGAGGTATTTTTCCTCTCAGATCACAGAATCACAGCAACATTCAGATTGGAAAAGACCCTCAGGGTCCCCAAGCCCAACCATCAACCCTGCTCTGCAAGGCTCACCCCTCAACCACAGCCCCAAGCCCCACAGCCAAACCCCCTGCAAACACAGCCAGCCTTGGGCACTCCACCACCTCCCTGCCCAGCACATCCCAAGCCCTGACCACTCTGGTGCCTAAGCTCCACTCTGAACCTCCCCAGGGGCAGCTTGAGGCTCTTCCCTCTTCTCCTCTCACTAATGCCCTGGCAGAAGAGAGCAGCAGCAGCCTCTGCACAGCCTCCTTGCAGGGAGCTGCAGGCAGCCAGGAGGTCTCCCCTCAGCCTCCTCTCTTGCACACTAACCATCCCCAGCTCCTTCAGCCTCTCTCCAGCAGTTTTCTTCTCCAGGCCCTTCTCAGATTCCTTGCCCTCCTCTGCCCTGGCTCCAGCACCTCCACAGCTCTTTCGTATTGAGGTGCCCAAAACTGGACACAACACTTGAGGTGTAGCCTCCCCAGAGGCTCCCTCTTGTTCTATCACTAATTACCTGTGAAAAGAGACCAGCACCAACCTCTCCACAACCTCCTTTCAGGGAGTTGTAGAGAACAATGAGGTCTCCCCTTAGCCTCCTCTTTTTCAAACTAAACAGAGTTTAGTTGGAGCAGAGATTAGTTCAAACAAAGTACCTAGCTACCTTGCTTATCTTCCACCAAAGGAAAGAACTCCGTGACTGTAACCCCTAAGCAGTCATCCTGTTCTTTGGTCCACGTGTTGAGAAATGCCTCTTGGATACCTGCTGGCTTAAACAGGTTGGATAAGGAGCATGGGAAGCTTTTTGCTGCCTTGAAATGGAAGCTCAAGGGTGCTCATCACTTCGTGCAGCCCCCAAGTCATCAGCAGGTCAGGAGCTAGTTGAAAATCAGCCTCTTGAAGAGGCAGAGGAGGAAATTCTTCACTTCTATGTGTGTACTTGGCTATTAAGAAGCAAAGATTTGCCTCTCTGTGCTTTCCACAAAGGAGGACAGAGTCCTGAAACTCTCTTCACCTGCTCTTACTGATGTCCACCATACTCTCAGTTATTAGCAGAGGCCTATTAACCACACCGAGGGAGCTGCTATCGTAGCGTTCATAGATACTCTGACTGGAAGGTTTCGCTACACAAGGAGAAACCCTCAGGCACATCCTGGAGAGCATTTCTGAACTAAATCTCTTCCTTCTGTAATAGAAAAAAACCCCACAAAAGTATAAATAATGGCATTAAGTCCTATGGTGCTCTGGAGCACCAAACCACCTGGATGTAAGCACAGCTGTTAGCCATGCTGAGAGCATACACAGTAAAACAAAGTGCCTTCACAGAGCAGTCAAAGCCCTGCCTGGGTGAGCAAGCCAGGCACCAGTTCAGGCTATCAGATTCCCTTAACATCAACCTTCAGTTCAGACCTGGTCTGCCTACAGACCCTTGTACATTTGTATCACTAATCACAGATTCACAACATAAAAGGTTGGAAGGGAGCTCCAGAGATCATCCAGTCCAACCCCCTGCCAGAGCAGCATCACCCAGGGGAGTCTGCACAGGAATGCATCCAGCTGGGGTTGGAAAGGCTCCAGAGAAGGAGACTCCACAACCTCTCTGGGCAGCCTGCCCCAGGGCTCACTCACCCTCACTCCAGAGAAGTTTCTCCTCATGGTGAGCTCAAACTTTCTCTGGTCAAGTTTGTATCCCTTGGTCCTTGGCTTCTTGCTCTGCAGCACCCACAAGAGCTTGCCCCCTCCCCTTGACCCCCAGCCCTCAGCTCGTGAGAGACATTGATCAGATCCCCTCTCAGCCTTCTCCTCTCCAGACTCAACAGCCCCAGGGCTCTCAGTCTCTCTTCCCAGGGGGAGATGCTCAAGTCCCCTAAGCATCCTCCTGCCTCTGCCTTGGACTCTCTCTCTCCAGCAGCTTTCTGTCTCTCTTCAGCTGGGGAGCCCCAAACTGGACACAGGATTGCAGCTGTGCTCTCAGCAGGGGAGAGTAGAGGGGGAGAAGAACCTCCCTAGTCCTGCTGGTCACACTTTTCTTGCTGCACCCCAGGCTTCCCTTGGCTCTCTTGGCCACAAGGTCACCTTGCAGTCCATGGAGTGGGTCTCAGTTTGCATTTAGTGCAAACCCACCCTCAAAAACTAACTTGGCAACTTTGAGTCAGGTGCTTTTGCACCCAGTTCTTGACTTCTGCCCTGTCCAGTTTCCATATTAAGTTTTTCCACTCTGGTATGCCAGAGACACAATGTAATTGTCAAATCTATTTCCCTGTGTCCACTTGGCTCCCTTCCCACAGCTCTCCAGCCATCACTGCTGTTAACTGAACACGAGACTGTGAATCAGCTGGAATTACAATGGTGACATTAATCAAAATCAAATGGCCTTATCCAAGTGGCCTTTCCCCTCAGAAACATTTACTCAACTCCAGCTGATTTCAATGGGAGTTCTACATGAAGTTTGGGCCCAGAGTTCAAACAGCTTTCTGTACATGCTCTTAAAAGCAGCTTTCAAAACCACCCCACAGGTGGAAATTTCAAGCAGAGCCCTGCTGCCTTTGAGTTAAACACAGGACTGATCCAAGCCAGCATGCTAAAAAGGTCAGAATCAACTCAACAAATGAGCCTGCTCTTGCAGAGGCATAAACTGAATTTTTATGGCCTGAGTTCCTGCCTTGTTTACAATTGAGATCCATGAGGAGCATCCCATTAAGTCAGCACACTAGGTGGCCACAGCCAAGGCTCCTAGTGCACACATCAGATGAGAGGATATCAGAATCTGATATCTGATCAGAATTGCCCTACGAGGAGAGGCTGAGGGAGCTGGGGTTGCTTAGCCTGGAGAAGAGGAGGCTCAGGGAGACCTTCTTGCTCTCTCCAACTCCCTGAAGGGAGGTGGTAGCCAGGTGGGGGTTGCTCTTCTCCCAAGCAACCAGCACCAGAACAAGAGGACACAGTCTCAAGCTGTGCCAGGGGAGGTTTAGGCTGGAGGTGAAGAGAAAGTTGTTCCCAGAAAGGGAGATTGGCCACTGGGATGTGCTGCCCAGGGAGGTGGTGGAGTCACCATCCCCGGAAGTGTTCAAGAAAGGCTTGGATGTGGCACTTGGAGCCATGGGTTAGTTGCCAGGAGGTGTTAGATAATAGGTTGGACTTGATGATCTCTGAGGTCCTTTCCAACCTGGTTGGAAATTCTATGATTCTATTCTATGATCTCTTTAAGGTTTTACTCTGATAGTCAAACTCTCCCAGTTCTGGAAGGCTCAGTCACTTTGGGCAGCTAATACCCTTCTCTCAGAGCCATGATGCAGCTATTTGTGGAGCAGCAGCCCTCAGGCACACAGAGAGGGCACAGAGAAGGTGCAGGGGAGGGCCAAGGACTTCTTATGTAAACGGCTCTCTCACTGGAACAGTTTTATGACTCTTTTGCTTCTGGGAATGCAGAAAGGTGAGAAGATGCAAACCAAGAAAATTTTGACCCAATGGTCAATGGGACAGAGTCTAGTTTGAGGTCTGAGTCTAGTGGAGTCCCTCAGGGGTCAGGACTTGGACCAGAGCTGTTCAATAGATTCATCAAGGACCTGGATGAGGGCACAGAGAGCACTGGCAGCAAGGCTGCTGATGGCACCAAGCTGGGAGCAGTGCTGGCACAGGAGGTTGTGCTGCCAGGCAGCCAGACCTGGGCAGGCTGAGAGCTGGCAGGGAGGAAGGGAAGGAAATCCAGCAAGGGCAAGGGGAGAGTCTTGCACCTGGGAAAGAAAAACCCCGTGGAGAAGGAGAGGTTGAGGACTGAGCTGCTGGGGAGCAGGGAAGGGGGAAAGGACCTGGGGGTGCTGGTGTGTGGGAGGTTGACCATGAGCCAGCAATGTACTCTGGGGGCCAAGAAGGCAAATGGCAGCCTGGGGGGATCAGAAGGGCTGTGGTCAGGAGGTCAGAGAGGTTCTCCTCCCTTTCTACTCTGCCCTGCTGAGGCCACATCTGGAATCTTGTGTCCAGTTATGGGACCCTCAGGTCAAGAAGGAGCTCAGGGAAGTGCTGGAGAGAGTCCATCCCAGAGGCACAAAGATGCTGCAGGCAGTGGAAGCTCTTCCTTAGGAGCAGAGCCTGAGGGAGCTGAGGGCTGTGGAGCTGGGAGAGGAGGAGCCTGAGAGCTGAGCTCCTTGCTGGTGCTGAAGCTGTGCAGGGGCAGTGCCCAGAGGCTGGAGCCAGGCTCTGCTAGGGGGCTGCCCAATGCCAGCAGAAGGGGCAGGGGTGGAAGCTGAGGCAGAGGAAGTGCCATGGGAAGAGGAGGAAGAATTTTTCCCTGTGAGGGTGAGAGAATCCTGGCAGAGGCTGCTCAGGGGGGTTGTGGAGGTCTTCGACCCCCACCTGGATGTGTTGCTGTATGAGCTGCTCTGGGTGACCCTGCTCTGGCAGGGGGGTTGGAGTGGATGAGCTTTGGAGGTCCCTTCCAGCCCCTAACACTCTGTGACTGTGTGACTCTTCTTACTCATTCAACTTCCCTCTGTGCTTTTTGTTGTTTACTGACATCTATTACACTTCCTAGATAAGCCTAAAATGATGTTTCTTCATCAGATTACTGAAAGTCAGTTTCAAATGTCAAGGCTCAAAAGTCTTGCAATGTATACTTTTTAAAATGCATGAAACAGCATCAAATCCTCCTGAGGACACTGAGCCCTTGTTTCTGTCAGGACAGAAGCAGCACTGCACGGTCTGAACATGACGTAAAGCCCTCGTGATGTGGTAAAAACCTCATTGTGAGGAAACACCACTTCAGTTTGTGCTGTTCTGCCTGTAGGAGCTCATTCATTTCCAAAGCATTCTTCTGTCACTATAGAAACAATGGGAAAAAAAGACCTGGGGGTGCTGGGGGAGGAGAAGCTCAACAGGAGCCAGCAGTGAGCACTTGCAAGCCCAGAGAGCCAAGCAGAGCCTGGGCTGCAGCAAGAGAAGTGTGGCCAGCAGGGCCAGGGAGGTGAATCTCCCCTCTGTTCCACTCTGCTGAGACCACAGCTGGAGCTCTGGGTCCAGTTCTAGAGCCTCTGTTCCACAAAGGATCTGGAGGTGCTAGAAGGTTTCCAGAGAAGGGCCATGAGGAGGAGCAGAGGGCTGGAGCTGCTCTGCTGTGAGGACAGACTAAGGGAGTTGGGGTTGCGCAGTCTGGAGAGGAGAAGGCTCCCAGGAGCCCTTCTTGTGGTCTTCCAGGATCTGAAGCGGCCTCCAAGCAAGCTGGGGAGGGACTTTTGAGGGTGGCAGGGAGTGATAGGACTGGGGGGATGGAAAAAATCTAGAAATGGGGAGATTCAGCGTGGATGTTAGGAAGAAGTTGTTCCCCAGGAGGGTGGTGAGAGCCTGGCACAGATTGCCCGGGAAGTGTTGGAAGCCTCCTGCCTGGAGGTGTTTGCAGCCAGGCTGGATGTGGCTGTGAGCAACCTGCTGCAGTGTGAGGTGTCCCTGCCCATGGCAGGGGGTTGGAGCTGGCTGCTCCTTGAGGTCCCTTCCAGCCCTGACAGTTCTGAGATTCTCTGCTCTGTACGATATTGTAACTCCTGTACATTTGGTACAAATTCATTGCATTCCTTTGCAGAGTGCATTTTTGCTTGTAGTTGACAGCTTTCATTCGCTTCCAACTGAGCTGGTCTGGCAAACTTAATGTTGGGGGCAGGTGGGGGGATGTGTGTGGAAATTTCAACCCACCACAAGCTCCCAAACACTTTGAGGCATTCCTGTGTAGATTGCTTAATCCAGCAATGAACTTGCTTGCCTTTAAAATGGCTGCAAATGGGGAAAGTTAATCTGTTTAGCAGCCCATGCACAGTGTGTTCTTTTTATCTGAGAGCCTGCCCCTCGGCACAAAACCAGACCTGCAACCACCTCTCTTATTAAAAACCAGAGTAGAAAACCAGCAGCTCTCACAAACTCCTCCTTGGCCACTGAAGTTATGCTCTCTGCCCTCAGCTTGCTCATCGTTGTGGTTTATTTCTGGTGCTTGATGGCTTGGGGGAGATCATGCAATGAAAAAGAAATAAATGCTAAACGTTATAGCTAAAGGCTGAACGTCAAAAATAAAGGCTAAAAACTAAACATAAAGGCTAAAAAATTCAAAATAAAGGCTGAAAATTAAAAATAAAGGGTAAAAATTAAAAAATAAAGGGTAAAAATCTTTTTTAAAGGCTGAAAATTAAAAAATAAAAGGCAAAAATTAAAAAATAAAAGGCAAAAATTGAAAAATAAAAGGTAAAAATTAAAAAATAAAAGGTAAAAATTAAAAAATAAAAGGTAAAAATTAAAAATAAAAGGTAAAAATTGAAAAATAAAAGGTAAAAATTGAAAAATAAAAGGTAAAAATTAAAAAATAAAAGGTAGAAATTAAAAAATAAAGGCTGAAAATTAAAAAATAAAAGGTAAAAATTAAAAATAAAAGGTAAAAATTAAAAAATAAAGGCTGAAAATTAGAAATAAAAGGTAAAAAATAAAAATAAAAGCTGGAAATGAAAAAATAAAGGCTAAAAATTAAAAACAAAGGCTGAAAATTAAAAACAAAGGCTGAAAATTAGAAATAAAGGCTGAAAATTAAAAATAAAGGCTGAAAATTAAAAGCAAATACTAAAAATAAAACCCAATAACTAAAACTGAATTATAGGCATTAAAATTAAAAACAAATACTAAACATTTGTAAACTGTTATTGGTTTACTATTAAGTATAAATTATGTAAATTCCAATTAAAATAAATAATAAAAATAAATAACAAATAATAAATAAGAAATGCCTAACAACAAATCAAATAAATAAATAAATAGGGTTTTCCTTAAAAGGGAAGCCAAACAGGTTTGTTTCACAGAGCTGTCAGGGCTGGAAGGGACCTCGAGGAGCAGCCAGCTCCAACCCCCTGCCATGGGCAGGGACACCTCACACCACAGCAGGTTGCTCACAGCCACATCCAGCCTGGCTGCAAACACCTCCAGGCAGGAGGCTTCCACCACCTCCCTGGGCAGCCTGTGCCAGGCTCTCACCACCCTCATGGGCAACAACTTCTTCCTCACAGCCAATCTGAATCTCACCACTTCTAGTTTTGCTCCATCCCCCCCAGTCCTATCCCTCCCTGACACCCTCAAAAGTCCCTCCCCAGCTTTCTCGGAGGCCCCTTCAGATGCTGGAAGCCCAGTATTTATTTGGGCAACAAAGGGAGACTTATGCCTATGGTATTGCTTTCTTTATTCTCCAGACTGTATTAGATCCCATCAAATACAGCCAGCAGTGCTAACTTGCTTAGTTCCCTCTGTTGTCACAAGCCTTGTTCCACCACATGGCAAACAGCAGCCTGCTCTGATTTAATTCACTTGAGCAGCTTCAGTGACTTTGTGTGAGCTGAGGGCAATCACAGCCCACAAAATATGTCTGAGGATGTTTTTTCCATGGCACCTTTATAGAAAGGCTCCAACCAAAGCTGCCTGGTGATGGATCACCCTGCACTTCTGAAAGTGAGAGGATGAAAAGAGTTTCCTACAGCCCACATTTTGCATGTGCAGTTACTTTTAACGTGGTATGAAATATGAAGCTCCAGAAGTTTCACTTCTGGATGGTACTTCATCACTGCAGACGAAAATCAGGCAGCGGTTGAAAGGAGGCTGCATAAAAGATCAGAGCACTATACATTTCCTGAAATCTGAATGCTGAAGAAGGAGAGCAGACTCACAGGATCACAGAAACACTCGGGCTGGAAGAGACCCTCATGATCACCAAGCCCAACCATCAACCCTGCTCTGCAAGGCTCACCCCTCAACCACAGCCCCAAGCCCCACAGCCAAACCCCCTGCAAACACAGCCAGCCTTGGGCACTCCACCACCTCCCTGCCCAGCACATCCCAAGCCCTGACCACTCTGGTGCCTAAGCTCCACTCTGAACCTCCCCAGGGGCAGCTTGAGGCTCTTCCCTCTTCTCCTCTCACTAATGCCCTGGCAGAAGAGAGCAGCAGCAGCCTCTGCACAACCTCCTTGCAGGGAGCTGCAGGCAGCCAGGAGGTCTCCCCTCAGCCTCCTCTCTTGCACACTAACCATCCCCAGCTCCTTCAGCCTCTCTCCAGCAGTTTTCTTCTCCAGGCCCTTCTCAGATTCCTTGCCCTCCTCTGCCCTGGCTCCAGCACCTCCACAGCTCTTTCGTATTGAGGTGCCCAAAACTGGACACAACACTTGAGCTGTGGCCTCCCCAGAGCTGAGTCCCAGGGGACAGTCAGCTCCCTGCTGCTGCTGGACACAGCATCGGTGATCCCAGCCAGGATGCCAACAAAAGGGAAAAAAAATTGCCTCTATGTTCCTGCTCTACAAACACACACACACCAAAAAACCCAAACCAAACCAAACCAAGCCATAAAGCTAAGTAACAATTACCTGGCTGGCATGGAACACCACCCTCTGAAGCGAGTAATCTGCTGATTAGTCTTTTGCTGAGCTCTCTACACCACGCTGTCTGTGACCAGCTCATAAAATTCTGATCCTCTGGCATGCGTTTATCATTGGGTTGGACCAGAGAGCTATGCAAACAGTTTATAGAAGAGATTATCTGCACTTCACTTTTGGGGGGAATATTTGCCCTCCTCTTTCTGCATGGAGGAAAAAAAATTAAGGGCAAGCATATACTTAGCAAAAGAAAACCCCAAAAGAAAACCAAAAGAGAGCAGCAGAGAAAACCCCAAAAGAAAACCAAAAGAGAGCAGCAGAGATTCCCCAGCTGCTAAATCTTATGTAGTTCACTGAAGGATTGCTGAGTTTGTGTGGGCTGACTTTCCCAAGTAACCTGAAACAAACAGCTTCAAAACACACACACACACAAATGCCACACAGAGCAAAGCAGAGGAAGAGGAGCAACTTCCAAGAGAGCTTTCCAGCTGCTCAAAAACCCTTTGGAGATATGCAGCAGTTTTAGGCTGATGCCTAGGAAAATCCTATAGAAAATAGTAGAAAAGGTAAATGAATTACCCTTGGATGTAAAAGGAAATAGTGATAAGGTCTGAATAATCCTGTTGGTCTGCTAACTGGCATAAAGGGAGTGGCACAAAATATTCTGTCTCTTTTCTCAGCTCTAGCTCTAGCTGAGGGCAACAAAGCTGGGGAGGGGTCTGGAGGAGAGGCTGAGGGAGCTGGGGTTGCTTAGCCTGCAGAAGAGGAGGCCCAGGGAGACCTTCTTGCTCTCTCCAACTCCCTGAAGGGAGGTTGTAGCCAGGTGGGGGTTGGTCTCTTCTCCCAGGCACCCAGCACCAGAACAAGAGGACACAGTCTCAAGCTGTGCCAGGGGAGGTTCAGGCTGGATGTTAGGAAGAAATTCTTCCCAGCAAGAGAGATTGGCCCTTGGGATGTGCTTCCTAGGGAGGTGGTGGAGTCACCATCACTGGAGGAGTTTAAGAAGAGCCTGGATGCGGCACTTAGTGCCATGGTTTAGTTGATTAGATGGTGTTGGGTGATAGGTTGGGCTTGATGAGCTCAAGGGTCTTTTCCACCTGGTTAGTTCTGTATTCTGTATTTTGATACCAGCTGGTGGCTTCTGCTTGGCCATGCTGACCTTGGCTGCATTGTTTGTTGTGGCTAAGTACTAACAGCTTCGCTCTCTGCTTTCTCCCTTTCCCTTGTGCAGGGGGAGCTATTGGTAGCCCCCCCTGGCTCTGTCCAGAGGGGGTCTTTGTGTTGTTTATAAATTGTAAATATATGCATATATGTAATTTGTACATTTTCATTGCATTTCATATTTGTAGATTTGTAGTTTGCTTGTAAGTAGAGCTTCATTAGCTTCCAAAACCCTCTGAGCTGTTCTGGCAATTTATTTTAGGGGTAATTCTCCAAATTCATGTTGGGGGGTGTTGCCTAAGCCCACCACAGGATAATACACATAACAAAAGGCCCTCCAGTGAATGCCTAGGCCAAACATGTTCTTGCAAATCACAGGCTCACAGGATGTTAGGGATTGGAAGGGACCTCCAAAGATCATTGAGTCCAACCCCCCTGCCAGAGCAGGACCACACAATCTAGCTCAGGTCACACAGGAACACATCCAGACAGGGCTGGAAAGTCTCCAGGGAAGGAGACTCCACAATCTCCCTGGGCAGCCTGTTCCAGTGCTCTGTGATCCTTACAGTGAAGAAGTTCCTCCTCATGTTGAGCAGTGTTAGGGCAGTCTAAAAACTCATCAGTTCTTCCCTCTCTACCCTTGTAAGCCAGAGACATAACTGCCCAGTAACTGCCTGCTACATGCAGAGCAAAATAAATCATTCCTGAAGGCAGGAAGAATGTTTGTCTACACTTTTAGTCACAGGGGACCATTTGGTTACTCAGGAAAAATCCATAAACATCTGAGGAGCTTGGATTTTTCATTTCCTGCCACTGGACTCTGTGGCAATAGTCACAATAGCTGGAGAAGCTACTGTATCCTCATTTCCACTTTCCTAAGGGATCAGGGGCTCACAGGATGTCAGGGGTTGGAAGGGACTTCTGGAGATCATCAAGTCCAACCCCCTGCCAGAGCAGGACCACAGAATCCAGCACAGGTCACACAGGAACACATCCAGGCAGGGCTGGAAAGGCTCCAGAGAAGGAGACTCCACAACCTCTCTGGGCAGCCTGCTCCAGGGCTCTGGGACAGTGAAGCTGAGGTGGAATCTCATGTTGAGGTGGAACCTTCTGTGCTGGAGTTTCCATCCCTTGCCTCTTCTCCTGTCCCAGGGTGCAACTGGAATGATCTGCTTTTCTTCATCAGCTACAGAAGGATCCTGGAGAGTCCATGCTGCAAACTGCAGTGCTCAAATAAGTGCCTAAACTTCAGTGGGATGAATTCAGTACACTGGGGATTCATTTTACTGTTTATTTGGTTGGTTGGTTTAGTTTCCTATTTAAAATGGGGTTTCTGGTTTGTTTCCCTAACTTCTGTCATTAGCAAAAAATGAAACTGATGCAAAAATAACCTGAGAGCCAGGTTTATCCCTACTGTAACTCCATGAGCATCATTGGAGGACTTTTAGCTCCAGGTAATTCATCTCCAACATCTTTTTAAGTGCTGTGCCTGCAGAGCTGCAGTATCAGATGTGAGCAACACATATAGCTGGTCAGCACAGGGCAGTCACACTTCCTGTCAAGGCCTAGGAGGAAGCTTTCCCTCTGACAATTAACAGATGACAGGGAGAATGCTCACAGAGAAGCAGCCTGGGAAATTCTCCACTCAAAGGCAGAGTGAGAGCAGCCTCCCCTCCTTAGGAGAAAACCTTTGGCCCTCAATGCTTTTGCCAGCATTCTACAGATGCTCAGCTCCAGGTTCTTCACTCCTTTTGGTTACAAACAGGATATGATTCATCAGCACCAGAACAAGAGGACACAGTCTCAAGCTGTGCCAGGGGAGGTTCAGGCTGGAGGTGAGGAGAAAATTCTTCACAGAGAGACTAATTGGCCATTGGAATGTGCTGCCCAGGGAGGTGGTGGAGTCACCATCCCTGGAAGTGTTTAAGCAGAGCCTGGATGAGGCACTTGGTGCCATGGTTTAGTTGATTAGATGGTGTTGGGTGATAGGTTGGACTTAATGATCTCTGAGGTCTTTTCCAACGTGGTTAATTCTATTCTATTCTATTCTATTCTATTCTATTCTATTCTATTCTATTCTATTCTATTCTATCCTATCCTATCCTATCCTATCCTATCCTATCCTATCCTATCCTATCCTATCCTATCCTATCCTATCATTCCTATGCTTAGACTAAAGCATAAATGGTCTCTAAGCATCTTTCAGTCTCACTATAGTAGAGATTCTGCACATTTTCAAATGGATGGGTTACTTTAAACTCATTAATTAGTGCTGTGACAATTAAGAGCAACCTGCCACTAACACTGCTCAGAAGTTGAGATTCATAGATTCATGGAACACCAGGCTGGAAGGCACCTCAAGAATCATTTGGTCCAAATTTCAGGGTAAAAATGGAGTTGGAATGAGAGTTATCAGACAAAATACTTCACTGAGGGTGGTGTGGAAGTGCAGTCAGTTTGGGTTTGTTGCTTCTGGCAACACCTTTTTCAAGAGGGCCAAACCCCCTCCACAGCAGGTGACTTGCCCCACATTGTTTTCTCTGGTGGTCAGCAGGCTTGGAAAAATCCCTGGAAAGCTGGAAGCCTTGCTGCCTATTTTTCATGCATGTATTTACTCCTATAGAACCCTCAGGAGGATAGCACAGAATCACAGAAACATTCAGGTTGGAAAAGGTCCACAGGATCACCAAGCCCAACCATGAACCCTGCTCTGCAAGGCTCACCCCTAAACCACAGCCCCAAGCACCACAGCCAAGCCACCTTCAAACACAGCCAGCCCTGGGCACTCCACCACCTCCCTGCCCAGCACATCCCAAACCCTGACCACTCTGGTGCTTAAGCTCCACTCTGAACCTCCCCAGGGGCAGCTTGAAGCTGTTCCCTCTTGTTCTATCACCTGTGAGAAGATACCAGCACCAACCTTTCCTTGCAGGGAGCTGGAGGCAGCCAGGAGGTCTCCCCTCAGCCTCCTCTCTTGCACACTAACCATCCCCAGCTCCTTCAGTTGCCCCTCAGGATCACCAAGTCCAACCATTAACCCCACTCCACAAGGGTCACCCCAAGCACCACACTTTGAGACAACCTCACCATCAATCAAATCAATGAATGGCTGCACAGAAACAATAAATAATTACCTTCAAGTGTTTCTCCCTCTCCAGAGAGGGCCTCTCCTGCTCCAGAGGCATACAGGGCAGACACAGTCAGCGCGTACCTCGTGGCTTGGTCTAAGCCTCGCAGCACTTTGGAGGTGGTGTCACCTTTCACAGTCACTTCCTTGGTTTCCCCTCCTGAGACTGGAGTGTACGTTATGAAGTACTGCTGCACCTTGCCAGGAGCTGCACCCCAAGACAGCTTCATTGTTGATGTGGTAGCGTCAGAGACTCTCAGGTTCCTCGGGATCCCTCGGACTGCACATGCCAAGAGAGGTTGGAGACAAGTTGAAGCAAACCTCAGCTCTTGTTTTCACTTTTCAGGTTACCAAAACATGGGACTGAATGCTGCAAAAACAACTCCTGAGCAGGCTGCATTGACACTGCTGCAGGATAACTTTAGTGTAACCAGGACTGTACAATTCCATCCCCACACCTTCAGGGGCAGAAATGCCCAATAAATTCTTTTTGCTGCCTCTCTATTTCCCTTTTGTCTTCTTTTCTTTTCCCCTTCTCTGTTAAGACAGGCTCAATCCTGAAATGCTTATACATCCTAGCACCTGAATATGTGCTCAACTTCAACATGCCCAGATCCACTTGAAGTCTCTGTCTGCAGAATGGAGCCAAAGACCACCAATGAAATGTGAAACTGACAAATGGTGGCTTCCTGCAGAGTTCTTTTTGAGGATATTTCTTTTCTATTCTATTCTATTCTATTCTATTCTATTCTATTCTATTCTATTCTATTCTATTCTATTCTATTCTATTCTATTCTATTCTACTGTAACTTCTCTGCTTCTGTCTCTTGCCTTTTGTACAGGGGCATAAAGGAGAGGCAGGGAGGAGAAGCTAGTAGCTTCCCCTGGTCCCTGGCCAGGGGGTCCTTGTGCTGTTTATTACTTGTAAATATCTGTAAGTACTGTATATTTTGTACACATTCATTGCATGCCTATGTAGAGTGTAGTCTTGCTTGTAAATACAGCTTCCATTTGCTTCCAACTGAGCTGGTCTGGCAAAATTTAATGTCGGGGGGAGGAATTTTCAACCCACCACCCTCTCCTTCCAGCGTATCAGCATGCAGGGAGCTCTCCTCAAGCTTCCTCCATCCCCCAGCACTGACCACGTACCTTCGTCAGTCTTTGCATAGCCATTCAGTGACTTCCCAGGCCCAGACTGGTACTCAGGAATGACAGACACTTCATATCTTGTGTCTTGGGCCAGGTCCTGCAAAGTAGTTGATCTTTCATTGGCTGAGACAGTGACTTGTCTCCTTTCTCCTCCTGTCAGCGGTCTGTACACCAGGCGGTACCGCAGGACGTTGCCCGGAGCTGGAGTCCAACCAACCACAAAGCTGTCAGTAGTTTCATCTGTGATCCTTAAGTTTCGAGGAGCACCTTTCACTGCAAGCAAACATCCACATATTAATTGTAAACATTTGCTTTTAAATCCAGCAGCATCTGAAGGGGAACGCATTCCAAACATTCCTGAGGGCAGGGAGGCTCTGCAGAGGGACTTGCACACATTGGATCCATGGCCAACATTACCAGGAGGAGCTTCAACAAGGCCAAGTGCCAGAGCCTGCCCTTGGGGCAAAACAACCCCAAGCCAGGCTCCAGCCTTGGGGCAGTGTGGCTGGAAAGCTGCTGGCAGAAAGGGACCTGGGGGTGCTGATGGAGAAGCAGCTGAAGAGGAGCCAGCAGTGTGCCCAGGGGGCCAAGAGAGCCAAAGGCCTCCTGGCTGGGATCAGCAATGCTGTGTCCAGCAGCAGCAGGCAGGGGATTGTCCCCTGGCACTCAGCAGCTCTGGGAGGGGGCACACCTGGAGGCTTGTGTCCAGTTTTGGGCAGCTCAATGGCAGAGAGCTGTGGAGGTGCTGGAGCCAGGGCAGAGGAGGGCAAGGAAGCTGGGAAGGGCTGGAGAGAGGCTGAAGGAGCTGGGGATGGTTAGTGTGCAAGAGAGGAGGCTGAGGGGAGACCTCCTGGCTGTCTGCAGCTCCCTGCAAGGAGGTTGTGCAGAGGCTGCTGCTGCTCTCTTCTGCCAGGGCATTAGTGAGAGGAGAAGAGGGAAGAGCCTCAAGCTGCCCCTGGGGAGGTTCAGAGTGGAGCTTAGGCACCAGAGTGGTCAGGGCTTGGGATGTGCTGGGCAGGGAGGTGATGGAGTGCCCAGGGCTGGCTGTGTTTGAAGGGGGTTTGGCTGTGGGGCTTGGGGCTGTGGTTGAGGGGTGAGCCTTTCAGTGTAGGGTTTGTGGTTGGGCTTGGTGACCCTGAGGGTCTTTCCTAACCTGAATGTTTCTGTGGCTCTATTAGCTCAGCCAGTTTACCAAAGCAAGACCTGATGCTGCCTTCCCTTAATTTTAAGGTACAGAATAATGAAAGGTTCTGAATAATGAAAGAGACTGGATCAACACTTTTTTATAAGTATGCTTTGGACTATGTGTTCAACTGCAAGATCAGATTTACTGTCATCCTCCTCCTTTAAATCAGTGGAGATGCACTGTGGCAGCTCTGTCAAGAAGCAGCACAGCTGCCATCCTTAAATGCTCAGCCCTTGGTCACATAAACTCCCACTGACATCAATGGAAGGTTTGAATCAGTAAGAGTTATTGGATCAGGCCCAAAAAGTTCTGATGAGAAACAGCTGACCAAAAACTCAACTCCCTTTAACCCTATGGTACATAAACCAGAATCTCTACTAGAGTTAGATGTAGGTACAGCAGATTAATACATTTAAAGTCAATCATATACATAGGTAAAGTCAACATAGAGTTACACCTAAGAGTCAAAATTATTGAAGAGAGAAATAGAGGGAGGAGGAGAGGAGAGAGAGAAGGGAGGAAGGAGGAGGGGAGAGAGAGAAGGGAGGAAGGAGGAGGGGAGAGAGAGAAGGGAGGAAGGAGGAGGGGAGAGAGAGAAGGGAGGAAGGAGGAGGGGAGAGAGAGAAGGGAGGAGGAAGCATGAAGAGGGGAGCAAGACTAAAGAGAAAAGAGAACTTGGAAGGGATCTACAGCACTCATCTAATCCAATTTCAATGTCTATTAAGATAAACAAAAGCCAAGGAATTTATTCCTGACAGTGCACTTCATTTCAAAAGAGGCCACTGCAGAGAAACACAGCAGCCACCCAGCTTCCAGGGAAAACCAAACCCAGTTTCAAGATTTTAATGCTATCTTATTATTGGAATTGTATGTCTTCACTAAATACATTGAGACAGTGATGTTTGTTCTCATCCTGCACACCCAGAAAGCTGCTCACACTTAGACAGCTCTTACAGATACAGAATCAGAATTGTCAGGGTTGGAAGGGACCTCAAGGAGCAGTCAGTTCCAAGCCCCCTGCCATGCCCAGGGACACCTCACACTGCAGCAGGTTGCTCACAGCCACATCCAACCTGGCTGCAAACACCTCCAGGGACAAGGCATCCACCACCTCCCTGGGCAACTTGTGCCAGGCTCTCACCACCCTCATGGGGAACAATTTCCTCCCAACATCCAATCTGAATCTACCCACTTCTAGTTGTGTTTTTTTTTTTTTTCGACCCCCCCAGTCCTATCCCTCCCTGACACCCTCAGAAGTCCCTCCTCAACTTTCTTGGAGCCCCCTTCAGATCCTGGAAGGCCACAGTTAGGTCTCCTCAGACCCTTCTCCTCTCCAGACTGAACAACCCCAACTCCCTCAGTCTGTCCTCACAGCAGAGCAGCTCCAGCCCTCTGCTCACCCTCGTGGCCCTTCTCTGGACACCTTCCAGCACCTCCAGATCCTTCCTGGCACAGAGGCTCCAGCACTGGACCCAGAGCTCCAGCTGTGGTCTCACCGGAGTAGAGCAGATGGGGAGAATCCCCTCCCTCGACCTCCTGGCTATGCTTCTCTTGATGCAGCCCAGGATGTGATTTGCCTTGTGGGCTGCAAGTGCTCACTGCTGGCTCATGTTGAACTTCTCATCCACCAGCACCCCCAGGTCTTTTTCTTCAGGGCTGCTCTCAAGCCAGTCCCTGCCCAGCCTATAGCAGTGCCTGAGATTGCCCTGAGCCAGCTGCAGGACTGTAGGGATGTGATACACTCATTCTCTCCAGACAAATTCTTCTCTGAACATACCACTCCTGTGTCTGAGAGCCATGGGGAGCCTACCTTCTAAGGTGGTTTCCTCTCCATCCAAAGGAGGACCATCACCATCTTCATACTCAGAAATCACACTGACTGCATAAGTAGTTTCAGGCAGCAAGTTGGTGAGAACTGAGCTGGTGCTTGAAGCTGGCACTGAAACAATGAATTCTTCTCCACCGACTGCTACTTTATACTTGATGAGATAGGACAGAACTTCAGACCCAGCTGGAGACCAGCTCACTTTGAAGCTGTCAGATGTTACGTCAGAAAAGACCATGTTCTTTGCAGGGACATAAGCTGCATGGAGAGGAAAAAAGCACAGATGAGGCACACTTGCTAGGAAGCTTTTTTAAACACAGCATCTCTGAAATCCATGAAACAGAGCCCTCAATAATTTCATTGATTCTTCATTGAAGAGTATTTGTTTTCTCCACTTCCTTACAGCTATCAAAGTTCACGAGGATCATATTTAGGGTGGCTCCAATCATATGACAAGGAGCAGAAGGACAACTCAGGGATTTCTAGACCCCCCCAAAAAAAAAAGTACTTCATCTGCAAATTATACTTATCAAAAGGTAACATTTGATGAGCAGGTTGGCTTTCCCCTGTTCATGGATCACAAGCTCACAGGATGTTAGGGGTTGGAAGGGACCTCCAAAGATCATCTAGTCCAGGTCCCTGCCAGAGCAGGACAACAGAACCCAGCACAGGGCACACAGGAACACATCCAGACAGGGCTGGAAAGGCTCCAGAGAAGGAGACTCCACAACCTCTCTGGGCAGCCTGCTCCAGGCCTCTGGGAGCCTCACAGTCAAGAAGTTCCTCCTCATGTTGAGCTGGAACCTCCTGTGCTGCAGTTTCTATCCATTTCGCCTTATCCTATCCCAGGGTGCAGCTGAGCAGAGCTTGTCCCCTCCCTCCTGCGCCCCAGCCCTCAGATATTGATAGACGTTGATCAGATCCCTCTCAGTCTTCTCCTCTCCAGACCAAACAGCCCCAGGGCTCTCAGCCTCTCCTCCCCAGGCAGTGCTGCAGTCCCTTTAGCATCCTGGCAGCCCTGTGTTGGACTCACTTTAAGGGCTCTCTAGGTACTTAGGAGAGGATTCATTTCTCATCTCCCTTTCTCCATTCATTTCCCCCTATTGCTTTTGAGATGTTTGAAAAATCAGAACCAACGCCCCCAGGTATTTAAATTCTCATTTGTAAACAGACAATTTCATCAACATCAATCCTTTAGGTTACTTTGAACATCCATTTTTGTCATTGTGTTTTAAGAATCACACAATTGTCAGGGTTGGAAGGGACCTCAAGGCTTAGCCAGTTCCAACCCCCTGCCATGGGCAGGGACACCTCACACTACAGCAGGTTGCTCACAGCCACCTCCAGCCTGGCTGCAAACACCTCCAGGCATGAGGCTGCCACCACCTCCCTGGGCAACCTGTGCCAGTCTCTCACCAACCTCATGGGGAACAACTTCTTCCTCACATCCAACCTGAATCTCCCCACTTCTAGTTTTGTTCCATCCCCCCAGTCCTATCATAGAATCATAGAATCAATAAGGTTGGAAAAGACCTCAGAGATCATCAAGTCCAACCTATGACCTAATACCTAACACCTCCTGACAACTAAACCATGACTTCAAGTGCCACGTCCAATCCCCTCCTGAACACCTCCAGGGATGGTGACTCCACCACCTCCCTGGGCAGCACATCCCAATGGCCAACGACTCTCTCTGTGAAGAACTTCCTCCTATCACCACCTAGAGACACACAGCTGAGTAGCGATACATTTCCCACGTGTCTCTCAGCCCACAGCAGCTGCTTACATTTCTTCCTGATAGCAGCCAGTTCCTGCTCGATCCTCAGGCAGACAGACTGCGTGAGCTCAAATGAAATTCGCTGGAAAGCATCAAAGTCCTCCACGGTGTAGACGTGGGTGTCGGCGGGAGGCGACGCGATGGCCTCCAGCTCCGTCCGCACCGCATCCTTCACGCCCACTGCGAATATCTCCACGTCGGCATCCCTCAGCTTGATTGCAGGCTCTTTAAAAGCATCTGAAGATTTCCCATCTGTGATGAGAATCATGACCCTGGGCACGTTTGGTCTCGACCCTTTGCCGGTGACAAAGACTTTCTCCCTCACGTAGGTCATGGCTTTGCCGGTGTTGGTGGATCCGCCTCTGTAGGGGAAGGTGTTAATGGCGTGGATGATGTCTTCCACCCTGTTGTATCTGTTCAAAGAAAACTCCATGTGGGGATCTCTGCTGTACTGGACGAGGCTTATCTGGACCTTCCGAGGGGATATCTCAAAGCTTTTCACCAACACCTCCAAAAAGGCTCTGACTTTCACAAAATTGGCAATCCCAATGCTGTAGGAACCGTCCACCAGAAACACCACATCAGCCTTCACGTCCACACCGCGGGAGCACTCTGCAGAGCAGAGGGAAAGGGAAAAGGCAACACAGTAAACAAATACTCAATAGCCAGAGCGGTGCAATTGCATCTGCAGTGTGTGTCTCACACCCTGTTCACAGGATCAGAGGCTCATAGGATGTCAGGGGTTGGAAGGGACCTCTGGAGATCTGCCAGTCCAACCCCCTGCCAGAGCAGGAGCAGAGAATCCAGCACAGGGCACACAGGAACACATCCAGACAGGGCTGGGAAGGCTCCAGAAAAGGAGACTCCACAACCTCTTTGGGCATCCTGTGACAGTGCTTCGGGACCCTCACAGTGAAGAAGTTTCTCCTTACGTTGAGGTGGAACCTCCTGTGCTGGAGTTTATAGCCCTTACCCCTTTTCCTATCCCAGGGTGCAGCTGAGCAGAGCCTGTCCCCTCCCTCCTGCCCCCCAGCCCTCAGCTCTTGAGAGACATTGATCAGATCCCTCTCAGCCTTCTGCTCTCCAGACTGAGCACCCCCAGGGCTCTCAGCCTCTCCTCCCCAGGCAGTGCTGCAGTCCCTTCAGCATCCTTGCAGCCCTCCCTTGGACTCTCTCCAGCAGATCCCTGTCCCTCCTGAACTGGGGAGCCCAGAGCTGGATGCAGTATTCCAGGTGAGGTCTCAGCAGGGCAGAGTAGAGGGGGGGGAGAACCTTCCCAGGTCTGCTGGACACACTCCTCTGAATGCACCCCAGGATCCCATTGGTCTTCTTGGCCACCAGGGCACATTGCTGTCCCATGGATAACTTGTTGCCTACCAGCACTCCCAGGTCCTCATCCTGGGGGCTGCTCTGCAGCAGATGTTGCTTGCCAAGAAAACAAACCATGCTCTTTAGAGCTGCTTCTCAGAAACGCTAAAGGAGTGGCACCACAACGTGACCCAGAGGTTTGAACAACGGAGAGCTGCTGCCATGTGAGAAGGACAGAGGAGCTCCTGACTCACCCACTTGCACTTTTACTTGTTGTGTTTTCTCCATGATTGTTACTGGTTCACTGGGGGTCAGCCCTTTCATGGCATAGACGTTGATCTGGTACTCTGTGTCTGGAGAGAGGTCTTTGACGTTCAGAGCAGTAGTCTGAGGACCCACGCTCAGGACGTGCTGCTTTCCACCGGCTATCATTGGGAGGAACTGCAGCCTGTAGCCAGTTATTTGGCTGGGGGATGGATCCCAAGTGATCCTAACGGATTTTGAGGAGATCTGAGTGGCCACTAGATTGGAAGGAGGTTCCACCACTGGAAGAAATCAAAGGCAAAGCCAAACTGTTAATGACAACTGCAAAGAGATTTCTCTCCACAGTTTTCATTTCTGGAACAAATGCAGTCACCTTGGCTTAATCTTTACTTTTTTAGCACAGCTAATCACAAGTGAATTACCAGACAGTCCAAATAAAGCATTAGTGAGAGGGTAGAAATATGAGCAATGCATTTGTTGTCCCATCAGTGTACTGGAATCATAGAACTGTCAGGGTTGGAAGGGACCTCAAGGAGCAGCCAGTTCCAACCCCCTGCCATGGGCAGGGACACCTCACACCACAGCAGGTTGCCCACAGCCACATCCAGCCTGGCTGCAAACACCTCCAGGGACAAGGCATCCACCACCTCCCTGGGCAACTTGTGCCAGGCTCTCACCACCTTCGTGGGCCTCCCCTCGACACCTTCCAGCCCCTCCAGATCCTTCCTGGCACAGAGGCTCCAGAACTGGACACAGTGCTCCACCTTTGGTCTCAGCAGAGTGGAGCAGAGGGCGAGAATCACCTCCCTCAACCTGCAGGCTCTGCTTCTCTTGCTGCAGCCCAGGCTCTGCTTGGCTCTCTGGGCTGCAAGTGCTCACTGCTGGCTCCTGTTGAGCTTCTCCTCCACCAGCACCAGCAGAAGCTCCAGGAGAAATGCTGCCTTGCTTTAATACCATTTCAAGAGGAGTGAAAGCCACATCCACAGAAACACAGCAGGGAGTGTGAACAAAAGCAGAGCTGAGCAGAGCTCTGTGACGCTGGAGCCAGCTCTGCTGCTCTTCGTCCAGTGAAAGCTGCAAGGGTACACCTTGGCCTCGGTGTTTTCTCAGCATCCTCCAGTTTTCTTTCCCTTGTTCTCAGTCTGTTAGCATATTCTGCCCCTTCACCAGGCACTTTTTTACCTTTACTACATTTTTCCTGTGCATCAAATCTGCTTCCTCCCATGCTCTGTTGTCCTGCATGCAAATGCACAAAGCTGAGACCTGTTTTCCACGTTTGCTACATGAGGCAATAGACCAAAGCCCAGAAATAAAGCAAAGGATGTCAGGCTAGCCCCTTAAATATGCATCAGAGTAAAGTGAAGTCAATAAATACATTTATGTAAGAGTATCTCACCTTCTTCTCCACTAACCAGTTCACCTAGCTGTTCATCAACACCAGAGCACACCTGCAGGATGATTTCATTCTGTATGTCCACAATGCCATCAAAATTAGCCACATTGAACACATGCTTCAGGGAAGGCTGAGATGCAATCAGCTTGAGCTCCTTTGCATCTGCTGCTTTGATTCCTAAAAGTTGCAACAGACAGGACTGTGTTAAGTGGCTTTCAAGACATGGACCCCTGTGACTGTATTAGTTGAAGTATCAGAGTTTAATTGAGTTTTGTCTTCTGTCATGATCCATAATCAAACTACAAAACATTGATTAATGCAATGAGGTGACAATAGAATCATAGAATCACAGAATCAAGCAGGTTGGAAAAGACCTCAGAGATCACCAGGTCCAACCTGTTACCTAATACCTAACACCTCCTGACAGCTAAACCATGGAATACTCCATTTTCAACCTGAGAAATTAATGTGGTCTCTTCAATGAGGCCCAGGTTGAAACCATGCTTGGCAGTCCTCTTGATGTCCACGTAGGAGCTACAGAATTACTACCAAATTAACCCCACCAGCGTGTTCCACTCTGGAGGACACAGAGAGCCCATTTCAAGGCATGCTCATTGGAAAGTGTGGTGTGGTGAAATACTTGAAGCACAGGACCTGGAAAATATCTTACTTGCTTCTTTAGGAATGTTAACCTCTCAGTGTCTTAGTTCAGAGCAAGACAGATTTGCTCTTTTGCCTCTTCCAAAAGGGGCAAAGGCAAATCGCTCACACAAAGGATTGGATAGGATTGGAAAGTTTAAATGGAAAGGCTCTTCACAACTACACAAAACAGTACAAGGCAGATAAAATGCACCAAAATCCATAGCCTGGGCTTAACACAGGAGCTCATGAAGCCATAGCTTCACACAAGCCTCCCTTCAAACCAGGCCAGCAATGCCAAGCCTTCATGCCCCGCTGCTACCAGTCCTCCCCACCTCCCATACCAAACCAATGTGGGGCAGCACAAATTTGGCTTGGCAGCTCCAGATCCCAGTTAGGCTACTCCTGGCCCAATTGGCAGCATTACCAAGGCTGAAGCCAGGCCTCCCCTACACGAGATAGCATCCTGTGTGTCCTCCCAGGAGGAGAGAGGGAGGGGAAAGGGAGAAAACTGACTCTGGAGCCAGTTTTATAGGGATGCAGGACTTATGGGAAGGAAATACCCCTTCTGGTCCACCTCCTCTGGACCTGCTGGGGGTCTGCAATTCGTGGTTCTTAAAGGCACCTAGCCTCCAAACTACCACACTCAATCATTAGAAAAGTTCAACCTACCCAAAGAAAAAACTTCAACTCCTATGTTGCGAAGCTCCCTGGCAGGAATTTCGACTTCATCTTGAGCTTTTCCATCCGTAATGACAATTGCTACCTTGGGAAAGCCTTTTCTTGCTCCAGCAGCCTCAGTGAAGGTGTTTTGAACCAAGTAATCAATAGCCTCACCTAAAAAAAAATGACACCAGCAAGCAGTGTTTTATTGGGCTTGAGTGAGCCAGGATTGAAAGCAAAGCTGAACTACCACATCAAAGGCTGAACAAAGGCAGAAGCGGGGAGTCTGTACCTGTCATTGTGTTGCCACCTTTGTAAGGGATCCTTTTAATTGCATCAATCAGATCATTTCTTCTGAAGTACTCATTGAGATTGAACTCTGTCCTTGTATCTGAACTGTACTGAACAACTCCAACTCTTGTCTTCTCTTCCCCAATGTCAAAAGCTGACACCAGGGCAACCATGAAGTCCAGAATATATCCAAAGTTGCTTCTCCCTACGCTCCACGAACCGTCCACCAGGAAAACCAAATCTGTCATGGCACTTATGGAGCATCCTGGACCACACACAGACACACACAGACACACAAATCTCTTTGAGGAAATGAGAAACTGTATCCTTACCAACCAGTGAGAAATGTCTGACAGAAACTTAGCTACAGCAAGTGGATATTTCATATTCTCAGCTGGAAGATCACACTGGGGGAAGCACTCCTCACATAAGTGACCAGCCTTCTAGCTGCCATTGCCAAAAGGGAACTGGCACATAGATACTTGTTTTTGAGATGCCTCCCACGCTGTTTCACAAGATCTGTGCTGCCACAGCAGAGGAAAACTCACACAGGACACTTTTTTTTTGCAACAGTTTGATGCTGTAGGAACATTTCATTTTGACATCATTTCTGCTGTGCATCTTTCTCTCCCCATAAGAGCTGCACAGGTTCTTCTACAATGCCTTTGTACCACAGCTTTGTACCACAATGGCTTTTCTCTAGAGGACTAAAGCATCCACAGGCATGCTTGGGTTAGCTGTGTGAAATACTTTGTTTCGGTGCCCAAGGTAGATACAGAATGCAGAATTAACCAGGTTGGAAAAGAACTCCGAGATCATTAAGTCCAACCTATCACCCAGCACCATCTAATCAACTCAACCATGGCACCAAGTGCCTCATCCAGGCTCTTCTTAAATACCTCCAGTGATGGTGACTCCACCACCTCCCTGGGCAGCACATTCCAATGGCCAGTCTCTCTTTCTGGGAAGAATTTCTTCCTCACACCCAGCCTAAAACTGATGGCCACACTATTTCTGATACGGGCCAGGATGCTGTTGGCCTTCTTGGCCACCTGAGCATACTGCTTGCTGACATGGAGCTGGCTTTCAACAAGCATCCCCAGGTGCTTTTCTGCCAGGCAACTTTCCAGCTACCCTGGCACAGGCATTATGGCATTAGTGTGACCCAGGTGCAGGACCCAGCACTTGTTAAACTTCACACAACTGACCTTGGCCCATTGATCCACCCCACTTGCACCTTATTCTTTCAGTGTGGCTATAAATCCCTTCCTCCCCAGCTCCTTCCCAACTCCTTAACTCCTCCCCAGCTCCTTCACTCTGGATGATTTTACATGTTAACTTCACTGCTAGGTACAGCAGGAATAGAGTTCAACCTGATGGGAGCCTAGAGCTAGACCTCACATCTCTCAAATGTCAGAGAAACTGAAAGACAAAACTCCTTACTTTGTAACTGAGCCTCAATCTTCTTTTCTTCTGGCAAGCCTGGGCCACCTGTCTGAACTGCACAAAGCACAACATAGGGAGAATTAATGGAGAAAATTAAGTTACATTTGCAAAGGTCAAACAAAAGCATGGAGGGACACAACTGTCCCAGGCCTCAGGACACGACAGTGTAAGCTCAAGTTATGGATGCATCTGACAGATCTGACAGCACAGCACTCAGGGCAACACAAAATACAGGGGAAAAAATGCAAATCATTGAGAATCCTCTGAATTTGTACATCTTGGGCAGGAATTTCCTGAGAATGAACTGCAGCATCCCTGGATGAAAGGCCAGTATTAGCCCTCTCCAACAGACAGGAGAACTCATGATAAGTAATTTTCCTGTGGTTGGTTGGGAGTCACAGAACTGTCAGGGTTGGAAGAGACCTCAAGGATCACTTAGTCCCAACCCCCCTGCCAGGGGCAGGGACACCTTCCACCAAACTAGGTTGCTCAAGGCTTCATCCAACCTGGCCTTGAGCACCTCCAGGGGGAGGCTGCCACCAGCTCCCTGGGCAACGTGTGCCAGGCTCTCACCACCCTCATGGGCAACAGCTTCCTAACATCCAATTTGAATCTCCCCACTTCTAGTTTTGCTCCATTCCCCTCAGTCCTATCCCTCCCTCACACCCTCAAAAGTCCCTCCCCAGATTTCTTGTAGCCCTCTTCAGATATTGGGAGGCCACAGTTAGGTCTCCTGGGAGCCTTCTCTTCTCCAGACTGAACAACCCCAACTCTCTCAGTCTGTCCTCACAGCAGAGCAGCTCCAGCCCTCTGCTCCTCCTCGTGGCCCTTCTCTGGACACCTTCCAGCACCTCCAGATCCTTCCTGTAATAGAGGTTCCAGAACTGGACCCAGAGCTCCAGCTGTGGTCTCAGCAGAGTGGAGCTGAGGGGGAGAATCCCCTCCCTGGCCCTGCTGGCTATGCTGTTCAGACAGTTACAACTGATCAGATTTTAGGTAGGTGGAAATTATGTGGAGGAACTGGACTAAGGCAAAGTTCTGTGAATGACCACTTGGTTTTCTGACTGTATCACAGGCACTTACTTGTCAGCTGGCCAAAAACAGGTAGACTCTCCTCTCTGTCATCATATGAAGCTATTGAGACAACATACTCTATATCAGGTATGAGATCGGATAAGACAGTCTGGGTAGTGCTAGGTGAAAGAGTAAATTCTTTAGTAGGTCCATCTGCAATAAACACATCAAACAGTTAATGCAGCCTTCAAATCCAGTATCATTTAAAAAAAAAGGGTAGGGGGGAAAAGGCAACAAAATAATCAAAATTTAATCTAATTCCAACATTAAAGGCTGGAAGGGACCTCCAGAGATCATCCAGTCCAACCCCTGCCAGAGCAGCATCACCCAGGGGAATCCACACAGGAATGCATCCAGGGGGGTTGGAAAGGCTCCAGAGAAGGAGACTCCACAACCTCTCTGGGCAGCCTGCTCCAGGGCTCACTCACCCTCACACCAAAGAACTTTCTCCTCCTCTGGAGACGAAACCTTTTCTGCCCAAGTTTGTCTCCATTGCTCCTTGGCTTCTTGCTGTGCAGCACCCAAAAGAGCTTGGCCCCCTCCCCTTGACCCCCAGCCCTCAGCTCTTGAGAGACATTGATCAGATCCCTCTCAGCCTTCTCTTCTTTACACTAAACAGCCCCAGGGCTCTCAGTCTCTCTTCCCAGGGGAGATGCTCAAGACCCCTAAGCATCCACCTGGCTCTGCCTTGGACTCTCTCCAGCAGCTCTCTGTCTCTCTTCAGCTGGGGATCCCCAAAGTGGACACAGGATTACAGCTGTGGTCTCAGCAGGGCAGACTGGAGGGGGAGAAGAACCTCCCCAGCCCTGCTAGGGGAGATGCTCAAGTCCTCTAAGGATCATTTTAGAATGATACACTTTCTCTTTTTCCTGGAGTATGAATTTTGAGACATGACCCTTCAAACTAAACCGCTTTCAGGAGTGAACAAAGTTGCTGAAGTGTCTATTAATTACCAGGGAATCTGAAACTAAAATGCACAGACAAAATGTGCTATCATCTAGCAAATCCTGCTCCAGTTCTGATTCAGTATCACTTTTATACTGACAATTTCTCAAAGGAAAACAGAATTATGGCTGTCTGACACAGCCATTCTCAGGAAGTTACACAGCACTACTGCATCAAACACACTATGTTCCCCCTGGGAGAATCACAGAATGATAGTATGGTCTGAGTTGGAAGGGACCTCCAAAGGAGATCCAGTCCAAGCCCCTCTGCAGTCAGCAGGGACATCCCCAACTAGATCAGGTTGCCCATGGTCTCATCGAGCCTCACCTTGAAGATCTCCAGGGATGGAGCCTCATGGAGCCTGGTCAACCTGTGCCAGTGTTCTACCTCCCTCCTGGTGCAGAACTTGTTCCTAACATCCAAACTCAATCTGCTCTGCACTACTTTGAAGCCACTGCCCCCTGTCTGGTTCCTGCAGTCGTTTGCAAACAGTCTCTCTCCTGAGAGGTGCCCTCATTGCTGTTGATAAAGATGTGCAGGGTGAGTGCCCAGAGGCTGGAGCCAGGCTCTGCTGGGGGCTGCCCAATGCCAGCACAAGGGGCAGGGGTGGAAGCTGAGGCAGAGGAAGTGCCATGGGAAGAGGAGGAAGAATTTTTTCCATGTGAGGGTGAGGGAACCCTGGATCAGGCTGCCCAGGGGGGTTGTGGACTCTCCCTCTCTGGAGATATTCCAAACCCCAGTTGTCTGTGTTGCTGTGTGAGCTGCTCTAGGGGACCCTGCTCTGTCAGGGGGTTGGGCTGGATGAGCTTTTGAGGTCCTTTCCAGCCCCTAACATTCTGTGATTCTGTGATACCTAGCAGAACATGGAAGGAGCTACAACAGAACAGAACACAGGAAGCTTGGAGATTTAGAATTGCCTATCTTAAAGCTGTCTGAACAGAGTTGCTCCAAACTAAGTATGAAAAGCACCAGGTCTCAGGATTGCTTTAGAAATGTATTGGCAGCAGCCCTTAGCATTCTGTGATTCTGTGCAGTTAGCTGGAAGCAAAAATAAACCCAAGCCTTTAGGGGGAAAAAAAGAGACATCCACGCCAGAGCATCTTACAGAACTCACCATTGGTTGGGACCACAGTTATCCTGTAACCCACTATGGCATCTGGTGGCCTTTTCCATGACATTTGAACATTATGTTCATCTATGATTGTAAAATTCAAGTCTGACGGGGGTTAACTGCAAGAGATTTACACCGGGAGGACGTGTGAGAGTTTGCACCACCTCTGGGGCAAAGGAATCAGTCAACAAAAAGCAGCACTGAGCAAAGCCTACTAAAAAGCAAGAAAATAACTAAATAAATAAAATTGTCTTTGCATAAATTTGTTTCCAACAAATATAAAGATATGTTGTTGGAAGGGGGGAGGGGCGGGGGGAAGAGTAAAATATAAGCTGACAAAAATATGACGAAACACCACAGGGTATAGGCACTGCAGAGAGGACAGCACAGGACAGAGGTTCCTTGAGTTGCCAAGACATTCAAGAATGGCCAGCAAAATCAAGCACAAGGGGGGGGGATAAAAAACACAACAAACCAACATTTGGATACAGGTACAATGAGTTCACAGATAAATCACCACATATGCAAACGTTTCACAACACAATCAAAAGGAAAACGCTGGGGAGGGCTGGGTTGGGGGTTGGGGGTTGGGGTTGGGGTTTTTTGTCCATGCTGGGTGCAATCCGTACAGGCATGCCAAAAAAAAGGAGATCACAACCTGCTTACAACATCAGGAGATCATTTAGTACATCGAGAACACAGCACTCTGCTTGAGTAGGCAGCAAAGAATTGATCAGGTCTGGTTGTTTTATTATTATTATTATTATTATTATTATTATTATTATTATTATTATTATTATTATTATTATTTTTCAATAAGGCCTCTGCAGAGTTTTGTTTCTTATCAATTGCACTGAATCTGGAAACTTTGCAGAGGAAAAATAAATATATACATATATATATATATATATATTCTCAAGAATACAGCGGGGCAAAAGTTGGGCAGGGAGGTGGTGGAGTCACCATCCCTGGAGGTGTGTAAAAAGGGATTGGACCTGGCACTTGAAGCCATGGTTTAGTCATGAGGTGTTGGGTGATAGGTTGGACTTGATGATCTCTGAGGTGTTTTCCAGCCTTATTGTTTCTGTGATTTTATGATTGGATGCTTGGTAAAGCAATTTCTCTCAGGGCTATACATCTGAATGCATACCAATCACAAAAGTCATACATTCATTCATCATTTTAATTCCAAATCTGGAGAGCTCCACCTGTTTGTTCCTGGAAGCCACCCAAGTGGCCCACTTTGCAAAGGATTCAGGAACTAAGGGGAATGGGAGAAAGAGGGGAGTGGGAGAAAGAGGGGAGTGGGAGAAAGAGGGGAGTGGGAGAAAGAGGGGAGTGGGAGAAAGAGGGGAGTGGGAGAAAGAGGGGAGTGGGAGAAAGAGGGGAGTGGGAGAAAGAGGGGAGTGGGAGAAAGAGGGGAGTGGGAGAAAGAGGGGAGTGGGAGAAAGAGGGGAGTGGGAGAAAGAGGGGAGTGGGAGAAAGAGGGGAGTGGGAGAAAGAGGGGAGTGGGAGAAAGAGGGGAGTGGGAGAAAGAGGGGAGTGGGAGAAAGAGGGGAGTGGGAGAAAGAGGGGAGTGGGAGAAAGAGGGGAGTGGGAGAAAGAGGGGAGTGGGAGAAAGAGGGGAGTGGGAGAAAGAGGGGAGTGGGAGAAAGAGGGGAGTGGGAGAAAGAGGGGAGTGGGAGAAAGAGGGGAGTGGGAGAAAGAGGGGAGTGGGAGAAAGAGGGGAGTGGGAGAAAGAGGGGAGTGGGAGAAAGAGGGGAGAAAGAGGGAGAAAGAGGGGAGTGGGAGAAAGAGGGGAGTGGGAGAAAGAGGGGAATGGGAGAAAGAGGGGAATGGGAGAAAGAGGGGAATGGGAGAAAGAGGGGAATGGGAGAAAGAGGGGAATGGGAGAAAGAGGGGAATGGGAGAAAGAGGGGAATGGGAGAAAGAGGGGAATGGGAGAAAGAGGGGAATGGGAGAAAGAGGGGAGAAGAAAGAGGGGAGAAGAAAGAGGGGAGAAGAAAGAGGGGAGAAGAAAGAGGGGAGAAGAAAGAGGGGAGAAGAAAGAGGGGAGAAGAAAGAGGGGAGAAGAAAGAGGGGAGAAGAGGATTAACCAGGTTGGAGAAGACCTTTGAGATCATTGAGTCCAACCTATCACCCAACACCATAAAAATGTCTGCAATTTGCTGAAATAGTTGAAGTTTGGGGGAAATAAAACAAGATTCCACCAGTTTACACCAGGCTGCTGTAGGAGTTTCAGAGGTGTAAACCATTCCTTTTCACCTTCCCTTTGCAGCAGGCGGTACCCATACTAGGAGTGGCATTTTACACATCAAAATGCCAGTATGGTTCCACACAACACAGTGGTTAATTATGAAAAGACAACATCGAAAGTGTATTTATGGACATTTATTTTCACAGGACCTATGGGAAACAGCAAAAGAAGGGCACCAGTGATCTGAACAAATGACTGCAAATCGAACTCCTACGAGCTGATGACAGAAGTAACCGAGCAGTACAGGAAGAAAACAGTTCACACAGGGCTGGCTTGCAGCATCATGCAGATGGAGATGAGATGTTGATGATTATTTTGGTTTAAGCTTCCCACGATGGACAAAAGCCTCCATGTACAAGGTCCATTACACAAATGAATATTTTATAATGATATTCTCCTTGTCAGCTTCATGCTGGCTCATGCAGTAATTTGCTGACTCACTGTCAGTGCATGGTAGGTGTATTATATACTATCCTTTAAACAGCTCTACAAAGTAAGATTAGATTCAGCCATACTCATCACAGAATCACAGGATCAACAAGGTTGGAAAAGACCTCAGAGATCATCAAGTCCAAACTATGACCTAACACCTAACACCTCCTGACAACCAAACCATGGCTCCAAGTGCCACATCCAAGCCTTTTTTGAACACTTCCAGGGATGGTGACTCCACCACCTCCCTGGGCAGCACATCCCAAGGGCCAATCTCTCTTGCTGGGAAGAACTTTCTCCTCACCTCCAGCCTGAACCTCCCCTGGCACAGCTTGGGACTGTGTCCTCTTGTTCTGGTGCTGGCTGCCTGGGAGAAGAGACCAACCCGCACCTGGCTACGGCCTCCCTTCAGGTAGTTGTAGACAGCAATAAGGTCTCCCCTGAGCCTCCTCTTCTGCAGGATGAACACCCCCAGCTCCCTCAGCCTCTCCTCATAAAGCTGTGCTCCAGACTCCTCCACAGCCTCATTGCCCCTTTCTGGACACATTCAAGTATCTCAATGTCCTCTCCTTGCTATGTACTCTCCTTACCTACTTGTGAGACCATTTTGCAGGCATTTGAAATAAAGAGGTCTTCCCTGTTTCCTGGAAGATCTCCATCAGAGGTCAGATATGTTATTATTTCATCCTTTTTTCCCACTCATCAACATAATTTAAAGAGCAGACAAAGAAATCAATGCTGGAATGTCGGGGTTGGACCTGATGATCTCTGGAGGTGCCTTCCAACCTCTAATGTACTGTGATAGTGTATATTTGGGTTAAAATAAAGAAACCACTTGTCCAATTGCAGTAGGTAATATTGAGCTCAGAAACAACAAAACCAAACCAACCTGTCAACCAATTGTGCAGGTTTGGGGTATTTTTCTTTTCCTTTGAATTTACTGTCATTTGCAACCATAGGATAATATGGCTTTGTAGTACTGATGCCACAGGTAACACTAGTGCTGGAGTGAATGTTATTTCTCCTACTGTCCATACACAGGCAGTGAGATTAGACCATTAACCTGCATGCACAGTTCTATCAACCATTCCATTCAGGAGCATCAAGATGCTAGAGAGACAGCACAGGGGTAGCTCCTTAGTAACCAGCATCATGCAGCAAACACCAGGTTAGGAGTAAACTACCCCGAGGTGATCAGAATATCATTATAAAATACTGGCTCAGTAGCAATGGCTCAGGACAAATTTAATGCAAAGGCAGAGACAACTGACCTGAGCATGCTTTCAATTAAAAAATAAATAAATAAATGAAAATCAAGTACATGGAAGTTAAAAAATAAAAACAAAAACATAGCACCACCAACCTTGGAAGTAAATTGGGGCATGTTGCAGCAGAGGCTTTAGGCTTTAGCTGCTGAAGGGCAGCAGCAGCCCAGCTTGTTGATATCCAAATGATGGGATTCCAGATAAACTGAAAAAAACTGACTGTGAGGAAAAGTCTTGAGCATTTTAAAGGGACTCCAATCATCCTTTTCAGCAAAATACAAGTGAGGGTCTTGGCAGGCAACGAGAGCAGTACATCGATACTCGAGCGACGTAGCCGTGCGTCCAGGGGTTCTCAGCCTTCAAGGGTAAGAACAGCGCTGCAGGGGACCTCAGAAAGTCCCCTCGGCCATCCCACGGCCAAAACTCGACCAGCCATCCCATGTCACTCCTGACATGGTTGGTCAGATCATCCTCAAAGGCTTCCACTGCTGGCAAGACAGCCAGCTGCCCACAGAAATTGCTCCAAAGCTTCACTCCCTTTATCATCACAAAGTCAATCCCAACCTTCATCTTTGCTACTGCACTTCGAATCCATTCAGTCACAGCCTGTGGCTGGCTTATCACTGAGTCACAGAAACATTCAGGTTAGAAAAGACCCTCAGGATCACCATCCCAACCATTAACCTTACTCTACAAGGGTCAGCCCTAAACCACAGCCCCAAGCACCACAGCCAAACCACCTTCAGACAGAGCCAGCCTTGGGGACTCCACCACCTCCCTGCCCAGCACATCCCAAGCCCTGACCATTCTTTCCCTGAAAACATTTTTCCTAGTGTCCACTCTAATCCTACCCAGTGGCAGCTTGAGGCTGCTCCCTCTTGTTCTGTCACTAATTCCCTGGGAGAAGAGAGCAGCAGCAGCCTCTCCACAACCTCCTTGCAGGGAGCTGGAGACAGCCAAGAGATCTCCCCTCAGCCTCCTCTCTTGCACACTAACCATCCCCAGCTCCTTCAGCCTCTCTCCAGCAGATTTCTTCTCTAGGCCCTTCCCAGCTTCCTTGCCCTCCTCTGCCCTGGCTCCAGCACCTCCACAGCCCTTGGCTTTCTTGGCCACCTGGGCACACTGCTGGCTCCTCTTCAGCTGCTTCTCCATCAGCACCCCCAGGTCCCTTTCTGCCAGCAGCTTTCCAGCCACACTGCCCGAAGCCTGGAGCCTTGCTTGAGGTTGTTGTGCCCCAGGGCAGGACCTGGAACTTGGCCTGGTTAATGTTCCTCCTGGTAACCTTGGCCTGGTAACACTGGCCATGGATCCAATCTATCCAAGTCCCTCTGCAGAGCCTCCCTACCCTGGTGCAGATCACCACTGACACCTGACTTGGTGTCACCTATAAACTCATCGCTGACACACTCTGTGTCTTCATCAAGGTCATCAATAAAGATGTGAAACAGAAGTGGTCCCAACACTGAGCCCTGAGGAACAGCACTTGTGATCTCCTCTTGGCTCTTTGTGAGCACGGATGGGGGAGGGATACGTGACAGACAGAGATCTTGGTGTGAGGACAGACAGAGATCTTGGTGTGAGGACACACAGTGAACGCACTGGAGTATGGCAGTGCTGGACTAAAAAGGCAAGAGACAGCTTGAAATGCAGAGCATTAAAACACAGCATCACACACGAGAAGTCTAAGCTGAGAGAGAGCCACCAGAGGAGTTGCAAACTAAACCAAGAAGAATTTCACTGTCAAAGAGCAAAAACGCCAAGCACGAGGACAGATTTGCTTCCTTGTCCAGGGTAAACAAACAGCTTCCCCAGTGAAATGCCATGAATGCATTTAGACTGCATGTTGGTTTTACCCCCTCTGCTGCTACAGAGAGCAGCCAGCTAGAAGACCCTGCACTGCCCAGGGGAGGAAGCTCAGGCTCTGCAGGAAAGCTCAACCACCGTTCCTGCTGCTCACCGCCCTGCCAACAGCAGCAGAGCACAGCTCTCACGAAGCACTCGCAGAGCAGCTGTGATGCTGGTGAAGAACCAGTTTCATCCTGGAAGATTCAAGAATCTATGTACAGCAGTATTGGATAAACAGCAAATCTGCTCCCAGGGGAGGCTGAAAGAAATGAAAGCCAAAGGAAGGCAGAAAAATAGAACTAAGCATTTCCTTCCCTCTGCTTTCACTCCATCTTACAGAGACATTCATTCAGGTTGGAAAAGACCCTCAAGATCACCTAGGCCAACCCAGAACCCTACTCTGCAAGGCTCACCCCTAAACTACAGCCCCAAGCACCACAGCCAAACCCCCTTCAGCCAGCCTTGGGCACTCCACCACCTCCCTGCCCAGCACATCCCAAGCCCTGACCACTCTGGTGCCTAAGCTCCACTCTGAACCTCCCCAGGGGCAGCTTGAGGCTCTTCCCTCTCCTTCTCTCACTAATGCCCTGGCAGAAGAGAGCAGCAGCAGCCTCTCCACAACCTCCTTGCAGGGAGTTGCAGACAGCCAGGAGGTCTCCCCTCAGCCTCCTCTCTTGCACACTAACCATCCCCAGCTCCTTCAGCCTCTCTCCAGCCCTTCCCAGCTTCCTTGCCCTCCTCTGCCCTGGCTCCAGCACCTCCACAGCTCTCTGCCATTGAGCTGCCCAAAACTGGACACAGCACTCGAGGTGTGGCCTCCCCAGAGCTGAGTCCCAGGGCACAATCACCTCTTCCCACCCTCTATCAACAGTCTTTACAGTATCACAGTATCACCAAGGTTGGAAGAGACCTCAAAGATCATCGAGTCCAACCTGTTACCACAGACCTCGTGACTAGACCATGGCACCAAGTGCCATGGTACCACATCAAACTGCCCTCTCCCTTACCCTCCTGTTGTATTTTCATCCCATCAGGTGTCTACTCACACCTCAGGGAACAAAAATTCAACTGCATCTCTTGTGAATCCTACACGGAGAGCCAAAGGAACAAACAAAAAACCAAAACCAAACCAAAGCCACAGACAAAATCATTAACAAAAGACAGAGGAAAGACCGGGGAGGGGAGAGGGGGGAGAGAGCTTTGCTACAATGTGATATGAAAGATGGAAAAACATAGGCTAAAGGACAGGAGAAAGTCAGTTCAGCTGACAGGATTTAAGCTGCAACCATACCACAACTAAAGCAAAGAAGATCCAGCGTGCAATTTACCAGACTGAATCACAAGATTGAGTCACAAAATGGACACAGTGCAGAAGGGTGACCTGCAGACAGAACAAAAACACACTGCAAAGGAAAAGAAACCCTGTGAAAGCAATTCCCACCAGGCACTGCTGGCTTTGAACCTTCCATTTTCAGCACCACTACTTCTCACTTCTTTTTCAGCACCACTATTTCTCACTGCACTCCCTGCTCCAGACACTTCTCCCTTACTTCAAAACCCTGGAGCCATGAGGCACTTCTCATAGGAACCTGATCACTCCAAACCAGGTGCTGAGTTTAATACACACCTCTGAACGTAGAGTAATGCAGGTCGTGCCCAGGAGCACTCATGAGATCAGGCTTTGTCCACTCTTTTGCTCAGTTTTGGTGCATCCTTCAACATCAGATCTAAACAAGCTTGGCCAGTTTGTCTGGCAACATGTCTGGTTTTGTTCTAATCACTGTGTGCTTCTCCCAACACATCTTTGTAGCTTCCATTAACCCATCTCAAGCCATGGCTGGTTTAGCCCACATTACAGCTAAGTAAAACACCTTCATTCCCATTCTGAAAGAATAGGATGGAAGGGAATGGAAGGAATGGAAGGAAATGGAATTAACCAGGTTGGAAAAGACCTTTGAGATCATCAAGTCCAACCTACCACCCAACACCATCTAATCAACTAAACCATGGCACCAAGTGCCTCATCCAGCCTCCTCCTAAACACCTCCAGGGATGGTGACTCCACCACCTCCCTGGGCAACACATTCCAATGGCCAATAACTCTTTCTGTGAAGAATGTCTTCCTAACATCCAGCCTGAACCTCCCCTGGCACAGCTTGAGATCCTCCATGCATGCAGTAGCGGTGCAGGACATCTGCAACATCACTTCCAGTGAGCTCCCTCCCTCCTAAGATGGGGGAGAGCACACAAACAACATCCACTCCCTTCCTCCATCAGAACTTTCTCTGCTTTCTCTGGCATGGAGGTCCTGCATTTCAAATGCAACTCTGAAATGACTTCAAATGACCTTCTTTGGTTCCTCAGCCAACAACAACGCAAGGCGAGGAGGCAGGAGGCTGATTCTCCCCTAGGGTGAGCAGATGTTGCACTCCAGGCAGAAATGTCATCTTTTCCCAGGAAGCCACTAGCATTTACATCTGTGGGCCCCAAGCAAGCGCTGCTGTGGAGGGGCAAACACCCCAGAGACGTTCCTGATGCACTGTGCTTTTAGCAGCCGTCAGCCAAGGTGACGAGGTCCAGACACAGGGGCTTGCAGCAGGCCATGATCAGAGAATTTGACTCAGCTCAATACAGAATGAGAAAGAAGAGGGTGTTTTCTTTTTAAATGGATTATTGACACTGGCTTCTGGTTTATTTCCAGCAAATCTGGAGGAGTTCACACTCGATGGCATCAGTTCCCAGAGGTCAGATGAAGTCATTTCAGCACAGTACCTTCAGCATCTCTGTTTTCCCCAGGATGGTTACTGTGACCAGAGCCCTGCAGCTTGCACAGAGGATGACAGGGAAGCTTTGCCCCTAAACCTGCTGTTAATCCAACAGAGAGGAAAATGTACCAGGGCCTGGCCATTTGGAGCCGTGCTGTGGTGAGGGTGGCAAGCACTAAGGGTCTGCCCAGGCTGTTATCCCTGCAGCTAGAGGCAGAGCACTGCCACTGGCTGACAGTGACCTCAACCTCCAGAGAGACTGGTCCAGGGCCCTGCGAGGGGAGGAGGAGAGGGGGGAAAAAAGCCTCTTTGGGAGTGACAGCACCACATGAATGTCGGAGCCTCGAATCCCTACCCACCACAGAAAGTCACACAATCAAGCAGCTTGGAAGAGACCTCCAAGAGCATCTCCCCAGGTATGTCTTCTACATCAGATCCACCACGGCGGCCAAAGAGTTCCAAAGGGAGGGTGCAGCCACCCCAGAGCTCAGCCGGGGGTCGCCCCGCCGAGCAGGGGAGGCTGAAATGCCACAGGCTGGCAGGGCAGAGGCGAGGGGGTCCGGCCGGGACAAAACACACAGGCGCAGGGAGCCAAACTCTGTTGGAGCATTTTATTTCAGACCTGCGGGTTGTCGGTTTGCTTTCTCAACACAGCTAAACGAGACTCCACGGCACAGAGCCAAGCCATTCCTGGTGGGTCAGCGGGGCGGCAGCAGCGCAGGTCCCGGCCGCGCCGGGCTGGCCGCCAGCCGCGGCGGTGGCCGTGGGCTCCTCGGGGCGCTGTGCCCGGGCGGCCACGGCAGGCAGCCTGCATCCTGTCTGTGGGGCGGTGTGGACAGCACACCAGAGAGACAGAGAGAGGGAGCTACGGGCCGGCTGCCTAGCCGGGAGAAACAGAGCACAGAAGGAGCTGGGCAAGGAAGGAGAGGCGTTTCTCTGAAGGAGAGAAAGAGAGAAGGTGAAGTAGTCACACTCAAAAACGGAGAGGGAGAGAGCCAGTAGCTCAAGGCTGGTTGGGAGGTTTGCCGGTGTGGGGGGCGCTGGGAGGAAGGGGGCAGGGAGGGGAAGGTTACCTTCAGCCTCGATGGAGGAGAGGAGGGCGGCTGCACACAGAGCAGCAACTGCCGAGCACAGCGCTGTCTTCATTTCTGCCCTTTCAGATCACAACAACATGAATGAATCTGCAGTGATGGAGAGGGGAGGGGGGAGAAGGGAGACAGGAGAAGGAAATGATACGCGTGGATTAGAGGATTGCGTGGGTGTATTCATGAAACACACACACACCAAAAAAAAAAAAAGAGGCACCGTGGAATTCACTTTGTTCCCTCATCCCCAGCCCCCACCCGCGGGACCAGGTTGAAATCTCTAGACTTGAAATCCACCCAAGACGCTGACAGATCTGCAATGACTAACTGGAGAGTCTCGTCTCAAAATAATGTGCCTTTTATTGCTGAACCCTTTCCAATCACGGTAAGCACACGTGGCTTTAACCTGGCTGGGGTTAATTCGATCGGGGAAGGGGCGGCGAAGGTCCTTGCCTCCTCCGCACAGGCAGGAGCCAGGAGGGAGCTCCATGACTTCATCGCTGAGCGTGGTGATGGCTAATTCAGAGGTCATTCCTGCCTTGGATTAACTAAATGTCTCTTTCAGATGGGGGGGCGGATTTTATTCGGTTCCTTTTTCATGACTGTTGAAGCACTTAGTTAGCTATGTTTTAGTGCTCCCAGGGCACTTTGGAAACTGTAATAAAACTTTTCTTTTCTTCCCCCCCCCCCCCCCCCCGCCTACAGCTATGCTATTCTTCATTGCTGGAAGTTCTGAAATAGATTCTACAGCAGTGTATGTAAGACACGGCTGAAACCTGACACGTCTGTCTAGCCACGATGTTTCAACATCTGATAATTCATTTACACGTCCTGAGAGAAAATAGATTTGAAACACATCGTGAAAATCAGACAGGCAAAAAAAAAAACCTAAAGACTCTCACAATTGCTGCAGGCTGTCTAGCAAAATAGGTGGGATTAGACCAAGTTAGTGGTTCCTAATTGCAAGCAGCTCTGCCTTCATAACTGTATGCTCTAGGTCACGTCAAATCATTCCTCCGTTCCTCCAGCAAAACTTCCACATTATTTCCTTGGCCAAGCAAAAGGCTAAGTATGAGCAGCGCTCGCTGCACAGGCTCCTAAGAGTTTCCAAAGTCTGAATTTTTCTGTCTGGGGAAGTAGGGGAGGGGTAATTCATTTGAATAAAGTCACAAATGCACCATATATCATGCTTAGGCTGGAGGGGAGAGAATTCCAAAAAGCAATTAGGCAACAGATTTGAATCGGGAAGATGCCAAGAGCAAACCAAAAGAACAATACATAAATCATTAGCCTGCAGAAACAGCTTGAAGAGGAAAATTGTATTCTTTTGCCATCTGGAGAACCAAACAGCACGGTACATTTAGTGGGTAGATGCTAGGGAGATCCAGGAATTTCCTGGTTACTGGTACTGAAGTTAACAGGCTGCCTTCTGGGCAGCTGTATATCCAAGTGCCCTCGCTGCACACAGAATTACCAAGAGCTTGAAGAAAAACTGAGCAACGGTTTCGGTCCAACAGTTCCTCCAGCACAATGCTATAATTGACCATAACGACTCCCTGACACTTAACACGAGAAGACCAAGGTTAACGCTAAACAGTCCTGAAAGCTCCGAAGCCGTATTGCTGCCCTGCGTGGGAAATGGCTGTCCCCAAACACATCTGCCACATTCTGCAGGAGTTTAAGGGTTGCCTAAAAATCAGCGCGAATTGACTTTTCTCCTGGAAATGCTGTGTGGGCTTGGAGTGCCATCTTTTGATCCTCTGAAAGAGCAAAATAAATTAATCCCCTCTCAAAGGCATCTCTCGAGTTCACTACTGCTCCAGGTCTACCTGATACACATTTTTCTTTCACGGAACAAAACGTCTCGGGCAAAGCATTCATTTGCCCGCCTAGAAACACTTTGCTTCCCTCTTGCAAACGCGGGTGTGTGAAAGAAAACCTGGAAGGTCCTCTCGCTGGCTCGGCAGGGACACAAGCAGGCTTTGTGTCCAGACTAAAGGTTTTCCCATTGATCTTTAGAGACCAGACAAAAAAACCCCGACGCAACCCTACTCTTTCACCAGTGCCGATCCCATCTCATGCTAATTCAACCTACACACACCTAGCCAAAGCATTTCCAAGGCACACTTGTGCATGACGTTAACCACTTTCGAGAAGAAAAAGAAATCACCTAAACGGAAAAGCAAATAAATAAACCACAGGGGAAACCCAGTATCAAAGGCTGGGGGCTAAAAAAGAAAAGCAACCTAGAAACAAGAGCAAGCATCACCGGCAGCTGCACGCCCAAGGGAGGGAAGAGAGCTCCTGCCAAAGCCTCAGCGGTAGCGTGCCCGCAGGCGTCCTGAGCGCTGACAGCGGGATCCTCCGGCCGGGACACCGCCGCCGGGGCCGGGACACCGGCGCCTGCCCCTGCACATCTGCCCAGGCACCGTCCTCTGGCAGAGCCCAAGGCCGGCAGCCCGCCGGGCTCCGCCGTGCCTTCCCGGGCAGCCGGCAGCCCCTCGGGGCGCGCTGCCCTGCGCCTCTCTCTCCTCCGCCCTTTCGGCCTCACGGCTGCGAGCCGGCTCCGACATGCCCAACGCACCCACTGACACACACAAGCTCCTTCTCCTTCCCGTGTCAGCCTTCAACCAAGCGCTGCTAATCTCAGCCTCGAGTGCATCGGAAGGGGCTGCGTGCGCGGTGCCTGCGGACAGGTACCGGGGGGACGTCCGAGGGAAGGGCAGGGGATCCCCGCTCCTGCGCGGACACAGACCTTCAGGGATGGCTGCAGAGCGCAGGGGTCGGTGACGGAGCAGCTCCTGCGGCAGCTCCTCCAGCTGCAGCCGTCGGACCTGGATAAAGGGAGGAGGAGGAGAAAGGATGAAGCTCCGGGGGCACCTTGTGGAGGGAGCGGCAAGTAGCAGCGCTGGCGAAGGAGCAGCAGAAGCAGCGGCAATAGCTGAGCGCAGAGGAGGCTCTTCGGTTCCTGTAGCTCCCGGTGCAAGGGGTCCGTCTGGGAAGACTTGCCTTCTCCAAGTGGGAAGAGCCTCTTCTCAATCTGCTACTTAATAGAGGGCTGTTCCCAGCTCTCGATTTACCCTCGTAAGCGGTTACGAAACTGCAGGGAAGGTGGACTGCTGCCACCGGGTGATATATGCGCTACTCTGCTCCAGCAAGGAAGGGGATCCACTTCTGGAAACTGGCGCATACCTCCGCGCATTCCTGCTGCATGAGGCGGGCGGCCGCCGCGGCAGCGAGCCCAGGCGCAGGGGCCCGGCCCGCCGCCCCCTCCCTCCCCTCGGCTTCCCAAACCGGGGAGGGGACACGGGAGGGCAGTGGAAAAACTGAATCCCAGGGAACGCCGGCGCGGAGGGTGTCCCCATGCGAGGGTTTCTACGCAGTCACCTTCCCCTTCCCTCTGACGGCCCTCGACGGAGTCGCGGCTGACCCGCGGGGCAGCCTTGCAGAGAAGCGCTGGCAGCCCCAGTGCGGTGGATGGGAGCCTCGGGGCAAAGAGATTAAAGTCATTTTGACACGGTTCAGGTGTGCCTGGTCTCCACCCAAAGCAGCCTACATACATCAAACCATTCCCCTCCCCGCAGAGGTGTTTTGCTTCGAGCACAAAGCGCCTCCAGTGCCCGGTGCCGCCCGCAGCGGGGCGGGCAAAGCTCCCCGGGCAGAGGGGACGGGACGCAAGCCCCGTCAGCCTTCCCCTTTAACTCTGTAGGCAAGCCCCCTTCCGTGGCCCCTATCTGAAGCCGTGTGCCTTCGAAAGAAGTGCACCTTCCAAAACCGGGTAGCCCGCCGGGAGGGAGGCTCCGCGAGGCTCTGCGAGGCTCTATCGCCGCTTGCTCCTGGGAGCTCGCCCGTGGTACCCGGCGTGTCTCGGCCTCAGCAGCGCGCCGTGCCTTGAGGGTGACACGGTGGGACACAGTCCCAGGGGAGGAGGGTGGCCCAGACGCGGCCATGCAGAGTTTACAGGGGTTCCTCGCTTGCCCCAGAGCCACTGCCGGCTCCGCGGTGCCGCGGATGTCTACTCCCGCGACCGTGGGGAGATGCCACCTCCAGTAACGCTCTCGGAACAGCCTCCTTCAGGCTAACATACAGGTGTTACTGTCCCCACGGAGCGCGTTGTTTCCCGCCCCCTCGGAACGAGTCCGTAGGCTCGGGCCGGGGAACAGAGTAAGGCTAGAAGCGGGGGCGGGCAGACAGGGAGGGCGGCAAGCCGCGGGTGCCCGACGGCTGCGGTCCCGCTCGCCCCGGCCCAGCAGCGCCACCGCGGCGCCATTCGCGGGACACGAGCGCCCCCATGTGGCGGAGGGAGGACAGCAACGGCCGAGCGACCGTCACCCAGCCGAGCTTTCCGTGGGAAAGCGACGAGAAGGAAAAGTAGGATCACAGAATCACAGAATCAGCCAGGTTGGAAGAGACCTCCAAGATCATCAAGTCCAACTGATCACCTAACACTAACTAATCAACCAGACCATGGCACTAAAGTGCCTCATCCAGGCTTTTCTTAAACACCTCCAGGGACATCGACCCCACCACCTCCCTGGGTAGCCCATTCCAAGAGGCAACCTCTCTCTCTCTGAAGATTTCCTCCTAATATCCAGCCTGAACCTCCCCTGGTACAACTTGAAACTGTATCACTTCATTCTGTTGCTCATTGCCTGGGAGAAGAGACCAACCCCGCCCGGCTACAACCTCCCTTCAGGTAGTTGTAGACAGCAATAAGGTCTCCCCTGAGCCTCCTCTTCTCCAGGCTAAACAGCCCCAGCTCTCTTAGCTACTCCTCCTAGGTCAGGTTGTTTGGGGCTCTGACCAAACTGATCTAGTTGAAGATGAGGGCTTGGAAGAGATGACCTTTTAAAGTCCTTTCCAACCCAAACCATTCTATGACTCTGCAGTGTGTTGATGGAAGCAATTGTCTCTCCTGAACCAAGTGGAGGTTGCCTTTCTTTCTGTATCACAGCAGCTGTCTTTGTGAGACCCCAAATGCTAAAAACACAGTGATAGCCAGAAGACTGTCCCCCTCTACTCCACTCTGCTGAGACCCCACCTGGAGCACTGGGTCCAGTTCTGGAGCCTCTGTGCGAGGAAGGATCTGGAGGGGCTGGAAGGTGTCCAGAGAGGGCCACGAGGAGGAGCAGAGGGCTGGAGCTGCTCTGCTGTGAGGACAGACTGAGGGAGTTGGGGTTGTGCAGTCTGGAGAGGAGAAGGCTCCCAGGAGACCTCATTGTGGCCTTCCAGGATCTGAAGGGGGCTCCAAGAAAGCTGGGGAAGGACTTTTGAGGGTGTCAGGGAGTGACAGGACTGGGGGGAATGGAGCAAAACTAGAAGTGGGGAGATTCAGATCCGATGTGAGGAAGAAGTTCTTCCCCATGAAGGTGGTGAGAGCCTGGCACAGGCTGCCCAGGGAGGTGGTGGAAGCCTCCTGCCTGGAGGTGTTTGCAGCCAGGCTGGATGTGGCTATGAGCAGCCTGCTGCAGTGTGAGGTGTCCCTGCCCATGGCAGGGGGTTGGAACTGGCTGAGCCTTGAGGTCCCTTCCAGCCCTGACAATTCTTTTATTCTAGGACATGCACTGGCATTTCCAGACCCTTTGGAAGTGAGTCAGCCACTCTTCTGGACAGGGCACAGCTTCAGCTGTCTGGTACTGATAAAATGCACTTTCCAAAATCAACATCTCCTCTGCTGATAAACTTGCAGATGCTCCTGACCTGTTAACCCCTTTGCCCAGCTGTTGAGTTGGATTTTGTGTTCTCTTAAGGCATTTTTGACACGAGGAAGTTCATTTCCTCCTATCCATACCTGATGTGTTAAAGGAGAGTGTTTAAAGGTACAGGGCTGCCTTTAAATTTTGCATTTAATTTCCCAAACAGACTCACCAGGATCTGCAGTTTCAGAAGGCTGGGCATCAGGGACTACAATGAAATGCCCTTCCACTGGAAGGGAGTTGATGCAGGTGAGGTATTGTTATCCCTTGTGCACTCTGATGGGATTTTTTCACTAAGCTCTGGGGCTGGTGAGTCTGGAGAAGAGAAGGCTGAGAGGGGATTTGATCCAATGCCTATCAGTACCTGAGGGCTGAGGGTCAAGGGGAGGGGGCCACACTCTTTTGGGGGCTGCACAGCAAGAAGCCAAGGAGCAATGGAGACAAACTTGAGCAGAGAAGGTTTCATCTCCAGAGGAGGAGAAAGTTCTTTGTTGTGAGGGTGAGGAGCCCTGGAGCAGGCTGCCCAGAGAGGTTGTGGAGTCTCCTTCTCTGGAGCCTTTCCAAGCCCACCTGGCTGCATTCCTGTGTGGATTCCCCTGGGTGATGCTGCTTTTGGCAGGGGGGTTGGACTGGATGACCTCTGGAGGTCCTTTACAACCTCTAAGGTTCTGTGATACTGTGACTTGTTTCATCACAGGATAACTGAGATGTTTGTGCTGACAGTTAAAATCATTTAATGCAAATAATGAGGACGGGGGGAAAACCATATTACTTTTTTTGAAGGTTAAATCACTCAGAAGAATGATTTTTAAGCACTTAGATGGGTTTGGGCTGTATCTACAGCTGTATTTGCAAGAGTGCAGAGTGAAACCAGTGGGTGTCTCAGGGGTGCAGGGATCTCCTGGGCTGTCCCTCACAGCCCCAGGTGCTGCTGAGGGGACCCTCAGCTGACCAGCTTTGCTTCATTTCTTGCTGTGAAACGAGACTCAGAGCCAGCAAGAGCAAACAACTCAGAGAGCAGCAGCATTTCATTCTTATCTTGGAGTCTGTGCTCTAACCATCCTAACTATGTGCCTCCTGAGATCTCTTGCACGTCCAATACCCCGATGAACCCAGCGTGTAGGCTTCCATACCTCACAGGAATTGGGGTTGTTTTTGATCAGCTCTGTTGCTATGTACATTCACAGGCTGAGTGCAGAGTAATGTGATGCAGAAAGCATTTCTGAAATGCATAAACATTTACTAACACTCTCCTGTCTGCTTGTTTCTTAGGCAAGCATTAAACATGTTAAGACCATGCAATCCACTTCTGCAATTGTCTTTGCTACCTGAGCTGAATCCATTGATGCAGTAACAATTTAAATATAGCTACAACAGCAACATTCCAATCTTTTAATTCACATTTGCACTGTAAACCATATGGCCAGTTTCTGGAGTAACAGTATGGCCAGACTCTTTATGGATGATCTGCACGAGGGGACTGAGGCCACCATCAGTAAGTTTGCAGATGACACCAAGCTGGGGGCAGGAGTTGATCTGTTAGAGGGTGGGAGAGCTCTGCAGAGGGACCTTGCCAGGCTGGACAGATGGGCAGAGGCCAACAGAGGATGGCATTTAGTAAGTCCAAGTCCTGGGTTCTGTACTCTGGCCACAACAACCCCAGGCAGTGCTACAGGCTGGGAACAGAGTGGTTGAGAGCAGCCAGGCAGAGAGGGACTTGGGGGTACTGGTTGACAGTAGGCTGAAGATGAGCCTGCAGTGTGCCCAGGTGGCCAAGAAGGCCAATGGCATCCTGGCCTGCATCAGGAACAGTGTGGCCAGCAGGAGCAGGGAGGTCATTCTGCCCTGTGCTCAGCACTGCTGAGGCCACACCTTGAGTCCTGTGTCCAGCTCTGGGCTCCTCAATTTAAGAAGGACATTGAGAGACTTGAATGTGTCAAGAGAAGGGCAACGAGGATGGGGAGGAGAGGCTGAGGGAGCTGGGGTTGCTTAGCCTGCACAAGAGGAGGCTCAGGGAGACCTTCTTGCTCTCTACAACTCCTTGAGGGGAGGTTGTAGCCAGGTGGGGGTTGGTCTCTTCTCCCAGGCACCCAGCACCTGAACAAGAGGACACAGTCTCAAGCTGTGCCAGGGGAGGTTTAGGCTGGAGGTGAGGAGAAAGTTCTTTCCAGCAAGAGAGATTGGCCCTTGGGATGTGCTGCCCAGGGAGGTGGTGGAGTCACCATCCCTGGAGGTGTTCAGAAAAGGCTTGGATGTGGCACTTGGAGCCATGGTTTAGTTGTCAGGAGGTGTTAGGTATTAGGTCATAGGTTGGACTTGATGATCTCTGAGGTCTTTTCCAACCTGATTGATGATTCTGTGATTCTAAATGTGTGAGGGTAACATTGCAGATAACCAGGAACTGCTCAGAAATGTTGAACTGCTTTTGGGTCCAGAGTAACCTTTTACCTTTTTGTTGTTTCCTCAGGCTGCATTGCCAGGGCAGAATAAACCAGGATGTTCTGCATTTCAGCACTGCAAACCTTGAATATCATTTCCATGTGGCTGTCACTCTAGAGGTGGCCTCTGTGGCTTCCTGGCAGTTGGTTGCCTGTGCCTTACACAAGAATATGGTAAATGCCTTGTTCCTTCCTATTTATATATAGGTGGTGGAAGCCTCCTGCCTGGAGGTGTTTGCAGCCAGGCTGGATGTGGCTGTGAGCAACCTGCTGTAGTGTGAGGTGTCCCTGCCCGTGGCAGGGGGTTGGGACTGGAAGATCCTTGAGGTCCCTTGCAGCCCTGACACCTCTGTGATTCTTTATGTCCCTGAGTTTATGTTTTGCACACAGGGAGGATCAAAAAAAAAAGTGTCAGCTCTTTGAACATTAAACAATAAATAAACTCAGCAGTAAGTGGTGTTATGCAGGGAAAACTGCTGCTACCCAGCAACTTACCTTCAATGGCCTGGTTGAGGGCAGTGAGAGCACCCTCAGCAATTCACTGATGATACCAAACTGGGGGGTGTGGGGGTGTGTGTGTGTGACTGACCCCTGCCAGGCTGTGCTGGCATCCCAGCAGAGCTGGACAGGCTGAGAGCTGCCTGCAGGCAAACCTCAGGGAGTTCAACAAGGACAAGTGCAGGGTCCTGCTTCTGAGCAGGAACAACAGCAGGCACCAGGACAGGGTAGAGGCTGCCCTGCTGGAGAGCAGCTCCATGGAGAAAGACCTTGGAGGGCTGGGGGGCAGCAAGTTCTTCATGGGACAGCAATGTGCCCTGGGGGCCAAGAGAGCCAAGGGGAGCCTGGGGGGCAGCAAGAGAAGTGTGGCCAGCAGGGCTGGGGAGGTTCTGCTGCCCCTCTGCTCTGCCCTGCTGAGAGCACAGCTGCAATCCTGTGGCCACTTTGGGGCTCCCCAGTTCCAGAGAGACAGAGAGCTGCTGGAGAGAGTCCAAGGCAGAGGCAGGAGGATGCTTAGGGGACTTGAGCATCTGCCCTGGGAAGAGAGACTGAGAGCCCTGGGGCTGTTGAGTCTGGAGAGCAGAAGGCTGAGAGGGATCTGATCAATGTCTCTCAGGAGCTGAGGGCTGGGGGTCAAGGGGAGGGGGCCAAGCTCTTTTGGGTGCTGCACAGCAAGAAGCCAAGGAGCAATGGAGACAAACTTGAGCAGAGAAGGTTTCATCTCCAGAGGAGGAGAAACTTCTTTGTTGTGAGGGTGAGGGAGCCCTGGATCTCTGGAGGTCCCTTCCAGCCTCTAGTGTACTGTGGTACTGTGGCACCTACACCTAGCTGGGCTGTACTTGGCTGCTCAGTCAGTCACTGCATTGGTCACTGCAGTGTATCTACATTAAACATTGTCTTTGTAGAGTGCTTTAGGAGGCTCATTTGTTCCTTCCAACACCAAGCACAGCCTTGCCAGGGTGGTGGGGTTTTTTAATCCCTACTAAATCACTCTTAAAGCCATTATTGCCCAGTGGTTATGTCTGCAGCCATAAAACACAGAAGAACAAAATACAGCAAGCCTCTTCCCCTGGGCCCTGCCTTCTCTGAGAGGTTTCCAGTCAATGGCATGAGAGGAACTCAGCCTGGTGTTTATTTATGTGGCTAATTTCATTTCAGAGCTGGTATTCAGAGAGCTATACCACTCATGACCTCTCTTAATGAGGAAAAGTTTCTTATATTAGCAGGGTTTACAGCAGGCTGGCTCTAGCTGAGATCCACTCATTCAGGGGAACTATGGAAGCAGCATCCCTGGGGAGTGGTGCAGCCATGAGATCATTATCTACCTCACCAGGTGTGTTTTCCTTAGCAGCTATTTATTGCTTTAATTTCCCTGACTGCTTTTTTTCCCCCATCATGTAATGCTCAGAAAAGAAATGATTGTGGCTGCAGATAAGTGGAACTGGGAAAGTAAATAAATTGTCCAAAAGCAGAGGTATAAATAGAAAGGAGCTGGGGTTTAGTGGGATCTGGGAGTCTTACAGAAGCCTCTTGGTCTGTAGGTAGGGTTTCTTAAGTGATATCAGCATTTTAGCACAAAAATGGTGAGGAGGAGGGGGGATGAGATGCAGTGATCTTATGGTGCCTTCCACAGACATGCACAAATACACTTTATGAATACAGAATTAACCAGGTTGGAAAAGACCTCTGAGATCATCCACTCCAACCTATCACCCAGCACCATCTAATCAACTAAACCATGGCACCAAGTGCCTCAGCCAGTCTCCTCCTAAACACCTCCAGGGATGGTGACTCCACCACCTCCCTGGGCAGCACATCCCAGGGGCCAATCTCTCTTGCTGGGAAGAGCTTCTTCCCAACATCCAGCCTGAACCTCCTCTGGTGCAGCTTGAGACTGTGTCCTCTCCTTCTGTCTCTGGGTGCCTGATAGAGACCAAGCCCCACCTGGCTACAACCTCCTTTCAGGTAGTTGTAGATGGCAATAAGGTCTCCCCTGAGCCTCCTATAGTAAAACCTTCCCAAACTGAGTTGCTTTGTCATCAAGAAGCTGCTTCGTTATTGCACAACAGAATCCTGATCTGCTCAGGAAGCATTCCCCAGTGAAGCCAGTACAAACCTTGCTTGATTAAAGAGGGCAAGAAAAGAAATGAAGTGGGGAGAGGGAGTCTGTACATTTGTCAGGCATCACATTATGGCTTAGTGCAACCATTCCTGTCACAGAGACTTGTGGCTACAAGCCTAAGCATTCCTCTTCTCCATGTGGCTGAGGTGTCCCCAGTGAAGGAGTGATGATCCACAGGGGATACACATCATTGTGAAAACCCAAAGCACTTCTAGAAAGCACCAGCTACAAGCTGCTACTTGCAGAACTGTAGTCTGCAGGAAAGCTGGGGAGGCACATTTTACAAGGGCTTGTAGTGATAGGATGAGGGGAAATGGATTGAAGCTGGAAGGGGGAGATTTAGACTGGAGATTAAGAAGAAATTCTTTCCAGTGAGGGTGGGGAGACACTGGAACAGGCTGAACCTCACCTCTGGCTATACTGGAGCACCTCTCTTATGAGGACAGACTGAGGGAGTTGGGGCTGTTCAGGCTGAAGAGAAGGTTCTGAGGAGACCTTCTTGTGGCCTTCCAGTATCTGAAGGGGGCTCCAAGAAAGCTGGGGAGGGACTTTTGAGGGTGTCAGGGAGGGATAGGACTGGGGGGGATGGAACAAAACTAGAGATGGGTAGATTCAGATTGGATGTCAGGAAATTCTTCCCCATGAGGGTGGTGAGAGCCTGGCACAGGCTGCCCAGGGAGGTGGTGGAAGCCTCCTGCCTGGAGGTGTTTGCAGCCAGGCTGGATGTGGCTGTGAGCAGCCTGCTGTAGTGTGAGGTGTCCCTGCCCATGGCAGGGGGTTGGGACTGGCTGAGCCTCGAGGTCCCTTCCAAGATAAACCATTCTATGAATCTATGAAAAAGAGTCAGGCAAGAGCTTATCTTGCAGGCACTAGAAGCACTGCCTGGGTAGGACCTGTCAGGGCTTTTAGGAACTGCACAGGAGCTAACTTGAAACAAACAAACAAAGAAAGAAGACAGTTTCTTTTGCACAGCTTGTGCCTCGCTACTGACTAAAGGGCACATGACAGAGAGAGCAAAACAATGCAGGGCTGAATTGTCATTTCTTCATGCAGCCTTGGGGCTGCTGCTTCCCAGGACACTGAATACTGACAGCTCCACATACCACAGCCTGAGATTTATTTGGATTATAAATAGATGTGGCCTTGTGCTTCAGTGCATCAGGAGCACTCTGGTGTGTAAACAGAAAGCCACTGGGGTTCTCTCTCTGCTTTTAAAGGTTACTTGAAAGCTCCTACCCACTCCTCTTTGCTGGCAGCCTTTTTCACCTGTTGGCCGTGCAGGGTCTCTCTCTCTGGTGTACCAGCACTTCCACAGCCTACGGGGGGCTTCAGAGGAAGCTGTTAAAATGCCTCCTCCTCAGATGCCCTGTTTCTGCTGCTCTCTTGGATGCTTTCCAGCTGGCCTCGCTGCTCTGTTAGCTTTTAGCCACCCCAGTTTGTTGAACGCGTCTTGGGTTTGGCACTGTCCTGACTTCTGTTAGAACTTATTCCTCCCTGGAGAGATCTCTTTGCTACTGGCTCCAGTGAAATGTATTTGTTCTAAAAATAATAATAATAATGACAACAATAATTATTATTGTAAATACATAAAAAACAACCAAACACAGCCCCCTCCAACAAAAACACAATAGAAAGACAAATATACTAAAATAAATAGCAAAAATACAGAAAATGGGAGAAGGAGAAGGAGAAGGAGAAGGAGAAGGAGAAGGAGAAGGAGAAGGAGAAGGAGAAGGAGAAGGAGAAGGAGAAGGAGGGAAAAAAGGAGATGAAAAAGGAAAGAGGAAGGAGAAAGAAGAGAGGGGAGAGAGGGGAGAGAGGGGAGAGAGGGGAGAGAGGGGAGAGAGGGGAGAGAGGGGAGAGAGGGGAGAGAGGGGAGAGAAGGAGAAAGAGGAGGAAGGAGAAAGAGGAGGAAGGAGAAAGAGGAGGAAGGAGAAAGAGGAGGAAGGAGAAAGAGGAGGAAGGAGAAAGAGGAGGAAGGAGAAAGAGGAGGAAGGAGAAAGAGGAGGAAGGAGAAAGAGGAGGAAGGAGAAAGAGGAGGAAGGAGAAAGAGGAGGAAGGAGAAAGGAGGAAGGAGAAAGGAGGAAGGAAGAAGGCAGAAAGCAGAAGGAGGAAGGAAGAAGGAAGAAAGGAGAAAGAAGGAGGGAAAAACCAGAAAGATAGAAACTAAGGAAAAATGGGGGGGGGGGGGGAATTATTACAAAAATAATGTTCTTAGGATTTTTACACAAATTGGGGGTTATGCAAACTACCCTCTGAAACACCACTGTGGTTCCTCCCATCTTTTGCTTATTGCATTTTCTAGAGTGTAAACACTAGGCTGGTAACTCCAACCTGTTCCTCCTTTACCCTCTACCCAGTGTTCTTTGTAATGCACTTAGCTGATGTGCTGCTTAAGGCACATCCCAATATGGAGCGTGATCATGGAATGGTCCAGGCTGGAAGGGAGCTCCAGAGCTCACCCAGCCCAAGCCCTCTGCACCCAGCAGGGACAGCCCCAGCTACAGCAGCTTGCCCACAGCCCTCTCCAGCCTCCCCTTCAACAGCTCCAGGCAGGGAGCCTCAACCCCCTCCCTGGGCAGCCTGTGCCAGGCTTCCACCCCCTCCTGCTGCACAACTTCTTCCTCCCCTCCAAGCTCAAGCTGCTCTGCTTTGAAGACACTGTCCCTGCTGCTGTCCCTGCAGGCCTTTGCCAACAGTCTCTCTGCAGCCCCCTTCAGGTCCTGGCAGGCTGCTCTGAGCTCTCCCTGGAGCCTTCTCTTCTCCAGGCTTGTGGTGGGTTGCAAATTCCGCCCCCTCCCCAACATTAAATTAGCCAGACCAGCTCAGCTGGAAGTAAATGAAAGCTGTACTTACCAGCAACACTACAACCCAAAAAGGAATGCAATGGGGATGTACACAGCACACAGGATTTACAAATCTTTACAGGTGTTTACAAACAGCACAAGAACACCCCGGGCCAAAGACCAGGGGAGCTGCAAGATGGTGCCAGAGAGCAGCAGTGTGCCTGCTGCTGATCAAACAAGGCTTAGGTGGTCGTGATCTCCATTCTCTACCCATCTGCTCTGGGATCTGAGACCCAAACTGAGAGGTAAAGGTTGTGCCAGAGAGCAGCAGTGTGCCTGCTGCTGATCAAACAAGGCTTAGACTCAATAATGTTGGAAAAGACGTGAGAGATCATCAGGTCCAACCTTCCACCCAACACCTCATTGGGTGGTAGTGATCTCCATTTTCAACCCATCTGCTCTGGGATCTGAGACCCAAACTGAGAGGTAAAGATTGTGCCAGAGGTTCCTGTAAGAGGCACCACATGCAGCTTTTACTGCCTGGCCATGCAGCTGATGTCTCCCCTGCCTCCCTTCCCAAGTTCTGCTGACTTCCCTTCAGAAATGCCCTTTACACCCCAGACATCATGACTAAATTGGGGAACCCAACGTTCTGCTTCTCCTCCCAAGTTCTGTTGCCTTCCTTTCAGAAACTGCCTTTACACCCCAGAAATGATAAAACTGGGGCAACCCAAAGTTCTTCTTCTCCTCCTCTCTTCCCAGGAATCTGACTGTATGTTTGAGTTCTGTGCCCAGAAATAATAATCTCTCTTCTTTCTGTTGCTGCTGCATGAGTTTTGGGGTTGGTTTGGGGGTTGTTTTTCTTCCTGTTTGGGTTTTAATAGAAATCCTTGGCACTGCTCTTCTGAAAAAAACATGAAAAACTATCAGGCTGTTTATGTAAATGTCTGAGCATGGAGCTGGGAGGTTAAGTTTGGGCTCTTAGTGTGTCATCAGTCAGTTTACAGACAACACCAAGTGAGGTGTCAGTGTTGATCTGCACCAGGGCAGGGAGGCTCTGCAGAGGGAATTGCATACATTGGATCCATGGCCAAGGTTACCAGGAGGAGCTTCACCCAGGCCAAGTGCCAGAGCCTGCCCTTGGGGCACAACATCCCCAAGCCAGGCTCCAGCCTTGGGGCAGTGTGGCTGGAAAGCTGCTGGCAGAAAGGGACCTGGGGGTGCTGATGGACAAGCAGCTGAAGAGGAGCCAGCAGTGTGCCCAGGGGGCCAAGAGAGCCAAAGGCCTCCTGGCTGGGATCAGCAATGCTGTGTCCAGGAGCAGGGAGGGGATTGTCCCCTGGCACTCAGCAGCTCAATGCCAGAGAGCTGTGGAGGTGCTGGAGCCAGGGCAGAGGAGGGCAAGGAAGCTGGGAAGGGCCTGGAGAAGAAATCTGCTGGAGAGAGGCTGAAGGAGCTGGGGATGGTTAGTGTGCAAGAGAGGAGGCTGAGGGGAGACCTCCTGGCTGCCTGCAGCTCCCTGCAAGGAGGTTGTGCAGAGGCTGCTGCTGCTCTCTTCTGCCAGGGCATTAGTGAGAGGAGAAGAGGGAAGAGCCTCAAGCTGCCCCTGGGGAGGTTCAGAGTGGAGCTTAGGCACCAGAGTGGTCAGGGCTTGGGATGTGCTGGGCAGGGAGGTGGTGGAGTACCCAGGGCTGGCTGTGTTTGAAGGGGGTTTGGCTGTGGGGCTTGGGGCTGTGGTTTGGGGGTGAGCCTTGCAGAGCAGGGCTGATGGTTGGGCTTGGGGACCCTGAGGGTCTCTTCCAGCCTGAATGTTTCTGTGGTTCAGAAAGCCTCAGGCAAAGGGAGAGGCCTCAGTGCTCCCAGTGCACTGCTCCACACACAGCAGATATTAGCACACTGCACTATATTTAGCAAGCTGTGCCCTGCTGCTCCTGAGAGATGACTGAACAAACCTTGATAACAAATTTGGCCCTGGCCCCTCTGGGACTTGGAACTTCCCACTGAGCAATAGAGATCAGGCAAAGGGTTTAATTGTATCATTCCCTTTTGCATAGTGTTATGAGAGATAAGACTGCACATATGTGTGTCAGCCTTTCCATGATGGATTTCAGGTCCCAGAGCATTAGTCATCCAGAGTAAGTGCTCATGGTAAGACAAAACAATGGTGGAACCATTCTGATATCAAATATATAACCCAGAATCACAGAATCATCAACCAGGTTGGAAAAGACCTCAGACCTCATCCAGTCCAACCTATCACCCAGCACCATCTAATCAACTCAACCATGGCACCAAGTGCCTCAGCCAGGCTCTTCCTAAACACCTCCAGGGATGGTGACTCCACCACCTCCCTGGACAGCACATCCCAAGGGCCAATCTCTCTTGCTGAGAAGAATTTCTTCCTCACATCCAGCCTCAACCTCCCCTGGCACAGCTTGAGACTGTGTCCTCTTGTTCTGGTGCTGGCTGCCTGGGAGAAGAGACCAACCCCCACCTGGCTACAGCCTCCCTTCAGGGAGTTGGAGAGAGCAGTAAGGTCTCCCCTGAGCCTCCTCTTCTGCAGGCTAAGCAACCCCAGCTCCCTCAGCCTCTCCTCACAGGGCTGTGCTCCATTACTTAACACTAGCTTCATCAGTTAAAGAGCACATTGATAGCTTAAAGGTCCTGATGGAATCACAAACTCCTGCAGGAACAGAAGTGCTCCCAGTTACTTGGAACAAACCGTCTCTAGCAGCACTCAATCTCCCTCTGTCCCTCTGACTGCCCAAAGCAGACTCTGAATGTCTATGCATAAAGTTACAGCCACGTTGATGAAAATGGTACAAGGAGATTTGCACAGCAACTCCCAGAGGAATCTCAACTTAGGAGTAAGAACATCTGAGGCAGAGCAGATACTTCAGGACCTGACACAGCCCAGAGTCCTTAGTTAAAAGGGGAATCCAGGCAGAGTGACAGCCTGCCATCTACAAGTGTTCCGCTGTTTTGCTGCTCTTTCACAGGCTCACAGGATGCTAAGGGTATCTCAGCTGAACATAGGATCACAGAATGGTCTGGGCTGGAAGGGACCTCCTGTGGTGAAGGCACATTCTGCCCAGATACTAGATCTGGTCCCAGCATGTGGACAGGTTTCCCCTCCTTCGGGAGGAAGACAAAAGCCGAGGCATTAGCCAGGCCAGCACGCACCCAGCGCATGCAGTGCTCGTGCAAACACCAAGTGTGGCACAATCCCAGCTTCACACTCTGCATAGGCTGAAGCCAGCTGCCTATGAGAGTGCCCTTTGGTCAAACCCAGCCTCGAGGAATCTATGAGTATCACCCCAGCTGGTAAATGAGTTGCCCCCTCTTTCACTCTGTGCTTGCTCGGGAGAGCAGCTCTCGAGCCACAGCCTCTGCCATTGAGCTCGTTGTTGTTAGCTTCTCTCATCCATGCACGCACACTGCAGCCTCTGCACCGTGAGCAGCACTCTGATCGTGAGGATCACCCCAGAGGGAGGACCTTCGCTGAGCCCGAGCAGCCAGCGTCGCCACAGCCAGTCGTGCCGACCGGGAGAGCCACCGTGCCACCGGAGGACTGGACCAGCCCCCGAGGGTAAGATCTGCCCAGCTGCCGGGGAGAAGGGACTTGATCGAGACCGAGTCCGCATATGCCCAGCCCCGCCGTAGCGGGAGAGGAGCCGCCACGTGTGCCGCTCTGAGCCCTGTAACCCCAGGGAAGACTAAAGCACTGTTCGTGCCTATACTGCACCGAACCCAGGACCACTCCGAGCGTCCTGCTGCTCCTTTAAGCCCAGTAACGGAGAAGCCGCAGCTCAGCGCAGCCGGATTCTCTCCCGAGGCTGTTTACCTCAGCCCCGAGACTCGTCGCCACGGGGCCCACCCCATAGCTACTGTTTGCTGTCGTTGTCCGACCGGGAACCTCTGAGCCGCCCACCGGCAACCGTCGCCCCGCCCCGCCGTGCGAGCCGACTCCCAGGGCCGACCCCACGGGCCGAACCCGACCAGGACCTGTCCCTGTTGTCTGGAGGGAACCGACCGAGTCCTGAAGGGAACCGACCGAGTCCTGAAGGGAACCTGCTTCCGAGCGGAACCTGCCCAGGTGCCAGCAGTCCTTCTCCACTGCTGCAGCGAGAGAGAGGGAGACAGTAACTCAGCACCGCCGTCCAACTGGGCTAGGAGCCGGTCCAGCGGCAGAAGCCTGCCGGACCCCCACCTTGCTACGAACAACAGCTGCAGAGCATCTCCCTCGTGCTTTCCACCCACCAGCACTCAGTTCAAAGCATCCGCGTCCAGCAGAGTCATCGCTGACGCACAGAGATTGCAATATCGCTGTATGCAGCCAGAAGCCGCCCGCGTCCCGCCGTGTCGCCGTCTAGTGGCCAAGCGGCGGAACTGCACCCTTCGTTATATAAAACATAGCGATTAGGTTCTAATCATAACGCTAAGCCACTTACGGAATGTATTTCACGAATGTGCACTAGAACATGTATGTAAGTTGTTATTAATTGGTTATTAATAATTTGATAATAAAAAAATATTTTAATAATTCATATTTCAAATTCACAAATGTAATAACCTCTTCACAACACCTCCAGAGCTCACCCAGCCCAAGCCCCCTGCCCCACAGGCTCACCCAGAGCAGCTCACACAGCAGCACAGCCAGCTGGCCTTGGGAGAGCTCCACACAGGGAGACTCCACAGCCCCCTGGGCAGCCTCTGCCAGGCTTCTCTCACCCTCACAGGGAACAAATTCTTCCTCCTCTTCCCATGGCACTTCCTCTGCCTCAGCTTCTACCCCTGCCCCTTGTGCTGGCATTGGGCAGCCCCCAGCAGAGCCTGGCTCCAGCCTCTGGGCACTGCCCCTGCACAGCTTTAGCACCAGCAAGGAGCTCAGCTCTCAGGCTCCTCCTCTCCCAGCTCCACAGCCCTCATCTCCCTCAGGCTCTCCACCTAAGGAAGAGCTTCCACTCTCTTCAGTATCTCTGTGGCTCTGTGCTGGACTCTCTCCAGCAGTTCCTTGAGCTCCTTCTTGACCTGAGGGGCCCAGACCTGGACACAAGCTTCCAGATGTGGCCTCAGCAGGGCAGAGCAGAGGGGCAGGAGAACCTCTCTGACCTCCTGACCACAGCCCTTCTGATCCACCCCAGGCTGCCATTGGCCTTCTTGGCCCCCAAAACACATTGCTGGCTCATGGTCAACCTCCCATCCACCAGCACCCCAGGTCCTTTCCCCCTTCCCTGCTCCCCAGCAGCTCAGTCCCCAACCTCTCCTTCTCCACGGGGTTGTTCTTTCCCAGCTGCCAGACTCTCCCCTTGCCCTTGTTGGATTTCCTTCCCTTCCTCCCTGCCAGCTCTCAGCCTGCCCAGGTCTGGCTGCCTGGCAGCACAACTTCCTGTGCCAGCACTGCTCCCAGCTTGGTGCCATCAGCAGCCTTGCTGCCAGTGCTCTCTGTGCCCTCATCCAGGTCCTTGATGAATCTATTGAACAGCACTGGTCCCAGTCCTGACCCGTGAGGGACTCCACTGGACTCAGGCCTCTAACTGGACTCTGTCCCATTGACCACAGCTCTCTGACTCCTTTCCTTCACCCAGCTCTCAATCCACCTCACCACCTGTATGCATAAAGCTTAACTATTACTGGGTATTACCTGATCAACCCTTTGCAACTTATTCCCATGCCTACCAGCCAGCACCTGGCCTTTCCTGCAGCCAGCAAAGACCCAAGACCCAACAAGGTGAGGCAGAGGCAGCTTCACCAACAAAAACGCCAGGGCTGGGAACAGAACAGTAAAATACTGGGAAGGGAAGGGAAAGGGGATTCCATGCACCACAGAAACCAGACAGAGGGGAGGAAAGATCCTTACCTTTCACAAAGGTCAGAGTGGTGGATTGGGAACTCAAAAGAAGGAAGATACCAGCCAAGGACAAATTTATCCCTCTTTGGCAGCTGTCTCTAAGTCACAGCAGGCTCTGTGCAATGGGAGTGAATATTTTGTCAGCAGAGTGAACTGTGTACAGACACTGCCAAGTCCCTCAGGAGCTGAACCCAGGACTGCCTGTCTGGGGTTCTCAGTGGGATAAGATCCTTCTCCCAAGTGTCTCCCCAGGCTCTGGGAGGGGATTTGGCTTGCCACAACGTTTGCAAACAGGAATCCTGGGCAATTAGATTTTGAGGTTAGATTTTTGCAGGTGTCTGGGGGAAAGCCCAGGGTCAGCCACTCCAAGAGAAACCTGTGGATAAGAAATATTGGTACATGATCAAACCATCTACCACAGCCTGGCTGTGCTGCCCACCCAGCTGGAAGGTTTGAATAGAGAGTCATGGAATCATAGAGTCATGGAATCATAGAGCCATAGAGTCACAGAGTCATAGAATCTTAGAATCATGGAATCAACAAGGCTGGAAAAGACCTCAGAGATCACCAAGTCCAACCTATACTCACATCCCCCAAAAAGTGCAGTATCAGAGATTCATAGAATGGCTTGGGTTGGAAGGGACCTTAAAGATCATCAAGTTCCAACTCGCTGGCCATGGGCAGGGACACCTCACACTACAGCAGGCTGCTCAAGGCTTCATCTAGCCTGGCCTTGAGTACCTCCAGGGAGGGGGCATTCACCACCTCCCTGGGCAGCCTGTGCCAGTGTCTCTCCACCCTCACTGGAACGAATTTCTTCCTAATCTCCAGCCTAAATCTGCCCTCCTGGAGCTTCAATCCATTCCCTCTCTTCCTATCACTATAAACCCTTGTAAAAAAGTCCCTTCCTGGCTCTCCTGCAGTCCCCTTTCAGGTACTGGAAGGAATTCCCTTCAGGTTGTGTGTCTGCAGCAGCCATTATTTTTACAACAGACCTGACAGAGTACTGGAACAAAAACTAAGTGGGAAGGCTGAGGCAGGTTAGCCTGGAAAAGGTGGTGGTGTTATTAAAAGGAATCTCTTTCAAAACAGTCACACAAGCATGCACATGAAAAGGTAAAGTGGCTCTGGCTTAGTCATCACCTAAATGCCTTCGTCTAGGGTCACGTCAGGTTGATCAGATTGACTTTTGCCTTTGAAGGTCTGATTCACTCCAGCAGCCATGAAGGGCAACCTCCAACTCTTTGATATCTAACTGAATCAGGAAAGAATGGGGGAGTAAGGAAGGACAGGTTCAGGTGGGGAGTCCAAACCCAATGCACCCTGCTTTCTCACTGCTCACAGCAGTGCTGGCCAAGGTGACAGCAACACCTGGGGAGGGACTTCTGAGGGTGTCAGGGAGGGATAGGACTGGAGGGGATGGAGCAAAACTAGAAGTGGGGAGATTCAGGTTGGATGTGAGAAAGAAGTTGTTCCCCAGGAGGGTGGTGAGAGCCTGGCACAGGTTGGCAGGGAGGTGGTGGAAGCCTCCTGCCTGGAGGCGTTTGCAGCCAGGCTGGATGTGGCTGTGAGCAACCTGCTGCAGTGTGAGGTGTCCCTGCCCATGGCAGGGGGGTTGGAACTCAATGATCCCTGAGGTCCCTTCCAGTTCTGTGATTCTATTACTCTAACAGAATGCTCCAGATGGGGGATGGGGGAAGAACAAAGAAGATCATACACCTAGGGAGCTCTCTGGTGTTTTATTTTCACTGCTGAGAGATTCTGAGCTTTTTCCACAGTGTCTCTTAGGAAGGCAGTGCTGTGATTCTGTGAATTATTGGTCCCCAGGCTTTTACTGAGGAAATTTTTGTGTGGCAGGCTAATGGGACCTCTACATACAGCAGCCAAGAAAATGTAGCCCAGGGCACAATCCTAAGAGCAGATAGTTCTGAGCTGCCTTCCAATGGAGAAAGTAAAACGTGGTCTGTACATCTGAAGTCTCAGAGAGGATCCTGTAACCTCCAGCTGCAGCTGACTGATGATTTCAATGTCATGTTTGCTAAACATTTCTCTTGCAGCAGCAGGAACATCTTATTTTCACAGAATCACAGTCACAGGTTGTTAGGAGTTGGAAGGGAGCTCCAGAGCTCACCCAGCCCAAGCCCCCTGCCACAGCAGGCTCACCCAGAGCAGCTCACACAGCAGCACAGCCAGCTGGCCTTGGGAGAGCTCCACACAGGGAGACTCCACAGCCCCCTGGGCAGCCTCTGCCAGGCTTCTCTCACCCTCACAGGGAACAAATTCTTCCTCCTCTTTCCATGGCACTTCCTCTGCCTCAGCTTCCACCCCTGCCCCTTGTGCTGGCACTGGGCATCACCAAGGCTTTCATTCTGCCAAAGCTGGCACACTACTAAGCTTTCTTTGCCAACCTTACAACTATAGAAATACAAAAGCTTAAAATAATAACAAGAAGCAGAGTGGCAAAGGAAGTGGAGTACTCACTGCCCATCTAGCAGAAAGTGTCCTCCATGTTTTTAGGGTGACCTTTCAGATCAACCCAGCCTAGTGGAAGCCAGGGCAGCAGCATTCCCAAGTCCTCAGCTCCAGGTGGCTTTCCCATCCTTTAAAGCAAAATATATAGTGAGAGATAGAGATAGATATAGATACAGATATAGATATAGGAGGGAGATACAGGAGAGAGAGAGAGATGGAGAGAGAGATAGACATGATAAAGATAGAGATGATAGAATTTAGAGATAGAGATAGGGATAGGGATAGGGATAGAGATAGAGAGAGATGATAGAGATGATAGATATAGAGATGATAGCGATAGAGAGCCACAGCCCCAAGCCCCACAGCCAAACCCCCTTCAAACACAGCCAGGCCTGGGGACTCCACCACCTCCCTGCCCAGCACATCCCAAGCCCTGACCACTCTGGTGCCTAAGCTCCACTCTAAACCTACCCAGTGGCAGCTTGGGTAGGTTAGGCAGCTGTTTTGGGTTAGAATCTGTCCTTGTTATGGAGTCAACACCAGACCTTCAGCACAATAATCCGAAAGTAGCAATTTGACAGGAGGGCACAAATTGTGAGGCACATAAAACCTAACTGGGAATGCAGAGTGTGCACAGCACCTACTGCTTCATACATTCATAGAATGGACCAGGATGGAAGAGAGCTCCAGAGCTCACCCAGCCCAAGCCCTCTGCACCCAGCAGGGACAGCCCCAACTCCAGCAGCTTGCCCACAGCCCTCTCCAGCCTCCCCTGCAACAGCTCCAGGCAGGGAGCCTCAACCCCTCCTGGGCAGCCTGTGCCAGGCTTCCACCCCCTCCTGCTGCACAACTTCTTCCTCCCCTCACAGCTCAAGCTGCTCTGCTCTGCTTTGAAGCCATTGTCCCTGCTGCTGTCCCCGCAGGCCTTTGCCAACAGTCTCTCTGCAGCCTTCTTGCAGCCCCTTCAGGTCCTGCCAGGCTGCTCTGAGCTCTGCCTGGAGCCTTCTCTTCCCCAGGCTCAACACCCCCAGCTCCCTCAGCCTGGCCTCACAGCAAAGCTGCTCCAAGCCCCTGAGCATTCTCCTGGCCCTCCTCTGGACTCCCCAGAGATGTTCTTCCAAGTAAAATCACAGAATCATGGAATTGGCAGGGTTGGAAGGGACCCCAAGGGTCATCCAGTTCCAAGCCCCCTGCCATAGGCAGGGACCCCTCACATTAGATCAGGTTGCCCAGCAACTGTAACAGCTAGCAAGAGGAATCAGAGGAGGATCACAGAATTGCTTCTGTTGGAAAAGACCTTTAATTTCATCAAATCCAACCATTACCTATCTTCACCAAGGCTGGTGCTAAACCATGACCCTCAGCACCACATCTTTTAAACACCTCCAGGGTTGGAGATTCAGCCACCTCCCTGGGGAGCCAGTCCCAGTGCTCGGCAACCCTTTCAGTAAAGAAGTTACTACCAATATCTAACCCAAACCTCCCCTGCTGCAACTTAAGGCTCTTTCCCCTTGTCCTGTCACATGTTGCTAGGGAGAAGAAACTGACACCCACCTCACCACAAGCTCCTTTAGGCTTACAAATGATTCTCATACCAAGCTGAAGACGTTCCCAGAGGCAGATCCGTACTGCAGGCATTCCACCGGCACTGGCTACTTCAGAGAGAAGCCTTTTGCTGGATACACGACAGCAGCTAAGCTATTGCTTGGTATCGTTCCCCGGTTCAAAACTACAATCAAATCTGTCTCCTCCCAAGATAACAATGGATCTCCAGTTGCATTTGTGTTGTCAGTGTCACAGAAAGCTGGGCAGGGACTGGCTTGAGAGTAGCCCTGAAGGAAAGGACCTGGGGGTGCTGGGGGAGGAGAAGCTCAACAGGAGCCAGCAGTGAGCACTTGCAGCCCAGAGAGCCAAGCAGAGCCTGGGCTGCAGCAAGAGAAGTGTGGCCAGCAGGGCCAGGGAGGGGATTCTGCCCCTCTGCTCCACTCTGCTGAGACCACAGCTGGAGCTCTGGGGCCAGTTCTGGAGCCTCTGTGCCAGGAAGGCTCTGGAGGGGCTGGAAGGTGTCCAGAGAAGGGCCACGAGGAGGAGCAGAGGGCTGGAGCTGCTCTGCTGTGAGGACAGACTGAGGGAGTTGGGGTTGTGCAGGCTGGAGAGGAGAAGGCTCTGAGGAGACCTAATTGTGGCCTTCCAGGATCTGCAGGGGGCTCCAAGAAAGCTGGGGAGGGACTTTTGAAGGTGTCAGGGAGGGATAGGACTGGGGGGAAAGGAAAAAATCTAGAAGTGGGGAGATTGAGATTGGCTGTGAGGAAGAAGTTGTTGCCAATGAGGGTGGTGAGAGCCTGGCACAGGCTGCCCAGGGAGGTGGTGGAAGCCTCCTGCCTGGAGGTGTTTGCAGCCAGGCTGGAGGTGGCTGTGAGCAACCTGCTGCGGTGTGAGGTGTCCCTGCCCATGGCAGGGGGTTGGAACTGGCTGAGCCTTGAGGTCCCTTCCAGCCCTGACAAATCCATGTTTCTCTGATTCTATAAACACCACCTCAGACACTGAAGGACTTCAGGAGGGATCATGATCAAACCATTGATTAGCTTCATCTGTCACTTGTGTCTCTTCACAGGCAGGGAGCTGTCACACAGCTCTGCTAGGGAAGCACAGCAGGAGAGCACTCCTCAAACATGCTGCTGCTGAGGGCACATAACATAGCTGAAGGCACATAACATAGCTGAAGGCATGATTCAGAGTGTTGCCCAGGTTTGGAGAGTCTCAGCAGAAATGACATTGGAGCAGAGCTGCTCTCTCTCCCAGAAGGCAGGGCAGCCAGATAAATGAACCATCACTTGCTAATCACCCTTGAATGCTGTTAAATCTTCAAGAAGTATGAAGCTTCCTTAAGATGCAGCAGAGAAAAACCACTGGGGGGAATAAAAATCTATTACAGAAGTGTTGAGTTCAGCTGAGAGTACTTCCAAGTCCCTGAAGCTGCAGAGGAGTGCCAGCACCTCTGCACCGTGGAGATACATAGACAGATGATGCAGCAGATTGAGAGAGGGCATTCTGCCACTTTGCTATGCCAAGACCTCACCTAGAGCACTGCCCAGTTCTGGAGCCCTGAACACACACAGGACATGGAACTGATGGAGCAGGTCCAGAGGAAGGCCAGGAAAATGCTCAGGGGGTTGGAGCAGCTCTGCCACAAGGATAGGCTGAGGGAGCTGGGGGTGTTGAGCCTGGAGAAGGCTCTGGAGAAACCTAATAGCAGCCTCCCAGCACCTGAAGGGAGCCTACAAGAAAGGTGGAGAGTTTTAAAAGGCCTGCAGTGACAGGACATGGGGCAATGGCTTGAAATTAGATTCTCTGAACAGTAAAACTGTCACCTTTGGATGGTGATCAGGAACACAATTCCTGTTTCTAGATGTGTCACAAATTCCAGCAGCTGAGGGCAAAGGTACAGCAAAAAGAAGTCCTCAACATTCATTTCCACACAGGCTTAATCTAATCCTCATCATTTATTCTAAGATTAATTTGCTCCACTAAAGCTGGAAGAGGAAATTCCTGTAATAAGGACAAGAGATTACTTGGAGCCTGGAGCAGGCTCTGGGGAGGGCTGACAGCAGCCTGCCAGCACCTGAAGGAGGCCTGCAGGAAGGATGGAGAGAGAGACTGTTGGCAAAGGCCTGCAGGGACAGCACCAGGGACAATGGCTTCAAACTAGAGCAGAGCAGCTTGAGCTTGGATATCAGGAAGTTCTGTACTATGAGGGTGGTGGAACACTGGCACAGGTTGCCCAGGGAGGTGACTGAGGCTCCTTCCCTGAAGATATTCAAGGTGAGGCTCCACAAAGCCCTGGGCAGCCTGATCTAGTTGGGGATGTCCCTGATGACTGCAGGGAGGTCAGACTAGATGATCTTTGGAGGTCCCTTCTGGCCTGGACCATTCCATGACTCTCTGAGAGATTCAGGACATTTAACTTACCTCTGAAGTCCTAACACAAAAGAGGTTCACAACTCTGAGATCTGCATACCGACCAACTCGGCCTACAAGCACAGAACATCTGATACAGCCCAGGCCACCACAACACAAGGTTAAGAACTGCTTTATTGGCTGCAGTTAACACGTGACAATTAAATTATGATTCCAAGCATGAAGCCAACTGCTTGCAACAAGTAGGAGGAGCCACTTGGAACTGGACGAAGAGATGTGAGCCACTGAGGCATCCTCAACTGGAATCAATTCTTCTTAGGCATGGAAATTTCCACCAGCTTGTAAAAAGCATAGGCTGCTCCTGAAGGGAGAGACAGAGAAGAGGTGTTCAGAATGGCAAACAGTCAGCTTTCCTCTCCCACTTTGTTCCAGAAGAAGTATTAACAAGCAGCTGCAAGGCAGACACATTCCCACAGCCACCTCTCAACACCTGGAATACTGCATCTAGGTCTGGGCTCCCCAGTTCAGGAGGGACAGGGATCTGCTGGAGAGTCCCAGGGAGGGTCACAAGGGTGCTGAAGGGACTGCAGCACTGCCTGGGGAGGAGAAGCTGAGAGCCCTGGGGCTGTTCAGTCTGGAGAGGAGAAGGCTGAGAGGGGATGTAATAAATGCTTATAAATATCTGAGGGCTGGGGCTCAGGAGGAAGGGAACAGGCTGTAGGGGCAGTGGATGGAAACTGCAGCACAGGAGGTTCCAGCTCAGCAGGAGGAGGAACTTCTTGACTGTGAGGCTCCCAGAGGCCTGGAGCAGGCTGCCCAGAGAGGTTGTGGAGTCTCCTTCTCTGGAGCCTTCCCAGCCCTGTCTGGATGTGTTCCTGTGTGACCTGTGCTGGGTTCTCTGGTCTTGCTCTGGCAGGGGGTTGGACTGGAAGATCTCCAGAGGTCCCTTCCAGCCCCTAACATCCTGTGAGCCTGTGAACTATCATTATTTTGGCAATCCATATTTTTTGGGAGGGAATCCTTAAATAGGTCTCAACAGGCTGCATAAACAAACCTGGGGCGGGGGTGAAAGAGGGAGCAATGTTTGTGGAACCTACACAGCTGATCATTAAGTAATGGCTACTCATTCTTGCAGTAACTGAACTGCAAATTCATTGTATCAACATACTGCAGTTAGAGGCTATCACAAAACTGTGTCACAAGCAATGCACAGGTTAAACGTAAGCAGCATCACAAAGCCTGGATACAGTTCCTGCAGGTTTTCACCTGGGAAACCTCAGCACATCAAGTACCACCTAGCACTAAACAGAGCCAGGCTAGGGAGGAGACTGATATGCTATAGCTAGAGCTATGTTTCACTGCTTTGCAGAATAAGCTTTCATCCTGGTTTGAGTCAGAACAGGCTGAGGGAGCTGGGGCTGTTCAGCCTGGAGAAGAGAAGGCTCCAGGGAGACCTAATAGCAGCCTGCCAGGACCAGACTATCAATACAAACTGAGGGAGGAGGGGACAGAAACAGCCCTGAGGAAAAGGACTTGGGGGTGCTGGTGAGGGAGAAGCTGGGCAGGAGCAGGCAGTGTGAGCCTGCAGCACAGAAAGCAAATCACATCCTAGGCTGCATCAAAAGATGTGTGGCCAGAGAGGTGATTCTGCCACTTTGCTCTGCTGAGACCTCCCCTGCAGTGCTGTGTGCAGCTCTGGAGCCCTCAGCACAGCAAGGACCTGGAGCTGATGGAGGGGATCCAGAGGAGGGCCAGGAGAATGCTCAGGGGATTGGAGCAGCTCTGCTGGTGAGGACAGGCTGAGGGAGCTGGGGGTATTCAGCCTGGAGAAAAGAAGGCTCCAGGGAGACCTAAGAGCAGCCGGCCAGGACCTGCAGGGAGCTACAAGAAGGATGGAGAGAGACTGTTCACAAAGGCCTGCAGGGGCAGGACCAGGGTCAATGGCTTCAAACTAGAAAAGAGCAGATTGAGATTGGATGTTTGGAACAGGTTCTGTACTATGAGGGTGGTGGAGCACTGGAACAGGGTGCCCAGGGAGATGGTTGAGGCCCCATCCCTGGAGATACTCAAGGTGAGGCTGGAGAGGGCTGTGGGCAGCCTGCTCTAGTTGGGGATGTCCCTGCAGACTGTGGGGAGGTCAGACTGGAGACCTTTGGAGGTCCCTTCCAGCCTGGACCATTGGTTCTATGATCTGTCACGCTGGAGGCGGAACCAGAGAAGAAGTACTGTAACATCAGCAGCCTGGAAAGGGTCCCAAAGCACAGCAGAAGCCTTTCAGCATCAGCCTTACCAAGCAGCGAGATGCCGGCGGTGAACCTGTACAAGACGCCGTCCATGGGGCCGCCTTTGAGGTGCACAGGGATGCCATTGTCCTCCTGAGGGAAACAAGGGACACATGAACCCTCCCAAAGACAGGGCCTGCAAATATTGCCTATTGCCTAATCCCCAACACCTCCTGACAGCTAAACCACAGCTTCAAGTGCCACATCCAAGCCCTTCTTGAACACCTCCAGGGATGGTGACTCCACCACCTCCCTGGGCAGCACATCCCAAGGGCCAATCTCTCTTGCTGGGAAGAACTTTCTCCTCACCTCCAGCCTAAACCTCCCCTGGCACAGCTTGAGGCTGTGCCCTCCTGTTCTGGTGCTGGTTGCTTGGCAGAAGAGACCAACCCCCACCTGGCTACAATCTCCCTGTAGGGAGTTGGAGAGAGCAAGAAGGTCTCCCCTCAGCCTCCTCTTTTCCAGGCTAAGCAACCCCAGCTCCCTCAGCCTCTCCTCCCCACCCTTGCTGCCCTTCTCTTGACACATTCAAGTGTCTCAATGTCCTGCTTAAACTGGGGAGCCCAGAACTGGACACAGAGCTCCTCCACTACCTGAAAAAGCTTCTGCTTCTCAGGAACTCTGTTTTCAATCTGCCTGCGTGCTGCAGTGCTGATGGTCCTCTGGGACAGCTGATGAAGACTCTGAAATGAAAGACAAAAGAGAGGTTTAAGGACAGTGACATCTTCCAGCTCCATCCATACTGGGCAGAAACAGCTGCTTTGAAAAAGCAAGGCTGAAGTGGAAGGGACAGGAAGGAAAGCAGGTCTGTAGAACAAGCAAAGCCAAGTTCACCAACCCCCCTGGGTTTGAACTGAGGCAGTCTTTCAGCAGACTGCATAAGGGACTTGCTGACTGAGCTGCCTGAAGAAAACAACCCCAGGAATTTTCTAATTGCTTTCAGTAAGATACAACAGATGTGGAGAACTGCAGCACAACTCTCACAACCCAGCATCTTTTTGGTGGAAATCTCAACCTCTGCCCCTTGAATCTCAGGTTTATGTACCATTTGTCCCAGAATGGTTTGGGTGGGAAGGGACCTTAAAGATCATCCAGTTCCACCCCCTGCCATGGGCAGGGACACTTTCCACTAGACCACATCCTGTCTGCATCTGCCTGCAGCAACAGGGACAATCACACATAAACAGGATTGTGCAGGCAAGGGTCTTCTGTAATAGCAGCAGCTCCCAGCTAGCCACCAGCATGGGAGATAACCTTCACAGAGCTGAAGAAGGCACTCCCCAGACATACAGAGTTTAAAGACATCTCACTGTGCTCTAAGCTAGAATCTGTTTCTGCAGTCAGATCACACAGCCTGATGCCCATCAGCATGTGCAAAGCCACCAAAAGCAACGACCTATCATTTTTCTGAGGGCTCAAAGTCTGCCTTAGAATTATAGAATCACAGAGCTGTCAGGGCTGGAAGGGAGCTCAAGGCTCAGCCACTTCCAACCCCCTGCCATGGGCAGGGACACCTCACACTGCAGCAGGTTGCTCACAGCCACATCCAGCCTGGCTGCAAACACCTCCAGGCAGGAGGCTTCCACCACCTCCCTGGGCAACCTGTGCCAGGCTCTCACCACCCTCATGGGCAACAACTTCTTCCTCACAGCCAAGCTGAATCTACCCATTTCTGGTTTTTTTTTTCCTTTCCCCCAGTCCTATCACTCCCTGACACCCTCAAAAGTCCCTCCCCAGCTTGCTTGGAGCCCCCTTCACATCCTGGAAGGCCACAATGAGGTCTCCTGGGAGCCTTCTCCTCTCCAGACTGCACAGCCCCAACTCCCTCAGTCTGTCCTCACAGCAGAGCAGCTCCAGCCCTCTGCTCCTCCTCGTGGCCCTTCTCTGGACACCTTCCAGCACCTCCAGATCCTTCCTGGAACAGAGGCTCCAGCACTGGACCCAGAGCTCCAGCTGTGGTCTCAGCAGAGTGGAGCAGATGGGGAGAATCCCCTCCCTGGCCCTGCTGGCCACACTTCTGCTGCAGCCCAAGTTATGATGAGCTTCCTCCTATCACATCCCAAGAACCAGTTCCAGCTCTATGTACCAGCACTCTCCTTCAAGCAACACTGATAGCTGTGATAACATTGATCCTCCCCCAGCAAAACCACCCCCGCTAAAATCGCAGCCACAGGGCAAACATCCGCAGGGTGCCGGCTGCTCCAACGGCACACAGACACCCCGCCCACACAAACACACTGTGAAACAGAATCACAGAACTGTCAGGGCTGGAAGGGACCTCAAGGATCGTCCAGTTCCAACCCCCCTGCCATGGGCAGGGACACCTCACACCACAGCAGGTTGCTCACAGCCACATCCAGCCTGGCCTTAAGCACCTCCAGGGGTGAGGCTTCCACCACCTCCCTGGGCAATCTGTGCCAGGCTCTCACCACCCTCGTGGTGAAAAACTTCTTCCTAACAGTGACGAACGAAAGCTAGCTTAGAGCCACTGAACTCTCATCTCTTCACCGAATCACGGGACGGCAGGAGTTGAAAGAGACCTCTGGAGAGCACCGAGTCCATGACCCTGCTACAGCAAGGTCACCTAGCGCAGCTCGCACAGGAACGTGCCCAGGCGGGTTTGAAGGTCTCCAGAGGAGACTCCACAACCTCTCTAGGCAGCCTGCTCCAGCAGTCTCTCAGGGAAGAGGTTCCTCCTCACGCTTAAAGTGAACACCCCTGTGTTCTGCTTTGCGCCCACTGCCCTTCTCCTGTCCCTGGGCCCCACTGAAACGAGAAGGTAAAGCGGGCCAGGACCTGCAAGGTAACTCTTCCCTTCACCCCAGCAGCTCCCTCAGCAGCAAGCGGCTTCAGCGCTGCCGGCAGCGAGGTCACCGGCGGCCGAGCCCCGCAGCCTGGGTGAGCGCCACAGCAGCCGACGGAGCTCCCACCCCCTCCCGCCCGGCTGCGCCAACCCCAGCTGCCCGCGCCGGCCCCGCGGCGGCAGCAGCAAGCTGCTCTCCCCAGCTCAACCCGGCCCGGCCCAAGCGGCCTCACCAGCAGGCTTCGCCACATCGCGGCGCTTGGTCCTGTCCCCTCCGGCCGGCAACAAGGACAGAGGAAACGGAAACGGAACCGGAATCAGCTCCCCCACCACCGGAAGTACCATAGAGACAGCCGGCGCCGCGCCCAGAGCGGCACCACGGAGCCCAGAGCGGCGCCGCTCCAGCGCGCCAGGCCTCCCGACGGGGCTGAGGAGAGCGCCGGGAAAAGATGGCGGCGAGGCCTGGGCAGGAGCGGAGCGGGAGCGAGCCGCTAGTGTTTGCGAGCTGACCCGGGCTGATAACAGGCTGTTATCGTAGCATGACGGAATTGTCAGGGCTGGAAGGGACCTCAAGGATCATGAAGTCCCAGCCCCGCTGCCACGGGCAGGGACACCTCACACTGCAGCAGGTTGCTCACAGCCACATCCAGCCTGGCTGCAAACACCTCCAGGCAGGAGGCTTCCACCACCTCCCTGGGCAGCCTGTGCCAGGCTCTCACTGAACAGAGGAGCTTCCACATAAATGTAAAGAAAAATATCTTGAGTTTGAGGGTGGCAGAGCACTGGAACAGTGCTGCCCCGAGAGGTTGCGGAGAGGGTGACAGCACTGAGGAGCCTGGCTGTGCCCTCCTGACACTCTAGCATTAAGCATTCATGAGATGCCCACTCAGTCCCCTCCAGGCTAAACAGCCCCAGCTGTCTCAGCCTTGCCTAGTAAGGATTGATGTTCCAGCTCCCTCATCATCTTAGTGGCTCTCTGCTGGACTCTTTCCAGCAGTTCCTTTTCCTTGGACTGGGCTGTCCAGAACTGGATGCAGTACTCCCTCTGAGGCCTCTCCAGGGCAGAGTAGAGGGGAAGGAGAACCTCCTTCACCCTGGTGGCTGTACTGTTCCTAATGGTCCTCACAACACTGGGAGAGGGACAGGCAAGGTGAGGGAAGAGCAGCAATGCCTCCAGGAACGAGTACAGGGCAAACTGAGGCACGGAGGAGGAGGTCCAAACCAGGAGGTATTTCTCCACACCATGTAGCACAAACTAGGGAACTCTGTTGCCTTAGGGTCCTTTGGCTGCCTGCTGCTTCCCTGCCTTCAAGGGGCAGTTCTGCAAATCCATGGAAGAAATATCTCTCAGAGCGGCTGCATGCAGGCTTTTAAACTGCCTGTCATTAAAAAGGTGCCAAACCTGCAGAGGGCTGGAATATACCCCAGGAGGGCACCCCCATGGGCTGCTTCTGTTCATATGGATGTCTCTGGATATCCTCTTTAGCCACCACTGGAGAAAGGACACTGAGGTGGGTCTGACCCAGCTGAGTGGATCTTAGACCCATGGGATAGGTCACAGAATCAACCAGGTTGAGGAAGACCTCAGAGATCACCAAGTCCAACCTATTACCTAGCACCTCATGACAGCTATGTGGCATACCTTGCTGAACAATGGCTCAGGAAAGGCAATCCTAGAACCTGCCCTCTGCCTCAAACTCCTTCAGTAGCAGCAGGGATACAGAGTGCTTTGCATGTGAGAAAGAATAAACTCCAACAGCAGGTAGGATGGGACCTTAGGGATCATCTTGTTCCAGGGGCAGGGACACCTTCCACCAGCCCAGGTTGCTCGAGGCCTCATCCAGCCTGGCCTTGAACACCTCCAGGGAGGGAACATCCACAACCTCCCTGGATACCACACTATATAATTACACATCCTGTATGCCCCAGTGCATCACTACAGACAGTGAAAAGATGCCAATTTGTATGAAATGAAAGCCCAGTTGAAAGAGGCCATTTACCCTTCAAGAAAGGGTAAACAGAATCCCTGTGGTTTTCCTGCATTGCAGATCTGCCCCATAATTGCCACCTCCTCCTGCTTCAACCTTGCAGTGAAATACAATGCCACCAGGCACGCTGTTTCCTGGCTGTGCTGCACTTGCAGTGCACTCAGGTTTTGGCACTGCACGGCTTTTGCACCGGTGCCAGACCGGGCGGTGGATAACGCGTGTCAAGCACAGCAAATCGGTGCTCAGCCGAGCGTGGAGGTAACAAAGGATTGCATTTCAAAGCACAGCACTCCTCCGTCTGATGAGCTGCCTCAGAGAGAAACTAAAAGCACAACGATGAGAAGCATTGATAGGTATCTGGCCATGGAGATGCAGGGGGCGTTGTAACAAAGGAGGAAAATGGATGTATTGTTTAACTGATCGCCTTCAAACCCTCAAGCAGTGCTGCTGCAGAAGAACACATGAAATACAGCACTGCTACTGCTAGATTTCAGAGAATCATAGCATCAAACAGACTGGAAAACGCCTCAGAGATCATCAAGTCCAACCTAATACCTAGCACCCCCTGACAACCAAACCATGGCTCCAAGTGCCACATCCAATTCCCTCTTGAACACCTCCAGGGGTGGTGACTCCACCACCTCCCTGGGCAGCACATCCCAAGGGCCAATGACTCTTCCTGGGAAGAACCTTTCTCCTCACCTCCAACCTAAACCTCCCCTGGCACAGCTTGAGGCTGTGTCCTCTTGTTCAGGTGCTGGTTGCCTGGAAGAAGAGACCAAGCCCCACCTGGCTACAACCTCCCTTCAGGGAGTTGGAGAGAGCAAGAAGGTCTCCCCTGAGCCTCCTCTTCTCCAGGCTAAGCAACCCCAGCTCCCTCAGCCTCTCCTCACAGGACTGTGCTCCAGACCCCTCCCCAGCCTTGTTGCCCTTCTCTGGACACCTTCCAGCAGCTCAAAATCCTTCTTAAGATGAGGAGCCCAGAACTGGACACAGGACTCCAGGTGTGGCCTCAGCAGTGCTGAGCACAGGGCAGAATGACCTCCCTGCTCCTGCTGGCCACACTGTTCCTGATGCAGGCCAGGATGCCCTTGGCCTTCTTGTCCCCTGGGCACACTGCTGGCTCTTGTTCAGCTGCTGTCAACCAGTACCCCCAGGTCCCTTTCTTCCTGGCTGCTCTCCAGCCATTCTGTCCCCAGCCTACAGCACTGCATGAGGTTGTTGTGGCCAAAGTGTAGAACCCTGCACTTAGATGTGTTAAATCTCATCCACTGGCCTCTGCCCATCCAGCCAGCCTGTCCAGGTTGCTCTGCAAAACTCTCCTACCCTCCAACAGATCAACTCCTGCTCCTAACTTGGTGTAATCTGCAAACTTAGTGGTGATGGACTCAATCCCCTCATCCAGATCAATACAGATGATCATACAGGAAGGTAGCTTATCATTTGAGACTCAGGCCATACAAGGACCTGATACTTCTTACCAGGTCACTCTGTAATGGACTTTAGCCTTAATTGGAACTGTCAGATAAGATTAGGCTTTACATTTAGGCACAGCAGGAAACATTGATCAGAACAGATTCCATGAGCTAGGTTATAGAGCCCAAGAAAATGGAGTCCCTCAGGGATCAGTACTGGGACCAGTTCTGGATCCTCTGTGCCAGGAAGGCTCTGGAGGTGCTGGAAGGTGTCCAGAGAAGGGCCACGAGGAGGAGCAGAGGGCTGGAGCTGCTCTCCTATGGAGACAGACTGAGACAGTTGGGGCTGTTCAGTCTGGAGAACGCTCTGAGGACACCTTCTTGTGGCCTTCCAGTATCTGAAAGGGGACTCTAAGAAAGTTGGTGAGGGACTTTTGAGGGTGTCAGGGAGTGACAGGACTGGGGAGGGATAGAACAAAACTAGAACTGGGGAGATTGAGATTGGATGTGAGGAAGAAGTTGTTCCCCATGAGGGTGGCGAGAGCCTATCACAGGTTGCCCAGGGAGGTGGTGGAAGCCTCATCCCTGGAGGTGTTTGCAGCCAGGCTGAATGTGGCTGTGAGCAACCTGCTGTAGTGTGAGGTGTCCCTGCCCAGGAGGATAGAAGAGAACATTGCCTGTGCTCCCACTCCCTTGACCAGTTGACCCAAGGCCCTGAAGTCTCTTTTGATAGCCCTCAGCTTTCTTCTTTCAAGGTCATCATTACTTATTGTTACCTAATATTGCATCCAGTTTTGGGCTCCCCCGTTCAGGAGGGACGGGGATCTGCTGGAGAGAGTTCAATGGAGAGCCACAAGGATGCTGAAGGGACTGCAGCACTGTGCTGAGGAGAGGCTAAGAGCCCTGAGGCTGTTTAGTGTGGGGAGGAGACGACTGAGAGGGATCTGATCAATGTCTATCATTATCTGGGGGCTGGGTGTTAGGAAGGAAGGGACAGGCTCTGCTCACTTGTACCCTGGGATAGGACAGGGGGCAATGGATGGAAACTACAGCATAAGAAAGAACTTCACTGTGAGCATCACAGAGCCCTGGAGCAGGCTGCCCAGAGAGGTTGTGGAGTCTCCTCTGGAGATTTTTCAGACCCATCTGGATGTGTTCCTGTGTGACCTGTGCTGGATTCTCTGCTCCTGCTCTGGCAGGAGGGGTCAGACTGGAAGATCTCCAGAGGTCCCTTCCAACCCCTAACACCCTGTGAGTAAATTCTTCAGTTCTTTTTACTACACAAAGGCCTGTGCTGCCACACTGCAGTAAAGGAATTCTATGGCGTTCCTGAAAGCCAGAACACTACAACTGTTGCCTCATTCCATAGCTTAGAGAGACTTACACAGTTAAAGTGCTGCTCTAAAGAGATGACCTCAGTAATTCAGGAAAACCTGAACTTTATGTGACAAATCAAGTGTTGTTTAAAGCTGGCTATAGATTAAGCAGTTGGCCCACGAATGAACAACTGTTTGCAACAAACAGAACTCACCTCAACTGCATCCACACTTAGTGGGACCAGGTCTTTTCACCCAGCTGGAAACACATCTATGTTCAAGAAGAGAATTAATTCTCTTGTTAAATGGTTTGCAGAATTTATTAGGTGTTTTTCTTTTTAATATAGTCAAGACTTTATCAAGCTAGTTGCATATAAAGTGATCTCCACCATATACATTACAATTTCTGTGCATCATCTACAAAAAAACCAAAGTCACCAAAAAGTAATATTACAGGTTACAGTAAACTTTTAATTAACCTAAAGAAATTAACCCTTCTGTAATTTAAGACTGACCTGCACATGGCCTCTAACTGCAATACTTCCATCAGGTTTCACAGCAAGCTCAACCTGCATTTCAGTAGGGGGTAAAAAAAAAAACAACAAGAGGTTCCTTTCATCTCAGCTTGGGAATTTCTAGAGTTCACTATCTTAACACCCCCCAAAAAATTCATGGGGTGTTCACTCCAAAGTTCCTTTGCACTCCACAAATTCCTTTACAACAAAGCCTGCTCAGAGTAGCTACACCCCAAGAAAATTAAGAAACTCCTCCCAGTAGAAATGAATTCACCCAAATTTATGAATGAAAAAATAAACAAACAAACCACCCCCACCCCCACCACCCCCATTTTTAGGTTCTTCTCAATGCTTGGAGCTGCTCACGAACAGCAAAACCAGCATGGGTACATTGGCATTGGATGTGACTCAAAAGAAGAACAAAAACAGAAAGAGGGGGTAAAAAATGGGCAGATTCTACCTGCAACAAAACATTTCCCAACTTACAGCAATCCTCAGAAGGGACTCGGGCAGATAAGGAACAAATGAGTGTTCTGGTGATCTCCATAGGATGCTCACTTACTGGCCAGGCACATACATTGTAAATACACAAAAGACTCCACGAGTGCTGAAATTCACTCAGCACTTCGAGGATTCAACATGACAGAGCTGGGTAGGACACAGTGGGGGGGAAGGGAGGGCAAGAAAAACATTTCACAACTTCTATAAATATATTAAAATTTCAGCAGCAGCTGTAGAAAGCTCATGCACACGAGACAGAGAACTGAAACCCAAGACACTGCAGACGTGACTTCTCCTTTTCCAACTTGAATTGTGGGAAGTGAAGGATTTACAGCCATCTTCTAACAGCCTTTCTCCACTAAACCTCTAGGTACTGAATTCACACCGAGGTTACGCAACGCATGAACAAGCGGCAGATGCATCGAGGGACAACGGGAGCTATAGGCATCGTGTGGCCTGCCCAGCTGAGAGGCAAAGAAACCAGCGGGAGAGCCTTGATCCGAGGTGGGCAGAGATACAATCAATGTAGCTAACTGGATACCCGTCGGCAGGAGGAGCTAACCCACAGCATGGGAAAGGAGAGCCTTAGAGAAACATGAGGTACCCAGCCTCAGAAGTTGAGAGGAGCAGAGATTTGCCTTTCAAAAACCGGGTCTGCTCTGGACTGGCCTTGATGCACATGCAGCACATTTGCAGGAGGGTTAGTTGGGAATGTCCGCGCTGGTGTTCCGGTTGCCGTATTTGTGGTGGATGATCAGCAGCACGACCCCTAAGAAGAAGCAGATGGACCCAACAGTGATGTAAGCAATGCCCAGGAAGGGATTTTTGCCTCCCATCCACGAGATGGTGCTTAGGATCATTCTTTTTCGGCCATCAAAGCTGTGTACAGGATAATCTGGGGCGGAAATAAGTTAAGGAAAACAAGAAGCAGGTCTCCAGATCTTGCTCTGGGTGAGCACAGGAAAACTTTGGGTCATTTCACTCAGATCCCAAATACAAGCTGCAGCCTTTAAACACTGGAAGAAATAATATGAAGCTAATATGAATCACAGAATTGTTAGGGCTGGAAGGGACCTCAAGGATCAGCCAGTTCCAACCCCCTGCCATGGGCAGGGACACCTCACACTGCAGCAGGTTGCTCACAGCCACATCCAGCCTGGCTGCAAACACCTCCAGGGATGAGGCTTCCACCACCTCCCTGGGCAACCTGTGCCAGGCTCTCACCACCCTCATGGGCAACAACTTCTTCCTCACATCCAATCTGAATCTCTTCACTTCTAGTTTTGCTCCATCCCCCCAGTCCTCTCACTCCCTGACACCCTCAAAAGTCCCTCCCCAGCTTTCTTGTAGCTTCCTTCAGATACAGGAAGGCCCATGGGGTACGTGGAGCCTCCCTCTCTGGAGATATTCCAAACCCAGCTGGCTGTGTTGCTGTGTGAGCTGCTCTAGGTGACCCTGCCGTGGCAGGGGGTTGGGCTGGATGAGCTTTGGAGGTCCCTTCCAGCCCCTGGCACTTGGGACTCTGGGAGAAAAGGCGAGCTGTGAATTTGAGCATGCACAAATCTCTCTCCCTGTGATTGAGCTAAGGCCCTTAGCCCCTTGCCAAGGCTTTCCAAAGGATACTGTATGTGATAACCAGAGAATAGTTTCCAGCCTGCAAGGTAGGCTGCAGGTTGTCCTTCCTCTCGATGAGGCGGTAGAGCTTGCGGAAGGTGGGCAGGGCAGCCGTGCGCATCCAGACGATGAAGTCCTCGTTGATGAAGCCGTTGTTGTCAGGCTCAGAGTCCAGCATGTACACTGGCTTGGGCCAGTTCACAGGCTTTGTTGTGCCTAGGTTTGGACAAAAACACAGCAACAGGCAAGTATTTCTGATGCAGGACTGAAGTCACAAGCTGGCTCCTCAAAACTCACTCTAACAGCACAACAAACATAGCTGCTTCTAATCGCTACGAACTCAACACTGCTCGTCACAGAATGCGCTGGCATGCAAGGGACCTTTAAAAGTCATCAGGTCAAACCCCTCTGCAGCAAGCAGGGACACCTCCAACTCGATTAGACTGTTCAGAGCCCCATCAAGACTGATCTGGGATGTCTCCAGGATGGGGCTTCACTGTCTCCCGAGAAGGAGACTCCACAACCTCTCTGGGCAGCCTGCTCCAGGGCTCCCTCACCCTCACACCAAAGAACTTTCTCCTCCTGGGCAGCTGAAACCTTCTCGGGTCAAGTTTGTCTCCATTGCTCCTTGGCTTCTTGCTGTGCAGCACCCAAGAGCTTGGCCCCCTCCCCTTGACCCCCAGCCCTCAGCTCTTGAGAGACATTGATCAGATCCCTCTCAGCCTTCTCCTCTCCAGGCTAAACAGCCCCAGGGCTCTCAGTCTCTCTTCCCAGGGGAGATGCTCAAGTCCCCTAATCACCCTCCTGGCTCTCCCTGGACTCTCTCCAGCAGCTCTCTGTCTCTCTTCAACTGGGTAGCCCAAAACTGGACACAGGATTGCAGCTGTGGTCTCAGCAGGGAAGGGCAGAGCAGAGGGGGAGAAGAACCTCCCTAGACCTGCTGGCCACACTTTTACTTAAAGTGACACAGCTCCCCATTATCATGAAACCAGTCCTGTTCACCCATTGCAGAGTTTTGACTACCACTTCCTGGACCAGGAGCAAATAACATTCTGTACAGTCACAGAATCACATAGCTGAGATGATTCCATACCAATGCTTTTGCTGTATTGGGAAAGCAAGACTACAATGTGTTAGAGTAAGGTATCTTAACATGTAATTTGGCTGTGACTAAGCAAGAAACCCACATCAGGTCAAGCCTGAAACTATTATATGCCTTGCATAAGCACACACACCCCCCCCTCTGAGCCCTGAGGAAGATGATATTCAGACATTAGTAGTCAAAGAAAACTGTGGTTTGCCAGACTGCATTTGACCTGACAAATGAGAGACATGAGTCACTCCTCCTCACAAAAGCAGAATCAGGTTTTGGTGTTTATTGAATGTGCACTGTCTAGCAGTAGAAACATTTAAATGGAAGCTCCCTGTGAAAGCTGCAGGATTTCTTTTCAAGTTAAAGCACAGCATTATGGCAGCTGCATTGGGTTTGGCGAGCACAGAGTTAAGTTTCTTCACTGGAGCTTGTCCCCTGCTATGTTTGGATCCTGTGATGAAAGCTATGCTGGTAACACACCCATGCTTACACAGCATCAAGGCCTTTCCTGCTTCCCTCATCACTGAGTAGGCTGGGGGTGCACAACAGGCTGGGAAAGGGACACAACCAGGACAGCTGACCCTAACTGACCACAGAAAGGGACACTGCATTCCGTATCAGCTCATACTCAGCAATACAGCTGGGCAGACAGAGGGAGGCAGGGGCTGCCACCGCCTGAGGGCTTGCTTGGTGGTGTGCAACTCAGCCTGGAAAAAAGAAGGCCCTGAGGAGACCTTCTAGCAGCCTTCCAGTACCTGAAGGGGGCCTACAACAAAGCTGGGGAAGGACTTTTTATGAGGGCTTGTAGTGACAGGATGAGGGGAATGGCTTTAAGCTGGAAGAAGGTGGATTTAGACTGGAGATTAGGAGGAAATTCTTTACACTGAGGGTGGTGAGACACTGGCACAGGTTGCCCAGGAGATTGTGGCTGTCCCCTCCCTGGAGATGTTGAAGGCCAGGTTGGATGGAGCCTTGAGCAACCCAGGCTAGTGGAAGGTGTCCCTGCCCATGGCAGGGGGTCGGAATTAGATGATCTCTAAGGTCCCCTCCAGTCCAAACCATTCTGTCCATCTATGAATTGTTTTCTTTCCCATCACTCATTTTACTTGGGGTTTATTTTCCTCTCTTTGTTGTTTGGTTTGGGTTTTTCCTTACCCTTTTTCTAAAACTATTATTAAACTGTCTATCTTTTCCCCTTCTGACTCTCCCTCTCCCACCTCACAGCTGTGTGGTGCTTAGCTGCCAGCTGGGGTTAAACTATGACAGCAGAGCACACACTGGGCTCTTCTCAAGATTCAAGGTGAAAAAACAAATAAGCAGGAAAGAAAAATTAGATTAATTCTTTCAGCAAAGGTAAAAAAAAGAATCACTGTCCCATGAGATTTGCAGCTTTCATTATTTAAACACAACCTTTTGAGGCAGCAGAGTCATCCTTAGCTTGGATTTCTTCAGGGAGCTACAATATTCTACTATCTTCAGTAAGATGTCAGTGAGGTAACATTAAGAGCAATTAAAATGTGTTTGAAGAGTTCCCTTATTCCTAACATTTCACTCTTTTGGTGTTTGTTTTGTTGGGTTTCTTGTTGTGGTTTTTTGATTGGGTTTTTTCTGTGTGTGGCTTTGGATTTTGTTGTTGTTTTGGGTGGGGTGGTTTGGTGGTGGTGTTGTTGGGTTTTTACCTTGGAAAAGTGCAGTTAAGTTATTTCCATCTCCTGTAGGATTCCTGAACTTCACATTTTTATCTGTCCACCAGGCAATGCCTTTTTTGATCAGAGTGATAGGCACTGTGGTCTCATTTTCGATGAGGTACAAGGCCAGAGTATCTGAGGAGAAAGAAAACCACATTAGGAAAGCAGCTGCAGACACTGTCATGAGGCAGATGATCCTGATAAGCAATAAACCAAATCACCTCCAGGAGAAATGAAACACAACTACTAGACAAGGCATTTGGCCACAACCACCCCAGGCAGTGCTACAGGCTGGGGTCAGAGTGGCTGGAAAGCAGCCAGGCAGAAAGGGACCTGGGGGTGCTGGTTGAGAGCAGCTAAACATGAGCCAGCAGTGTGCCCAGGTGGCCAAGAAGGCCAATGGCATCCTGGCCTGCATCAGGAACAGTGTGGCCAGCAGGAGCAGGGAAGCCATTCTGCCCTGGACTCAGCACTGCTGAGGTCACACCTGGAGTCCTGTGTCCAGGTCTGGGCCCCTCAGTTTAAGAAGGACATTGAGACACTTGAAGGTGTCCAGAGAAGGGCAATGAGGCTGGGGAGGGGTCTGGAGCACAGCCGTGTGAGGAGAGGCTGAGGGAGCTGGGGCTGCTTAGCCTGCAGAAGAGGCTCAGGGGAGACCTTCTTGCTCTCTCCAACTCCCTGAAGGGAGGTTGTAGCCAGGTGGGGCTTGGTCTCTTCTTCCAGGCAACCAGAACAAGAGGACACAGCCTCAAGCTGTGCCAGGGGAGGTTTAGGTTGGAGGTGAGGAGAAAGTTCTTCCCAGAGAGAGCAATTTGCCATTGGGATGTGCTGCCCAGGGAGGTGGTGGAGTCACCATCCCTGGAGGTGTTCAAGAAAGGCTTGGATGTGGCACTTGGAGCCATGGTTTGGTTGTCAGGAGGTGTTAGGTCATAGGTTGGACTTGATGATCTCAGAGATCTTTTCCAACCTGGTTGATTCTATGATTACCTGCCTGCCACAATCTCAAGCTGTTCTGCAAGAACCAATCTGTATTAGACAGGAGTGCATCATCCATCTCTGATATTGAGGTTTCTACTCCACAAGCAGTACCAGCTCCTCACAACAAGCACTCCCCACAAGTACTTTTGTTGCCTTCAGATTAATTCTCACAGCAATTCTGAACGAAGGCAACAGCAGCACAAGGTAATTATTTTACTGTTAGCAATGAAAACGTGCCCATTCCAAACAGAAAACACACGGCTCAGAATGCCTTCACTCGGCACAACTGACAACACAAACCAAGTTAGATCCCAGAAACACCTCAGTGATAAATTCCAAGTGTCACCATACCATTGAACATGCTGTTGGCAATAGCTCCACAGGGAGCAATGGGCTTGTCCTCATTGGTGCGGTAAGGCTCACATTCCTTACTGGGGTTCTGACAGCCAGAAAGGAGAAACAAAAAGGCAAATGAGTCTCTGCTAGTTGACACAACCTGGTTTTACTGCAGTACTTCAATGAGCACATCTTAAACATACCATAAAAGAATCTTTTCACAAGCCAGGTTGCTTACAAATGCTTCAGCACTCAACATTAACTAGCGTGGTTGGGGTTTCTGTAACAAGCAGGAATGAAATCTAAATAGACTCAGAGAATTGTCAGGGCTGGAAGGGACCTCAAGGATCAGCCAGTTTCAACCCCCTGCCATGGGCAGGGACACCTCACACTGCAGCAGGTTGCTCACAGCCACATCCAGCCTGGCTGCAAACACCTCCAGGCAGGAGGCTTCCACCACCTCCCTGGGCAACCTGTGCCAGGCTCTCACCACCCTCCTGGGGAACAACTTCTTCCTCACAGCCAAGCTGAATCTCCCCATTTCTAGTTTTGCTCCATCCCCCCCAGTCCTATCACTCCCTGACACCCTCAAAAGTCCCTCCCCAGCTTTCTTGGAGCCCCCTTCAGATACTGGAAGGCCACAATTAGGTCTCCTCTAAGCCTTCTCCTCTCCAGCCTGCACAACCCCAACTCCCTCAGTCTGTCCTCCTAGCAGAGCAGCTCCAGCCCTCTGCTCATCCTTGTGACCCTTCTCTGGACACCTTCCAGCACCTCCAGATCCTTCCTGTAATAGGGGCTCCAGAACTGATGCAGCCCAGAACACGAACTGGGGTCAGTTTTGGGCCCCCCAATATAAGAAGGACATTGAGGGGCTGGAGGCAGTGGAGAGAAGAGCAACTGAGCTGGTGAGGGGCCTGGAGAATGAGTCTGATGGAAAGCAGCTGAGGGAACTGGGATTGTTTAGTGTGAGGAAGAGGTGGTTGAGGGGAGACCTTATCACCCTCTACAGCTACCTGAAAGGGCAATAGAGGAAGGCTGGTGCTGCTCTCTTCTCACAGGTAGTTACTGACAGAACAAGAATGACCTCAAGCTGAACCAGGGGAGGTTTAAACTGGATGTTAGGATAAACTTTATCACTTCAAGAGTGGTCAGGCATTGGAACAGGCTGCCCAGGGAGATGGTGGATTCACCATCCCTGGATGTGTTTAAAGGTCATTTAGATGTGTTGCTTAGCAAGGTGGTTTAGTGGTGACCTTGGTAGAGCAGGGCTCATGGTTGCACCTGATGATCTCAAGGGTCTTTTCCAACCTGAATCCTTCTATGATTCTAAAGACAGAATCCCATCATGGTCATACTGAAAATAAGTTTTTACATGGAAGCTGTTAGAACTTTCTCTCTCCATAGAAACAGTTTTCCCTCATGAGGTTTTTGCAGCCAGGCTGGATGTGGCTGTGAGCAACCTGTAGTGTGAGGTGTCCCTGCCCATGGCAGGGGGTTGGAACTGCCTGAGCCTTGAGGTCCCTTCCAATCCTAGCAAGTACTGAAGTCTTCTTATATTCAAGGGTCTTTTTTGAGTATGCCTCCATGTTACAAAATAAGGCTGGAATAAGAAATCAAATGTTAGGATTAAATGCAAAAAGTTGCAAGCTCCAGCAGCATGCAAAAAATTCCAGCAGAAAAAGCCACCCCCTGCCCAAACCCTCTGTGCAGTCACCTGATGAAGCCTCCTGAAGCTCTCCCCTTTTTTCAAGTTTACAGGTAAAAAACAATAATCATTCTTGCTGGAGCAAGAAGCTAACTGCATTTCCACTCCTCAAAACCCAGGAAAAAAACAGGAAGAGAGGTCTGGCCCTAAACATCAGACATCGAGCAGAACACACAGTACTGCTGCTTTCCAACAGGGCTGCTGCTCAATACTGAGCCACAGGCTCCAGAGATGGGGGCAGTTAGCTGCTCAATACTGAGCCACAGGCTCCAGAGATGGAGGCAGTTAGCTGCTCAATACTGAGCCACAGGCTCCAGAGATGGAGGCAGTTAGCTGCTCAATACTGAGCCACAGGCTCCAGAGATGGAGGCAGTTAGCTGCTCAATACTGAGCCACAGGCTCCAGAGATGGAGGCAGTTAGCTGCAATCTCCAAACCAAGAAATATTTTACTCTGAAAACAAAAGCTTCAGACAGTATGGATATAGGCAGAACCCACTGACTGAAGCCAAGACAGTTTAAAGCTATTCAGATTGGAGAAATGACTGAAGCAGTGCAATGGGTTGGAGCAGCTCTGCTATGAGGGCAGGCTGAGGGAGCTGGGGATGTTCAGCCTGGAGAAGAGAAGGCTCTGGGGAGACCTAAGAGCAGCCTGCCAGGACCTGAAGGGGGCTCCAGGAAGGATGGGGAGAGACTGTTTACAAGGGCCTACAGGGTCAGGATAAGGGACAATGGCTTCAAAATAAAGCAGATCAGATTGAGATTGGATGTTAGGAACAGGTTCTTTACTCTGAGGGTGGTGGAACACTGGAATAGGTTGCCCAGAGGGGTGGTTGAAACCCCTTCCCTGAAGATATTCAAGGTGAGGCTCCACAAGGCCCTGGGCAACCTGATCTAGCTGGGGATGTCCCTGCTGACTGTGGGGAGGTCAGACTGGATGAGCTTTGGAGGTCCCTTCTTTCTGGAGCTTTCTGTGATTGCTGACAGCTGACAGTCATGATGCTTTACAGCACTGTGTAAACAGCAGACAAAGTCCTTAGGGTTGTCTTCTGTTGTGCAAAAGTTCCAGCACCTCATTATTTTTATGAAACAAACTACTCAGCTATGGGGTGCTTTTTGCAGCAGCCAGAAGCTAGCTGCCCTCCCCCACCCCAGCAGCACCACCTACCAGCAGGGAGCTGTTGTCTCCGTTGAGCTGGCTGTCGTCTCGAGACTTCACGTAACGGCGATGGTTCTGGTAGAAGTTGGACAGCCCATAATACATGAACACATTGCTCTGCCAAAAGCAAAATGGAGCAAGAAGGGGTTTCATCCACAAAAAGCTTAACTTTGAACCTCTTCAACTCTGTGCTTACACTCCTGAAGTAGAAGTTTCAAGCCTTGCTTCACACTGAGCACAGGAGAGTACTACCCTAACCGAAGTCAAACAGTACAAACATGCCACAAACTACCACAATGGTATCACCAGCACTAACCCCAACACCTGAGCACATAACCTGATTGTTTGCCTCCAATTTGTGAGAAAACATTTATCCTATCAGTACTTCCAGTTCATGCTGAATCAAGTTTTGGGGCCCTCCCTACCAGAGAGACACTGAGTTGCTGGAGCGTGTCCAGAGAAGAGCAACAAAGCTGGTGAAGGGTCTGGAGAAAAAGTCTCATGAGGAGCAGCTGAGGGAACTGGGGTTGGTTAGTCTGGAGAAATGAAGGCTGAGGGGAGACCTCATTGCTCTCTGCAACCCCCTGAAAGGAGGTTGCAGTGAGGTGGGGGTCAGTCTCTTCTCTCTAATAGCAGGTGATAGGATGAGAGGAAATGGCCTGAAACTGTGCCAGAGGAGGTTTAGATTAGATATAAGGAAAAATGTCTTTCCTGAAGGAGTGGTCAGGCATTGGAACAGGCTGCCCAGGGAGGTGGTAGAATCACCACCCCTGGAGGTGGTCAAGAAACCTGTGGCCATGGCACTTCGGCCCCTGGTTTAATGGCTGTGGTGGTGTCAGGTCGACAGTTGGACTCGATCACCTTAGAGGTCTTTTCCAAGCAAAACAGTTCTATGGCTCTAAGATTCCCTAAGTCTGTGTAAATCCTGCAGGAACATCTACTTGCCAGCTGTATGGCACACAGGGTAAATGTGAATGTGTCAAACACAAGCATTCCATTTAATGCTGGACATCTCCAGAGGCAGTAGAACCATCTGGTCCCTGCTACTGAACAGGCACACAAGAAGCAGACCCAAGTCCACAGGGAAACTAGCAACAATCCTTTAAAACAGAGAGAAAAATACCTGAGTGGCAGAGCTGTTCCTGCTGGTTATGAAATCAAGCAAACAAACCCTTCTATTTCACTTGCATACAGGGCAGCATACCTCAAACGAGTGTTCCAGTGTGAAATTGATGGTGCAAGTACAAGGTGCTGAGCTGTCCCAGGACACGTTTAAACACTTGTTGCAGGGACTGGAAGGCTCTGTTCCTGTATAGTCGATCTGGAACAAGAAAACAACAACAAAAAGTTATTTACAATGATTTTTAAAATTGATTACTAAGCCAAAGAGCTGACAAGACACTTGTTTGGCAGCCTTATTACACCTCAACTCCAAGAGCCCATTCAAGCTTGTTCCATCGTCTCCAGAGGCCCCTTCCCACCCAGAGGCTGCCTCCAGAGGCCCCTTCCCACCCAGAGGCTGCCTCCAGAGGCCCCTTCCCACCCAGAGGCTGCCTCCAGAGGCCCCTTCCCACCCAGAGGCTGCCTCCAGAGGCCCCTTCCCACCCAGAGGCCGCCTCCAGAGGCCCCTTCCCACCCAGAGGCCGCCTCCAGAGGCCCCTTCCCACCCAGAGGCTGCCTCCAGAGGCCCCTTCCCACCCAGAGGCCGCCTCCAGAGGCCCCTTCCCACCCAGAGGCCGCCTCAGGATTCTGTCTCTATGCTCCACTTCAGCCTCAAGCAAGTAACACTGACCTGGGCCATTGCTGCTGGGGGAAACCAAACCACAAGGCAAAGCAAAGCCACACACACCAAAACACAAACAGCAGATGCTTCCAGACTCTATGATGTTTCCAAACACAGACACTAGATGATAAGCAGATCTGAGCTTCTGTAGGCTTTCCAGAGAGGGTAGATAAGCCTAAATGAGTCTAGATGAGGAAGAAATTCTTTACAGTAAGAGTTGGGAGACACTGGCACAGGCTGCCCAGGGAAGGGGTGGATGTCCCCTCCCTAGAGGTGATCAAGGCCAGGCTGGATGAGGACTGGAGCAGCCTGGGCTAGTGGCAGGTGTCCCTGCCCACGGCAGGGGCTTGGAAATAGATGATCTTTAAGGTCCCTTCCAACCCAACCCATTCTGTGACTCTATGAATCCAAGTTCAGTTACAAAAAATATTAAATGCTGGCATTACAAAACATCTTTTGCTGACCACTTTTATCCATCTCATTAGTCAGAAGATTTTTTTTTTTTTTTTTAAGCATTTTAAAAGTAAAATGAAGTCACTAAGTGCCCAAGAACTGTTCTAAAATAGGAAGAGGAAGATGCTGGCACTGGCTTGCCAGGAATGGCCAAGAAGGATGATCACTATTAAGCTGTCTTTAACAGTGCAGGTCAAAAAAAGCCAGCACTTGCAGTCTGGCCACAGAGGCTACCTGGGCAGTATGCATAACACATCCTCAGCAGCCATAGGCTCAGCCTGTGGTCCAAGCCAACTGAAGCTGTTTGACCACACCAGCTCCACCTCTAGCTCCAGGCACATGAATGACAGGAAGCAATTAACCTGGGCTGCAAGTGTGGGAGAAGCAGCTGCCATCTGCCTACAAACCACTTGTTTCTACCCTTATTATGAACTACCTGCTTAGAATTTAGACTCAGAACAGCTCAACAGACACCAGCTTAAGGCAAGAAGCTGTTTTAACAGCAGAATCACTTCAACTACACCTCCAGTACTTGATGCTGCAGCAAATGGTTTGCCCTGATTCATGCTTGCAGTGAAATGCATTACCAAGAATTAAGAGTGATTTATGATCTGTTCTACTACCTGCATTAAGGCTAGCTAAAACAAACATGCAGTTTCAAGGGTCAGGGAACAACTGAAGCCTATTTTCACCTGGATCTTCTTCAAGGTCTCCCTGCCTTGCCACTTCTTCTGTATCTATTAAGCTGCAACCCTTCCCTCAGCATTTTTATTAGCATCTACTCTGCTGCCAGATTTCTGCATGCCCTAATGAGACTAAGCTGAAATAAATCAGCTTCAGAAGCTCTTAGCTGGCAGAGGGAGGGAGACAGGATCACAGAGTCTTGGCTTCCTTCACTGAACAAGGTATTGGGTTGATGCTGATCTAGAAATAGCTCTAATGCAGCAGTCCTGGGCAGCTCTGTTCAGTTAACAGCAGGTGGAGATACCACCACCACTGCTCTCAGCAAGCAATGCAGCTCATTCCTGGGGTGCAGCAAGAAAAGTGTGGCCAGCAGGTCTGAGGAGGTTGTTTTCCCCTTCTGCTCTGCCCTGCTGAGACCACAGCTGCAATCCTGTGTCCAGTTTGGGACTCCCCAGCTCCAGAGAGACAGAGAGCTGCTGGAGAGAGTCCAAGGCAGAGGCAGGAGGATGCTTAGGGGACTTGAGCATCTGCCCTGGGAAGAAAGACGGAGCCCTGGGGCTGTTTAGTCTGAAGAAGAGAAGGCTGAGAGGGATCTGATCAATGTCTCTCAGGAGCTGAGGGCTGGGGGTCAAGGGGAGGGGGCCAAGCTCTTTTGGGTGCTGCACAGCAATAAGTCAAGGAGCAATGGAGACAAACTTGAGCAGAGAAGGTTTCAGCTCCAGAGGAGGAGAAACTTCTTTGGTGTGAGGGAGCCCTGGAGCAGGCTGCCCAGAGAGGTTGTGGAGTCTCCTTCCCTGGAGCCTTTCCAACCGCCCCTGGATGCATTGCTGTGTGGCCTGCCCTGGGTGCTGCTGCTCTGGCAGGGGGGTTGGAGTGGATGATCTCTGGAGGTCCCTTCCAACCTCTAATGCACTGTGCTACCGTGATTTGTTCAAGGCTAACTCAGTGGGATTGCTATCCTGCTCAAGTTAGCCTAAGCAAGCATTTCCCTAAGAAAGGACTTAAAGCTCCATACCCAGGCCTACTTTTCCAGTGTGCAGATTTGTTTTAAATCAAGCACAAACTCAATCCAAGGCTACAGAAGACTTGAAGACTTCACTTGCAAAAAAAAAAAAAAAACCCAGAATTAACTACATTTTGTGGAGCTTGAAACTGAGGGATCACTGAAACAGCATCATGCTTTTCATAGTGTCACAGTATCAGTCAGGGTTGGAAGGGACCACAAGGATCATCTAGTTCCAACCCCCTGCCATGGGCTAGCCAGAGCCTCATCCAGCCTGGCCTTAAACACCTCCAGGGATGGAGCCTCAACCACCTCCTTGGACAACCCATTCCAGGGCTTCACCACTCTCATGGGGAAGAACTTCCTCCTCACATCTAGCCTGAATCTCCCCACCTCCAGCTTCAGTCCATTCCCCCTAGTCCTATCACTACCTGATAGCCTGAGAAGTCCCTCCCCAGCCTTCCTGTAGGCCACCACTGCTGTCTGCTTCAGTGCTATCCAAGAGCTTTCCTGGACAGTGACTGCCAAGGAGGGGAGGTTCTGCATCCACATTCCCACGTTACACTCAACAATCAAAGGGACAGTGGTCTCTGTCTCCATCTCTTGACAAAACAACAAAAACCATGACTTTGAGAACCGACTGACTTTGAGGTCCATGCCAGGAATTTGCCTGGCCCAGCCCTCTGTCTCCCAAGAACTGCCAGCAGCTGAGCACGACAAACCCAGACAGAGAGCCCTTCCCAAGATCCACTCATCTAAGGGCGTTGGATATGTCCAAGCTATCTGGCACCAGTAGCTTTTCAGGCTGTTGGTGCCTTGCCTAGGTGATTTACCTGTTTGCAGTGAAGAGATGATGTAGTTACTGACCCATTTGTGCTTTTGTAGACTTTGTATACTGACGTTCAGCTCATTCCACTTGGCCACTGCTTGTCTGAAAAGCCTCACAGAATTCTGGTCCTCTCTGCTATCCTTCTCTGCAGGTATTACTAAGCCTGGTATCATTTCTCAGATGGGGTTGCCAGAACTGCACACACCACCACCAAGGTAACAGCAACCTACTTCCTTTCAGCTCTTCATGCCTAGCCATGCCTTTACCTGGCTTTTTAACTGTGATGATGCATTCCACAGCAGCAAGCACAGAACAAAGATCTCTTCTTCCCATGCAATGTTTTTGGCTATTCCACAAGTTTCACCACACACTAATATTCTCTGTTAATGTTTCTTATCTGTTCTAAATAAATCCATCAGGAAATACACAACTCTTTCTCCCTGTAACACCAGGCTAAAAGGCCACATTTATACAGCTGAGACTCATTTCCCACTAGTTTCAGAGTTCTGGAAGGTGTCCAGAGAAGGGCCACAAGGATGATTAGAGGGCTGGAGCTCCTCTGCTATGAGGACAGACTAAGGGAGTTGGGGTTCCTCAGTCTGGAGAGGAGAAGGCTTTGAGAAGACCTAATTGTGACCTACCAATATCTAGAAGGGGGCTACAAGAAAGCTGGGGAGGGACTTTTGAGGGTGTCAGAGAGTGGTAAGACTGGGGGAATGGATCCAAGCTAGAGGAGGGGAGATTCAGATTGGATGTTAGGAAGAAGTTTTTCACCAGGAGGGAAGTGAGACTCTGGAACAAGTTGCCCAGAGAGGTGGTGGAAGCTTCAATCCAGTAGCTTTTTAAGGCTAGGCTGGATGTGGCTGTGAGCAACCTGATCTAGTGTGAGGCTGCCCAGGGAGATGGTGGATTCACCATCCCTGGATGTGTTTAAAGGTCATTTAGATGTGGTGCTTAGCGAGGTGGTTTAGTGGTGACCTTGGTAGAGCAGGGCTCATGGCTGGACCTGATGATCTCAAGGGTCTTTTCCAACCTGAATGCTTCTCTGATTCTAAAGACAGAATCCCAGTGTGGTCATACTGAAAATAAGGCTTTTCTTGGAAGCTGTTAGAACTTTCTCTCTCCATAGAAACAGTTTTCCCTCATGAGGTTTTTGCAGCCAGGCTGGATGTGGCTGTGAGCAAGCTGCTGTAGTGTGAGGTGTCCCTGCCCATGGCAGGGGGATTGGACCTGGATGGTCCCTTCCAACCCTGATGATTCTGTGATCTCTTAGGGTCCCAAGAGAAATCAGTTAGGAAAAAACCAAACCAAAACACAAACCAAACCAAAACACAAAGATCCCCAGGCACAACACAACCCCCTCTAATTGTAGCACACTGAAGCTGTTGGAAGATGTCCACATTGGAATTCATGAGCTTAAAGAAGGAAATCAATGGAAAAGCTGCAATTTGGGGCTCAGTCCATGCGGCTGTATGGGAAGAGCACAGCTCAGAGGTACTGATGACTGCAGTATCTAGTTCCAGGAAAGGGTGGTTTTGAACTGTACATCAATTTGTATTTCAGGGGCATAAATTATGCATCCTATTCAATCCCAATATGCTAAGTGTACAGTCAGAAATGGAGAGAGAGATGCAAACACAGACACTTACAAGCCTGCCATTGTCTAGGAGGTAGGTGTAAATAGCCACCTCTGCTTCCTCCCCCAGTTACTTTTGTGAAAGACCTTAGTCACTGCACCTAGCTTCTAGAGACCTTGTCTCCCAGAGCTAAATTTACAGCTACTTGTGAAGGACATTTGGAGGTCACTAACAAGAGACAGGATATTAAGCTGGGACAAGAAAGGTCTCAAGAAGAGATCTTACAAGGATTGGCTGAAGGAACTGGGGGCTTTTAGTCTGAGGAAAATGAGGCTCAGGGGAGACCTCCTCACTCTCTACAACTACCTGAAAGGAGGTTGGAGTGAGGTGGGTGTCCATCTGTTGCCCCTAGTAACAGTTGACAGGATGAGAGGAAATAGCCTCAAGCTGCACCAGGGAGGGTCTGGAAGGGACTTCTTCACTGAAAGGGTTCTAAAACACTGGACAATGAGGTGGCTGAATCCTATCCCTGGAGCTGTTTAGAAGCCACAGAGATGTGGTGCTGAGGAACTTGTTTAGCACCAGACTTTGTGCAGTTCAGTAATAGTTAGACTTGACCTTAAAAGTCTTTCCCAACCAAAAGGATACAATACAATAGAATAGAATAGAATAACCAAGGTTGGAAGAGACCTCGAAGATCATCGAGTCCAACCTGTAACCATAACCTCACAACTAGACCATGGCACCAAGTGCCACATCCAGTCCCCTCCTGAATGCCTCCAGGGACGGAGACTCAACCACCTCCCGGGCAGCCCATTCCAATGACGAATCACTCTCTCGGTGAAGAACTTTCTCCTCACCTCCAGCCTAAACTTCCCCTGGTGCAGCTTGAGACTTGAGCTATGATTCTGGATCTCAGCTATAAAGCTGATAGCAGTGTCACTGATCTGTCAAATGCTTTGTCTGTGTTTTGCTGCTACAACTGTAAAGCCTTTTCTGAATTAAACTCACACTACAGCAGGTTGCTCTCAGCCACATCCAGCCTGGCCTTCAAATCCTCCAGGCTTCCACCACCTCCCTGGGCAACCTGTGCCAGGCTCTCACCACCCTCCTGGGGAACAACTTCCTCCTCACATCCAATCTCAATCTACCCATTTCTATTCTTTTTCCACCACCCCCAGTCCTGTCACTCCCTGACACCCTCAGAAGTCCCTCCCCAGCTTTCTTGTAGCCCCCTTCAGACACTGGAAGGCCACACTTAGCTGATAGCAGTGTCACTGATATTACCAGGCCAAACACTGGTCTGTAAAATGCTTTGTGTTTTGTTGCTACAACAGCAAAACCTTTTCTGAACTAAACTCTTCCCCCTCTCCCCCCTGCTAAAACTCTGCTGCCTCCAGAGTGATCTCACTCAGAATGTGTGTGTTATAACACTTGATAAAACAGGCATGAGGATCAAAGAACAGCACTCAAGTTTCCCCATCCTTACCTGCATACACCAACAGCCTGCTCATTCTCTCAGGAGTGATGAACTCTGCCCTAATGATCTAACCTGGGATTGCTTCACCTGAGGTGGATGACACAAGAGTGAACTTGCACAGGAAAACAGATGAACAAAACACTGAAACCCTTTCCAATCCTGACTGTCTTTACATTAGAGAGGGTAGAAGGCCTGCAACTGCCAACTGGCTTCCAAATCCAAATGACCACTACTGCTTTGTATCTGCAGCCTGGTGGCACAGGAGGGAATCAGCCATGCTCCCAGCTCACCTATGGATTTGCACACTGTCTCTTAGATGGGGACATCTAATCTTTGGCTCTTAGTAGAGCATATGGGGACTACACAACAGAGCTGCTAAACAAGAACAGCACATAAACCAATAGGGATATGCATACAGCAGCATCATAGGGATGAGAAGTCACATTTTTTGACTCAAGAAACCCTGCTGCATTTCATAGAGTTGTCAGGGCTGGAAGGGACCTCAAGGCTCAGCCAGTCCCAACCTCCCTGCCATGGGCAGGGACACCTCACACCACAGCAGGTTGCTCACAGCCACATCCAGCCTGGCTGCAAACACCTCCAGGCATGAAGCTTCCACCACCTCCCTGGGCAGCCTGTGATAGGCTCTCGCCACCCTCCTGGGGAACAACTTCTTCCTCACATCCAATCTCAATCTCCCCACTTCTAGTTTTGTTCCACTGACCCCAGTCCTGTCACTCCCTGACACCCTCAAAAGTCCCTCCCCAGCTTTCTTGGAGCCCCCTTCAGATACTGGAAGGCCTCAATTAGGTTTCCTCAGAGCCTTCTCCTCTCCAGCCTGCACAGCCCCAACTCCCTCAGTCTGTCCTCAGAGCAGAGCAGCTCCAGCCCTCTGCTCCTCCTCGTGGCCCTTCTTTGGACACCTTGCAGCACCTCCAGATCCTTCCTGGAACAGGGGAAATGTGGAAGTTTCCTCTCCCTATAGACCAACTCATATCCAGTCATAATGAAAAAACTCCTGAGATATCTTTATCTCACTGTATTTATCTCAAGACTCTGTATCACTCTACTGCAGAAATGGCTATTTTCAGTACAATTGCCAAAAAAAGAGAAGAGAGCAAGGATTTTTTGTGTGGGGTTTTTTTTCACTCCTCTCCATTGAGCATTGCTGAAAACATGTGACTGTATTTATCTTAACTACAATATGACAATTCACAAGTCCACAATGCCTGGGATAACCCTGGCAGCGTCCTCTGAAGCACCTGGGCCACATTTGAGGTGCTCTGTACACCCTCAGTCCTCGACACAAGAAGCAATTGGTGTTCAGAAACAGGTTCCCAGACATCTGGACACTGCAAAATATACTTCAGCTTTCTGGGTTTTCACTTCTGCTTTTCTCCTTGACTAGAATTTTAGTGCTTAACATAAAAGGAAAGTGAACATTGATTTTATCACAGGCTCACAGGATGTCAGGGGTTGGAAGGGACCCAAAGAGATCATCCAGTCCAACCCCTGCCAAAGCAGGACCATACAATCTAGCTCAGGTCACACAGCAACACATCCAGACAGGCCTTGAAAGGCTCCAGAGAAGGAGACTCCACAGCCTCTCTGGGCAGCCTGCTCCAGGGCTCTGTGACCCTCACAGTAAAGAAGTTTCCCCTTGTGTTGAGGTGGAACCTCCTGTGCTGCAGCTTACATCCATTGCTCCTTGTGCTATTCCAGAGAGCAAGTGAGCAGAGCCTGTCCCCTCCCTCCTGACCCCCAGCCCTCAGATATTGATAGACATTTATTACATCTCCCCTCAGTCTTCTCTTGTCCAGACTAAACAGCCCCAGGTCCCCCAGCCTCTCCTCCCCAGGCCGTGCTCCAGTCCCCTAATCCTCCATTGTTTGCATTTCAACAGAACTATGGAAGTACAAAACCATCCATGGGCTGCCTCAGGATTCTTCACTGGGCTTCGTTGCCACATTGCTACCACTAGCCAAGCCACTGCCTTGAACACCACCTATCTGCAAGTGACAGCTTCCCCTGATGGCTAGAATGATTTCATCCCCCAAAACCCCATATTCTCCAATACAGCAATCCAACCAAAACCCTACACTTCCCCACCCCCCCAAAATCAATCTTGGTCTCAGCAGCTCACTGACACTCATCAGAGCTGTCAATTTGCTCTCCAGGGTTGTCCCTAAGCCCTTTGGTTTTGTCTCCTTACAAGACAAAATGATCCTCTTGTCAAAGGGATGGAACTGTGGCACACAGTTTAGTCTCCAGCTCATGCCCAGCAGCTTTCCACAGCGGTGTGGTTAATTACTACATGCAAACAGCTCAGTTTTTGTTAAGTGTAACTAGGAAAAGCCACTCTTCAAGCTTTGTTTCTAGGTTTGCTCTCTCATAGAGCACCTAAAACAAAATCCTTGGTGCACGCCAAGGATTCCAGAGTTTTGTCCTGAAACTACAATTACTTTGGCACACTTAATGATATACCTTCCACAGCCACAAGCTACCCCACGCTTTCTGTGCTGCTGGGAACAAAACTTCCACTGGGCTGCGTTGCTTAAACAGCAGCATGAACTTCCCTGAAGCTGACCCAGCAGCACTGGCAAGGCTGACAGGAGAGCTACAGAACCACAGAATGATAGGGGTTGGAAGGGACCTCTGGAGATCAGCTAATTCAAGTCCCCTGCTAGAGGATCACCTAGGGCAGATTGTAAAGGACATGTCCTGGCAGGTTTTGAATGACCCCAGAGATGGAGACTCCCTCATAGAATCAGTCAGGGATGGAAGGGACCACAAGGATCATCTAGTTCCAAACCCCCGCCACGGGCAGGGACACCTCACACTCCATCATCTCTCTGCACAGCTTGTTCCAGTGCTCCAGGACCCTCAAAGTAAATGAGTTCCTCCTGGTGTTTAGCTGGAGCTTCCTATGTTCAAGTTTGTGCTCATTACCTCTTGTCCTGTCACTGGGCACCACTGAGAACAAAACTGGCTCCATCCTCCTGATGCCCACAGTCTAAGTATTTATAAGAATCACAGAAACATTCAGGCTGGGAAAGACCCTCTGGATCACCAAGTCCAACCATTAACCCTACTCTACAAAGGGGCACCCCTAAACCATAGCCCCAAGCAGCACAGCCAAACCACCCTGAAAAACAGCCAGGCTTGAGGACTCAGCCACCTCCCTGCCCAGCACATTCCAAGCCCTGACCACTTTTGCCATGAAAAAATGTTTCCTAATGTCCAGTCTAAACCAATCCAGTGGCAGCTTGAGGCCATTCCCTCTTGCTCTGTCACTAATTACCTGTGAGAAGAGACCAGCAGCAGCCTCTCCACAACCTCCTTTCAGGAAGCTGTAGACAGCAACAAGGTCTCCCCTCAGCCTCCTCTCTTTCAAACTAAGATTAACACTCAAATAGCAGGTTCAACTTTTCACTCTACTGTCCTCTCACTTGCTGTCTTTCTCTGTTCTTAGGACACGCTCTCCCATCTCATTTCAGAGTACTTCACCTTTACATTTATAGAGTACCTGCTGCCCGCAAGAAAACCAGACACAACTCATCTCACAGGGTAAAACAACAACCCTGAAGAGTCATCAAGTCAAGGATGCATGTATGAAAGCTCTTCATCTCTGCAGGGCGAGCAGTATTCTACTAACAGAGCTCATTCAATGAACGCGGCTAAGATCTCCCTTCAGTCTTCTTCAGCCTAAAAAGCCCCAAGTCCCTCAGCCCTTTCTCGCAAGAGAGACAATTCTCGTCCCTTCATCACCTCCACAAGCCTTTGCTCCACCCTCTCAAGGTACAGCCTGCGCGGGGGTGTTCTGCTCGGCTCCGTGCTCACGGAGGGACATCAGGGAGTTCGTTAACGAGCACGAAGCGGAGGAGCCGCGGGGCCGGGTCCGCTCCTCACCGAGCCCACCTCTACCTGCCGCCGGCAGGCAGGGACGGCGCCAAGCTTCGCGGGGAGGCGCAGGCCGCCGCCGGACACACAGTTCCCGGCCCGGCCCGGCCCAGCGCACCTCGAGCACTCTCGGGAGCGCACTCCCGAGCCACCGTCCCACCCGGGCACCCGTCCAGCCCCGCACACCCAAGCGGCCGCCACCGCCGACGGCCGCCTCCCGCCGCGCACCTCGTACTCGCGGATGTTGTTGGAGGTGACGTAGATGCCGATGCCGATGGGGATGAAGATGAGGCCGATGATGAAGAAGGCCGGCAGCACCGTGCCCGCCGTCAGGATGGGCTGCCAGGCCGGCAGCCGCTGCTGCTTGAACGCCGTGTTATCGGGCTTGCGCGTCTTCACCGCCCCGCCGCCGCCTCCGCCGCCCACCGCTCCGCCGCCGGGCACCCCGACGCCGCCCGAGGGGTGCCCGTCCGCCTCTTCCTTCGCGCTGTAGTTCACCGCCATGGCGCCCGCCGGAACGCGCCGCCCCCGGCGGCACCAGCCCACACCTCGGCGGCACCGGCCCCCGCGCGTCACAGCCGCCCCCTCCCGCGCCCCACGGGAACGTCACCGGAGGCCGCTGCGCCTGCGCGCTCGGCCGCGGCGGAAGGGAGGCGGCGGGCGCGCGGCTGATGACGCGGCCGCCCCAGCGCTCCCAGGGGCGGCAGGCAGCGCAACCCCGCTGCGCAGGCGCAGGCACGCGGGGGAACGAGGGGAGGGGCGAGCCGCGCCTGGGCGCTTCGCCGCTGAAAGAAAGAGCGCGCCCTAGCGGAGAGAGCGCGCAGGTGCTGGGCCGCAGTGCTGGGCCCTAATGAGCGTCACAGTATGGTGGGGGTGGAAATGGACCCCTGGAGGTCATCGAGTCCAACCCCCCTGCCAAAGCAAGGCCACACAAGAACGTATCTAGATGAGTCTTGAAAGTCTCCAGACAAGGAGATGCCACAACCTCTCTGGGCAGCCTGCTCTAGGGCTCTGGCACCCTCACTGTAGATAAGTCTCTCGCGCTGAGCTTCTCTGCTCAAGTTTGTCTCCATTGCTCCTTGGCTCATTGCTGTGCAGCCCCGAAAAGAGCTTGGCTCCCTCCCCTTGACCCCCAGCTCTTGAGAGACATTGATCAGATCCCTCTCAGCCTTCTCCTCTCCAGACTCAACAGCCCCAGAGCTCTCTCCAGTCTCTGTCTCTCTTCAACTGGGGAGAAACTGCTCAGTCAGTCCCAGCCCCCCTAAGCATGCAACTCAAAACAAAACGGATTGCAAAAGTGATGGAAAGTTTAAAGGAAAAGCAGTGAATCTTTACAGCTGACAAAAGAAATCCCAAACAGTCCCAAGATAATCCCATCCCCACCTGAACTCTCTCCAGCCAGGTCTCAGCTGGCCAGATCTCTCCCATCCCCCGTCAACTGGGGAGAGCCAAGAAGAGGAGGTGCTTAGACCTCGCACTGGATCTTATAGTGGTGCAGAGAATTAAAAATACAGTGTCCACCCACTTGGACCTCTGGACACAGGAAGCACCCAGCCCAAACTGCAACAGTGGGTGTATGTGTTTGTACCCCAGCAATGCTCTAACAGGCATTGTCCAAGCCAGCCCAGCACTGGAAGTCCAGGTTTCCTCCTTTGTGGGTGCTTTGACATTGCATTATTTTGTGAGGACTGCGTAGCCTATACTGTACCAACTCACAGAATCACGTTGGTTGATTCTAACCCTTATCTAACTCCACCAAGGCTGGTGCTAAACCATGTCCCTCAGCACCACGTCTCTGTGTCTTTTAAACCCCTCCAAGGATGGAGATTCAGTCCTCTCCTTGGGCAGCCTGTTCCAGTGCTTGAGAGCCCTGTCAGTCAAGAAGTTTCTTCTAATATCCAACCTAAACCTCTCCTGGTGCAACTTGGGGCCATTTCCACTCATCCTATTACTTGTCATTAGGGAGAAGAGGCTGAACCCTACCTGACTATAACCTCCTTTCAGGTGGTTGTAAAGAGTGAGAAGGTCTCCCCACAGCCTCTTTTTCTCCAGACTAAACAACCCTGGTTCCCTCAGCCACCCCTCACACGACCCTGTTCTGCAGACCCTTCACCAGCTTACAAAGAGAGTGTGGCCAGAATCCAGTTTCAGAAAGTACTTACTTTGTTTTAGTGGGAGAAAAAAAAATAATGAAAGCCATTTATTTAGATAACTTTAGAAGCATGTAATACAGTCCTAACGACTCTTCAGCTGCCTGTGGAACAGATTTCCTACTGAAGAACCAAACGAAGGCCACTGGAGGGAGCAAATGACTTGTGGAAACGCTGTGTCTGTGGGGACTCAGAGACCTCCCTTCATCGAAGAAGAAATTTGGACACTAAATCTGAAACGTAGACATTTATTTGGTGCCTAAATGCTTACATGGAGTTCAAACAAATGATCATATTCCTTGTGGCATCTTAAGCTTAAGCTATACCTCATTACTAATTTATCCTTTCCATGATCTTTTGGGTCCTGCCTTTTGCTGTCACTCCCTCTAGCTAAGCCCCTTGTCCCTATTGTCAACCTTTTCTTTATTGTCTTTCATTTTCATTTGCCACTTTCAGCTGCAGCAACTTTTAGACACCCAGAAAATCCAGTGATGTGCAACCTGGGATCCCAAGGGATCTGCTTGTAAACCCACACTGTGAAACAGCAAGGAATTTCTCTGGCAGAAGGCTACCCAAGGGGCTGCTTAGGAAGCTGTGAACCTGATGCTGTGAGGTATGAGAGGACTGGCAAGAAAAGCCACGTTAAATTTTGGGGGAGAGGGAGTCTGCTCTGCAGTAGTTAAACTGGGCACAGGCTCTGTCAGCAGTTTGGGAGTAGCCACAGCAATGCTGTGGGAGTGTGGGTCAGGTGATAGAGGCTCTGATGTGGTTACTATCAATACAAGGACAAAGAGAGCCTGATGGAGAGGGTCCAGAGAAGGGCCACAAAAATGAACAGGGGGTGGAGCAGCTCTGCTACAAGGACAGGCTGCTCACAGCCACATCCAGCCTGGCTGCAAACACCTCCAGAGATGAGGCTTCCACCACCACCCTGGGCAACCTGTCCCAGTGTCTCACCACCCTCATGGGGAAGAGCTTCTAAATGTCCCCTCCTCTAACTCGGATCCATCCCCCACCCCAGTCCTGTCACTCCCTGACACTCTCAAAAGTCCCTCCCCAGCTTTTCTGTAGGCGCCCTTCAGATACTGGAAGGCCACAAGAAGGTCTCCACACTGAACAACCCCAACTCTCTCAGTCTGTCCTCATAGGAGAACAGCTCCAGCCCTCTGTTCATCCTCATGGCCATTCCCTGGACACCTTCCAGCACCTCCAGATCCTTCCTGGAACAGAGGCTCCAGAACTGGACACAGAGCTCTAGGGGAGGTCTTACCCAAGTGGAGCAGAGGGGGAGAGTCACCTCTTTCGACCTGCTGCTGGCTCTGCTTCTCTTGCTGCAGCCCAGGCTCTGCTTGGCTCTCTGGGCTACAAGTGCTCACTGCTGGCTCCTGCTGAGCTTCTCATCCACCCGCACCCCCAGGTCCTTTTCTTCAGGGCTGCTCTCAAGCCAGTTGCTGAAGATGAAATACACCTGGTCAAAGCAGCCGTCACACACCTGAGTGTTGCCCTGCAGGCATCTCTGTGACAAATGAAAGCTGCTTGACATGTGTCAGATCAGGACTTAGCCTTCTCTCTGCACAAACCATTCTTAGCCATGAAGCAGTGTCTATCCTCACAGAGCTTTTCTGAGCCACTCTCCAGCTCTGCAGTGCTGCAGTTCATCAAAAGCATTTTAAAGTCTACCAGGATTTCAAATGCAGCCCATGACTGTGTTCAGCTTTACAACAAAGCTTTAGTCTGGAACCTTAGAAACTTCCTGTGTCTGTAAAACAGAAACAGAAAGGGGACCACTTACATGTGTGCTCCTCCTGAATCAGCTTTAGATTCAAATCTGGGCAAGGGAAAATATTTTCCTTTACTTTGATTTGGAATTTTTCTATCTAGGTTCCATTTCAGAATCCAATCTGACTTGTGTCTGACTCCTGTTTAAAAGCTGAAGGTTATTTCAGGCACGTCACTGCCACTTTCCAGCAGCTGCCAGTTTCATTCCAGGTGAGCTCAGTGTAGCTCTTAACGTGATAGGTTTTGGTTCCCAAGTAATGCTCTGAAAATAGGCAGCCTGGGTCATTACCATTTTCATTCTGCTCTGCAGTAAATTGAAGTGTGGCACATATTAAACTTTATCCACCTCAGCTCTATTACTCTCTGAAAGGTGAAACTCTTCTCAGCTCACTCTGCAGACACAGCTATGTCCCTGCCATGTGTTGGCTGCCCTAAGGAAACTGCCCAAATACTCCTTAAATTCTTGGTGCAGCAGCTGAGGTATCAGCTCTACCCAGAAACACCTCACCTGCATGGAGGAGCAGCATTTATTTTCACTGCCCAGTGTGGCTGCATTAGCAAACTCTCTACAATGCAGGACAGCTCCAGGAATGCTCATACAGGGCCCAGAATGACAGGGACTGGAAGGGACCTCTGGACATCATCTACTCTGAGACCCCTGATGGAGCAGGAGCCCCTAGAGCAGGTTGCACAGGACAGCATCCAGGTGGGTTCTGAAGGTCTTTCCTCAGCTCCACTCTAACCCTGCTCTCCCTCAGTTTCAAACCATTCCCCCTTGTCCTGTCTCTAGACACCCTTATGAAAAGTCCCTCTGCTGCCTTCCAGTAGGATCCTTTCAGGTATTGGAAGGCAGATCTAAGGTGTCCCTGGAGCCTTCTCTTCTCCAGGCTGAACCACCCCAGCTCCTTCAGCCTGCCCCTGAGTCATGCTGACCCTCAGAAAGCTGAGATAAAACTCAAACACCTGATTATATTTGCATAGTTGTGAACATTTATTAGTTACAGTGTAATGAAAATCAACCTCTGGTTTTTTGGTACAGGCAGAAGTAAAAACATATATTGTACAGAAAACAAAATATCACAGCTTTGAAAACTGGCTTACATTGTTCAAAAGGAGTAAAACTGGTTGGATTTCAAGGCATTGGACTTCAGTACTTAATTGTATGCCAAACCATCACACAGTGCAAGGCATATTCTGCAATCATACAAGTTCCATACAGCAGCCTTCAGAGTGTTTAGTCTCATAGAATCTTGGGGTGGCAGACAAAAGGGAAAGGGAAAGGGAAAGAGGGGAGAGGAAGGGAGGGGAGGGGAGAGGAGAGGAGTGGGAAGAGGAGGAGGGGAGAGGAAGAGAGGGGAGTGGAGGGAAGGGGAAAGGGGAGGAGAGGGGAGAGGAAGGAAGAGGAGAGGAGGGGAGAGGAAGGGAGGGGAGGGGAGAGAAGGGGAGGGGAGGGGAGAGGAGAGGAGGTGGAGAGGAGGGGAGAAGAAGAGAGGGGAGTGGAGGGGAGGGGAAAGGGGAGGAGAGGGAGAGGAAGGAAGAGGAGAGGAGGGGAGGGGAGAGGAAGGGAGGGGAGGGGGAGAGGAGAGGAGGTGGAGAGGAGGGGAGAAGAAGAGAGGGGAGTGGAGGGGAGGGGAAAGGGGAGGAGAGGGGAGAGGAAGGAAGAGGAGAGGAGGGGAGAGGAAGGGAGAGGAGGGGGAGAGAAGGGGAGGGGAGAGGAGAGGAGGTGGAGAGGAGGGGAGAAGAAGAGAGGGGAGTGGAGGGGGAGGGGAAAGGGGAGGAGAGGGGAGAGGAAGGAAGAGGAGAGGAGGGGAGAGGAAGGGAGGGGAGGGGAGAGGAGAGGAGGTGGAGAGGAGGGGAGAAGAAGAGAGGGGAGTGGAGGGGAGGGGAAAGGGGAGGAGAGGGGAGAGGAAGGAAGAGGAGAGGAGGGGAGAGGAAGGGAGAGGAGGGGAGAGAAGGGGAGGGGAGAGGAGAGGAGGTGGAGAGGAGGGGAGAAGAAGAGAGGGGAGTGGAAGGGAGGGGAGAGAAGGGGAGGGGAGAGGAGGGGAGGGAAGGGATAAGAAAAGAAAAAAGGGAAAAGGGAATGGAAAAGGGAAGGAAATAAGCAAAGAAGAAAAGAGATAAGAAAAGAAAATAAGAGATAAAAGAAAAAAAAAAGATAAGAAAATAAAAGAGATAGATAAAAGAAAGAAGGGGAGAGGAGGGGAGAGGAGGGGAGGGGAAAGGAGAAAAGAAAAGGCAAAGTGCTGATTTCCCCCCATTTACACACAAACCCAGCGATGATGAGCAATTGGGTTTTCTTTTTTACACACTGCTCTGTTAATAAACTCCCCCAGCTGCAGGTCTGACAGTGTACTCTACAGAGAAACGAGCCTGGGACAGGGCAGGGAGGGCAGCTGTGGGACAGTGACTTTTACAAAGTGTCTGAGGAAAATAAATTATATGGCAAGCAGGGAGGGGAGCCAAGCCCTGCCTCGGGCCCCGCGCAGGGAGCGGCTGCTTCGCTCTCCCCGCCCCCTGCTCTCACCAGGTCAGCAAGGCCCTTCGCCCTTAAAGCTCTACCAGTAAGAGTAATAACAAGAGTAACAATAAAAACAACCCAGCTAAAAATCTATTGGAAGCAAGAAACGCTTCCAGGAGTAATCAGTAGCACAAAGTGAGCCTGGCGCTGATGGCAGAGAGCTCCTCCAGCGATCCACCCAAGCTGGCACGGAAGGGAGTGCGGCAGAGAGCCTGCAGCTCATCTGGAGTTCATGTGTAACTGGTGAATGATGACACTCTCTAGAAGAGAAGAGAGCACAACAGGTCGGTTGGGGCAGCTGCAGGCACAGCACAAAGTCACTTTAAACCAGCAATGGCGATGGCAGAGCAAGGTGGGTTTCCCCTGGGAAGGTCTCACAGACTTACTCTCACATCCCTGGCTGATACACACTGGCCAATAAGGGTTGGAAAAGGTCATCAACTCTGACCATAACCCAACTGCCATGACCACTGAACTATGTCCTGAAGTGCTGTATCCACACATTTCACAGAGTCTCAGATTGTTAGGGGCTGGAAGTGACCTTAAAAGCTCATCCAGTCCAACCCCACTGCCAGAGCAGGGTCACCTACAGCAGCTCACACAGCAACACACCCAGGCAGGTCTTGAATATCTGCAGAGAGGAGACTCCACAAGCCCCCTGGGCAGCCTCTTGCAATGTTCTGCCACCCTCACATGGAAAAAATTCTTCCTCCTGTTTCCATGGCACTTCCTCTGCCTCAGCTTCCACCATTGCCCCTTGTGCTGGCACTGGGCAGCCCCCAGCAGAGCCTGGCTCCAGCCTCTGGCCCCTGCACAGCTTTAGCACCAGCCAGGAGGTCACCTCTCAGGCTCCTCCTCTCCAAGCTCCAGAGCCCTCAGCTCCCTCAGGCTCTCCTCATAAAGAATATCTTCCTCTCCTTTGATCATCTTTGTGGCTCTCTGCTGGACTCTCTCCAGTAGCTCCATGTCTCTCTTGAACTGGGGCCCCAGAACTGGGCACAATTTGTTTCTTGAACACCTGCAGGCATGGTGACTCCACCACCTCCCTGGGTGGCCTGTTAAACCCCTCACCACTCTTTCAGTAAAGGAACTTAATGTCCAACCTAAACCTCCCCTGGCACAGCTTAAGCACATTTCCTCTCATCCTATCACTAGCTACTTGCTGCAAAGGAAACAAAATCAGTACCAGGCCCTTGGGTTCCACTTCAACGTCAAGACCACCATTTGGCCATCCACAGGGGAAAAGAGTAACACAGATGAATGCATTAACCCACAAGGACACCAAGGTTCCAGTCCCACACCTGGCTCAGGCAGAAGATTTGGGAGTTGGCTTTCTTGTATCCTGTCTAAGCAAATCATAACTCAGAGAATCATAGAACCACAACTCACAGGATCATAGAACCACAACTCATAGAATCAGAGAACCACAACTCACAGGATCAGAGAACTACAACTCACAGGATCATAGAACCACAACTCACAGGATCATAGAACCACAACTCACAGGATCATAGAACCACAACTCACAGGATCATAGAACCACAACTCACAGGATCAAAAACCACAAATCAGAGAATCCTAGAACTGAGTTGGATCTGTTGGCAATTGTGCAATGGGGCTGAGGTAGTTTCTCCTTTTCCAGTTAAACCTGGCTTAGGGAGCTACACTGCTGTTATTCAGCAAGTCTGCTCCATTGTGCTGCTGACTCCAGTGGGCTAAGCCTCTGCCCCAGTGTGCAACCCTCAGCGTTGGCAGTGTCAGTGGTTGGAACTTTGTCCTGTGTGCAACACAGAAGATCCCTGTCCTTGCCTGGGCTCTGCTGAAATACTTCCACCTGGTCTCTGTTCTTCCATCTATATACTGCTCTTGCAGGCAATTATTTGATACAAGAATTTAGCTACCAATGACATTTTCTCTGACAAGCTGTATTTCATGCATTCCAAATACTGTAGCTGTGCCAATGCTGACTAGAAACAGAAACCATGCCTTTTGAGAAATGCTCAGTTTCTTCATCAGAACTGGTTTTGATTCCTTCCTCTCTTAATAGTCTGAACTGCATGACCCAAGAGATGACACTAACCACAGCATTATCCCCTTTTACATTTTCTATTAACTTCTGCCTTTTCCTGCTACCCAACTAATGTTTGTAAGGTGTTTGATTAAGTTACATGATGAGAAGGCCACGAAAATGATCAGGAGGTTGGAGCAGCTCTGCTACAAGGACAGGCTGAGGGAGCTGGGGGTGTTCAGCCTGGAGAAGAGAAGGCTCCAGGGAGACCGAAGAGCAGCCTGCCAGGACCTGAAAGGGGCTACAAGAAGGCTGCAGAGAGACTGTTTGCAAAGGCCTGCAGGGACAGGACCAGGGACAGTGGCTTCAAACTAGTGCAGAGCAGATTGAGATTGGATGTGAGCAGCAAGTTCTTTACTTTGAGGGTGGTAAAGCACTGGAACAGGTTGCCCAGGGAAGTGCTTGGGTCCCAATCCCTATTCAAGGTGAGGCTGGACAGGGCTCTGGGCAACCTGATCTAGCTCGTGATGTCCCTGCTGACTGCAGAGGGATTGGACTGGATGAGCTTTGGAGGTCCCTTCCAGCCCAGACCATTCTATGATTCTATGATTCCATGATTCCATGATTGATTCTCTCCAAGAGTTTTCCATGCACTAATGCCAGAACTTTGCCACCAGTGATGTGTTCATGGGAGGTGACTGAGACAAGCAGGGCTAAGGCAACCATCAAGGAGATAATGTGAAGGCAAATGCCGTAACAACGTTTCCCAAGCAGAAAGCAGCTCTTTTCCACATGATTTATCAATAAAACGATTTTCCACAAGCTCTCCGTAGCACTCCTACCAAATCTGAGCAACACATGTGAAAGAACCACAAAGTACAGCATGGTTCTGCCTTACAGCCAGTGACGTTCTCTAATATGATGCAAAAAGCTGCATTTGCTTAGTATCAGACTCCCATTAAGCTCAATGGGAGTCACACAAACTCTATGGGAAATGATTTCTCCTCCCCCCTAGCCCCCCCCCCCCCTTAAATATGTCAGAGTTTTGTCAGCCTGCCCTCTGGGAGAATATTACATCTAAGGTATGATCACATCAGTTTTTCTAGGCTTATAGATGAGACCATGTCAGGGAGCTCTGAATTCACTTAAACAAAATGAGTACTTTTAAACATCAGGAAAAGCAAACAAAGTTTCTGTCAAGCTGCTAATTCTGCTTTCAGTCCCACTGCTGCAATTCAGTCTTCTCCAGGAAGCACAGGATCACAGCTCACAGGATGTCAGGGGTTGGAAGGGACCCAAAGAGATCACCCAGTCCAACCCCCTGCCAGAGCAGGACCATACAATCTAGCTCAGGTCACACAGGAACACATCCAGACAGGGCTGGAAAGGCTCCAGAGAAGGAGACTCCACAACCTCTCTGGGCAGCCTGCTCCAGGGCTCTGGGACCCTCACAGTCAAGAATTCCCCCCTTCTGTTGAGGTGAAACCTCCTGTGCTGGAGTTTCCATCCATTGCCCCTTGTCCTATCCCAGGGTGCAGCTGAGCAGAGCCTGCCCCCTTCCTCCTGACCCCCAGCACATCATCAGCAACTGGCCTAGGGATCAAAAATAACCAGTTCACAGAATGAAGCACATCAACTGACATTTTAACATGTGAAGTTTAATTTCTTCTTACAACATATACAAACAAACACCAGGTGATACAAAAATGTAGGTGCCACAGACAATGCAGACACAAGCAGCAGAAGAGAATCATCCCAGGGGATCTCTGGGTTTGAAGTCCTGAAGAACCATTCATAGCTGAGTGGCTCATACCTGCCTCTCAGAGCTGTTAGCTCTGCATCTCAGAGGGACAGGGATCTGCTGGAGAGAGTCCAAGGGAGGGCCACCAGGATGCTGAAGGGACTGCAGCACTGCCTGGGGAGGAGAGGCTGAGAGCCCTGGGGCTGTTTAGTCTGGAGAGGAGAAGGCTGAGAGAGGATCTGATCAATGTCCATCAATAGCTGAGGGTCAAGAGGGAGGGGACAAGCTCTGCTCAGCTGCACCCTGGGATATGACAAGGGGCAATGGATGGAAACTCCAGCACAGGAGGTTCCACCTCAACAGAAGGGGGAAATTCTTGACTGTGAGGGTCCCAGAGCCCTGGAGCAGGCTGCCCAGAGAGGTTGTGGAGTCTCCTTCTCTGGAGCCTTTCCAGCCCTGTCTGGATGTGTTCCTGTGTGACCTGTGCTGGATTCTCTGCTCCTGCTCTGGCAGGGGGTTGGACTCAATGATCTTTGAAGGTCCCTTCCAACCCCTAACATCCTGTGAGCCTGTGACCATGTGTCAGCCAGCACAAAGCACCTCTTGAAAGGTTGGTTCTCAGGCAGCTCAGGTCCTGATGAAGCACTGTAACTATCATTAGTATTTCAAGCTGAGTGCTCTTTGCTACTGAAGCTGTTCAGGTTCATATATATGTGAAAGCAAAAGGTAAGAGAGAGGAGGCATGAGTCACTCTAGATGATCACCTGGGCAGAGGAAGGCTTGGTTCCTGCTCTGCAATCCACTAGTGCAGAACACACAAGAAGCTCTGTAAATAAAGGCCCCAACATTTCCTGTGGCACTTCCTTGGTGCCCGGGACAATCGGAGGCCTGGGCAAAGCCTGTCCTTGCTGGATTTCTGCCATCACTCTCTTGTGTCCACTCTCTGATGTTGTATGAAGGTGAGCTCATGCTATGTCCTTGTGCACAGTGGGGCACTGCTCAGGTCTTGCTCCTCTCCTCTGTTGCCCTTCTCATTAAGCTGGAAGAACTTCTTAAGCTGGAGACTCTATTGCTTTGCCAGGCTGGGTTGGAAATGGTTGAAGTGTTCAGTGTTATTCATCAAGGAAGGACAGCTGGAGGGATGGATGAACACAGACACTTCTTGTAAGCCTTCTTTTCACCAAGGCCAGGCTCAGAGGCAGCCTTTGGAACAGGGACTAGAATCCCAGGGGGGCTCCCTCCTCCTAGTTCAATATCCTGATCTCTTGAGCACGCTCATGTTTCTGCTCAGCGAATACCAAAACCCTCCTTGCATAACGGCACAGCCGGTACCAGAGGGAGCAAGAATGCCACCTACTTCCCCCTCGACTGTCTGCCAATGCCACTGGTGAACCTGGCCTGAGTTGATGTGAGTTTGAATCTCCCCAGCTGCTGGTGAGAAGGGGGAACTGTCCCCCACCACCTTTCTTCAGAGGTTTCAATCAAGAGCTTTGTAAAATAAGCAGCTCTGCCCCTACTTTTGTGTGGTTTGATTTCCCAGGAGCTAGTCATGATTACACAGGCACTTTAAGACAACTACTGGTTTCCTATGGCTTCCTTCTTTCCTTTTCTGGCCCAAGAGCCTGGAACTAAGCTATGTTAAATCCAGCCCTTATGCTTTCTTGGCAGATTCCTTTTAGTTCAGATCAGTTCCTCAATTAAGATCAAACGCTTGTCCAGCTCAAGGGCCAACCACATGGCAGTAAGTACTTTCTTGGCTGAAGGTGACAAAGACAAGGCTACAGATTTGACTCTAGAGGGGGCGTTACATCCTGACATTGTGTGACCATGAAACTGTAGCTTCACCATGAAATTGTGGAGCACTGTGTCCAGTTATGGAACCCCTACTACAGGAAGGATCTGGAGGTGCTGGAAGGTGTCCAGAGAAGGGCCACAAGGAGGAGCAGAGGGCTGGAGCTGCTCTGCTATGAGGACAGACTGAGGGAGTTGGGGTTGTGCAGTCTGGAGAGGAGAAGGCTCCCAGGAGACCTAATTGTGGCCTTCCAGGATCTGAAAGGGGCTACAAGAAAGCTGGGGAGGGACTTTTGAGGGTGTCAGGGAGTGATAGGACTGGGGGCGATGGAGCAGAACTAGAAGTGAGGAGATTCAGAGTGGATGTGAGGAAGAAGTTCTTCCCCAGGAGGGTGGTGAGAGCCTGGCACAGGTTGCCCAGGGAGGTGGTGGAAGCCTCCTGCCTGGAGGTGTTTGCAGCCAGGCTGGATGTGGCTGTGAGCAACCTGCTGTAGTGTGAGGTGTCCCTGCCCATGGCAGAGGGGTTGGAACTGGCTGATCCTTGAGGTCCCTTCCAACCCTGAACAATTGATTCTATGATGACTTAAAGCGCTTAGAGGAAACACAGGAATTCCTAGATGGTGGATCTCAGTTAGGGTTAGAGACAGCAGTGCCAGTGAAGTGACAACTGAAACACTGACTGAAGAAGGGCAGTGGAAGAACTTCTGGATGGTCTTTGGGATGCCTCAGGGGCTTAGAGACTATCCTTCAGCCCTGTTTGTCTGATCTGCTATCTGGAGCTGACCTGCTGAATGGAGAACCTTACCTTAGCCACTGAACAGAACTGTCTTCAGACTCAGAGGGGATTCCAATATAATAAAGACAGTTTTGCATCAGCTTTTAAGACTTCTGAACTATAGGCTGTCTTTTTTCTTCATCTTACCCTTCTTCTAGCTTTAAGAAACAAGAAGCTCATGTCAATTAAAACAGATGATAAATATGATGAACACAACTAAATAGCTATTTTTAGCTAATGGTTAAGCCACTTGTCCAGTTCCAAATCTTTAAGTCTTCAGCTATGGAGCAAAAGTTCCTTTTTGTTGTGCTGCCCCTGGGAAAAAGAAGAGGACCCTTAAGTCTGACCACTCTGGAATGTCTCAAGGCTGTCTCATGAAATTCCACTGGCATCACAAGAGGAATCTCCCAGCTTGTGCCTGCAGTTGTGCTCTAGTTGTGCTCATTGGTGCAGCCTGGATTGCAGGCACCGTGAGGCTGATGATGCCTGGATTGCAGGCACCGTGAGGCTGGTGATGCCTGGATTGCAGGTACTGAGGCTGGTGATGCCTGGATTGCAGGTACTGAGGCTGGTGATGCCTGGATTGCAGGTACTGAGGCTGGTGATGCCTGGATTGCAGGTACTGAGGCTGGTGATGCCTGGATTGCAGGTACTGAGGCTGGTGATGCCTGGATTGCAGGTACTGAGGCTGGTGATGCCTGGATTGCAGGCACCGTGAGGCTGGTGATGCCTGGATTGCAGGTACTGAGGCTGGTGATGCCTGGATTGCAGGTACTGAGGCTGGTGATGCCTGGATTGCAGGTACTGAGGCTGGTGATGCCTGGATTGCAGGTACTGAGGCTGGTGATGCCTGGATTGCAGGTACTGAGGCTGGTGATGCCTGGATTGCAGGCACCGTGAGGCTGGTGATGCCTGGATTGCAGGTACTGAGGCTGGTGATGCCTGGATTGCAGGCACCGTGAGGCTGGTGATGCCTGGATTGCAGGCACCGTGAGGCTGGTGATGCCTGGATTGCAGGTACTGAGGCTGGTGATGCCTGGATTGCAGGCACCGTGAGGCTGGTGATGCCTGGATTGCAGGTACTGAGGCTGGTGATGCCTGGATTGCAGGTACTGAGGCTGGTGATGCCTGGATTGCAGGCACCGTGAGGCTGGTGATGCCTGGATTGCAGGCACCGTGAGGCTGGTGATGCCTGGATTGCAGGTACTGAGGCTGGTGATGCCTGGATTGCAGGCACCGTGAGGCTGGTGATGCCTGGATTGCAGGTACTGAGGCTGGTGATGCCTGGATTGCAGGTACTGAGGCTGGTGATGCCTGGATTGCAGGCACCGTGAGGCTGGTGATGCCTGGATTGCAGGTACTGAGGCTGGTGATGCCTGGATTGCAGGTACTGAGGCTGGTGATGCCTGGATTGCAGGCACCGTGAGGCTGGTGATGCCTGGATTGCAGGCACCGTGAGGCTGGTGATGCCTGGATTGCAGGTACTGAGGCTGGTGATGCCTGGATTGCAGGCACTGTTTCTTCAGGTGAATGAGCTTCTTGGGTCTCAAGCAAAACACATTTTTCACCCAGAGGCACACAGAGGACTCTTGCCTTGGGTAGAGCAAGAGTTAAACTGAGGCACAAAGCTTCTTTGAAACAAGAATCTGAAGAGGAAGGCTTGAGGCAGCTGCAGTAGATCACTGCATCAAGCCACATTAGCTAGTGGCTGATGTTCACAATGTTAAGTGACTGTTTTGAGTTGGACTTGGCTTCAGTGCCAGGATTTAGAGTGAACATCCAGCAAAACAAGAAGAAAGAGCTCTTAACACTGTGTTTTCATCAAACATCTGCTGTGAAGTCTATGCTACATGCAGAAGAGGAAGATCTCTGCAACCATGTATTGGCAGCTGGAGGCTTCTAAGTGCAAAGAGAGCTGGGAGGATCTGCTGTGTTTCTGGCAGGGCAACTCACACTGCTTGGATAATTCCAGTCTCCAAGTTTTCTCTGAAATGCTGGGAATTGAGTGTTATGGGCAAAAAAGCTACTAATGTGAACCTGATTTTGAGCTGTTGCAGGAAGCAGAATCTCAGAATTCAGAGGTGCTAGGGGTGTAGAAACTGAACCTTCCCTCTTTTTGACGTGGCAGCAGCTTTGACGCCGCAGATACAATGCCCCTCAAGGGACGAATCAAATCCCACCTTCAGGCCGGGACACGGGCCACCTCTGGGCCTCAGACTGGGAAGCAATGCAAAGTGCAGACTGAAGACTAAACATTGCTTGGCCTGGATATAATTTTGTTGACCTCCTGTGGGAGCTCTCTCCATCGAATCCCTGTTCCCAGGCAAAAAGCCATTTAAGATTTCCCCCACTGGTGCATTTTCTTTCCTGTGGATTGTATTTCTCATTTATTGGTGGGCTGCCCAGGGAGGTGGTGGAGTCACCATCACTGCAAGTGTTTAAGAAGAGCCTGGATGAGGCACTTGGTGCCATGGTTTAGTTGATTAGGTGATAGGTTGGACTTGATGATCTCTGAGGTCTTTTCCAACCTGGTTCATTCTGTATTCTGTGTTCCTGCCTTGCCTTCTGAGAGCTGTTCCTTACCACTGGGGTCCTTTACAGCTTGCTGTCGTGCTCAAGCTATTAAACAAGTTCTAAACCCCTCATTTATCAGTCTGCCCAGCTCCACTTCTTCTGGTTATGAGTTTCTTCTGTGGAAATTGATCACTGAATGGAAATGTCCTTTAATAGTAAACTTTACTACTATTAAACAAACAATCACAACAATCATTGGCCTCCACACCATTTCCATGCTAGAACAATTCCTCACAACATGCTTACAAGTGCAAACACATGAAGAAGAAAATCACAGAGGGAAGGGAATACTATGAACCACTATGGTCTTGTGAGGCAGTTTGTGTTTAAGGCAAACTATTGCAAGCAGCTGAGAATGGAGCAACTTCCACACCAAACCCTCTCTCTTCCACTGTCTGTACCTGAGCTGTGCCTTTAGGTGGCAATTTGTGCCACCAGCTGTTTGTGCTGACTTCCCCCCCCTTTAAGACATAGAGGTTGCTTGGCTTGCTTGGTTTAGATACAGGACAAGTTCATCCAACCAGGAAAACTGAGGACCTGCTGAGGACAGTGGAGTGACTTCATAGCCTTTAGTGGTCCTTGGAGCAGGCACAAACAGACTGCCTTGATTTCAGCCAGATCAATGTTTCTTAAGCTTTCCTAAAGACTAAACACCTTTTGGCTCACTTGCCTTCACCTCACCCCTGAGCTGGGAGTGCCCAGTGTGAGTAAGTCAGGGACCTGGTTGTAAGTAATGTCTACACTTAAGTATTAACCCCCTCTGAAAGAAGTACTGTCTACAGGTCTGGAACCCTCAATCTAGGAAGGACATGGACATGATGGAGAGGGTCCAGAGGAGGGCCACAAAAGTGATCAGGGGGTTGGAGCAGCTCTGCTACAAGGACAGGCTGAGGGAGCTGGGGGTGTTCAGCCTGGAGAAGAGAAGGCTCCAGGGAGACCTAAGAGCAACCTGCCAGTACCTGAAAGGGGCTACAAGAAGGCTGCAGAGAGACTGTTTGCAAAGGCCTGCAGGGACAGGAGCAGGGGCAATGGCTTCAAAGGAGAGCAGAGCAGATTGAGATTGGATGTTAGGAACAGGTTCTTTACTATGAGGGTGGTGGAACACAGGAACAGGTTGCCCAGGGAGGTGGTTGTGGCCCCATCCCTGGAGATATTCAAGGTGAGGGTGGACAGGGCTGTGGGCAACCTGCTCTAGTTGGGGATGTCCCTGCTGAGTGCAGAGGGGGTTGGACTGGATGAGTTTTGGAGGTCCCTTCCCATCTGGACCATTCCATGATTCTAAATCAGCTGCTGCTTAGCAGTGCTGCTGCTGAATACTGGAGCACATTTTGTAACGGCCTTGAGCAAGAAGCTCACCCTGAGAGATGCTGATTGGGATGGGAGATTCCTAGAGAGAAGGCTGGTAAGGGGGTGCTCATCCTTCCTCTCTTCATTCCTCCCACACCCCAGGTACTAGCTTATGTTAAAACAGGTCCTGAAGGGCACTCTGCTCCTGGCACTGCTTCCTTAGGCAAAGTGGCATCTCAGTACTGTGATCACAGGCAGGCAGGAGAATGCCCCATGCAGTGGGGAAGGTGGAAGGTGAGCCATTAAAGTGTCAGGCCATCTAGCAAACGTGACCAGACTTCCTGCCATCTATTAACAAATTACCAAGTCCTGGCACTGAGAAACCCTGAACCTAGGGCACTTGTCCCATTCTCACTTCCCAGCTTGGCACACAGCTTCCTGGCACACAACTGCCTTGTAGATGGCTTTATTTTGTTGTTGTTTTGCTTTCTTTTGTGGCAGCTTTAGGCTGATTCCACAGACTGAGTAGAAAGTAAATAAATTACCACTGGATGTAAAGGGAAATAGAATGGTGAGGTCTAAATAATCCCATGGTCTGGTAAGTAGCTGTAGGAACTAACTCTTGCTCTCTTGTCAGCTGCTTTGCTCTAGCAGACGCCAGCTGGTAGCTTTTGCTTGGCTATTGCTGACCTTGGCTGCGTTCTTGCTGGGGCTAAGTACCAACGAGCGACTCTCTGCTTTTCTCCTCTTTCTTTTGCCCTTGTCTGGGAGGGGGAGAGGGGGAAGCTATTGGTAACCCCCTGGTCCTGTCCAGGGGGGCTCTTGTGCTGTTTCTAAATTGCAACTCCATGTAAATATTCCCTATTTGGTACATATTCAGTGCATTCCACAGCTCTAGAGTGGAGGTTTGCTTGTAAATACACCTGAGCTGGGCTGGCAATTTTATTTGGGGGGAGTAATTATCTCAAATTAACTGGGGAGGTAGGTCTCTGCAATTAATTAGTGAGGGGGTAATTCTCTCAAATTAATTAGCTGAGGGGTAATTCTCTCCAATTATCTGGGGAGGCAATTCTCTCCAATTAATTAGCTGTGGGCTAATTCTCTCAAATTAATTATCTGGGGTAATCCTCTCCAATTAATTAGCTAGAGGGTAATTCTCTCCAATTAATTAGTGGGGGCTAATTCTCTCCAATTAATTAGTGGGGGCTAATTCTCTCCAATTAATTAGCTGGGGAGGTAATTCTCTCCAATTAACTAGCTAGAGGGTAATTCTCTCAAATTATTTTGGGGAGGTAATTCTCTCCAATTAATTAGCTGGGGGTAATTCTCTCAAATTATATGGGGGGTAATTCTCTCCAATTAATTAGCTGGGGAGTAATTCTCTCAAATTATCTTAGAGGGGTAATTCTCCCCAATTAATTAGCTGGGGGTAATTCTCTCAAATTATCTGGGGAGGTAATTCTCTCCAATGACTTAGCTGGGGGTAATTCTCTCCAATGACTTAGCTGGGGAGGTAATTCTCTCCAATTACTTAGCTGGGGGGTAATTCTCTCCAATAGAATTAGCTGGGGGGGGTAATTCTCTCCAGTTAATTAGCTGGGGGTAATCTCAACCCACCCCATCTCTCCAGCTTCATTCAGCGAGCAGAAGGATGTTGTTACTCGGGTGGTCAGCGCCCAGGCTTGTTAGTTCGTTGTTAAGTGACAGCTGCAGGACTCCATTAGTACAGGCAAAACCGTGAGCAACTACACAGAGAGGGGTGGGGTGGGGGTGGGGGTGGGGGCTGACTTCCAGGGTAGCAGTGAAACCTGCAGAACATACCCCCTGAGCCACGGCCGTCAGCCCTGGCCCCCGCCCAGGGAGGCAGAGCTGCCGGCTGCAGATTTCTTCAGCTCTATTTTCATTGACTGAGTCTCGGCACGAGGCTCGAATTTTGTCCCATTTCCTGCGCCCGGGGCCGCCACTACTGCCTTCCCTGCCTTCATACCTTTGGACACGGGAATGCGGGTGGGGGGGTAGGTCTCGGGGATGACCCGTCCTGGCCCGTCTGCAAAAGAGAAACACAGACACAAGTGAGTGTCGGGAGAGCACTTCCCGCCCAGAACCTGCCCTGCTTTGAGGACAGGCACATCCTCCCGTGCCCCTGCAAGGGACAAAAGGACACTCACACACGGATTGCAAAGCGATGGGAAGTTTAAATGGAAAAGCACTTGGTGTTAGGATAGGATAGGATAGGATAGGATAGGATAGGATAGGATAGGATAGGATAGGATAGGATAGGATAGGATAGAATAATAGACCAGTTTGGAAAAGACCTTCAAGATCAAGTCCAACCTATCACCCAACACCATCTAATCAACTAAACCATGGCACCAAGTGCCTCAGCCAGGCTCTTCTTAAATACTTCCAGTGATGGTGACTCCACCACCTCCCTGGACAGCACATCCCAATGGCCAATCTCTCTGTCTGGGAAGAATTTCTTCCTCACATCCAGCCTGAACCTCCCCTGGCACAGCTTGAGACTGTGTCCTCTTGTTCTGGTGCTGGTTGCCTGGGAGAAGAGACGAAGCCCCACCTGGCTGCAACCTCCCTTCAGGGAGCTGTGGAGAGCAAGAAGGTCTCCCCTGAGCCTCCTCTTCTCCAGGCTAAGCAACCCCAGCTCCCTCAGCCTCCCCTCACAGGGCTGTGCTCCAGACCCCTCCCCAGCTTTGTTGCCCTTCTCTGGACACACATATGCTACAAAGCATAGTGGCAAAGATACCCCAAAGTATACAGAATCCCTTACAGCACGCCCAAAGGCCTCCCAACACTTCCCTTCTCCCCACCTGAGGGTATACCCAAACCCCCAGGGCTCTTTCTTCCCCCCCACTGCTAGGCTAGTCTCAGGCTGGCCAGGTCTGAGACTATCCCCCTGCCTCCCCTTTTCCTCCTGGCATTAGTCCTAGCCAGGCCTAAGAGGCCTTGAGATACTCCCCCACCATTACCCAATAGGGAGCATCTCCCATGGGACAGAGAGGAAAGGAAGAGGCAGAGAATGACTTTGCAGATGGATTTATAAGGGGCAATATTCATGGGTATGAAATAGGCTGTTTCCTGTGTCTACCTACTGGGTTGCACACTTGGGAGGGCAGAGGTGTAACTGATGAGGCAGTAACAGGAGGCACCCAGACTGAACTGCCACAGAATCATAGAATGGTCTAGGCTGGGAGGAACCTCCAAAGCTCATCTTGTCCAACCTCCCCACAGTCAGCAGGGACATCTCCAACTAGTTCAGGTTGTCCAGGGCCTTGCTGAGCCTCTGCTCAGTTGCACCCTGGGATAGAACAACGGGCAAGGGATATAATCTACAGCACAGGAGGTTCCACCTCAACAGGAGGAGGAACTTCTGCACTGTGAGGCTCCCAGAGCCCTGGAGCAGGCTGCCCAGAGAGGTTGTGGAGTCTCCTTCTCCAGAGCCTGTCCAGCCCTGTCTGGATGTGTTCCTGTGTGACCTGGGCTGGATTCTATGCTCCTGCTCTGGCAGGGGGTTGGACTCAATGATCTTCAGAGGTCCCTTCCAACCCCTAACATCCTGTGAGCCTGTGATTCTCTCCCTCTGAGCCCTAGCCACAGCTTGATGAATTCTGCTGAAGGTGAAGCAGGCAGCCCAGATTTCCAGGGATGCCTCAGGGCGGTGCAGACATGGGCAGTTTACTGTCTCTGCCAGCCTGCTTCTCGGGACAGCAGCCTACAAGCGCAGTTCCCCTCAACTCTGAGTGCTTTAGAACAAAAAAAATGACTGTGAAAATAGCCTAAGTGGTGGAGGAGGATCCCAGTATGGGGCTAGAAGACCCCAGATGGGTCCTGGCTCCTGTCAGGTATCTGGAGCACTAGGTGGAGGCCAGGGTGGCTATAATATAGCTTTGAAAATGGAATCAATAAATAAATTTAGGAAAGATAAACACACACAGAGCACTGGGACAGGACACAACGATTCAGAAGGACCAACTGGTATTGTCTCACAGAATCACAAAAACATTCAGGTTGGAAGAGACCCTCAGGATCACCAGGTCCAACCATTTAATGCTTCTCTACAAGGGTCACCCCTAAACCACAGCCCCAAGCCCCACAGCCAAACCCCCTTCAAACACAGACAGCCTTGGGACTCTACCACCTCCCTGCCCAGCACATCCCAAGCCCTGACCACTCTGGTGCCTAAGCTCCACTCTAAAGCTCCCCAGTGGTAGCTTGAGGCTCTTCCCTCTTCTTCTTTCACTAATGCCCTGGCAGAAGAGAGCAGCAGCAGCCTCTCCACAGCCTCCTTGCAGGGAGCTGGAGGCAGCCAGGAGGTCTCCCCTCAGCCTCCTCTCTTGCACACTAACCATCCCCAGCTCCTTCAGCCCTCTCCAGCACATTTCTTCTCCAGGCCCTTCCCAGCTTCCTTGCCCTCCTCTGCCCTGGCTCCAGCACCTCCACAGCTCTCTGGCACTCAGCTGCCCAACACTGGACACAAGGCTCCAGGTGTGGGCTGCCCAGAGCTGAGTGCCAGGGGACAATCCCCTGCCTGCTGCTGCTGGACACAGCATTGCTGATCCCAGCCAGGAGGTCTTTGGCTCTCTTGGCCCCCTGGGCACACTGCTGGCTCCTCTTCAGCTGCTTCTCCATCAGCACCCCCAGGTCCCTTTCTGCCAGCAGCTTTCCAGCCACACTGCCCAAAGCCTGGAGCCTTGCTTGGGGTTGTTGTGCCCCAAGGGCAGGACCTAGCACTTGACCTTGTTGAAGCTCCTCCTGGTAATGTTGGCCATGGATCCAATCTATCCAAGTCCCTCTGCAGAGCCTCCCTGCCCTGGTGCAGATCAGCACCGACACCTAACTTGGTGCCATCTGAGAATTTCCTGCTGATACACTCTGTGTCTTCTGGAAGCTACCCCCCTATGGCTTAAAGAAAATAGTTAAAATCTTGAGAATTCTGAAAGGAGAATGTGGTTTATCTTCTGCAGTGTGCAACACAGACACAAGTGTGACAAATGGTGACAACTTCAGTGTCTCAGCTGAACTGCTTCAGTGACGTTTTCCAGTTCAGAAATGGAAGAGTTTGATCTTCTTACAAAATCCTAGCTGGTCCCATCTATTAAATGACTGAATTCTGCAACTTATGACATGTAACCAAAAAACACCTAACCTGCTGAAAATGGATTGGATTTGGAGATTTGCACATTTCCTTTCAAATGCTCTTGAAAAATTCTCCACGATGGAAGACTTGGAGGTGCTGGGGGAGGAGAAGCTCAGCAGGAGCCAGCAGTGAGCACTTGCAGCCCAGAGAGCCAAGCAGAGCCTGGGCTGCAGCAAGAGAAGTGTGGCCAGCAGGGCCAGGGAGGGGATTCTGCCCCTCTGCTCCACTCTGCTGAGACCACAGCTGGAGCTCTGGGGCCAGTTCTGGAGCCTCTGTGCCAGGAAGGCTCTGGAGGTGCTGGAAGGTGTCCAGAGAAGGGCCACGAGGAGGAGCAGAGGGCTGGAGCTGCTCTGCTGTGAGGACAGACTGAGGGAGTTGGGGTTGTGCAGTCTGGAGAAGAGAAGGCTCTGAGGAGACCTTCTTGTGGCCTTGTAGTATCTGCAGGGGCTCCAAGAAAGCTGGGAAGGGACTTTTGAGGGTGTCAGGGAGTGAAAGGACTGGGGTGGGGGATGGATCCAAGTTAGAGGAGGGGACATTTAGAAGTTGTTCCCCATGAAGGTGGTGAGAGCCTGGCACAGGTTGCCCAGGGAGGTGGTGGAAGCCTTATGCCTGGAGGTTTTGAAGGCCAGGCTGGCTGTGGCTGTGAGCAGCCTGCTGTAGTGTGAGGTGTCCCTGCCCATGGCAGGGGGGGTTGGAAGTGGCTGATCCTTGAGGTCCCTTCCAACCCTGACAATTCTGTGATTTTTCCAGCCAGTAACATCAGAGCCTTCTGCCTGAATCTCCAGTATCCATAGGAAAACTGTTCCTTAGCCTTCTAAGAACAGTTCAACCCCCCATGTGCACACACACACACACACACACACACAAAATTACAATTGGAACAGTTGAATGCTGTCTGCCTGGCAGGAAGGAAACCATCTTCAATAACTAAAAGCAACATTTACAATAGCAGGCTGAAGGCTACTATGGAACTCACATGTAGATGTCAAAACAAGTTAGGCCCATACAATTCTGCAGGGCAAAACATGCAAATGCTTTCCATCAGCCTTGGGAAATACCTCAGCATCCCAGGGAAGCCAAATGACAAACATCTTGTGCTCCCTGAAAGAGCTCCACAGTGTGTAAACATGAGGCAATCAAATGGAGGAGCTGGAATCTCAGGCATTCCTTCGGCTTCATTCTCATGTAAATTATTAACTAAGGATTTGGGCTCTTTCAAGTTACTCATTTCAAGCCTAAATCACTCCAAAGCACTTTCAAAAAGAACTCTTAACTTGCTTTGAGTTTCTTAGTTGCCTTTCTTAGGGCATACTAACTGATCCTTGAGGTCCCTTCCAGCCCTGACAATTCTATGATTCTGTTTGGTGGCTGTCTGCTGTTTGATACAGGAATATGGCTCAAAACACAAACCAGCTCTTGGCTCCAACCAAAAACCAACTCTCACACTGCCAGCACAGAGGCCCCATGGTTCTTGGAGCGCCACTGGCTGGTTCTAGGCTGGCAGGAGGTGGTGCTGGGACAGCACAGGGGCTGAGATGAGGTTAGTAAATCCATTTCTGAGTGAGAGAAACAGAGGGTAAGCTGGTGAGGTCGATAATCAGTGCTCACTGCAGACACCAGCAGCTATACTAAGCCATGAGGCTGCAGTAAGTTTGGTTTTCTTCCTTTAGTGGCCTGTCCAATCTGAAGGCACAGAATCTTGAGCAGGTCTTGGTGATTCATCACAGCTCCTGCTTAGTGCATTTTATTGACACACACCAAGAGTGCTTTCACACACACACACACACACACACCCCCTTGGCTTTGGGAATGTTTTCATAACAAAGGTGCTTTTCCAGCACTTGTTGCCCTGATCAGAGCAGGGACCAGATTGCCCTGGACAGAAATGGTTTGGTTCAGTGGCTGACACAGATATCCACTGCAGACTGAGATGCCCTGGGCTACTCCAGCTATCTGCACAGGGCTGGCAGGTAAGTCTAAAGGACTCAAGGACACCTGCAACCTGCGGTAAAGCAGCTGGAAGTTAGGTAGACTACTTGACAGCACGTAAAATGACACTGAAGAAGAGTGTTTAGGGCAATGGAATCCTGAAAGGGTAGGACTTGAGATCCACTCAGCACAGACAGTGGAGCCCAGCAGGCAATTTACAGAATCACAGAAACATTCAGGTTGGAAAAGAGCCTCAGGATCACCACATCCAACCCAGAACCCTACTCCACAAGGGTCACTCCTAAAAATTCAGCTCACACCGAAGCTAGGGAAGGCTCAGCTCCACAGAGCCAGCACAGAGCTCAGTGCTCCTTGTGCTGAGCTACCTGTCAGGAAGGTACGGGTCCATCTTACCTCTCTGCTGCCACAGGACATGCAGACAGCACCATGCACCTCTACATGGGCAAAAGAGCTCACCCCTGCATCTCTAGAAACTCTTAACAGAAGCTTAGAGCATGCTCAGGACACCTACAAAGAGCTCATCGTAGATGCTGATCTCAAACTAAATGCTGCCGAACTCAGAGTAGCTTTAACCTGTGCCCAGTTAGCTCTGGCACCCCACAGCCTTTCAGCCCTGCCTTGCTGCCTCAGTCACAGGATGCTTTGCATGGTTGGTGCTGTGCCACTGTGCTGGCACTACTGCAGCTGGGATCCCCTCTGCTCCCTCCTGTCACTGGATTCACTGCTCCCCCCTCCCAGTACAAACTTGGCACTGGATGCCAGGCTTGTGGGAGGTGGGGTAGTACATGGGGACCAAGTGACAGCAGGGCTGACACTCCCAGAATCACAGAATGGTAGGGGTGGGAAGGGACCTCTAGAGATCATAGAATTGTCAGGGATGGAAGGGACCTCAAGGATCATCCAGTTCCAAGCTCCCTGCCATGGCCATGGGCAGGGACACTTCACACTACAGCAGGTTGCTCACAGCCACATCCAGCCTGGCCTTTGAAACCTTAGATGGTGTTGGGTGATAGGTTGGACTCAATTATCTCTAAGGTCTTTAACAACATGGTTAATTCTGTTCTGTTCTACATGAATTCAGTTCCTCAAAATTCTACCAATGTTATTTTCTCTAGATGATCACAACTTGTGTTTTCTGCCTGGGGGTGCTGCAATGTGTTTGCAAAGCAGCCATTTGCAAAGCAGATGGTGAGTGCACAACTCCTCTATTTTTTGTCTCAAGGGGTTAGGGAGGAAAAGGCACATTTGAGCTTGCTCAAAGTTCTCTGTTCATCTGACCAAGGACCTTTAAAACAAAGAGAAGCATAAGATAAAATAAATCTCCTGGTTGAACTGTTTTCCTTATGTTCCAAGTCAGGGAGGATGAAGTGAAGAAAGGAGACACTTTTGAGCCAGCTAAAAAAATCACAGCACAAAACCAGTTTTGTCTGCCACGGTTCAGTGCATCATCACAGCAGAGACAGACCAATGGTTAAAAAAAGAATGAGGAGCACTTGAAGAAAGAAGTTTTCCAAACTCCTGTGAGACAAAGAAGGCTGTAAATTCATTAATTCAAGACTCAGAAATAAAACTGAGCAGCTACTTCCAATAGGCAGGGAAATGTTGTAAAGTATTTACAAAGCAGCATCTATGTGGGGAGAGCGAACACGTGCAGTGCCAAACAGATCCATGTGATGAATGCAAGTTTTCTGAAGTCAGGGAGGGCTCAAAATGGGAATGGCAGCCCCTCTCCCAAAGTGTGGAAGTGCATCTTAAATCCACTTTGACACTTGAGCTTGCAGAGAGGTGGCTGCAGGGGCTTGCGGGAGGGGTCTGCAGGCTCCTGCACGGCCCCGACAAACGAACAGGGGAGGACTATTCTCTGTTTGTCAGGAGACAAGAAAGAGGCTGTAAGCAATGAAGGTAGTGCATAAAAGGTGGCCAACAAAAGAGCATTTTTCCCAGAGCCCACAGCTGAATCTGCTGCCCCCTGATGTTGTGGAGACAACAGCATAAATGAGTTCAAAAAGCAATTAGAAGAATAAATAGAAGAAAATTCTGCCACGGTCTATTAAGCACAAAGATGTGGCTACAGGCCCTGGGTCGGAATGCAATAGCCACCTATTGCCAGAAACTGGGAGCAGACACTGAGGGGAGCATTGCTGTGTGTTTACCCTCTTCAAATAATCCTCCTCTAAGCATCTGCTGCAGGCTCTCTCTGGCTAAATAAGCTTTTGGACTAACGGGGTACTGTTGGGCTTCAATTTTGGTTCAATTCTTCCTTCCCGGGGTGTTTCCAACTAAAGCAATGCAAAACCATGTCCAGTTGTTGGAGTTTGAAGGGGGAACTTCAGCTTAGTCCCTGCAAAGACTGAAAGTAACAGAAATTGCCATTGGATGTAGAAGAAAAATAATGATAAGGTCTATAGAATTCACTGGATTGCTAATGGGATATAGAGCAGAGGCAGAAACAGTTCTTGCTCTTGTCTTCTGCTTGCAACTTTCCTCTCTTATTACAGGAAGGATCTGGAGGTGCTGGAAGGTGTCCAGAGAAGGGCCACGAGGAGGAGCAGAGGGCTGGAGCTGCTCTACTGTGAGGACAGACTGAGGCAGTTGGGGTTGTGCAGTCTGGAGAGGAGAAGGCTCCAAGGAGACCTAATTGTGGCCTTCCAGTATCTGAAGGGGGCTCCAAGAAAGCTGGGGAGGGACTTTTGAGGGTGTCAAGGAGTGATAGGACTGGGGGGGGATGGAAAAAAAACTAGAAGTGGGTAGATTCAGATTGAATGTTAGGAAGGATGGGATGTTAGTTGGGGGAGGAGAGTAATTTCAACCCACCACACCAGTAACAACCCTGGTGGGAAAAACTATTAAAGTCCAGTATGTTTAAAGACAGAGGTAAGAGACTGATCCAGAGAGTCTGATCTAAAGAAAAAGAAGCTGAGGTACCACCACAGAGAGAAGGCAGCCTAAAGATACGTTAGAGGAAGCAGGATTGTAGCACAGCACTCATAGAAGCTGAGAATTTCAGAGGAAGAGAAAGAGCTTCGTTATCCACTGGCTGAAAAAGGCCTGGAGCTGTAAGCAGCGGTTCTGTGTCTGCCTGTTTGTTCCTTTGGAGTTCAGTATTACAGCAGGCATTAATTAAATTCTAACTATAATGGGATTACATCAAAGGATCCTGCATGACCAGGCTCTCAAGACCCAGCAGCTGGGCTGAAAATCATTAGGAGTGTTTTCAGAATTAAGAATACAGTTCCCTGCTCGGCCATCTCCATCACTCTCTGTCCCTCTCCCTCTCCCTTGCAGTTTTACAGGATTGCCATTATGAAAATAGGCTTTAAATGAACTCTGAAGGGACTGCCTTGGAAAGTGATTTCTTGGGGGAAAATGCCAAAAGCAAAGCAGTATCCAAGACTTTTTATAGTTAAATTCCTATCTGATTTGAAAATCAGAACTGTAAATCAGAACTACTTAGTTAAATTCATATCTGAAACAAATGTAGGGAAGTGTAGGATGCACCTTCCCAGGAGGTGCTCACGACCAGCCTGGCCTTGAGCAACCTGGTCCAGTGAAGGTGTCCCTGCCCACGGCAGGGGTTGGAACTAGATGATCCTTAAGGTCCCTTCCAACCCAAACCATTCTATGAATCTAGGAAGTGAAGAGTTTCTCTTCAGCCCATCCATGTGCCCTGCAGGTGTCTCAACTCATGGTTGCCCTTCTCCTTACCAGGAAGCTAACCTGAAGGGATCCTAGAGGAAGGCTGGAGAGGGACTTTTCATAAGGGTGTCTAGCAACAGGACAAGGGGGAATGGTCTGAAGCTGAGGAAGAGGAGATTTAGAGTGGGTCTTAGGAAAACATTCTTCAGTACAAGGGTGGTGAGACTCTGGAATAGGCTGCCCAGAGACATTGTGGCCTCCTCCAAGGCCAGGCTGGATGAGACCCTGAGCAGCCAAGTCTCATTGCGAGGTGTCCCTGCCTGTGGTTGGAGCAGATGATCTCTAATCATAGATTCGATAAGGGTGGAAGAGACCTCAGAGATCATCAAGTCCAACCTATCACCCAACACTTCATGACAAACTAAACCATGGCCCCAAGTGCCACATCCAGGCTCTTCCTAAACACTTCCAGGGATGGGGACTCCACCTCCCTGGGCAGCACATTCCAATGGCCAATCTCTCTTGCTGGGAAGAATTTCATCCTAACATCCAGCCTAAACCTCCCCTGGCACAGCTTGAGACTGTGTCCTCTTGTTCTGGTGCTGGCTGCCTGGGAGAAGAGACCAACCCCCGCCTGCCATCAACCTCCCTTCAGGGAGTTGTAGAGAAACAGAAGGTCTCCCCTGAGCCTCTTCTGCAGGCTAAGCAACCCCAGCTCCCTCAGCCTCTCCTCACAGGGCTGTGCTCCAGACCCCTCCCCAGCCTCGTTGCTCTTCTCTGGACACCTTCCAGCATCTCAGTGTCCTTCTTAAATTGAGGGGCCCAGAACTGGACACAGGACTCAAGGTGTGACCTAACCTTCCTTCCTTCCTTCTAAGGTCCCTTCTAACCTGAGCCGCTCCAGGATAACCAGGCGAGACTATGCTACTCACCACTGACTGTGTTCCTCGGGTGGCAGATGTTGTGGCAGGAGTGATGGTGATGGTACTGGTCACCTTGCTGGCTGCGGGGCGCGGGGCCAGGCTGTTCCGGGGCGGCGAAGGACAGTCCCGGTCACCACTTCCTTCTCCGCCGCGATGTTCACCGGCCTGACCGTTATCACCGGGCTGGCCCCCTCGGGCGCGGCCGCGGGAGAGCGTTTGAACTGCGAGCCCAGGTGGATGTGGATTTTGTTGTCCTCTGTGGTGATGATGTTGGCGTTGGCGTTGTACTTGCGGATGGGAGTGGGAACGGTTTGCTTCTCGGGGTTACTTTGAAGACAGCCCTGCCCATGGTCATGTCTTGTGACTGCGGAGAGACGGAGATCTCCGCCGGGGCTGCAGATGTCGACACCGTCATAATCTGGATCGGAGATGCAGGCCTGTCTGCAAAAGGTCCTCTCCCTGCCTCTGGGGACTTTTCCCTGGAGAACGTTGTTATAGTGACTGGCGACATGGAACGGTCTGGGCCCATGGGACTCTCGCCGCCCTTTCCTTTTGGTGGCACGACGTTCGGAGAGGGAATGATGGTTATGCGTGGCTTCTGAGTGCCCAGAGTGGGGATGACAGTGGTGCTTGAAAAAAACTCCTCTGAGGTCGGACTGGTGATCTCCAAAGTAGCTGTGCTGTTCTCGTGGTCCGGCGTCACCCGAATATGAAGAGGTTGACCCTGCTTCGGTGAAAGGACAACCTCCCCGGGGTGAGACGGACTGCTCTGGGTTCGGGCTCCTTTGTCAGCAGCTGCCTGAGCCCCGGGTTCCCTCTTTCTCATCCACGGGATCCAAGACTTCCTCATTGCAAGTTCATTCGCCGCCGGAGGATATCTTTCGAGCACCGAGGAGCGCTCCGTGGGTTTCTTCAGACCTACCTGTCGCAGATTGCTCATGATGTGATTCTCCTCCTGGAAAGACTTCCTTATAAACACTGCTGGGGTCTCTTCTTCTGCCGCCTCGCTGCTGACAGCATCTGTTTGCACGCCGGTGGACGTCACAGGAACGTCGATCATTCTCCGCCCGTTTATGCTGGGCCGCAGGGCGCGGCTGTAGCGCTTCGAAAGCTCCAGCTCTCGCGTTAGGCTCAGAACTTCCTGCCCCATGCTCTTGTTTTTATTCTCTTCTTCCATAAACCTTTGCTGCAGAACGGAATAGTCGACTTGGAGCTGAGAGAGCTGGTCCTCTTTGTTCATCAGCTCGTGGATTTTTTCCTTGAGAGCCTGAACTTCTGCTTTCAGGTCTCTGCTTTTGGCCTCCTCCAGCCGAAACCTGTGTCGCAGCTCTGCCTCCTGGCTCACCGCTTCGCCTTTCTCGATCGCTTTCGTTTTGGCGATCTGGAGCTTCATCTCCTCCAGCTGCTGAGAAAGAAAGTTAGCTTTATCCTGCTCGGTCCTGAATTTCTGCTCTAGCTGATCGTACTCATCTTCTGTCTTCATCAAATCTCCTTCCACCACCTCCAGCTGTTTGAGACGCTTCTTCAGCCTTTCGATTTCCACCGTGAGTTCTTTAATCTTGTTGTCCTCGTGGCAGCCGTGCTCTGGTCCTTTCCTGCTTCGGCCTCTCGTGATTTCTCTCTCGACTTCCTCCATACCGTCGATCCTTTTCTTTAACAGGTCAACCCTGCAGCTCAGTTCAGAGGATTTTTCTTCTTCGCTTCTCAGTTTGCCAATTAACTCATCCCTTTCCCTTGTCAAACTCGACACTTTTTCCTCCATTTCGGATTTCAGCCTCAGAAATTTCTTACTCTCTTCTATCAGCTTCTCTGTTACATCCATAACTTTCTCTTGCTCGACTTTAAAATTCCTGTTCAGCCCCTCCACTTTTTTCTCCTCCTGTTTGATTTTTTCCATCATGTTTTTGCGTTCGTCCACCAGCATGACAGTAAACGACTTCAGCTTTGTAAGGTCGTCCTTTAAGCTTATTTCAGCCTTTTCCAGCTTGCTCTCGGATGCCTCAAGGTCTTTCACTCGAGTCTTCACCACTTCCAACTCGTTTATCAAATCCCTGGTCAAATTCTTTTCTCTCTCCAGGTTCAAGTGGAGCTGGGTACATTCGGACTTACTTTTATTGAAAGCCTCTTCCAGCTTCTCGAGTTCCGACATTCTTTTCTGCAGTTTTTCCACTTCAAGCTTCAACTCCTTGCTGTGGTGCTCTTCCTCCTGCAGTTTGCTTTTCAGCTCTTTACACTGGGATTCAGTTTTTGTGATCTCCTCGTCCTTGCCCTCCATTTCGAGGACGCGCTTGCGGAGGTTCTCCACCTCCGCCATCAAGCTGGAGTTCCCGCATTCCCCTTTGGCGATTTTATCTCTTAGTTCCTGAAGCTCCTCCTCAGCTTTCTGCAGGGTTTTGTTGGTTTCTTCCAGCTCCTCTATTCGGCGAGTCAGCCCCACCAGTTTCAGCCTCAGCTGCCTGTTGTGGGACTCCTGATTAGCCAGCTTAGCGCTCATCTCCTCATGCTCTTGACAAAACGACGACGTCTTGCGTTCAAGTTCCGCCTCCAACTTCAGCAGCTTTTGGCCATCTTCTTTCGTTTTTGCACTAAAATGTTTGAGCTTTTCTTCTTCTTCCTTTAGCTTTTGGGTTAAGTCCTGGATTTTTTGACTTTGTTGGCCAAGCTGTTCAATATGCATTTGCCTTTCATCCACCAGCATGAGTGCAAAGGATTTGAGCTTGACCAATTCTTCTCTTAGTTTATTCAGTCTCTTTGTATGCTCCTTCTCCTTCCGGGCCTGATAGATCTTCTCCTGCTCAAGGAGTTTCTTCAACCTGAAACAAGTCACAAAAGATACATGAAATATACACATATGTTTCTCTTTATTCTTATATGTATTTCTATAACTTTTTTGGACATTTCTATAAATTTTTCATATATATATATTTCCCCTTTTTAAATAATTCTGGGATTTTTTAGCTCCCCCTAAACACCTCCAGGGATGGTGACTCCACCACCTCCCTGGGCAGCACATCCCAAGGGCCAATCTCTCTTGCTGGGAAGAACTTTTTCCTCACCTCCAGCCTAAACTTCCCCTGGCACAGCTTGAGACTCTGTCCTCTTGTTCTGGTGCTGGGTGCCTCGGAGAAGAGACCAAGCCCCACCTGGCTACTACCTCCCTTCAGGTCTCCCCTGAGCCTCCTCTCCTCCAGGCTAAGCAACCCCAGCTCCCTCAGCCTCTCCTCACAGGGCTGTGCTCCAGACCCCTCCCCAGCTTTGTTGCCCTTCTCTGGACACCTTCCAGCATCTCAACATCTTCCCTAAACTGAGGGATCCAGAACTGGACAGAGGACTCAAGGTGTGGCCTAACCAGTGCCTAACCCTGAGAATTCTGAGATATTATCTACTCACCAACCCATTTATCCTCAACTTGATTACAAGGTGGATTCCTCCTTATGTCTTGCACCAAGTGTGTAAAATAAGATTTAAAAAAAAAAAAATGAAACCAACCAATTTATAACCAGGATTAATCCTGTTATAAAAAAATAGAACAGCAGGGCAGAAGATTGCATCAGCACACAGCTGATAACCATCTGGGCATCACAGGAGTCAGACATTAGCAGGGAGAGAAATTTGCCAGCACAGTGACAATTACATTAAAAGTTTCCTCTTCCAGGCACATTTCCATTTACAACAGAGAATTTTCTGGACTGGAGCAGGCTGCCCAGAGAGGTTGTGGAGTCTCCTTCTCTGGAGGCTTTAAAGTCCCATCTGGGTGTGTTCCTGTGTGCCCTGTGCTGGATTCCCTGGTCCTGCTCTGGCAGAGGGGTTGGACTGGAATATCTCTGAAGGTCCCTTCCAACCCTTGGCATCCTGTATTTTCAGACACTATAAGAAGCTTGCAATACACAAATTAGGTGCATCCTCAGAAAGATAAACAAGACCTACATTTTCCAGCCTTGCCAAGGCAATATTCCAAAGCAGCAATGCAATGATGCAAGCATTTTGTAGCTGTGATTTACATTCAGGCTATGTTGACATCAGCACAGGAAGTTCCTGCACATGCTGTGAGAACAAGAGTTAGGATGCATGGAATGGTTTAGGTTGGAAGTGTCCTGGAAGATCATCTAGCTCCAACATTGTTGCCATAAGCAAGGACACCTTACTCTATACCACACTGCTCAAGGCCTCATCCAGCCTGGTCCTGAACATCTCTGGGGAGGGTTCATCTACCACCTCCCTTGGCAACTCGTTCCAGCGTCTCACCACCCTCACTGGAACGAATTTCTTCCTAATCTCCAGTCTAAATCTTCCCTGGTCACCTTTAGCCTGCGCCTGAAGCTTTTCAACCTCTTTCTCTCTGAGACACGTAGTGAAGTGACAACAGAAGAGCAATTTAGGACCCGTTCATTAACTTGCAGTAACTGCAACATCCCTGTCTTAGCAAGGAGGGACTGGTGCCACTATTTTCAGCTTAAATTCTGGGCTGTAGCTGGCAGAAGGTGAAGCACAGACAGACATTCCTCTCTGCTGCCCCAGGAATGAAGTGGTGCAAAGAGTCCCGGGGCACAATGTGGTACACAAAAGCTGCCTCCTGGAGCCCTCACCTGAACTCTAAACTCATAACAACAGCCATAAAAACTCAGCTCTCCAGCAGCTGTTAATGTTTCACTCCTCGCTCCCCGGGGACCACAATGAACAGGAACTGAAAAGAAAAGCTATGGGAAAGGAGATGGAAGTCAGAAAGCAGAACACAGGATGCAGTAGGTAGGGAAAGAGAAGGCTGAAGAATGCATTGGAAAACAAGGGTCGGAGAGGATGTGGGAGTGAGAGAATAGTAGGAACCAGCAGGAGAGAGAAAAACAAACAAACCTTACAGCCAACCTTGCTGGGTCACAGCTGAGTCTCTTTAGTTTTGGCAGCTCTTTGGAAAGGACTGAAAAGGCAGGCTGGTGGCTGCCTCACTGCGGGGCAAATCACAATGCCAAAAGGTAAAAGAGGACCTGCTGCCACTCACAAAGCACGAGCTTTGCACGCTGAAGAAGGAACTTAATTAGCATGCAATATATTCCCTGGCTGCTCTGTCACACTGCTTCATGCAAAAGTTTTTGCCAAGAACTCTCTCTCATTTTCCCCAGGCAAAACTTTACATGAAAGAGCATGCATCCTTCCACAAGATATTACCAGCTGAGACAGAACCTGCTGGTGCTCTGTGACCTATCTCCCAAGTCATCAACATAGGATCTTAGGAACAAGATTTTTACCACAAGGGTAGTGGAATGCTGGAACAGGTTGCCCAAAGAAGTAGTTGAGGCCTCATCCCTGAAGGTATTCGAGGTGAGGCTGGACAGGGCTCTGGGCAACCTGATCTAGAATCATTGAATCAGAATTGCTAGTGTTGGAAGGGACCTCAAGGATCATCCAGGTCCAATCCCCCTGCCATGGGCAGGGACACCTCACACTACAGCAGGTTGCTCACAGCCACATCCAGCCTGGCTGCAAACACCTCCAGGCAGGAGGCTTCCACCACCTCCCTGGGCAACCTGTGCCAGGCTCTCACCACCCTCATGGGGAACAACTTCTTCCTCACAACCAATCTGAATACCCCCACCTCTAGCTTGGCTCCATTCCCTCCACTCCTATCACTCCCTGACACCCTCAAAAGTCCCTCCCCAGCTTTCTTGGAGCCCCCTTCAGATACTGGAAGGCCACAATTAGGTCTCCTTGGAGCCTTCTCCTCTCCAGACTGAGCAACCCCAACTCCCTCAGTCTGTCCTCACAGTAGAGCAGCTCCAGCCCTCTGCTCCTCCTCATGGCCCTTCTCTGGACACTTTCCAGCACCTCCAGATCATTCCTGGCACAGAGGCTCCAGAACTGGACACAGAGCTCCAGCAGTGGTCTCAGCAGAGTGGAGCAGAGGGGAGAATCACCTCCCTCAACCTGCTGGCTATGCAGCCCAGGATGTGATTGGCTTTCTGGGCTGCAAGCGCACACTGCTGGCTCATGTTGAGCTTCTCATTCACCAGCACCTAGACATCTAGCTGAGGATGACCCTGCTGACTGCACAGGGAGTTGGACTGGATCACCTTTGGAGGTCCCTCCCAGCCCAGATGATTCTATGTATGAGAATAAGACACCTCCTAAAGAGAATATTTCTAGCCTCCCATTTCCCAGAGGAAAATGTTAATTTGACCCTATAAACTAAAAGGAAAAAAACCCAGAAGACAGCATTTTGGGGTTTTTATCACCATCTTGCCACTTGAAAGCCTGTTCCCCAAGGGGTACCACACAGCATCAGGTCAAAACATGCAGCCAGAGTCATTCCTGAACACATGGGAACAGGTGCCCTACAGGTGTCCAGCATCTTATGGGGGCTCCAAGAAAGCTGGGGAGGGACTTTTGAGGGTGTCAGGGAGTGATAGGAGTGGAGGGAATGGAGCCAAGCTAGAAATGGGGGTATTCAGATTGGTTGTGAGGAAGAAGTTGTTCCCCATGAGGGTGGTGAGAGCCTGGCACAGGTTGCCCAGGGAGGTGGTGGAAGCCTCCTGCCTGGAGGTGTTTGCAGCCAGGCTGGATGTGGCTGTGAGCAGCCTGCTGTGGTGTGAGGTGTCCCTGCCCACGGCAGGGGGATTGGACCTGGATGGTCCTTGAAGTCCTTTCCAACCCTGACAGTTCCATGATCACTCTCCCTCCTGCAGTACACTGGATAATTAAATATCAAACCCTGAGGTATGAATACATGCAAACTGCTACCTGCCTCAGGTACATCCCCCAGGACATGGACATGATGGAGAGGGTCCAGAGAAGGACCACAAAATAATTAGGGGTTTGGAGCAGCTCTGCTGCAAGGACAGGCTGAGGGAGCTGGGGGTGTTCAGCCCGGAGAAGAGAAGGCTCCAGGGAGACCTAATTGTAGCCTGCCAGTACCTGAAGGGGGCTACAAGAAGGCTGCAGAGAGACTGTTTGCAAAGGCCTGCAGGAGCAGGGGCAATGGTTTCAAAGTAGAGCAGAGCAGATTGAGCTTGGATGTGAGGAACAAATTCTGCACCATAAGGGTGGTGGAACACTTTGCCTAGGGAGGTGAGGGAGGCCTCATCCTTGGAGACATTCAAGGCCAGGCTTGATGGAGCTCTGAGCAACCTGATCCGGTTGAGGATGTCCCTTCTTACTGTGGGGGAGTTGGATGAGATGGCCTTTAAAGGTCCCTTGCAAGCCAATGCTGGACAATGGATTACGAAAGCTCCTGATGTAACCTCTCATGGTCCATGCTGCATCTCCTGCATCTCTCCCCAGCCTGCAGCATTAGCTGTCCACACCCACACAAGGCAGCACCAGGAGGGAGGTCTGTGGGCAGCCATGCCAGGCAGTTAGGAGTGTCAAGACTTTCAACAGCCAATCTCAGCTTGCAGAGCTGGCAGATCCCAGTGTGAAGGAAGAGCAACTACAGCTGTACTTTGAACGACCTGCATGGATGGTGTGCTGGAAGCAGCCAGCAAGGAGGAAGGTGGGAGCGGATGGGCAGCAACCAGGCCCTCCCTGTCCTCCTGCCTTTAGGTTTGGTGCTGAAACATTCCATTGCACAAGGTGTTTCTGCTTCCCCTTCCTCCAAGCTTTAAAATGAGCATCAGAAGTGTGACAGGAAGCTGATGACTGCTGAACCCTGTACATCCAGAGATGCAGCTTCATTTTATTATGGTCCTATTCTTGTGCTTTATGCAACCAGTTCTGACTGCCTTGCTCAGGCTGGGGCTAAGCCCTCCTTCAGGTTCTGATGGCCAGTTTTCCTTAAAGCAAAGCTGGCCAGCACTATGACTTCCCCACTCAGCTGCATGCCAGCTGCCAGAAAGCACACTGGCTGTGGCAATGTGTTTGTGAGAGACAGCTCTGGCTTACAGGATAGTTTGTGACACAGCACAGTTTGGGTAAGTTGGAAGAGGTGTCCAACACAGGCAAGGGCTTTGGTCTGCGGCAAACAGGTCCTCTGAGTCTGCCCTGAAGGACAGGTGATAGAGACTATGGATGGCTCTACCTCCTCCTCACAACCAGGAACACAGAGTGGTTGAAGGGCTTCTTGCTGGAGTCTGCTGGTTACCCATCAGGGTGGTTTAACATTCACAGAGTCAATAAAGCCACAGACCTTTCTTCACCACACACATTGCCTCTGCTTGTTTATTTCTGCAGCTGCCAGGTTCAGCCACAGAGCTGAAAAGGAGGAACCCCACAGTACCATTTTCACTGCATCTCATTCAGACCAGAGCAAGACTTCAACAGGAGTTAAAACTGACAGCTGGAGAACAATGTTGCTGTGGTTTAGGAGGAAACTGCAATGGTTTCATGGCAGGAGAACACCAATGGGCATTGCAAATAAAACAAACCCCACCTAAAAGTCCAGGAAGTGGTAAAAAGCAGCAGCAGCAGCAGCAAGACCTCAGCTAAAAGTCAGGCACTGGCTCTTGCCTACATTTGCAAGGGAAATTACAGAGAGTGGCCAGGAGATGCTCTCTGGCCTTCTGAAGGACCACAAACTTCATGACTACATTCAAAATACAAAGCATGTAGCACGCTGGGAACTGTAAAACCCCTGCTCAGCTGCTGTGAGAAGCCACTCTCCGAAGTGGCTTACAGTATTTTAACTGAAACCTATCTGTATTTTCTTATCAAGAAACAGATGCTCAGGGGTGTCCAAAACCCACCTCTCAAACTAGAGCAGAGCACATTGAAATTGGATGTGAGGAACAAGTTCTGCAGCAGAAGGGTGGTGGAACCCTGGAACAGGTTGCCCAGGGAGGTGGTTGAGGCTCCATCCCTGGAGATATCCAAGGTGAGGCTGGAGAGGGCTGTGGGCAACCTGATCTAATTGAGGATGTCCCTGCTGAGTGCAGAGGGGTTGGACTGGAGGAGCTTTGGAGGTCCCTTCCAGCCCAGACCTTTTCTATGACCTATACCATCTGTAGCACAGAAATGGGCACTCATCCATATGAGGAAACTCTAATAAAGGAGAACAAGCCAGCAGATGACCCAAAAGGACAAGAACTTCCCTTGTGGTTTGCACACCTGTGAACATTTTGGCACTACAGCTGCAGGGATCTGGTTTAGCTGCCTGCTTTGCAAACAGACTGTGCCAAGCTTCCCAAGGTGTCTCCCAGTGCTGAATGAATCATAGAATTGTCAGGGCTTGAAGGGACCTCAAGGATCAGCCAGTTCAAACCCCCTGCCATGGGCAGGGACACCTCACACTACAGCAGGTTGCTCACAGCCACATCCAGCCTGGCTGCAAACACCTCCGGGGATGAGGCTTCCACCACCTCCCTGGGCAACCTGTGCCAGGCCCTCACCACCCTCATGGGCAACAACTTCTTCCTGACATCCAGACTGAATCTCCCCACTCCTAGTTTGGCTCCATCCCCTCTAGTCTTATCACTCCCTGACACCATCAAAAGTCCCTCCCCAGCTTTCTTGTAGCCCCCTTCAGATACTGGAAGATGAAGCACTCACAGGAGAAGCTAATGTGGAGAAGAATCTGGAATGGCCTGCAGAGCTATCTCCTCTGCTGTCAGAGAGAGGGCTGCAGGAAGAACATCAGGTAGAAGGAAAAGGATAGGAAAGATTAAAGCAGGCAAGCTCTCTTGAGAATCTTTCAACTGAGCTTGCACACAGCCTGGAGCCACAGAGCTGCTCATGGGTGCTCTAGCACAAAGCCATCTGAGACATGCTGCACCTCTGCAGTGGCTTCTTTTGGCATTCAAGTTCTGAAAAGTTTGCAGCAATGGGATGTAATGACTTTGTAATTATCTGGGGGACAACCAGTGACTGGGGGTAAGAGAAGTGTGCTAACAAGGACTTGGAGACTCTAAGGACAAGTTGACTGATGGACAATGAAGGCTGCTTCCTCTGAGTGGCAAACAGCATTTCAGAGAGTCATAGAAATTAGAGGTTGGAAGGGACCTCCCAAGATCATCAGGTCCAACCCCCCTGCCAAAAGCAAGATCACCCAGGGGAGTCTGCACAGCAATGCAGCCGGGGGGGTTGGAAAGGCTCCAGAGAAGGAGACTCCACAACCTCTCTGGGCAGCCTGCTCCAGGGCTCACTCACCCTCACACCAAAGAACTTTCTCCTCCCGGGCAGCTGAAACCTTCCCTGCTCAAGTTTGTCTCCATTGCTCCTTGGCTTCTTGCTGTGCAGCACCCACAAGAGCTTGGCCCCCTCCCCTTGACCCCCAGCCCTCAGCTATTGAGAGACATTGATCAGATCCCTCTCAGCCTTCTCTTCTCCAGACTCAACAGCCCCAGGGCTCTCAGTCTCTCTTCCCAGGGGAGATGCTCAAGTCCCCTGAGCATCCTCCTGGCTCTGTCTTGGACTCTCTCCAGCAGCTCTCTGTCTCTCTTCAGCTGGGGAACCCCAAACTGGCCACAGGATTGCAGCTGTGCTCTCAGCAGGGCAGAGCAGAGGGGGAGCAGAACCTCCCCAGCCCTGCTGGCCACTTTTCTTGCTGCACCCCAGGATCCAATGGCTCTCTTGGCCACAAGGGCACCTTGCTGTCCAAGTGCCATCCACACAGCAATCTCCAGGAAGCACTGGGAAAGCAAATGCCTTCACAAGCTTCTCTTTCCACTTCAAACCTGAAAAGGTTATCTACTGTTCATGCAGAGTTAAGAGAGACCAGACAGCTTCCTAGTGGCAGTAGCTAGAAAGCAGTTGCCCATTAAGTGATGCGAGAGGCTGCTCTCTAGAGTCTTGGGACAATGAAAACCAGCAAGAGGTGGTTCAACTTAATAAAGGAGTTCCCTCTTCATTTTGGTTTTGGGTTTTTATTTTTCCCCCTGTTTAATGTACAACAGCTGATTTGGAAGATTATTTCTACAGCCACTGGGAAATGCTGCACATGTCAGGCTTGTTTCTGAGTGCTTCCTGGTTTGGCTGAGGTACCCAGAGGCTGAATTTCACCAGTTCTAATAGTGTGGCCGGCAGGAGCAGGGAAGTCCCCTGGACTCAGCACTGGTTAGGCCACACCTGGAGTCCTGTGTCCAGGTCTGGGCTCCTCAGTTTAGGGAAGATGTTGAGACACTGAAGGTGTCCAGAGAAGGGCAACAAGGCTGGGGAGGGGTCTGGAGCACAGCCCTGTGAGGAGAGGCTGAGGGAGCTGGGGTTGCTTAGCCTGGAGAAGAGGAGGCTCAGGGGAGACCTTCTTGCTCTCTCCAACTCCCTGAAGGGAGGTTGTAGCCAGGTGGGGGTTGGTCTCTTCTCCCAGGCAGCCAGCACCAGAACAAGAGGACACAGTCTCAAGCTGTGCCAGGGGAGGTCCAGGCTGGATGTCAGGAAGAAATTCTTCCCAGAGAAACTGGCCATTGGAATGTGCTGCCCAGGGAGGTGGTGGAGTCACCATCACTGGGGGTGTTTAAGACAAGGCTGGATGAGGCACTTGGTGCCATGGTTTAATTGATCAGATGGTGTTGGGTGATAGGTTGGACTTGATGATCTCAAAGGTCTTTTCCAACCTGGTTAGTTCTACTCTATTCAGAGCACTTAAAATTTTAGCTAAAAGTCCAACAGAGCTAAAAGGTGGTGAGAAGCGAAACAATCAGATCCAACACTTGGGTTGGGCAATTCAAAACTTTCAAATCATCAGCTTCAGTCCTCCACAGAATCACAGAATTTCAGGGGCTGGAAGGGACCTCAAAATCTCATCCAGTCCAACCCCCCTGCCAGAGCCGGAACACCTGCACCAGTTCACACAGGAACACATCCAGGTGAGCTTTGAATATCTCCAGAGAGGGAGAATCCACAACCCTCCTGGGCAGCCTGCTCCAGGGCTCTGTCACCTTCACAGTGAAAAATTTTTCCCTCAGATCCATCTCAAGTGAGAGAGGAAATATGTAAATGAGGTCAGATCCCATGGCAAGACTTTCTCCTTTCATCCATTAAACTCCAAAGGCAAGGCACAGAGACAAATGCTTGAAGGAGCCTGCTAGAGAACTGCCCAGATTCAGTTTAGCACAGATACAGCTCTGAAAAGAAATAAAAACTTTAAAATATATATATTTTAAAAACCATCAGTTCTAGTAATCCTAAAGGCAATCACAGGCCCACAGGATGTCAGGAATTGGAAGGGACCCAAAGAGATCATCGAGTCCAACCCCCCTGCCAGAGCAGGACCATACAATCTAGCTCAGGTCACTCAGGAACACATCCAGACAGGCCTTGAAAGGCTCCAGAGAAGGAGACTCCACAATCTCTCTGGGCAGCCTGTTCCAGGGCTCTGTGTGCCTCACAGGGAAGAATTTCCCCCTTGTGCTGAGCTGGAACCTCCGGTGCTGCAGCTTACATCCATTGCTCCTCCAATTCTTTGTGGCTGCCTACTATACAAAGCCGAAGTACAAACCCCATAGTGCATAGTCTCCACTGAGAACTAACTTTTCGGAAGAGATTGTATCAAATTCTATCAAAAGCAAAACAATATTCTTGCAACTTCAAGACTACATGAGAGTCCCAAAGTACACTGAAAGGAAACACTTTCTTTACTTCGCAGGAGACATTGCTTGTCCTCCAAAACAACTTTTCCTCCTCTTTTTAACTACTGCTTCTGTCAAAATTAAAATCCTGTTTGCTGAGAAAATTTCAACACGAATGAGCTGTCTGACTGCACCTGAACAGCGCCCAGAGGCAGTGCTTCGGAGCAGGAACACTCACTAGATTCAGTGTCCCACCACCTTCACATAGAATCATAGAACTGTTTCACTTGGAAAAGATCTCTAAGATAAGTCCAACACTCAACCTAACACCACCATGCACACCAAACCAGGTCCCAGAGTCTCTACATTGCTTGAGCACCTCCCGGGATGGTGACTGCATCACTTCCCTGGGCAGCCTGTTCCAACGCCTGACCACTCTCTTTCAGTAATGTTTCCTAATACACAATCAAAACCTCCCCTGGCAACACTTCAAGCCGTGAGAAAAGCACCAAAGACCTTTAAGACCAAGACCCGACCTACCCGGCTCAAGCTATGGAGCAGTATTACAACGGGACCGGCACTCTTCTCCAACCCCCCAAGTAAGATGTCCATGTTAATCTCGCCGCTCAGAAGAGGGGAAGGGAATGAGCAGAAAGCCCACCAACAGCACCCGTGAGAAAAGGCAGCGGCAGCGCTCAGCTGAGGGACGAAATGCGCCAAACTTGTCTCCAGTTATCCTTCCCTGACCCCTCCGGGCGCTGTCCGGGCGGGGAAGTCCCGCAGCAGAAGGCTCCCAGGTGCTGCTTCTCCCAGAGCTGCAGCCAAACGTTCAGCTCAGCCCGGGACCGCCGGGTAGCTGCGCGCAGCTGTGCTGCGGCCAGACCGCCTGCAGCCGGAGCCGCGGCACCGGCGCTGCCCCGGGCATCGCTGCCCTCGCCGGACACGGACCCCGCTCCAGCCTCCCCGCCGCCGGACTCGGATCCCGCTCCAGCCTCCCCGCCGCCGGACTCGGATCCCGCTCCAGCCTCCCCGCCGCCGGACTCGGATCCCGCTCCAGCCTCCCCGCCGCCGGACGCCGACCCCGCTCCAGCCTCCCCGCCGCCGGACTCGGATCCCGCTCCAGCCTCCCCGCCGCCGGACGCCGACCCCGCTCCAGCCTCCCCGCCGCCGGACTCGGATCCCGCTCCAGCCTCCCCGCCGCCGGACGCCGACCCCGCTCCAGCCTCCCCGCCGCCGCCGGACGCCGACCCCCCCGCTCCAGCCCGCTCCGCCGGCCCCTTTATGCCCAGCACGCTCGGTTCACCGGCAGCGTGCATGTCCCAGAACAAGTAGCGCAGTTAAAACACAATCTCATTACCTTACCTTATAATTAGCCTTTTTTTTTCCAATCGCAAGCTACCCAAGGCGCAAGGAACGCAGCGAAGCCTGCACCGCGACACGGCCCGGCCCGGCCCCGCCGCCGGGGGACGGAGCCCTCAGGCCGCTGCCAGGTGATGGCTGCGCCCCAGCCCACGGGGCCGGGCCGGGACCTGGGGGACCGGGCGGGGACAGTGTCCGGGGCCGCGGCATTGTGCGCGGCCTCCCGGGGCAGGGGGAAGGGGTGGAGCCGGCGCGGCGGGGCAGGAGGGGTGGGAAGGGCTGGAGGGAGCCGGCGGCTCCCCTCTGTCAGCGCTCCCCATGACAGCGCTTTGCCGGAGTTTATGATTGACAGGCACACACACGCACGCCCCGGGCTCACAGTTTATAGGTTAGCCATTAAGAAAGAATAATGTGATGGCAGAGAGCCCTTGGGAACAGCTTGCGCTTAACCCAAGTGGGATGCGCGAAAGCTCTGCTTCCCAATCCATCCCGCTGAGCGATGAAAAGTTCCTCTGGACGTTCTCTCGCCGTGCCGGTGCCGCTGCCTGGTGAGCGCTCGCTGGGCTTAAGAGCAGTTGGTAAAAGCGTGAAGAAAATTTCCTTTCGGAAATGAAAGTATAGCAGACAAGGCTGAGTCTGCGTGAGGTTTGAAACGCACCGTTCTCCCAGCTCCCCGTACTAAAGCAGTCCTAAATCGGCCCTTGTGTTCCCAAACAATGTAAAAGAATGTAGGATTGCCTTCTATTTGCCTAATGATTCTCTAGCTTGGTCCCAGTCACCTTTTCAGCCTTTACAAGGGGATTAGAAGCCACTCTTCTCTTTCAGCTTCCCTTTCTTCACCTTTTCTTTCCTCGTTTCCTCTCCACCTTCCCCTTAGGAAGCTTGCAATATCCAAAGCCACTAAAAGCATGTCATGTCAAATGGTATTGTCCAGAAAAGATGTGTGTTTACATTTTTTAGAAGCCTCATCCCTGGAGGTGTTTGCAGCCAGGCTGGATGTGGCTGTGAGCAACCTGCTGTAGTGTGAGGTGTCCCTGCCCACGGCAGGGGGGTTGGAGATGGATGATCCTTGTGGTCCCTTCCAACCCTGAGGACCCTCTCAACTCATTTGGCATGCAGGCTGGACCTTTCTCATCAGGAAACCAGGTGCTTAATGATTGGTTTTAGGCTCTTTATCCAGCGCCCTGTTCACCACACACTCCTCAGAGAACAGAATTACTTCTTTCTGGCTGGGAGATGGAAGGACAAAGAGACCAGGAGTTTGACTGGGACACCTGCTCCAGGGAACCTGGGATGGGGTTTTCAGAGCACTGGAGACTGGGTGCTGCATCTGCTCACATCACAGCTCCAGCACAGGAATGAGTGCCCCAGACTTCGGCACATCAAAGCCCAGGTCCAACAAATTCCCCCAGATGAGAATCAGCCTTGGGGTGACCAGTTCACCACCTGTGCAAATTAGCTGCAGGTGGTGTGACTGGCACCCTGTAGGAGATCCATGCCACAAACACAGCAGGGCCAGAGTCATATTTTCCTGAGGAAACATGCAGCAGCCTTAACCATTCCTTCCCTTTTAATAGTCCCCTACCTCATTTACTAGATACTTTACAAGAGATGAAGTTGACTTCCTAGAGAGAAATCATTGCCTCCTGGGAGCAAAGCTGATGCATCTCAGTATGTTTCTGTTTTTCCAGTGTCAGAGGAAAGGTTCCTGTGCAAAACTGAGAGACCTGAGGTTCCTCAGTCTGGAAAAGACTGAAAAGAGATCTTATTATTGTTTACAAATATCTGAAGGGTGGGTGTCAAGAATTGTCAGAGCTGGAAGAGACCTCAAGGATCAGCCAGTTCCAACCCCCCTGCCATGGGCAGGGACACCTCACACTGCAGCAGGTTGCTCACAGCCACATCCAGCCTGGCTGCAAACACCTCCAGGCAGGAGGCTTCCACCACCTCCCTGGGCAACCTGTGCCAGGCTCTCACCAACCTCATGGGGAACAACTTCTTCCTGACATCCAATCTGAATCTATTCACTTCTAGTTTTGCTCCATCCCCCCAGTCCTATCCCTCCCTGACACCCTCAGCTTTCTTGGAGTCCCCTTCAGATACTGGAAGGCCACAATTTGGTCTCCTGGGAGCCTTCTCTTCTCCAGCCTGCACAGCCCCAACTCCCTCAGTCTGTCTCCATAGCAGAGCAGCTCCAGCCCTCTGCTCCTCCTCGTGGCTCTTCTCTGGACACCTTCCAGCACCCCCAGATCCTTCCTGGCACAGAGGCTCCAGAACTGGCCCCAGAGCTCCAGCTGTGATCTCAGCAGAGTGGAGCAGAGGGGCAGAATCCCCTCCCTGGCCCTGCTGGCCACACTTCTCTTGCTGCAGCCCAGGCTCTGCTTGGCTCTCTGGGCTGCAAGTGCTCACTGCTGGCTCCTGTTGGGCTTCTCCTCCCCCAGCACCCCCAGGTCCTTTTCTTCAGGGCTGCTCTCTAGCCAGTCCCTTGCCCAGCCTATATCAGTGCTTGGGATTGCCCTGAACCAGATGCAGGACGTTGCCCTTGGTCTTGTTGAACCTCATGAGGCTGGCTTGGGCCTGGCTCTGCAGCCTATCAAGCAATGTGCTCCTGAGGGAAGCTGCATTTGCAACATTTTGAGACCAGGTACAAAAAACACCAAGAAAAGAAAAGCAAGGGAGGGAAGAGATAGGAATTTGGGGCTGTTTAGTCTGGAGAAGGCTGAGAGGGGATCTCATCAATGTCTATCAATAGCTGAGGGGCTGGGGGTCAAGTGAAGGGGGCCAAGCTCTTTTGGGTGCTGCACAGCAAGAAGCCGAGGAGCAATGGAGACAAATTTGAGCAGAGAAAGGTTTCAGCTCCCAGGAGGAGAAAGTTCTTTGGTGTGAGGGTGAGGGAGCCCTGGAGCAGGCTGCCCAGAGAGGTTGTGGAGTCTCCTGGAGACTTTCCAACCCCACCTGGATGCATTCCTATGTGGATTACCCTGGGTGATGCTGCTTTGGCAGGGTGTTTGGACCTGATGATCTCTGGAGGTCCCTTCCAGCCTCTAATGTTCTGTGCTTCTCTGATTATGAAGTTGTCTGAATCCCAAATTCCAACTCACCTCTGCAAGTCAGAAATTGCACTGTGCATCTGGCACTGCTGTCTGCTCCAGAGGAGAGTAACTGGGAAGCAGAAGCTGGAATCGGTCTAACTATTTAATGATGTGCTAATAGTCTGCATATTTCTCTGATAAGTTGCTGTCTTAAAACAATCCCCTAAGCTCTGCACAGCTATGGATTCCTCTCGTGGATCTTGGAGACTTGTAACAAATGATTGTCTGGTTAGAAAAGTCTCTGTAAGCAGAGCTTTGTAACCTTTCCAGCAGAGCACCCTGCTCTCCCTTGGCTCTCTCTTCAGTGCAGAAACACACAGAGCACTTACAGCAAAGGCAGCACTTCCAACTCTCTCAGCTCTCCCATGTGTTCACAAAAGCCCAAATATTTCCATTTGTGCAAAACAAAGCTTTTCCTAAGGCTCAGCAGGGCTCTGGGCCACCTGATCTAATAGAGGATGCCCCTGCTGACTGCAGAGGCGCTTGGAGTGGATGACCTTTGGAGGTCCCTTCCAGCCCAGGCCATCCTGAATTTGTGTTTCATCCCATACATTAGAAAAGTGCACTGCATTGCTTGCTAGACTTATTTTTTCAGTTGATGAAACCCTCAAAGCATTGAAAATCTCCCATCATTATTTAGAAGGAAAGGATGTTGTAGCCAGGTGGGGGTTGGTCTCTTCTCCCAGGCAACCAGCACCAGAACAAGAGGACACAGTCTCAAGCTGTGCCAGGGGAGGTTTAAGCTGGATGTTAGGAAGAAGTTCTTCCCAGCAAGAGAGATTGGCCATTGGGATGTGCTGCCCAGGGAGGTGGTGGAGTCCCCATCCCTGGAGGTGTTCAAGAAAGGCTTGGATGTGGCACTTGGAGCCACGGTTTAGTTGTCAGGAGGTGTTAGGTATTAGGTACTAGGTTGGACTTGATGATCTCTGAGGTCTTTTCCAGCCTGGTTGATTCTGTGACTGTTAGGAAGAAGCTCTTTACATTAAGGGTGGTGAGGCACTGGAACAGGTTGCCCAGGGAGGCTGTGGATGCCCTCTCCTTGGAGGCATTCAAGGCCACGTTGGACAAGGCCTTGAGTAACCTGGGCTACAGAAGGTGTCCCTGCCAATGCCAGGGGGTTGGAGCTAGATGATAGATTCATAGAATCATAGGATCACAGAATCATAGAACCATAGAATCATGGAATCATAGCATCATAGAATCACAGAATGGTCTGGGCCAGAAGCAACCCCCAAAGTTCATCCAGTCCAACCTCCCTACAGTCAGCAGGGACATCCTCAACTAGATCAGGCTGCCCAGAGCCTTATGGAGTCTCACCTTGAATATCTCCAGGAAGGGGCCTCAGCCCAAACCATTCTGTGAATCTATTAATTTTTTAATAGTTCGCTTGTTGGTTGGTTTTTTTTAATGTCTTCCTTCTCTGGGTGCATCAACCTCATCTGCTAAGCCAGACCTGTCCTCCACTTTCCACTCAGCCAGCTGCCTGCTCTGAGCACAGCAGATATTGATGCATTTCAGTGGCACCCTGATGGAAGAGAGATATTGAGGGAGGAAAGAAGCTGATTTTCATGTGCTGGTGAAGGTGAAGGAGGTGATCCACTGGGCCTTTTGGAGGTGAAGAAATAATGAAGGCAAATACAGTCAATTCTTCAAACATGACTTTGGAGGAAAAGCCTGGTTGGGGGAGGAAACCCCACCAAACCCCAAAAAAGCCCTAACACAAAACCACTTCGAGTTGGCCTCGGCGCTGCTGCATCTCAGGCAGTACATTTTCCATGGCATACGTCATGCAGACTGAAATCCCTCCCTTGGTGAGCTGTGCTGACAACTGCCTTTGTTCACCTTTGTTCTTATTCAAAACAGGCTGTTCCTGCAGCTGTCAGAGTGGCAGTGCAGTCACACCCACGTGTGCATGCAAGCCCTTTTTGATTGCTCCTCACATCTTTCTAAAGAAGTCTTGCTGCCTACGTTGGAAATTCTTACTCTCTTTGCAGCATGAAAATTGCCCTGTTGGGATATCACAGCCTCACAGGATGTTAGGGGTTGGAAGGGACCTCCAAAGATCTTCCAGTCCAATCCCCCTGCCAGAGCAAGACCAGAGAATCCAGCACAGGTCACACAGGGACACATCCAGACAGGGCTGGAAAGGCTCCAGAGAAGGAGACTCCACAACCTCTCTGGGCAGCCTGCTCCAGGGCTCTGGGAGCCTCACAGGGCAGAAGTTCCTCCTCATGTTGAGCTGGAACCTCCTGTGCTGGAGTTTATATCCATTGCACCTTGTCCTGTCCCAGGCAGCAGCTGAGCAGAGCCTGTCCCCTCCCTATTGACCGCCAGCCCTCAGCTATTGATAGACATTGATCCAGATCCCTCTCAGCCTTCTCCTCTCCAGACTGAACAGCCCCAGGGCTCTCAGCCTCTCCTCCCCAGGCAGCGCTGCAATCCCTTCAGCATCCTTGTAGCCCTCCCTTGGACTCTCTCCAGCAGATCCCTGTCCCTCCTGAGCTGGGCAGCCCAGACCTGGATGCAATATTCCAGGTGAGGTCTCAGCAGGGCAGAGCAGAGTGGGAGAAGAACCTCCCTGGCTCTGCTGGCCACATGCCTCTGAATGCAGCCCAGTGCTGCCTTTTGTGAAAGAATCATTCCAAGATTTAACAAAAAGCATTTCTGGCTTTGTTTTTCTTCTCTTCAATGTGTTGGTTTTTTTTCCTTCCCCCTCCTATGTTTCTGCTTTCTGAACACTTGTGTGTGTATCTGCACTACTGGTGGAACCCCTGAAGTAAAAGTGATTACAGCTGAAGCAGGACCTGTCTGCGTCAAGAATCCTGTTTTATAGTCTGATTTGGTCATTATTTATATATGAGTAAGTGTAGAGTCCTGCACCTAGGGAGGAACATCACCATGCACCAGCACAGATTAGGAGCGGACCTGATGGAAAGCAGCTCTGTGGAGAAGGATCTTGGAGTCCTGGCAGACAGTAAGTTATCTGTGGGGCAGCAATGTGCCCTTGTGGCCAAGAAGGCAAATGGGATCCTGGGGTGCATTAAGAAGAGTGTGCTCAAGGGAGGTTCTCCTCCCCCTCTGCTCTGCCCTCCTGAGACCTCACCTGGAATATTGCATCCAGTTCTGGGCTCCCCAGTTCAGGAGGGACAAGGATCTGCTGGAGAGAGTCCAAGGGAGGGCTCCAAGGCTGCTGAAGGGACTGCAGCACTGCCTGGGGAGGAGAGGCTGAGAGCCCTGGGGCTGCTCAGTCTGGAGAGGAGAAGACTGAGAGGGGATCTGATCAATGTTTACAGATATCTGCAGGGTGTCAAGAAGGGGTCAGTCTCTTTTCATGGGTGCCCTGTGATAGGATGGGAGGCAACAGACACACACTGGAACACAGGAGGTTCCACCACAGCATGAGGAAAAGCTTCTTTACAGGGAGGGTGTCAGAGCACTGGAGCAGGCTGCCCAGGGAGGCTGTGTAGGCTCCTTCTTTCGACACTTTCAAGACCCATCTGGATGTGTTCCTGTGTGGCCTGCCCTCGGTGATCCTGCTTTGGCAGGGGGGTTGGACTGGATGATCCTTCTAGCCCCTAACATTCTGTGATTGTTTTGTGCATGAGCACCAGCAGTGTGCTAGAAGTGAGCTGTGGGCCTTTGACCAAAGCATCTCTTGAGTCAGTGGAAGAGGTGTCCTGGGAACTTGGAGGAGTGCACATGGCAGCAGAGTTCCTTGCTGCCCCCTCTGGATCTGCCATTTTTAGCCTTGGCTGCTTCACATCCCCCTGCCTCATCAGAGCACCCTCCCTGCTAAGCCATCTTTACCTGCACTGGTCTCCACCTTGGTTTTTCTAAATGACTTCTGATGTGCAAGGTGTTCATGGGGATGAATGACCTGCATTCTGCCCCTGTGCTCAGCACTGCTGCGGCCACACCTGGAGTCCTGTGTCCAGGTCTGGGCTCCTCAGTTTAGGGAAGATGTTGAGATGCTGCAAGGTGTCCAGAGAAGGGCAACAAAGCTGGGGAGGGGTCTGGAGCACAGCCCTGTGAGGAGAGGCTGAGGGAGCTGGGGTTGCTGAGCCTGCAGAAGAGGAGGCTCAGGGGAGACCTTCTTGCTCTCTCCAACTCCCTGAAGGGAGGTTGGAGCCAGGTGGGGGTTGGTCTCTTCTCCCAGGCAACCAGCACCAGAACAAGAGGACACAGCCTCAAGCTGTGCCAGGGGAGGTTTAGGCTGGATGTTGGGAAGAAGTTCTTCCCAGCAAGAGAGATTGGCCATTGGAATGTGCTGCCCAGGGAGGTGGTGGAGTCCCCATCCCTGGAGGTGTTTAGGAAGAGCCTGGATGAGGTACTTGGTGCCGGGGTTTAATTGATCAGATGGTGTTGGGTGATAGGTTGGACTGGGTGATCTCAAAAGTCTTTTCCAACCTGGTTCATTCTGTATTCAGTGAGCTGGAGACTTTGAGAGCAGGGAGAGCTGTGGCAGTTCTCAGCTTAGCAGGAGAGACTTGGGTTTTCTGGCAGTGTCTTGGCCTCTTTTGCTCAAGCTGGTTGTGGGACATGAATTAAGGCTGCCTGATTTTCACCCTCATGTTGCTTTTGTTCTGCTGGGAGCTGGCTCTCTGTTTTTGCCTGTTCTGCTGTGCTCCCTCTCACCTGGCTTCTCCAAGTGTGGGTTTATGGAGCAGAAATACTCCATCTGGAACTGTGTGTATTTTTAAGCATGACAATAAGTACCTGATAAGAACAGTGGTGGATATTCCCTTAATGGAACCTGAAAATCAAGGCAGAATTCCTTCTCCCCTTGTTGGTGCAAAGGAGTTCTGGGCAGTTGCAGTGCCTGTGCTATACTGCATCACACATCAGCAGTATGGTGCCTTCTGCTTAATTTTTGCTGGGTTTTTCTTTATGTGTTCTGCTTGCAGCTCAGTCTCTCTCCTGTCTTCATCTCTTCACCATGCTTCTTCCTTCTGTCATCCACCTGAAGACTCTACAGTACTCTACTTTCAGCAGCAGTTAGTTCCTATCACCTCTCCCTCCGTTCTCATTCATCTCTTAGCTCAGATTCACATCCCATATTCTTTGTCCTGTGGCTGCCATCCCTGGCCCTAAACCTGTCTCTTTGCTGTTCCTCATCCTTTACCTTCCATTTCCCTCTCAGTTCAGTTCTTTCCTTGTTTTTCTGTTTCTTAAGAAGTGTTTTGGTTGGAAAAGACCTTTAGGATCATCCAGTCCAACCATTCTCTAACTCTACCACAGCTGGTACTAACCCATGGCCCTCAGTACCACAGCTCTGTGTATTTTAAACACCTCCAGGGATGGGGATTCAGCCACCTCCTTTGGGAGCCTGTGCCAGTGTTTGAGAACCCTTTCAGGCAAGAAGTTTCTTCTAATAACCAACCTAAACCTCCTCTGGTGCAGCTTGAGGCCATCCTGTCACTTGTTACTGGGGAGAAGAGACCAACACCCACCTCTCGACAACCTCCTTTGAGGGAGTTGTAGAGAGCAAGGAGTGCTCACCTCTGCCTCCTTTTCTCCAGACTAAACACCCCCACCTCCCTCAGCTGCTCCTCACACGACCTGTTCTCCAGACCCTTCACCTTCATGCCTTTCTCTGGACCCTTTCTAGCACCTCACTGCCCTTCTTGTGGTGAGGTCCCCAAAACTGAACCCAGTACTCAAGGTGTAACCTCACCAGTGCTGAATACAGGGGGACAATCCCTTCCCTGGCCAGGAGGCTGCTGGCTTTTCTTCTGTGCTTCTCACTGATCCCTTCTCAACACAAGATGATGCAGCGACAGAGTGGGGCTGAAAGACTCCTGTGTCCTACTTCTAAACCCAAAGTTTTTCCACCTCACTGCTTCCCACTGGATGCACCACTGGAATAATGCATTTAATAGAGTGAATAAAACAATTGGTCAGGAACAATGAGGGGAAACAGACTCCCAGGAATCGCTGCCTTGTTTCAGCACCAAGCAGTCCAAGTGAGGGTGTCTGGAATCACCATGAGAGGCTCTCAGGCATGGGAAAGCATTCAAAAAAGGAATGGCAAAAAGGAAGGAAGAAGTTTAAAACCTGGATTTAGGAAGGAGCATCGTTCATGTGATTGCATGCACTGGGCTGGGAAAAGCTGCATAGTCCTTATGAGGAGTGGCTGAGGGAACTGGGATTGTTTCTTCTGGAGAGGAGGAGGCTGAGGGGAGATCTCATTGCTCTCCACAGCTCCCTGAAGGGAGGTTGCAGTGAGGTGGGGGTCTGTCTCTTCTCCCTTGTATCAGGTGGTAGAATGAGAGGGAATGGCCTGAAATTGTGCCAGGGGAGGTTTAGGTTGGATATTAGGAAACATTTATTTCCTGAAAGAGTGGCCAAGCATTGGATCAGGCACTGAAACTCCACCAGGGAGGTGGTGGAGTTACCATCCCTGGAGATGTTCAAAAAACATGTTGGACTTGATGATATTAGAGGTCTCTTCCACCCTGCTGAGCCCGCATCTGGAAGATTGTGTCCAGGTCTGGGCCCCTCAGGTCAAGAAGGAGCTCAGGGAACTGCTTGAAAGAGTCCAGCACAGAGCCACAGAGATGCTGCAGGCAGTGGAAGCTCTTCCTTAGGAGGAGAGCCTGAGGGAGCTGAGGGCTGTGGAGCTTGGAGAGGAGGAGCCTGAGAGCTGAGCTCCTTGCTGGTGCTGAAGCTGTGCAGGGGCAGTGCCCAGAGGCTGGAGCCAGGCTCTGCTGGGGGCTGCCCAATGCCAGCACGAGGGGCAGGGGTAGAAGCTGAGGCAGAGGAAGTGCCATGGGAAGAGGAGGAAGAACTTTTCCCCTGTGAGGGTGAGAGAAGCCTGGCAGAGGCTGCCCAGGGGGCTGTGGAGTCTCCCTGTGTGGAGCTCTCCCAAGGGCAGCTGGCTGTGCTGCTGTGTGAGCTGCTCTGGGTGAGCCTGCTGTGGCAGGGGGCTTGGGCTGGGTGAGCTCTTGATGTCCCTTCCAGCCCCTGGCACTCTGTGATTCTGTGAATTCCATGATTCTCAATAGCAGGCCAAGCACTGTCCACAAAGTGTGAGCTGTGCACCACAACTGCAAGCAGCAATGCCCTGTCCTCCACACCACCCCCCTGCCTTTCACCAGCTGGGACACTGCTTTTCTCCTACTATTTCTGGCAGCCAGGGTTGTCTCCCAGCCAGGAACTTGCACAGTGAAAAAATATTGAAGGCTGTGCATCATGTGAGAAGAGGTGAAGTCATGCAGGGGAAGCCTGCATCTCAGTGAAGGAAGAGCCTACATCTGTCCCTTTCCAATGCCTTGGAAAAACAAACATTTTAAAGGGAGCTCTCCAGGAAGTTCCCCCTGTGATATATAGACTTGTCACCAAGAGATACTTTTTCACCCATGACATAATTGCCATCATCAGAGGAGCACTGCTGTCACTCTGCTATAATTTAGCCTCATTTTCTGCTCATTTCTTTATCTTTTCACATGAGGGCATTACATATTCAGCTACATTGCTATTAATCATTCCCTAACATTAGCAGCTGGGTAACTTATGAGGATGCACACAGCTTGCAAGCTGTGAGTAATTGATTTCTTTTTCAGTTGCAGAGCTGAACCAAAAATTGAGCAAATATTTGAAGAAGAAGGAAAAAAGCTTTGTTTAAAAGTTTTATGTTTCCATCCAGTGGATAAAAAAAAAAACCCAACAACAAAGGGTTCATGGCTTTCAGTCAAATACCTGTTCATCTGGAAGAAAGAAGAAAGAGTCCACTGCAGAGCCACAAAGATGATGAAAGGAGTGGAGGCTGAGGGAGCTGGGGTTGCTTAGCCTGCAGAAGAGGAGGCTCAGGGAGACCTTCTTGCTCTCTACAACTCCCTGAAGGGAGGTTGTAGCCAGCTGGGGGTTGGTCTCTTCTCCCAGGCACCCAGCACCAGAACAAGAGGACACAGTCTCAAGCTGTGCCAGGGGAGGTTCAGGCTGGGTGCGAGGAAGAAGTTTTTCCCAGAAAGAGAGATTGACCACTGGAATGTGCTGCCCAGGGAGGTTGGTGGAGTCACCATCCCTGGAGGTGTTCAAGAAAGGCTTGGATGTGGCCCTTGGAGCCATGGTTCAGTTAGTCATGAGGCATTGGGTAATAGGTTGGGCTTGATTACCTCTGAGGTCTTTTCCAACCTTACTGATTCCATGATTCTCTGATTTTCCTTATGTGGAGAGCCTGAGGGTGCTGAGGGCTCTGTAGCATGGAAAGTAGGATCCTGAGAGGTGACCTCCTTGCTGTTGATAAAGCTGTGCAGGGTGAGTGTCCAGAGGCTGGAGCCAGACTCTGCTGGGTGGTGCCCAATGACAGCACAAGGGGCAAGGGTGGAAGATGAGGCATTGGAACAGCAGTGGTCTCAATACTGACCGTTGAGGGACACCATCTGTCACTTGTCTCCATGTGGACATTGAGCCACTGACCACGGCTCTTAGGATGTGACCATCCAGACAATTTCCTACCCACTGGACATATTTGCACGCTCTGAGGTTTGTTCTGCCTTAAGATTTTCTACATATAATCCTTAACAAGAAGTGGAAAATGAAATGATGCAGATATAAACCTCCTCAGTGGTATCCTCCACTGCTGGTGGAGATGTTGCAGAACCCTTTGATGGAAAGAGGATGAAAAAAGCATTACAGGTGTTTAGGGTCAGGAAAGCTTCTATATAGGCTCACTGAGTCAGAATAGCCCCACCAAGGCAGATGGCATGGATATAAACTACAGTACAGGAGAGGAGAGGCTGAGAGCCCTGGGGCTGTTTAGTCTGGAGAGGAGAAGACTGAGAGGGGATTTAATCAGTGTCTATCAATATCTGAGGGCTGGGGGTCAGGAGGGAGGGGACAGGCTCTGCTCACTTGTACCATGGGATAGGACAAGGAGCAATGGGTGGAAACTGCAGCACAGGAGGTTCCAGCTCAACATGAGGAGGAACTTCTGCCCTGTGAGGCTCCCAGAGCCCTGGAGCAGGCTGCCCAGAGAGGTTGTGGAGTCTCCTTCTCTGGAACCTTTCAAGCCCCATCTGGATGTGCTCCTGTGTGACCTCTGCTCTGGCAGAGGGCTGGACTGGAAGCTCCCCAGAGGTCCCTTCCACCCCCTAGCATCCTGTGAGCTGTGATCCTATGATCTATTAAAAGAAATCAATTAAAACCATTGCCAATGACAAACAGCATTTCTGCACAGCTCAGTAAAATCTGAAGGCCATCCCTTTTGCAGGTCCTCTTTTACAGCTCCAGGTGTCTGCAAGGCAGTGACTGCTCACAGTTTAGGTTTGAAGTAATGAATCTGGCCTCAGGTTCCAGCAGAACGGCTCCAGAGGTAATTTGTGTCACAAAGAGGAGAACAGACTCATCAGACTGTGCAGAAACAATATGAAACTGTTGCAAGTCTTGCACAACATGAGGCTTGCCATGAGCTGGGACTTGATCCAAATCCATCTCTTCACACTTGGATAGTCCTCAAAAGTGTCCAGGCTTTCAGCCCCTTCCAGGATTGTACAAAATGGCATCACGTGTTGCTTCAGCTTTCCTTCCAACAGCAGCTCTAAGCAGGCATCAGCCTCCCAGCCCTTGAGACAGAATTATTCTAACACAGCTACAGAATACAGAATTAACCAGGTTGGAAAAGACCTCTGAGGCCATCAAGTCCAGCACCATCTAATCAATTAAACCATGGCACCAAGTGCCTCACCCAGGCTCTTTTTGAACACCTCCAGGGATGGTGACTCCACCACCTCCCTGGGCAGCACATCCCAAGGGCCAATCTCTCTTGCTGGGAAGAATTTCTTCCTACACAGGAACACATCCAGGTGGGGCTGGAATAGCTCCAGAGAGGGAGACTCCACAACCTCCCTGGGCAGCCTGGTACAGGCTTCTGTCACCCTCACAGGGCAAAAATTCTTCCTCCTCTTTCCATGCAACTTCCTCTGCCTCAACTTCCACCACTGCCCCTTGTGCTGGCATTGGGCAGCCCCCAGCAGAGCCTGGCTCCAGCCTCTGGGCACTGCCCCTGCATAGCTTTATCAGCAGCAAGGAGCTCAGCTCTCAGGCTCCTCCTCTCCAAGCTCCAGAGCCCTCAGCTCCCTCAGGCTCTGCTCCTAAGGAAGAGGTTCCACTCATCTTTGTGGATTCTTTCAAGCAGTTCCAATAATATTCTAAGACTTTCAACAACATTCTGTATTTCTATCAAATCCTGTGTGAAGTTTTCCTTTAACTGCTTTGAGAAGAGTTAAAGAGCCTGTCTGGCTCCCTATAAAATCAAGACAGCTGACTGCCACAGAAATTGGGAGCTGTGACCCTGGGAATAAATTAAAATCATAGAATCCTACAGTCATGGAATAAAATAGAATAGAGTAGAGTAGAGTAGAGTAGAGTAGAGTAGAGTAGAGTAGAGTAGAATAGAATAGAATAGAATAGAATAGAATAGAATAGAATAGAATAGAATAGAATAGAATAGAATAGACCAGGTTGGAAAAGACCTTCGAGATCATTGCATCCAACTTATCATCCAACACCACCTAATCAACTAAACCATGCAACCAAGCACCCTATCAAGTCTCCTCCTAAGCACCTCCAATGATGGTGACTCCACCACCTCCCCATAGAATCCTAGAGTCATAGACTCATAGAGTCACAGAATCATAGAATCATAGAGTCATAGAATGGTCTGAGCTGGAAAGGACCTCCAAAGGCCAACACTGACAGAACACAGCCAGCCTCTCCAATCCATCCAAACAGCATGTCAGCCTAAAAGGAAAAGATTCAAAACTACTGGAGCTCTTGTCCTCTGCATTATAAGACTTAAAGTGTAGAGGGAGACTCACTGCAAAGTAGTCAGAGAGTGAAGTGACTCAGTGCTCCACTACAGCCAGCAATGTGTGGTCAAATGAGCAACTGCTGCGGGCAGTGGTGAATTCCCACAGTTCCTTCAGGCTGCCTTTCCCTTTTTTAGGGTCACAGTTTGGAAACCAGGACACAGAAACCATCATCATATGAGGGGAAAACAAGAAAAGAAAGTCAGGGTACAAATATGGCTCAGAAATCTTGGAGAATGATTTAAAAAAAGCAAAACAGAACAATAACTGAACTTCCAGACTTGAATCACACAATCAAGCAGGTTGGAAAAGACCTCAGAGATCAGCAAGTCCAACTTATTACCTAATTCCTAACACCTCCTGACAGCTAAACCATGGCTCCAAGTGCCACATCCAAGCCTTTCTTGAACACCTCCAGGGACAGAGACTCCACCACCTCCCTGGACAGCACATCCCAAAGGCCAGTCTCTCTTGCTGGGAAGAACTTTCTCCTCACCTCCAGCCTAAACCTCCCCTGGCACAGCTTGGGACTGTGTCCTCTTGTTCTGGTGCTGGGTGCCTGGGAGAAGAGACCAACCCCCACCTGGCCACAACCTCCCTTCAGGTAGTTGTAGAGAGCAATTTAAAGGACTCAGCGACATATTGCACAGCCACAGGACCAAACTTGTGCTCTGTGTTTGCACCATACACTTCACCCCTCTGTGGGGTTATTTGGCCTCAAGCTGGTAAATCACAGAGATTTATTAGCCCTGAACACTTCATACGTTTGGCTTGATTGTTCTCTGAACAAACAGTTGCCTGATGGCTGCCCTGCCCCACTCTCTTCCTGCCAGCCTCTTTACATTCTCTGTCAAAAAAAAGGCAAACCAGGGGAAAAAATGCAAACTGGAAAGGTAGCACAGATTAAAATCTCCAAGCTGTGTCCCCCTCCAGCCTGAGTCCACGAAAGTGGGCGAAACAAAAGGACAAACACTTGGCAGCGAATGGCTTGGTGCTGCCGTCTCGTGGGAAAAGGGGGAAGGAGAGCTCTGGTAGGAAAAGCAGGAGCACAAAAGACGGGGAAAGGGGGGAGGGGGTAAGAGAGAGATTCGAAGAAGCTACTGAGCTCAACACTCCCATTTGTGTGTCAGGACGGCTGTGTGTGCTTTGCTGCTCACAGATCAGTTTCCTTTGCAGGTGATGTGGGCCCAGGATTACATCAGCAGCAGAGCAGCCAAGAGCATCTCCGTGCCAGGATGAGCGAAGCCCAGAGGAATGTATTATCACAGCCCTCCGAGGGACTTGCCAGGGCATTCCCTGCTGGGGGTGCTGCAATGGGGGAGGCAGAGAGGAGGCAGTTTTACACCGAGACTGGGAGAAAACTTTGTGGAGGAAAGATCTGGGGTCACAGTCCTGCTGTCTCCTCTAAGCAGATCTAATTGTGGCCATGTAGTTCAAAAAGAGAGTCTAACTAAAACCAGATCTAGCTGGGCACTGCTTGGGAAAGTACAGGCTGGTTCCTTGGCCTTGCCCTTGGGGGAAATGTGAAGTGCTTCAGCACACTGGGAAGTGGTAAAGAAAGCTGCAGCATGGAAAGCAAGAGGCAGTTTACAATCCAAGAGGCAGTTTAAAATCCACTTCACTACAACCCATGCAGTTCAAAAGGAGGGTCTAACTAAAACCAGATTTAGCAGGGCACTGCTTAGGAAGTACAGACATGATCATTGGCCTTGCCTATGAGGAAAGTGCTTCAGCACACTGGGAAGCGGTAAAGAAGGCTGCAGCAAGGAAAGCAAGGGGCAGTTAAAAACCCTCTGCACTTGAATGAAGCCTCACAGTGAAACGTGACTGAAGGCAGCAGCGCAGCTTTCAGACAGCGCTTCCAGGAGACGCTGGCTGTGCATTTACTGCACGTTGTGTGCTGGGGGAGAAGCGCGTCTGCAGTCTGAGGGAGGGCGCTGGAAATGACCAAACTATTCACAAAGCTCTCCCCTGATGAGCTCCAACAAAGCCTTTCTGCCACACCGCGCTCGCTATTCGGCAAAGCACCGCCCGTGCGTGTGAAAGGAACTCCCTTCTCCCGCCCATCCCCTCCGTTTGAAGCCTTTCAAGCCATTTCTGCCATCCATCCTGCAGGGCTGGCTCAGGGGTCCTCACCACAAGGCTGTTTCTGAGCCATTAAAATCAATGGGAGCTTTCCAGTGCTTTTTATAGCGGCAAAATGGGCTGTCGACAAACGGGATTAGAGCACAAGACAAATTGCTGAGAGATTAGCACCTCTAAAAATGCCAGCATTGTAAACCTCCTCTCCTAGGTCAATAAGAGAGGTCGAAGCAGTGCCAAGGTTACACAGAGTTCTCTCCTTTTCCACCAGGAGAAAAAGTCCAGTTGATCAACTAATGAAGTTTGTAACTTATCCTAAAGAGTCACACCCCTGCCCCCTGCTCCCTAAAGGAGAAAGAAGGAAGTTGGAACTAGGCAGGAGAGAGACCAACGAAGTACCACTTCATGTTACACCTGCTTTCCACAAGAGCTTCCTGGGGTAGGGAAGTGCCAATAGCTACTTTAGCTGCAGCCAGTTCAGCTGATGCCTAAATTCATGCTCCCTAAAGTATGGCTGATGGTCAGGAGGATGCTTGTGCTGGGAGGACCACTTTTAACCTTGCAGCTGCTGCTGCGCGGTCTCCTGCTCTTCAGGTGTCTGCTCCAGGCACCACTGTCAGTGCAGCTCCACTCTGACCCTCTCATTCTCCACCTGTCAGACCAGAGACTCCTGCCACCAAAAGTCTCAGAGGTTACCCAAGAGCTTTCAGCTCTTCTCCTTATTCCTTGGCATCATCAGGATGCTTCACAGAATCACAGAACATTAGAGGTCATCAAAAGAGGTCCAACCCTGCTGCCAGAGCAGGATCACCTAGAGTAGTAGGTCACACAGAAACACGTTCAGGTGGGGTTTGAATGTCTCCAGGGAAGGAGGCTCCACAATCTCCCTGGGCAGCCTGCTCCAGTGTTTTGTCATCCTTACAGTGAAAAAGTTTTTCCTTATGCTCATGTGGAACCTCCTATACTCTAGCTTGCACCCATGGCCCCTTGGTCTGTCATGGGACATCACTAAGCAGAGCCTGGCTCTGTTCTCCTGACACTCACCCTTTACATCTTAAATATTAATAAATAAATATTAATGAGGTCACCTCTCAGGCTCCTCCTCTCCAAGCTCCACAGCCCTCAGCCCCCTCAGGCTCTCCTCACAAGGAAGATGTTCCACTGCCTGCAGCATCTTTATGGCTCCGTGCTGGACTCTTTCAAGCAGTTCCCTGAGGACCTTCTTGACCTGAGGGGCCCAGAACTGGATACAATATTCCAGATGTGGCCTCACCAGAGCACAGCGGATGGATGCTTTTGCACTCCCGGGGTTAGGAGATGCTTGAGGACAGTTTGGTGTTGCAGGAACAGCAGATGATGTGGGCAAGGGTGAGAAGGGGGAAATGTAGTCTGGTGACAAAAGCAGAGGATACTCTTCCTAACTTCCAAAACGTTTATTCCTTTAGGCATTGTTACACCACCTCTGCTGAAGCACTTTCCACTGAGTATCAGAACTCTTCCATCTCTGTCTGGCAAGCTGCTGTCATTAGTCTTTTCCTGTAACATGCCAACCCTTTCCACAGCCTTTCTTCAGCTTAGCTATGCTTGGTGTCACAGAGCCAACACCAACAGTCAGGCTCTCCAGCTTTCTCCATTTACACCTCCTGGCTGGCTGCACTTTGAATATCCCTGTGTACAGTTTCCTCTTTTTCATACTTTTCATGCATAGTTATTCCTGACAAATCATCTTTTCCTGTTACTTCCTTCCCATGTAAAGCTGCTCTGATAATCAGTCCCTCATAGGGGCTGTCAGCTTCCATACCATAGAATCATAGAATGGTCTGGGTTGAAGGGACCTCCAAAGCTCATCCAGTCTGACCTCCCTGCAGTCAGCAGGGTTATCCCCAGCTAGATCAGGTTGCCCAGGGCCTCACTGATCCTCACCCTGAGGGATGAGGGCTCAATCACCTCCCTGGGCAACCTGTTCCAGCATTCCACCATCCTCATAGTAAAGAACTTGCTCCTAACATCCAATCTCAATCTGCTCTGCTCTAGTTTGAAGCCATTGTCCCTAGTCCTGTCCCTGCAGGCCTTTGCAAACAGTCTCTCTCCAGCCTTCCTGTAGACCCCCTTCAGGTACTGGCAGGCTGCTCTTAGGTCTCCCCAGAGCCTCCTCTTCTCCAGGCTCCCTCATGTTGTTGTGGATGGATTAGAGATAACACATGTGAGAGAAGGATTAGGGATAACATATGTGAGAGAAAGCTGAGGTAACATATGCAAGAGAAACACAGAGATAATGTGTGTCTAGAGAAAGTGTATGTAAAAGAACATTCCAAAGCAAACACACCAAGAGAGCTCTAGAAATCCATCAGAACCAAGGCTTGTTTCTGCTCTCAAAGGTTTTCCCTTTTTAATCTTGTTTAAACTTTCACAGGGCAGCAAAAGCCTCTAGAAGCTGTTGTGGACAACAGTGCTGAGGAAAGACTGACAAAAGACAGTAAAAGAAATTACTTTAAAGACTTAGATCCAGGAGAGAAATGATTGCTGCTCTCATTGTAGGAGACTGCTGGGAGATGCCTGTCCCACAGGACTGTTCTTCCTCCAGCTCACCTTGTCTTTTTAGCGTGATAACTGCGAGTACAGCGGAGGGGCAGCCAGGCAAAGTTCACCTCCATGGCCCTATTTTGTGTCATGGAGACTGTAAGTCTGTTCAGCTCCTAATAAAGTAACCCTCAGGCCTCAAAGCACCACAATAAATCAATTTATATATATATATATATGTATATATATGTATATACACATACACACTTCTATACCATATCTTCTATGGGTACTTCTATAACAAGAGTGCCTGTGCAGGCATAGAAATGCCTTTGGGCAGGTCTGTTCTTTGTCCCAGTATGCAGACTGAGCATGGAAGTTTTAACCCATGGCAACTTCCTATTTCCACTACAAGCTCTTTCTTTTTGACAAAAATAATCCACTGCTGATTGCCACTGTGGGGCTTTCCTGGGAAGTATCACAGTATCACAGTACATTACAGGTTGGAAGGGACCTCAAGAGATCATCGAGTCAAACTGCCCTGCCAGAGCAGGATCACTTAGGGTAGTCTGCACAGGAATGCATCCAGGTGGGGTTGGAAAGGGTCCAGAGAAGGAGACTCCACGACCTCTCTGGGCAGCCTGCTCCAGGGCTCCCTCACCCTCACACCAAAGAACTTTCTCCTCATATTGAGCTGAAACCTTCTCTGCTCAACTTTGTCTCCATTGCTCCTTGGCTTATTGCTGTGCAGCACCCAAAAGAGCTTGGCCCCCTCCACTTGACCCCCAGTCCACAGCTACTGATAGACATTGATCAGATCCCCTCTCAGCCTTCTCCTCTCCAGACTAAACAGCCCCAGGGCTCTCAGTCTCTCTTCATAGGAGAGACGCTCAAGTCCCCTAATCCTCCATGGAAACACGAGGAGAGATTTTTGCCCTGTGAGGGTGAGAGAAGCCTGGGACAGGCTGCCCGGGGGGGTGTGGAGTCTCCCTCTGTGGAGACATTCAAAACCCACCTGGATGTGTTCCTGTGTGACCTGCTCTAGGTGATCCTGCTCTGGCAGGTGGGTTGGACTGGATGAGCTTCCAAGGTCCCTTCTATCCCCTCAGATTCTCTGATTCTGTGTAATTCATTAAAGGAAGACAGTTCATACCAGGTCATAACCTTAGCCTATTTAGTGGCTTTCAGAAGTTGGAATAATAATAAGAAGGTAACAACTGTCCAATTAAAGTGAATGTAAAACGTACAGACAAATGTAAGTGGTGTTTTCATAGCACTTTAACTTTGCACCATTTTAATTGCTTGCATGTCCACACATGCATGGATATTCAGCCTGGGGAAGAACCAGCATCTATGAGAATGAGATGTGGAATTTCTCCTCACTTGGAAATACAACAGGGGTTTGGGTTGGGTTGTTCATTATTATTGTTATTATTTGCTAGGAGAATCAACTTGCTGAGATGCAGAAGCATCTTTGTCCTTTAGAGTTTGCCAGTCAACCCCAGGAAAACAGAGAGACAGAAACCCAGCAGCTGTTCAATCAGGAAACATGGTCACTGTAGCTCCTGTGCCCCTTACTCAAAGCTGGAGCTGAGCTGAGCTCAGGAAATACACCAAGCAGTTCAGCTCCTGGCTTCTTGCAAATGTCTGCCACCAGACTGTGGTTTCCTCCAAAGCATTTCTGCTTTGAACTTGCCTGAGCCATTTTCCCCAAAGCTTTTCTTGTTAATACATTTCTGTTTTTAAGCAACACCCACCCCCACCCCCCATTGTGGATTGGTTTCAGGCTAAAGTCTGGGAAGAGCATGAAAATTTCAGGGTGAAAAGCGGAGGCTGAGTGCTCATTCTTCACCCAGGGTAGGTGCTCTTTCTTTCCTTAGAGAACAAATTACTGCTACAAGAAGGACAAACACTGGAAGGAAAAAGAGAAGAGCTGGAGCCTGTGTGATAAACACTGTAGACAGCACATTGCAGGCTGGGAATGTTTTACAACACATGGAAGTATTTTCTGCCAGGGGAACGTGGATCTTGCCTGAGGCATGCATCTGCAAAACTGTGACAAATCATGCCAAGGGGTTGGGACTTTGAAAGCCTGAACGCAAAGGGCACGGCAAAGCCTCCACCTCTTGTATGCCAATATCCTAATCATAGCATCACAGGATCATTTCAGTTGGAAAAGACCTCTAAGATCATTGAGTCCAACTATTGACCTGACACCACCAAGTCCATTAAACCATGGTTCACAGAACGTTAGGGGTTGGAAGGGACCTCGAAAGATCATCCAGTCCACCCCCTGCCAGGGCACCTAGGGTAGGTCACATGGGTTCACAGAATCACAGAACTGTAGGATGTTAGAGGCTGGAAGGGACCTCCAGAGATCATCCAGTCCAACCCCCCTGCCAAAGCAGGATTGCCCAGAATGCATCCAAGTGGGGTTGGAAAAGCTCCAGAGAAAGAGACTCCACAACCTCTCTGGGCAGCCTGCTCCAGGGCTTTGGCACACTCACTGCAAAGATGTTTCTCCTCGTGCTGAAACCTTCTCTGCTCAAGTTTGTCACCATTGCTCCTTGGCTTCTTGCTGTGCAGCGCCCAAAAGAGCTTAGCCCCCTCTCCTTGACCCCCAGCCCTCAGCTCTTGAGAGACATTGATCAGATCCCTCTCAGTCTTCTCCAGACTCAACAGCCCCAGGGCTCTCAGTCTCTCTTCATAGGAGAAATGCTCAAGTCCCCTAACCCTCCTCCTGGCTCTGCCTTGGACTCTCTCTAGGTTATCCTACTCTGTGCTCCTGCTGTGACAAACAGTGCCCTGCCCTTCACAAGTCTGGTGCTTAGCTAAGCAAGCCAGCCCCAACCACAGCCAGCATGAAGAACATCTGATCCAAAGCTACCAAGAGGTGAACCCAACCCAGGCCTGAGTAATTCCAGACTAATTCCTTTTTTTAATTCAAGCACACACTGCAGGAGCACTCAGTGGTGCTCTTCCAGCCCCAGACTTGTGCAGCAAGGTACTTACTAACAAGCTAATGGACATTTACAAGTGCTTCACTGAGGAGTTCTGTGTCCTTCGCAGAGGGCAAACACCAGAGCGCGGCACTGCTGGACCGCCGAGCGCGGGGCCCCCGGCGGTGCTCTTTGCACCACGGCAGGCACTCACCTCTCCCGCTCCTGCTCCAAGAGGTTGGTGAAGTCATCACTCTTGTTCATGTAGTCTGTGTGCTTGTGTTTCTCGTTCTCTAGCTCGTAGACCGTGCGGCGGTGGCACTTCTCTGCCAGCAGGAGCTGCTCCAGCATGCGCCGGTACGTCTCCTTCTGCTTTTCCTCGAGCCGGTCCAGCTGGGCGGGAGGAAAGGAGAGCAGCATGAATCAGACAGTCACAGAATCAACCAGCTTGGAAAAGACCTCAGAGATCATCAAGCCCAACCTATGACCTAACACCTCCTGACAACTAAACCATGGCTCCAAGTGCCACATCCAAGCCTTTCTTGAACACCTCCAGGGATGGGGACTCCACCACCTCCCTGGACAGCACCTTCCAGTGGCCAATCTCTGTGTGGGAAGAACTTTCTCCTCACCTCCAGCCTAAACCTCCCCTGGTGCAGCTTGAGACTGTGTCCTCTTGTTCTGGTGCTGGGTGCCTGGGAGAAGAGACCAACCCCCACCTGGCTACAACCTCCCTTCAGGGAGTCGTAGACAGCAATGAGGTCTCCCCTGAGCCTCCTCTTCTGCAGGCTAAGCAACCCCAGCTCCCTCAGCCCCTCCTCACAGGGCTGTGCTCCAGACCCCTCCCCAGCCTTGTTGCCCTTCTCTGGACACCTTCAAGTCTCTCAATGTCCTTCTTAAACTGAGGAGTCCAGAACTGGACACATTGGATGAAAACCACTGGATGGTTTAAAGCTTTCCTTGCTTTCTTCATCTGATTTATTAACCCACACCAGTGTGTTTGGGCTATGTGAGTCCCATAATTTTATGCCTAGTGACTAGAAAGAAGAGTGACTGCCCCGTAACAGGAATGATTTATTTGGATGGCATGTTTGCAAGAAACATTGGCAAAGGACAGAAAGTTCCTCCAGGGCCAGAACTTGAAGTGTTAGCATAAGAAATCATATTGCTGCAGAGCAGAGTTTCCCCTCTGCTGAAGCACTGTGCAAGCTTTCCTCATTGGAATGGGCTGCCTGGGGAGGTGGTGGGGTCAACGTCCCTGGAGGTGTTTAGGAAAAGCCTGGATGAGGCACTCGGTGCCATGGCCTGGTTGATTTGTTAGAGTTGGGTGACCAGTTGGACTTGGTGATCTTGCAGGGCTCTTCCGACCTGGCTGATTCTGTGATTTCACCTGGGAAAAGCTGTAGCAAACGGCAGGGCAGCTTTACGTGCCCTCAGAGCCTGGCAGCCTGCATACACACAGCTGCCTGGGGACTAGACACTTACAGGTGAAGCACAAGGTGTAAGCTCAGGGCCGAGATTTGAGTCATGCACCTTCAACATGGGCAGCTGGGTTGAAAAAATCTGAAGTATTCAGATACAGCACAGGTCAGTCTGACACTACCAAACACAATTCATTATCAGTCTTAGGGTTGTCACAGAATCACAGAACATCAGAGGTTGGGAGGGGCCTCCAGAGATCATCCACTCCAACCCCCCTGCCGCAGCAGCATCACCCAGGATAGACTGCACAGCAATGCATCCAGGTGGGGCTGGAAAGGCTCCAGAGCAGGAGACTCCACAACCTCTCTGGGCAGCCTGCTCCAGGGCTCTGGCACCCTCACTGTTAAAGGAATTTCTCCTCCCGTTGAGGCTTTCCCCCAGCCTGCTTTTTAACAGAAATCTATTACATTTGTTTTTCTTCAGTTTTTGGTTTTAGTTTGTTTGATTTTGGACATTCATTTCATAAGCCAATTATTATTCAGACAAGCATTAAGGTCTGAAAAGTTGCCAGGTCAGTGCAAAGCCACTGCAGCTATTCACGTTGCTCCTTTCACTGGTTTTTAGGAGCAGATGGCAAACTCCATCCGCCTCCCTGTTGAAGCAGCCTGCAGCCCTGGCACTCCTCTGCTTGCCTGGCCCTGGCACAGCAGCTGGCAGAGCCTGCTCTGCCCACTCCAGCCTTTACTCTGCAGGAATCACATCTTCCTCGGCCTTGGCTGCACTAGGCATTGCAGTTTCAGGAAGCTGAGGGAAACAAGAGAGCAGGAGGGCCCTGATGATTTGCCCTCCAGAAGTTAACCACAGCAGTCAAAGTAAATCAGCCATTGCATTTTATGAAGGAGCTGGGCTGGGTTCACCTTTGAAAGCAGATCTTTTGCACTTAGGAAATTTTGCCACCCTCCTATTTGAGCTCTAACACAACCCCTGTGGCACTAAGCCTGACAGAAGTTTTGCACCGAGGTCCCCATCAGCTGATCAGCTTCTTTAGATAAAAGCTGTGTTAAGCTGTGCTAACCCTGCTTGACAGGGTTTCATGTATGCTCCCACATGCTGAGCTTGGATTTCCTTGTTTACTACCATCCCAAAATTCCAGGATGCTTCAGTGGGTATCTACACCATAATGATGCTTCAGGTTTGACACAGTTCCTGGTGAAAAAAATTAAATGCTCTAAATAGGAGGAACTATGAAGATTTGGAAGACATGCCCTGGACTGCTATGAAGCTAACTGTGAGCAGTGCCTGCTTATTTTGGCATTCAAAGTGGTCTCAGGCATGCCCAGGTCTGTTCTACATTCATTTACTGCTTAGATTTTAAAGCAAGAGATCAAGTCCTACAGGTGTCCTTTAGGGGCTGAACTGACTCTGCAGTCCTAGAACTTAAGAGAAGCATAACCAGGAGGGCCAGGGAGGTGATTCTCCCCCTCTCCTCCACTCTGCTGAGACCACAGCTGGAGCTCTGTGTCCAGCTCAGGAGCCTCTGTGCCAGGAAGGATCTGGAGGTGCTGGAAGGTGTCCAGAGAAGGGCCACGAGGAGGAGCAGAGGGTTGGAGCTGCTCTGCTGTGAGGACAGACTGAGGACTTGGGGCTGTTCAGTCTGGAGAAGAGAAGGCTCTGAGGAGACCTGATTGTGGCCTTCCAGTATCTGCAGGGGGCTCCAAGAAATCTGGGGAGGGACTTTTGAGGGTGTCAGGGAGTGATAGGAATGGGGGGAATAGAGCAAAACTAGAAATGGGTAAATTCAGACTGGCTGTGAGGAAGAAGCTGTTCCCCATGAGGGTGCTGAGAGACTGGCACAGGCTGCCCAGGGAGGTGGTGGAAGCCTCCTGCCTGGAGGTGTTTGCAGCCAGGCTGGATGTGGCTGTGAGCAACCTGCTGTGGTGTGAGGTGTCCCTGCCCATGGCAGGGGGTTGGAACTGGCTGAGCCTTGAGGTCCCTTCCAACCCTGACAGTTCTGTGATTAAGTGATATAAAATTATTATGGATCTATGGTCAAAGTCAGTCTCTGAAGGTCATCTTCTCCTACCTACCTGCCATGGTTTGAAGCAGGTGCCTTTTGAAAAGAACCATAGAGTTGAGTCCTCCCAGAGGGTCAGAAAGGTCCAGGGGATGGACTGGAAGCTTTCAATTTTGTTATCCCATCCCATAAATCCTGCAAGTCTAGCAATTTGGCTGCAAAGCTTTGTCTTTCCCTTTCTTCCTTTTCTCCTCCCTGGAGGCAATGAGCTACCTGATCTGGTGTGGGGGGAGGATGGTTCCACTTTTATCTGTGGCCTTGAAGACCAAACTAACTTCTATTGTGCAATCTTGGCCTGTTTAGGTCTAGTGCCAGGAACCAGGGAGAGGCAGTTTCAGGCCTAGCCAGCTTTAATCCAGGGGGGAGGGTGAGAGCCCTGGGGCATTTGTTAAAGCCCAGGCTGGGAGAAAAGAAGCAGCTGGGGTTAGACACTACCCACATGAGAGGGGTCCTGTATGCCAAGGAAACCAATGAGGGCTTATCAGTGCTGTGAGATGTAGAAGTTGGAGCCTGTAATCACAGTATCACAGTAGTATCACAGTATAACCAAGGTTGGAAGAGACCCCAAGGATCATCAAGTCCAACCCGTCCCAACAGACCTCACAACTAGACCATGGCACCAAGTGCCATGTCCAGTCTCCTCTTGAACACCTCCAGGGACGGCGACTCCACCACCTCCCCGGGCAGCCCATTCCAATGACGAATGACTCGCTCAGTGAAGAACTTCCTCCTCACCTCGAGTCTAAACCTCCCCTGGCACAGCTTGAGACTGTGTCCCCTTGTTCTGGTACTGGTTGCCTGGGAGAAGAGACCAACCCCCTCCTGTCCACAACCACCCTTCAGGTAGCTGTAGAGGGCAATGAGGTCACCCCTGGTCCTTCTCTTCTCCAGGCTAAACAACCCCAGCTCCCTCAGTCTCTCCTCATAGGGCTTGTGCTCAAGGCCTCTCACCAGCCTTGTTGCCCTCCTCTGGACACGTTCAAGTGTCTCGATGTCCTTCTTAAACTGAGGGGCCCAGAACTGGACACAGGACTCAAGGTGCGGCCTAACCAATGCAGAGTACAGGGGCACAATGACCTCCCTGCTCCTGCTGGCCACACCATTCCTAATACAGGCCAGGATGCCATTGGCCCTCTTGGCCACCTGGGCACACTGCTGGCTCATGTTTAGGCGGGTGTCGATCAGCACCCCCAGGTCCCTCTCTGTTTGGCAGCTCTCCAGCCACTCTGACCCCAGCCTGTAGCCCTGCATGGGGTTGCTGTGGCCAAAGTGCAGCACCCGGCACTTGGACTTGTTGAATGTCATCCCATTGGACTCCGCCCATCTGTCCAGTCGGTCGAGGTCCCTCTGCAGAGCCTTTCTACCCTCTAACTGACTAACATCTATTCCCAACTTGGTGTCATCTGCAAACTTGCTGATGACTGACTCAATTCCCTCATCCATATCATCAATGAAGATGTTAAAGAGGATGGGGCCCAACACTGATCCCTGGGGGACACCACTGGTGACTGGCCGCCAGCTGGATGTGGCACCATTCACCACCACTCTCTGGGCTCGGCCCTCCAGCCAGTTCCCAACCCAGCGCAGAGTGTTACTGTCCAAACCATGAGCTGACAACTTAGCCAGCAGTTTGCTGTGGGGGATGGTGTCAAAGGCCCTGGTGAAGTCCAGGTAGACCACATCCACAGGCCTCCCCACGTCCACCAGACGGGTCACCTGATCATAGAAGGAGATCAGGTTGGAGAGGCAGGACCTGCCCTTCCTAAATCCATGTTGGCTGGACCTGAGCCCTTGGCCATCCTGCAGGTGTGCAATTTTTGCCGCCAGGATAATCTGTTCCATCACTTTCCCTGGCACTGAGGTCAGGCTGACTGGCCTGTAGTTTCCGGGTTCCTCCATCCGTCCCTTCTTGTGGATGGGGACCACATTGGCCAGTTTCCAGTCATCTGGGACCTCTCCAGTGAGCCAGGACTGGAGGAAAATGATGGAGAGCGGCAATTGAAAGGCATTTCAAAACCAGAACTGGAACACCCAAAGATTTTGTTCTTGCTTAACAGCACCAACTCCAAGGAGGCTAAAAGCACCTTTCAGTTTGTGTTCAAACCCAGAGAGTTTGCCTACAAGTCCATTCTGCACTTGAGCCAGCAAGAATAGTCCATTCCTGTTTGGTTTGTTGTGATTCGTGCAAGTGCTGCCTTACACATGTGGAGTCTCACTCCTGGCCTGGATGCCTCCTGCACAGACATAAGATGTAAATCAAGGAATTCTTACCTCTGAAATTGGTTTCTCATAGACATCTTCCCCTATAGACTTCTCCTGGGCAAGGATGGCATCCCTGTGCAGCACTCGGAGCACGTGCTCTGGGGTTGCGGAGCCGTAGTGAGCTTCCAAAACTTCAGGTTTCGTTTTCTCTGTCTTCAGCATGTGAATCACATCCTCCCTTGCCTGCAGCATTGCAAATCACAAAAGCCAAAGAATCACAGAAACATCCAGGTTGGAAAAAAACCTCAGGATCACCAAGTCCAACCGAGAACCCTACCCTACAAGGCTCACCCCTAAGCCACAGCCCCAAGCCCCACAGCCAAACCCCCTTCAAACACAGCCAGCCTTGGGCACTCCACCACCTCCCTGCCCAGCACATCCCAAGCCCTGACCATTCTTGTGCCTAATGGCCATTCTAAACCTACCCAGTGGCAGCTTGAGGCTCTTCCCTCTTCTCTCACTAATTCCCTGTGAGAAGAGACCAGCAGCAGCCTCTCCATTACCTCCTTTCAGGGAGTTGCAGGCAGCCAGGAGGTCTCCCCTCAGCCTCCTCTCTTGCACACTAACCATCCCCAGCTCCTTCAGTCTCTCTCCAGCAGATTTCTCCTCCAGGCCCTTCCCAGCTTCCTTGCCCTCCTCTGCCCTGGCTCCAGCACCTCCACAGCTCTCTGCCATTCAGCTGCCCAGCACTGGACACAAGGCTCCAGGTGTGGGCTGCCCAGAGCTGAGTGCCAGGGGACAATCCCCTGCCTGCTGCTGCTGGACACAGCATTGCTGATCCCAGCCAGGAGGCCTTTGGCTCTCTTGGCCCCCTGGGCACACTGCTGGCTCCTCTTCAGCTGCTTCTCCATCAGCACCCCCAGGTCCCTTTCTGCCAGCAGCTTTCCAGCCACACTGCCCAAAGCCTGGAGCCTTGCTTGGGGTTGTTGTGCCCCAAGGGCAGGACCTGGCACTTGGCCTTGTTGAACTCATCCCATGAACCATTACCATAAGCCAACTCACTCAGCAACAGGCACACCAAGGAAAATAGGAGCATGTCATACATACAGAAGAATAAAATAGATTGGAAGAATGCTGGGCTGCCAAAGCCAATACCCAAACTTTGGGAGAAGGCAGAGTCAACAGGACTCTATTGATTCTATTCCTGCATGCAATACCTGAGTGGGAACTCTAGCCAGGAAACATCATCACTCTTCCTATACTTCATCTTATTCACTGTCCATGCCATTCCCTGACTGAGGTAAGGAGATGAGTAGAACCAGAAGCACAAGTAGGTTGAATCAATAGTTTTCAGACAGCCTTGAATCAAGTATTTCCTAGCTGTTCCCTACCAGACTTGGTGATTAAACATCCTCTTCAAGTAAGTTTTAAGATGTAAAGTTTTCCAGCTGCTTGTTTGTTTAAACCAAACTCAAGAAATGCTGCAGACCCTGGCTTAGTGCAGAGCTGGGGACAGACCCAAAAGGCTGAGCAAACCCTCCTAGCAGCAGAGGAGGGCTTCTGACACAGGAGCAGGGATGTATCAGGGAGCAGTGGGGGCTTGTGGTCACAGGCTCACATGATGTTAGGAGTTGGAAGGGACCTCTGGAGATCTCTCCTGTCAGAGCAGGACCAGAGAATCCAGCACAGGTCACACAGGAACACATCCAGATGGGGTTTGAAAGTCTCCAGGGAAGGAGACTCCACAACCTCTCTGAGCAGCCTGCTCCAGGGCTCTGTCACCCTCACAGTGAAGAAGTTCCTCCTCATGTTGAGTTGGAACCTCCTGTGCTGGAATTTATATCCACTGCCCCTTGTCCTGTCACAGGGTGCAGGTGAGCAGAGCCTGTCCCCTCCCTCCTGACCCCCAGCCCTCAGATACTGACATTTATTAAATCCCCTTTCAGTCTTCTCCAAACTGAACAGCCCCAGGGCTCTCAGCCTCTCCTCCCCAGGCAGTGCTGCAGTCCCTTCAGCAGCCTTGGAGCCCTCCCTTGGACTCTTTCCAGCAATCCCCTGTCCCTCTTGAACTGGGGAGCCCAGAACTGGATGCAATATTCCAGGGAGGTCTCAGCAGGGCAGAGCAGAGTGGGAGGAGAACCTCCCTGGCTCTGCTGGCCACACTCCTCCTAGTGCACCCCAGGATTCCATTGCCCCTCTTGCCCACAAGTGCACATTGCTGTGAGGGAAACATGGGTCCCAGCTCCTCCTTCCTGCCATGGGTAGGAGCCCCTAGATTCAGGCAGCATGAGCAGGCATCTGGACATGATGATAGTGCTCTGCAAAGCCACCTGGCTATGGGCAAGAAGCATTTTAGGGCTATTCTGTGGACAAACACTTAACCCTGAGCCCTGTTTCTAATGCTACTTGCCAGCATCTGTTAAGCCATTTGTAAAATGGGGGCAGGGCTCCTGCTTGTCCCTTGAGGCAAGTTCATAAGGCTGTGATCCAGGGGAGGGTTGTAAAAGGTAGAAGTATTCAGTGGGCATAGGGAAGCTCCTGGATTTCCTTGGAGAGCCTCTCTCCCACAGACCCGAAGGAGCGGTGCAGAATAGTGTGAGCACCAATTTTTCTCTCACCTGCCCTTCCTACACTCAATCCATGTGAGCTTGGGAAGCAAATTAAGGGCTAAGGAACAGCTTTAGGAAAAAGCCCCTTTCAAAAGGTGCTGCTGTGTGAGCAGGGACTGCTCAGGATTGATGAACTGCCCAAAGCTTCATGCTTTCCCACAGTGTTCAGCAATGGCTTTCTCTAGCACCCCTGGAGCAAGCCTTAACTCTCCACCCAGTATCACAGAGGCATCACAGCTCCACAAAACCACCCGGCTTGTAAAAATGAGCAAAGAAATCACCTCAGGAAATGGCCAAGAGCCTTTTACACTTCCTTAACAAAACAGAGTCACATGGAAATAAGAGAAACAATGAACCTGAAGCAAGGCTCACGCTCTGTTAAATGCTAGCCCGAGTTGTTGCAGGGGCTTAAGTAGAAGCTTTGCACGTAACTGCAAGAAGTGAAAGGCAGGCTGGAGTGGTTTTAGAGCTCTTCCAGAGTCCCTTCCAGCCCCTACCAGTCTGTGTGATTCAACACAAGCATGGGAAAGGTGCAGCATTCGTGGATGGCAAAACTGCAAGTGAATCATGTGGGCTAGGCTCCAAGAGTGCCAAGGGAGCATCTACAGCTCACTACATCATGTCCTGGGAACAGGCCACCCCGTGCAGGAAAGATGTTACTGTTGGAAAGTTTGAGACAGGTTTCACAGAATCACAGAACATTACAGGTTGGAAGTGACCTCCAGAGATCATCCAGTCCAACCCCACTGCCAAAAGCAGGAGCACCCAGGGTAATCCACACAGGAATGCACCCAGGTGGGTTTGGGATGTTTCCAGAGAAGGAAGCTCCACAGCCTCTCTGGGCAGCCTGCTCCAGGGCTCTGCCATCCTCACCATAAAGAAGTTTCTCCTCATGTTGAGCTGAAACCTTCTATGCCCTAGTTTGTCTCTACTGTTCAGGGGGTTGGAGCAGCTCTGCTATGAGGACAGGCTGAGGGAGCTGGGGGTGTTCAACCTGGAGAAGAGGAGGCTCTGGGGAGACCTAAGAGCAGCCTGCCAGGACCTGAAGGGGACTACAAGAAGGATGGAGAGAGACTGTTTGTAAAGGCCTGCAGGGACAGGACCAGGGAAAAGGACTTTAAGCTAGAGCAGAGCAGATTGAGATTGGATGTTAGGAACAAGTTCTTTACTATGAGGGTAGTGGAACACTGGAACAGGCTGGTCTGGGAAGTGGTTGAGGCTTCATCCATGGAGATATACAAGGTGAGACTTGACGAGGCCCTGGGCAGCCTGAGCTAGTTGAGGATGTCCCTGCTGACTTCAGGGAGGTCAGACTGGATGAGATTTAGAGGTCCCTTCTGGCCTGGACCATTCTATGGTTCTGTGACCCTGTGCCACAGGCATGCTCAGGGAGAGCACCAAAACCAGTAGGGGAGGAGCCAGCTCCCTTCTTACCCTATGCACCCAGGGTCACAACAAAACAATTCCTTTTGGTGCTGAGCACAGAAAGCCTCAAGTCTCACTCCCCCTCCTCCCCCATTCCTCAGAGACAGACACACCTTGGACTCCAGGCTATTTGGAAGGGGAGGAAGATGAGTTTCTTCTTTCCTGTTGAAGCTGTCAGGCCCTGGGTGACATAATTAAACACTGACAGGGCCAGGTAGAGCAAACAGAGACAACTCAGGCTTGGTGACTCAACTTGGGAAAGCAAAAAGCTGCCTTCTAGTCCCTGCCATGGCTATTTCACACAGGAAGAGCTGATGGAGGGACCAAACCCCACTGTGGCCAGCCAGGGTCCCAGCCCTCCTCAGTTCTGCACTGCCATCCAAACTTTCCTTCCAACTTCATTAATCTTCAATCATTGAGAATTACAATGGAGCAGCTTCAGCAGGAGGGAATCAGAGTCCCTGAGAGAGCTTATGGCTTGCCAGCTAATTAACATTTCTGGAAGCTGTGGGTTTGAGTCCCCCAAGAGCCAGAGGGAGCCAAGCCAGGAGAGGGGGTGATGCTGAATGAAGGAACTTGTACCCAAGCAGGAAAGAAGATGCTCAAGCTCAGTTCAAAGCTTTAAAGGAAACCCTTATCCACTGCTTCCCCTTCACAAGGAAGTGATGGCACACTTAGTTCTGAAGCCCCCTCCCTGCAGCCCCAAGACCAGCTGGGTGGCAGCATCCCCAGGGCACAGGCAGCTCCCCTCTCCCGTGCCCCTTTCTTGGGCACCCCTCACTTTGCAAGCACTCAAGGCCTGTATTGCATTAGGGTGGCAAAGTGTCTTCTGCCCTTTCTGGCCTTGCCCACTGCTCCTATCATTATCTTTTCAAGGCTGTCAGATAATTCACTAAGTTATCTTTATCAACAGAATTGTGACAGCAGTTTGGGAGAAGCAACCTAACAAACAGACCCTTGGGGTGCTAGGAAGAACTGGACTAGAAAAGGGCCTTTGTGCTAATAATAAACTGGGGAGATTTTTGCTTTGATTTACTCAGCAACAAGCCTCAGCAGGGGAAGACTCAGAAGGCAAATCCTAACCACCCTCCCATCAGCCTCAGGATTTGCCAACTCCTGTTAGACTCTCTGGAACTCCTCAGGATGATAGAATAGATAGGATAGGATAGGATAGGATAGGATAGGATAGGATAGGATAGGATAGGATAGGATAGGGTAGAATAGGACAGGATAGGGTAGGATAGGATAGGATAGGATAGGATAGGATAGGATAGGATAGGATAGGATAGGATAGGATAGGATAGGATAGGATAGGATAGGATAGGGTAGGGTAGGATAGGATAGGATAGGATAGGATAGGATAGGATAGGATAGGATAGGATAGAACAGAATAGAATAGAATAGAATAGAATAGAATAGAATAGAATAGAATAGAATAGAATAGAATAGAATTAACCAGGTTGGAAAAGACCTTTCAGATCATCGAGTCCAACCTACTACCCAACACCATCTAATCAACTGAACCATGGCACCAAGATGTAACAGGAAGGAGCTGAAAGAGCAGGCCTGTGCAGTTTGTGATTCCCTGCTTCCTCCCAGTGGCTGATTTCCTCTGGTACCACTGGAAGACCATTTTCAGGAAACAAGTCAGAACAACCCTGCAGAGGAACACTTGGGCTATTTAATGCATGTGCTTGGAAAGACATAAAAGAGGCTCAAAGTGGGGGTCCCCATGAAGAAGAAGGAACCCTACTGGCAAGCCGCTTCTATTGATGGACCTCTGCTGTAGGTGCTTCTCTTGTCTCAAAGCACAAAGCATAAACCAGACAAACCCAAGGAAGAGATTTCAGATTGGGAGTAAACTCGTGTATAACTCCCAGAGGAAAGTGGTTGGCTGTTTGGGTAGAAGGAACAGAGTGTCTGGCACAGGAAAGCCATCTCTCAAGCCCTTTCCTTTTGTTCTGCTGGTGCTCTGATGAGAGGGAGCATTCAGGCATGGGAAGACCACATACTGCAAAAGCTTGTAACACAATGGAGCTTCTTTGCCGAAGTCCAGATGACTGCAATCAGTCAAGAAGCTCTTTAAAGTCAAGATAGAGAATGCAGAAAATGCAGAAACTGACTTGTAAGTGGGGTTTGGTTTTTCATAACTGAAAGTGTCCTGCAGAAAACTCCAAGAGAACTTTCTCTCTCTGCTGTTCAGAGTGTGGGCTCTTGCAAATAAACAGACTTCTCTGTTAATGAAGTGACCCCAAGTACCTGGTTCTGTAGACAGGAGGCACACTGAAAACAGATTAATGAAGAGGCTGCTTTTCCCTCTTGGTAATGCTCTCAGGCAAGAAACACAGGACAGAGACGTTGAGAGGTGCTTGTCCACACTCATTTTCTCCAGGAGCAAAGCCTGCTTAGAAACTCCTTGTCTATCAAACCCAAAAACCCCACAGAACAGCTGAGATGGGAAAAGACCTTGAAAGATCATCTGGCCCAAACCTTCATGGTCCAAACAAGAGTGCACTTGCAGCCCAGAAAGCCAGTCACAGCCTGGGCTGCATCAAGAGAAGCATAGCCAGCAGAGCCAGGGAGGTGACTCTCCCCCTCTGCTCCACTATGGTGAGGCCACAGCTGGAGCTCTGGGGCCAGTTCTGGAGCCTCTGTGCCAGGAAGGATCTGGAGGGGCTGGAAGGTGTCCAGAGAAGGGCCACGAGGAGGAGCAGAGGGCTGGAGCTGCTCTGCTGTGAGGACAGACTGACAGAGTTGGGGCTGTGCAGGCTGGAGAAGAGGCTCTAAGGAGACCTTCTTGTGGCCTTCCAGGATCTGCAGGGGGCTCCAAGAAAGCTGGGGAGGGACTTTTGAGGGTGTCAGGGAGTGATAGGACTGGGGGGAATGGAACAAAACTAGAAATGGGCAGATTCAGATTGGAGGTTAGGAAGAAATTCTTCTCCATGAGAGTGGTTAGAGACAGTGGAACAGGTTGCCCAGGGAGGTTGCCCTGGAGGTGTTTAAGGCCAGGCTGGACGTGGGTCTGAGCCACCTGATCTAGTGTGAGGTGTCCCTGCCCATGGCAAGGGGGTTGGAACTGGCTGATCCTTGAGGTCCCTTGCAACCCTGACAATTCAATGGTTCTATGTTTCTGTGATAAGGGAAGCCTAGAGAAGATCATCTAGCAGCCATTGCATCTTGAAAACTTCCAGTGGTGAGGGCTCTACTACATCCACAGGGTTGTTGTTATAGTGATAGGTTCTTCTCACTGCAAAAAATGTTCTTATGCCAAGATGAAACCTCACCCAGTGCAACCTGTAACTATTGTCCCTTCTCTTCTCCACGTGGCTCCTTGTGAAGAGAGAGCCTCTGGCTTTGTAGCTGCCCTGTAAATACTGTACTACTATCATAGAATCAACCAGGTTGGAAAAGACCTCAGAGATCATCCAGTCCAACCTAGTATCTAAGACCTAACACCTCCTGACAACTCAACCATGGCTCTAAGTGCCACATCCAAGCCTTTCTGGAACACCTCCAGGGATGGTGACTCCACCACCTCCCTGGGCAGCACATTCCAGTGGCAAATCTCTCTTGCGGGGAAGAACTTTCTCCTCACCTCCAGCCTAAACCTCCCCTGGTGCAGCTTGAGACTGTGTCCTCTTGTTGTGGTGCTGGGTGCTTGAGAGGAGAGACGAACTCCCTCCTGGCTGCAACCTCCCTTCAGGTAGTTGTAGAGAGCAAGAAGGTCTCCCCTGAGCCTCCCCTTCTCCAGGCTAAGCATCCTTTCAGCCTCTCCACACAGGGCTGTGCTCCAGACCCCTCCCCAGCTTTGTTCTCTGGACATGCTCAAGTGTCTCAATGTCCTTCTTAAACTGAGGAGCCCAGAACTGGACACAGGACTCAAGGTGAGTACTCACGGTGAGGTCCTCTCTGAGCCTTCTGTTCCCCAGGAACAAAAAGCCTAATCCCTTCAGTCTTTCCTCACAGGACAGGTTTCCCAGCCCTTTCAGAACTTTCCTGGCCTTCCTTTGGACCTTCTCCAGCTCGTTTGCATCTTCATTGAACTGTGGGGATCAGAGCTGGACACTGGGCTGGGTTAACTCCTTTAACTGTCCCTGCTGACAGAGGAGCTGCAGAATGAAACTCTATCTGTGCCTTGGGTTACGCTTCCTGGAGGTGCCAAAATCCACAAGCTGCTAAAGTCAGACCTTGAGTACATCCCAGAAGTGCTGTGGATCACTGCTGCCTCACACAGCTTTGCCTGCTCTCCTTTCCCTCTTCTCTACTAGACACAAGACAATGCCTTCCTCTGCTCAGGAGTGCATCTAGCCACTCACCTGCAAGGCTGACCTGAGGCCACTCTTTGCAGGGCTACCCTGAAACACTTTGTGGCAGAATAAAAGAGAAGAGCTTTGCTTTGCTGGCTGCCTGGAGCAGAGCACGGCTCCGAGCTCCAAACCTGCTTTCCTACGTGCCTGGTGAAACACTGAAATGATACAGAAAGGATGTAAAGAAGTCCCTGCATAAAACTGAAACCATTTAGAAAACAATGGCATGACTCTGCTGCTTGGAAAAGGGGACTGGCAGCCTAGCAACCAAATTCTTGGTCAATGGAAAGGCTGTTACACCAGCTCAGCATTCGGACGTGCTTCCTCCTCACGCCCTGCCCTGCCAATTTACCACAACCCTGTCTCCCCATTCCCACAGTCTTTGGCCTCTCCTGTGAGACTGCTAACAAAACTCAGCACCCACCAAATGGGGAATTTTTGCCACAGCCCATTTGTCACCTGGGAAATGAGACTGAGCTGATCAGACTGGTTTCACGTAAGGCAGACAGTAAATCGGGGGCAGGGGGAAATCCAGTTGTATTCACCATGGGCTGAATGGAGTCGATGCAAGCACCGTCAGCTGAGGGTAAAACCCAGCCCAAGGGCCTCTGCCAGAGCATCTCACAGAATCACAGAAACATCCAGGCTGGAAAAGACCCTCAGGATCACCAAGCCCAACCATTAACCCTCCTCTACAAAGGTTCACCCCTAAACCAGAGCCCCAAGCACCACAGCCAAACAACCTTTAAACACATCCAGGGTTGGGCACTCAACCACCTCCCTGGGCAGCACATCCCAATGCATAAACTCTTCTCCTAAACTCCTCTCCTAAACTCTTCTCCTGAATTTTGCTTGAAGGTGGCCTTCCTGCAAATGCACAGCATGCCTCTCTCGAAATCAGCTAACTAGAAACCCTTTCCTTCAGAGCTCCAGGTTTGGAGCCATCTGAAATACTCCACAGCAGTGTAAACACATCCAGAAGGTGATGACAGTTCCTTCAATTAGTGGAAAGGAGTGTTAAAACTCTGGGAGCATGAGCAGTACTGGCAGGGAATGCACTCATGTGGTGTTTGGAAGGTCTGCTCTTTCCAGCTTTTGACTATTTCTTTCCCAGCTATCCTGACACTTTCTTATGCCTGAACAAGTGGAAGCACTAAGCCATAGAGGTTCAGTGTTGATGAAGTCATCTCTTTCTTGCCAGTGATTAATGGCAAGGAATAACTATGAAACCACAGACAGGAACCTTTCCTTCTGCTCCTGGTGGTGTTACTGGCATTGCACACGAGTTCAGGTCATTCACAGAGCAACAGCTGCTCTGAGCTGCCTCAGAAACTAGATAAGGTCACAGGTTCTCCATGTAATAATTGTGGTCTTACCAGTGGCTGATTTCCTACATTCCACTAGACTTCACAACCCTTTCACCTACAGCTAACAGACATCACAGTGCAGGCAGCCTTACAAGGGAGATCAGGAGGATGTTCTCACACTGCTTTATGCACTCCAGGCTCACAGGCTCACAGGATGTTAGGGGTTGGAAGGGACCTCTGGAGATCTTCAGGCCCAACCCCCTGCTAGAGCAGAACCAGAGAATCTAGCACAGGTCACACAGGAACACATCCAGATGGGGCTGCAAAGGCTCCAGAGAAAAGATCTCTGCAACCTCTCTGGGCAGGGCTCCCTCTGCTCCAGGGCTCTGGAAGCCTCACAGTGCAGAAGTTCCTCCTCATGCTGAGCTGGAACCTCCTGTGCTGCAGTTTCCATCCATTGCTCCTTGTCCTATCCCAGGGTACAAGTGAGCAGAGCCTGTCCCCTCCCTCCTGCCCCCCAGCCCTCAGCTCTTGATAGACACTGATCAGATCCCTCTCAGTCTTCTCTTCTCCAGACTGAACAGCCCCAGGGCTCTCAGCCTCTCCTCCCCAGGCAGTGCTGCAGTCCCTTCATCACCCTTGTAACCCTCCCTTGGACTCTCTCCAGCAGATCCCTGTCCCTCCTGAACTGGGGAGCCCAGAATTGGATGAATATTCCAGGTGAGGTCTCATGAGGGCAGAGTTCCAGGGCTGGGCTGGGAAATTGTCATGTTGTCACTCAAATCCAGAATTGTGCAATCTCTTTATAAAGCTGTCAACAAGGCCAACTCGGTCTGGCCTCTGCCCTGGTGAGACCTCCCCTGCAGTGCTGTGTGCAGCTCTGGAGCCCTCAGCACAGCAAGGACATGGATCTGATAGAGAGGGTCCAGAGGAGGGCGAAGAAAATGATCAGGGGTTGGATTAGTTCTGCTACAAGCACAGGCTGAAGGAGCTGGGGGTGTTCAGCCTGGAGAAGAGAAGGCTCCAGGGAGATCTAAGAGCAGCCTGCCAGGACCTGAAGGGGCTGCAAGAAGGCTGCAGAGAGACTGTTTGCGAAGGCCTGCAGGGACAGGACCAAGGACAATGGCTTAAAACTAGAGCAGAGCAGATTTAGATTGGATGTTAGGAGCAAGTTCTTTACTATGAGGGTGGTGGAACGTTGGAACAAGTTTCCCAGGGAGGTGGTTGAGGCCTCATCCCTGGCCCCCTCTGTGTGTGACTTACTTTGGATACAGAAGTTGACTTCAGGGTAGCAAAGTGACCACACAAAAGCACAGTGGACTCTGTGGTATCTGGAGATGCAAGTGAGCTCCTGACTGGGGATCTGCAACAGAGTTGTCCTCCCTTCTCCCCACGGTGCAGAACATTCTGGCCTTGCACCACGGTTTGGAGCCACACACAGTATTTCATTTTGTTATACACTGTCTTAGAATCATAGAGTCAACCAGGGTGGAAAAGACCTCAGTGATCAAGTCCAACCTACCACCTAATTCCTAACACCTCCTGACAACAAAACCATGGCTCCAAGTGCCACATCCAAGCCTTTCTGGAACACCTCCAGGGATGGGGACTCTACCACCTCCCTGGGCAGCACATCCCAAGGGCCAATCTCTCTTGCTGGGAAGAACTTTCTCCTCACCTCCAGCCTAAACTTCCCCTGGCACAGCTTGAGACTGTGTCCTCTTGTTCAGGTGCTGGGTGCCTGGGAGAAGAGACCAACCCCCTGAGCCTCCTCTTCTGCAGGCTAAGCAACCCCAGCTCCCTCAGCCTCTCCTCACAGGGCTGTGCTCCAGACCCCTCCCCAGCTTTGTTGCCCTTCTCTGGACACCTTGCAGCATCTCAACATCTTTCCTAAACTGAGGAGCCCAGAACTGGACACAGGACTCCAGGTGTGGCCTAACCAGTGCTGAGCACAGGTCAGAATGACTTCCCTGCTCCTGCTGGCCACACTGTCCCTGCTGCAGGCCAGGATGCCATTGGCCCTCTTGGCCACCTGGGCAAAGTCTTGTAGTGGTAACAAGGAAAGGTCCTTCTACAATCAGTTGTGGTGGAGAGGCACATGGCAGAGCAGCTCATCCGTGGCACAAACTCTCTGAAGTGGCTCCAGGAGAATTACATCAGAGATGAATTTGGCCTCTTAGGCTCCACAGAGCCATGCTCGGGACCCCGCAGCAGCAGTGAGCGACGCGCGGCTTCCAGCAGCAAGCCCCGAAACACAGCGGATGAGCACTGGAAGACATCTGTCTGTTATTTCCTGCCCACACAGCTTTGTTCTGCTGTATTGCCAGAGAGCTCCAGGGATGATGTCACCTTTTTTCTGTTCCTGAAGAAAACAGGCCACCAGAGCCTTTCACTGACATAATTCATTATCTGTGGTCTGGGCCACAGCCAGAAAGCTCCCATGGCAAGGCCCTGAGAAGGATTAATTCCACACTGCTTGATGTTCTCAGAGTTATTAGGGGCTGGGATACCCTGACAGGCTTTTTCACGTGTGCAGTGAGTGCTTGGCTCAACACTACCCAACCATGGGGCAGTTACTGCAGCATATGGAACTGCAGTGTCACAATGCAGCCAGCACCTGTGCCAGGGGTCACTGGCACTGCACACACAGGAACCTGCATGTTGAGATGTGCTCTACATGCTTCACAGAATCACAGAACATTAGGGGTTGGAAGGGACCTCAATGAGATCATCCAGTCCAAGCCCCCTGCCAGAGCAGCAGCCCCCAGGGCAGGCCACACAGCAATGCATCCAGGTGGGGCTGGAAAGGCTCCAGAGAAGGAGACTCCACAACCTCTCTGGGCAGCCTGCTCCAGGGCTCCCTCACCCTCACACCAAAGAACTTTCTCCTCCTCTGGAGCTGAAACCTTCTCTGCTCAACTTTGTCTCCATTGCTCCTTGGCTTCTTGCTGTGCAGCACCCACTAGAGCTTGGCCCCCTCCACTTGACCCTCAGCCCTCAGCTCTTGAGAGACATTGATCAGATCCCTCTCAGCCTTCTCTTCTCCAGACTCAACAGCCCCAGGGCTCTCAGTCTCTCTTCCCAGGGGAGATGCTCAAGTCCCCTAAGCATCCTCCTGGCTCTGTCTTGGACTCTCTCCAGCAGCTCTCTGTCTCTCTTCAGCTGGGGAGCCCCAAACTGGCCACAGGATTGCAGCTGTGGTCTCAGCAGGGCAGAGCAGAGGGGCAGCAGAACCTCCCCAGCCCTGCTGGCCACACTTTCCTTGCTGCCCCCAGGCTCCCCTTGGCTCTCTTGGCCCCCAGGGCACCTTGCTGTCCCATGCACAACTTGCTGCCCCCAGCCCTCCAAGGTCTTTCTCCATGGAGCTGCTCTCCAGCAGGGCAGCTCCTAACCTGTCCTGGTGCCTGCTGCTATTCCTCCCCAGGTGCAGGCCCCTGCTCTTGTCCTTGTTGAACTTCATGAGGTTTGCCTGCACCCAGCTCCCAGTCTGTCTAGATCTCATTGGATGGCAGCACAGCCTGAGGGGTGTCAGCCACATCCCCCCCATCAGTGAACTTGCTGAGGATGCACTCAATCCTCTCATCCAAGTCATTGATGCTGAATACAACTGGACCCAGTACTGATCCCTGGGGAACACCACTGGCCACAGGCCTCCAGGCTGACTCTGTGCCACTGATGACAACCCTGAGAGTCCAGAGGAGGGCCACAAAAATGCTCAGGGGTTGGAGCAGCTCTGCCACAAGAACAGGCTGAGGGAGCTGGGGGTGTTCAGCCTGGAGAAGAGAAGGTTGCAGGGAGCCCTAAGAGCAGCCTGCCAGGACCTGAAGGGGGCTACAGGAAGGCTGGAGAGAGAATGTTTGCAAAGGCCTGCAGGGACAGCAGCAGGAACAATGGCTTCAAACCAGAGCAGAGCAGATTAAGCTTGGATGTTAGGAACAAGTTCTTTACCATGAGGGTGGTGGAACACTGGAACAGGTTGCCCAGGGAGGTGGTTGAGGTTCCATGCCTGGAAATATTCACAGTGTGGCTGGACAGGGCTCTGGGCAGCCTGATCTAGTTGAGGGTGTCCCTGCTGAGTGCAGAGGGGTTGGACAGGGTGACCTTTGGAGGTCCCTTCCAGCCTGAACCATTCTATGACTCCATGATTCAAAGCTGCTGGTGCAAGTACCTCCTCTCCTAGAGGAACAAATGTGCCCAGGTATATTTGTTTCCCTGGTCAGACCTAGCAGGAATGAGCCCAGTGGAGCAGGATGGAGAGAGAGACAAGCTGGTGCCAAGCAGGCTGTAGCTGTCAGGAGGATGAAGCTGAGAGATCTGGCTGCCCCCTCTGCGGAGACGCCAGCACAGCTCAGAGCAGGACAGCAGCAGCCCTCAGTGTGTATACATGTGGAATAAACTGTGTACACAGCTTCCTCCTGGCCAAGCTCTTTCTTGGCCTCAACAGCCTGGTTATCAGTGCTCTGTGCTACAGGGATGTGCATTCACAGAATCACAGAACGAACCAGGCTGGAAAAGACCTTTGAGATCATCGAGTCCAACCCATCACCCAACACCATCTGATCAACTAAACCCTGGCACCAAGTGCCTCATCCAGGCTCTTCCTAAACACCTCCAGGGATGGGGACTCCACCACCTCCCTGGGCAGCACATCCCAATGGCCAATCTCTCTGGCTGGGAAGAACTTCTTCCTCACATCCAGCCTGAACCTCCCCTGGCACAGCTTGAGACTGTGTCCTCTTGTTCTGGTGCTGGCTGCCTGGGAGAAGAGACCAACCCCCACCTGGCTACAACCTCCCTTCAGGGAGTTGGAGAGAGCAAGAAGGTCTCCCCTGAGCCTCCTCTCCTCCAGGCTAAGCAACCCCAGCTCCCTCAGCCTCTCCTCACAGGGCTGTGCTCCAGACCCCTCCCCAGCTTTGTTGCCCTTCTCTGGACACCTTCCAGCATCTCAACATCTTTCCTGAACTGAGGAGCCCAGAACTGGACACAGGACTCAAGGTGTGGCTTAACCAGTGCTGAGTGTAGGGCTGATGACTGGGCAAGAACAGCAGGACTGCCTTACAGAGAGCACTTCAAAGCATAGCCAATTATTGGAGCAGAGGAGCTGTCAGAGGACACAAGGTAGGTAGTGCAAACTCCTAGAGTGGAGCAGCTTAGGGAGGGCAGGCAAGGAAAGGCACACAGCACAAGCTCCTGGCCATGCTCATCATGCCCTCACAGCCTCCTGGTGGTTCTGAAGTCTCCCTGATCATAGAATCATAGAATTGTCAGGGTTGGAAGGGACCTCGAGGATCAGCCAGCTCCAACCCCTGCCATGGGCAGGGACACCTCACACCACAGCAGGTTGCTCACAGCCACATCCAGCCTGGCCTTCAAAACCTCCAGGCAGGAGGCTTCGACCACCTCCCTGGGCAACCAGTGCCAGGCTCTCACCACCCTCATGGGGAAGAATTTCTTCCTAACATCCAAGCTGAATCTACCCATCTCTAGTATTTTTCCATTCCTCTAGTCCTGTCGTCCCCAGTGTCTTTCTCCCTGCTGTACCCAAGCCTCACTTGGATGTTGTCTGCCCTCTCCATCTTTCCATTGCAATTCCAGGAGTGACTCTGAAGCCCTGCAAAATGCTGGTTTGCTTCAGCTGCTGAGACTGCCTGAGCCAGCACTGCAGAAATGAGTATTCCTTATGAAGCTGACTGCATCAAGACTTCTGTTTCTGACTGGTTTAGGCTTGAAGGTGACAAATGGTAAGTGTCAGACTCTTCTCCTCAGTAAAAAATCCTAGAAGAAGAGGAAGGGGCCTCAGGTTGCACCAGGGGAGGTTCAGGCTGGGTAGCAGAAGAAATTTCTTGGCTGAAAAGGTTCTCAAAGACTGGAACAGGCTCCCCAGAGAGGAGGTTGAATCCCCACCCCTGCAAGTGTTTAAAAGGGGCAGAGATGTGGTGCTGAGGGACATGGCTTAGCAGCAGCCTTGGTAGGCTTAGGTAACGGTTGGACTTGAGGATCATAAAGGGCTTTTCCAGATGAACTCGTTGTGTGCATTGCCTGGAAGCTGCCACGCAGCTGCGCAGGGGTTAATCACTTCCACTCGTTCCACTGACATGGAAGGACTGAGGCTGAATCTCATTCTTTTTCCAAAGGAAACCAATCATTCCCAGGATAAGAAAGGCTTCACTTGCAAAATCCCAACCATTCCTGCCTTAGGAAATGACTTCCTTTCCCAGCGTCTCAGCAGTGCAGCATGCTGGGTGCTCCACGTGCACAGCCCTCCGAAGGAAGTCACTGAGCTCATTTGGTCTCAGACAGCAGGCAGAATGCTACACTTGAAGGCAGCAATGTTGTAAAGATGTTGTAAGACACAGGATGCTAAGTAGGGCCAGCAATTCGCTATGTGGAAATCACTGATTCACAGAACCACAGAAACAATCAGGTTGGAAAAGGCCCTCAGGAACACCCACAGGACCACAGGGTATGAGAGGTTGGAAGGGACCTCAATAAGATCATCCAGACCAAGCCCCCTGCCAGAGCAGCAGCACCCAGGGGAGTCTGCACAGCAATGCAGCCAGGGGGGTTGGAAAGGCTCCAGAGAAGGAGACTCCACAACCTCTCTGGGCAGCCTGCTCCAGGGCTCCCTCACCCTCACACCAAAGAACTTTCTCCTCCTGGGCAGCTGAAACCTTCTCTGCTCAAGTTTGTCTCCATTGCTCCTTGGCTTCTTGCTGTGCAGCACCCACAAGAGCTTGGCCCCCTCCCCTTGACCCCCAGCCCTCAGCTCTTGAGAGACATTGATCAGATCCCTCTCAGCCTTCTCCTCCAAGTCCAACCATTAACACCACTCTACAAAGGTCGCCCCTAAACCAGAGCCCCAAGCACCATATCCAAATCATCTTTAAATACATCCAGGCTTGAGGACTCCACCACCTCCCTGCCAAGCACATTCCAAGCCCTGACCACTCTTGTGCCTAAGGTCTACTCTAAACCTACCCAGTGGCAGCTTGAGGCTGCTCCCTCTTGTTCTATCACTAATTACCTGGGAGAAGAGACCAGCAGCAGCCTCTCCACAACCTCCTTGCAGGGAGCTGCAGGCAGCCAGGAGGTCTCCTCTCAGCCTCCTCTCTTGCACACTAACCATCCCCAGCTCCTTTAGTCTCTCTCCAGCAGATTTCTTCTCACGGCCCTTCCCAGCTTCCCTGCCCTCCTCTGCCCTGGCTCCAGCACCTCCACAGCTCTCTGCCATTCAGCTGCCCAGCACTGGACACAGCCCTCCATGTGTGGCCTCCCCAGAGCTGAGCACCAGGGGACAATGCCCTCCCTGCTCCTGCTGGACACAGCATTTCTCACACAAGAAACGTTACCTTTCTCTCATTTTAGTCAACCAATAGGTGGAGCCTTTAACCCTAAGAAGAAAAAAACAACAAAGACACTTTCTCAGCCCATGGTCTCTCAATTATTACATAAAGACTTCTTTTTGCTTTCATTAAAACTCATTTTGGATGGAGAATAATCTGTTTTGCTCTCAGGGGCTTATCTGATCCTCAGCTGGAGAACAGGAGACCCAAACTTCATAAACACACAACTGGCTCAGCAAAGTTAATAAAAACAGGCTCAGCTGCAACTGCAATGCTCAGCTAACAACTGGTGACTCAGAGGACTGGACAGCGTTATGACACACAAGGCATATGTTCATTGCAAGCTCTCCCAAGAATCCCAGGTATTTTAAAGCCAGACACTCCATTTGGAGGTTTGGCTTTAGTCTGGAGAAGGAGAGGCTGAGGGGAGACCTCACTGCTCTCTACAGCTCCCTGAGAGGAGGTTGTGGTGAGGTGGGGGTTGGGCTCTGCTCCCTACTCTCAGGAGATGGAAGGAGAGGAAATGGCCTGAAACTGTGCCAGGGGAGGGTTTGCTTGGGGATGGGGGAAAAAATTCTTTGCTGCAAGAGTGGTCAAGGATTGGAGCAGGCTGCCCAGGGAGGTGGTGGAGTCCCCGTCTCTGGAGGTGTTCAGGAAGCTGTGGATGTGGTGCTTCAGGATGAAGTTTGGTGGTCATGGTACTTACTTGGGGTATGGTTGGACTTGATGACCTTAAAGGTCTTTTCCAACCCTGATGATTCTATGATTCCATGCATGTAGCATTCATTGCAGATGTGCTGGCCATGTCCAATCCCTAGACATTGGCCAGATCCCCTCTCAGCCTTCTCTTCCCTCCACCCTAGATGAGATGATCGATGGATCAAAGAGATTTGCCAATTACAGCTCTGTCTTCTAGCCCTCCAAGCCTAAATAACATGATGGATGTAGCTCTGTTTAGTACAGCTCAGGTATCAACAAAGATGTTAAAATGTCTTTGTGAAAGAGGTTTGCAGCCTGCAGCTGTCCTGCAACAGTGACATTTCATTGAGGATAATTACTCGGACACCCACATCATTCTAAACCAGTTTCATTACTGAGGAGATGGCTATCACCTCCACGGTTGATACTACCTCTGCCCTTAATTTAGAAGGAGCAGAAGATTGCCTGAACAGCACAACCATAGAATCATAGAACCACAGAATTGTCAGGGTTGGAAGGGACCTCAAGGATCAGCCAGTTCCAGCCCCCTGCCATGGGCAGGGACACCTCACACCACAGCAGGTTGCTCACAGCCACATCCAGCCTGGCCTTCAAAACCTCCAGGCAGGAGGCTTCCACCACCTCCCTGGGCAACCTGTGCCAGGCTCTCACCACCCTCATGGGGAACAACTTCTTCCTAACATTCAATCTGAGTCTCCCCACTGCTAGTTTTGCTCCATTCCCCCCACTGCTATCACTCCCTGACACCCTCAAAAGTCCCTCCCCAGCTTTCTTGTAGCTCCCTGCAGATACTGGAAGGCCACAATTAGGTCTCCTCAGAGCCTTCTCTGAACAACCCCAACCCTCTCAGCCTGTTCTCACAGGAGAGGTGAAAATGTGACTATATTTGGGTATACCATCCCTTTTTGGTAGTATTTCTCTTCCCCTCTCATAAACCAGCAGGCTCTACCTCACCAGTGTTGGAGCAAAATAGGAATCCCACTGAAACTCAAAAGCAGCAATGCATCAGAAGGTGTTATACTGTGTTAACAGTGAGGATTAGTTAATTGTAGTCCCTATATACAAAAGGGAAAGCTAAATGAGTGATGGGAGTCAGCCTTCTTCCCTGAAGGCTGAGAGGAGTGTCTGGAAGGCTAGGCACTGGATTTGGCTGGCTTGTCACTCTGCTGGGTCTGCTGCTGCTTAGTTGGTTGTCATAATTCTGTCATATGTCTGAAAGGGCACTTTTGTCTTCCAGCTCCTTCCTGTCTGACACTTGGTGTTAATTAAGACTCCCAGGAACAGGCTGCCCAGGGGGTCTGCCCCTCTGGAAATATTCAGGCTGCCCAGGTGGGGTTGTGGAATCTCCCTCTCTGGAGCTCTTCCAACCCCATCTGGCTGTGTTGCTGTGTGAGCTGCTCTAGGTGCCCCTGCTCTGGCAGGGGGGTTGGACTGGATGAGCTTTGGAGATCCCTTCCAAGCCCTAACATTCTGTGATTCTGGGACTTGCTAGCCAAGCCTTGCTTACCTCCCGTGGTATCTCCTGCATTTTGCACAGCAATCATTGCAAGCTACAGGATAAAAAAGTACTCTTCTGAACAAAATTCATCTCTGGCTGTAAATTATTCAGTGAAAACAGAGGAGATCATCAGTGGCCTAAAGTCTATCCTAACTTCCTTTGGCTTCGTCCTGCAAAAGCCTGCTCCTCCAGAAAAACACAAACAAACAAGGGGGCAGGCAGGGGGGAGAGGATTTTCTGACTCATCGGACTTAAATCCTTATGCCAGACATATTTAAGGACATTTTTGTAGGTTCTCATTTTGCTGCAGTGTGAATAACATTTTTCTCCCCATGGTCTTGCCTTCTCCATGTCCCTTTTCCCTGTGTCTAGCTTGGCTCTATTTATCACTGATGTATTCCCCCTTTCCTTAAGCTCTTTTTCTTCTATTGCCCAACCTCTTTTCTCTCATTCCATTCTCCTTAAGTCACCTCTCTCTCCTCACATTAACCCTCTCTTATCTTTTTCCCTGTAGCTCTGTACATTCCAAGGCTTTTCCCTTGGGGACTTTGAATAGATATGCTCAGAAAATCTTCAACCATTTCAACCCAATTAACAAAACTCCACAGTTATAAACACTTTGTAAAGCTGCTCTACGTGCCCTTTTCTCTGGCTTTACCTCTTCTTTCCACACTGGCTCCTCTTCAGCTTCTCAGCCTATGAGATACTGCTAGGGACCATTTGAAAACTCATTCTCTTTGCTATGTACTCTCTCCTCCAGTACCAAGGCATCCTGTCCCAGCTTCCTCTTCTGACTTCAATATTACCCAAAAGAAACACATCTGATTTCACAGACTCATAGAATTGTCAGGGTTGGAAGGGACCTCAAGGCTCAGCCAGCTCCAACCCCGCTGCCATGGCCAGGGACACCTCACACTACAGCAGGTTGCTCACAGCCTCCAGTGTTCCACTACCCTTATAGTAAAGAGCTTGTTCCTAATATCCAATCTAAATCTGCCCTGCTCTAGTTTGAAGCCATTGCCTCTTGTCCTGTCACTGCAGGCCTTTGTGAACAGTCTCTCTCTCTATCCTTCCTGTATCATAGAATTGTCAGGGTTGGAAGGGACCTCAAGGCTCAGCCAGCTCCAAGCCCCCTGCCATGGGCAGGGACACCTCACACTACAGCAGGTTGCTCACAGCCACATCCAGCCAGGTAAACCCCATGGCTGAGCTCACTGGGGTTTACAAGGTAGTGTCACCCTGTTCTGTGCTCAGTAGTGCAAAGATAGGGTCCCTCCTGCTCAAGGCTGATGAGCAAAGAGCCATGGGATTTTGTCTTGTTTTCCTCAGAACACAGTGGATCAGGTCCAGCCTGCTGTTACTCTCAAAAGAAAATCTCTGTAGGTATGCCTATATAATGTTTGCTTTGCCAGTACTGAAAGGGCTTCAAAAGTAAAGCCACAGGCTGGCTTCTCAGTCCAACACAACCCCAGCCAGCCACCAGAGATGTCCCAACTGATGTGGAAATGAAAAGCCACAGAATGACTCAGTGCATTAGGTCACTGTGACAGCCAGGAGGTAATACCAGAGTATTGACTTTGGCTGGAGCGTTCCTTGGCTCATCTTTATGTGTAGTGTCAAAGCCAGGCTCTCATCTCAAGCCAAAGTACTGCAGCTTGCCCACTGCAGTAACAGTTCCACACAGATACCAAGTAAATAACTAACTCAAACTGAGGGGGTTGACATGAAATGAAATACTCCCATGCAGCAAAAAAGAATCAGGATTCTCCTCCCTGTCTGGCACCAAGGAGCAGCAGAACAGATACACTCTACAGCCACCAGTGTGGCTGTTCTCACAATCCTTCTGTGATGCCAGTAAGCTTTAGCAGTGTGCCTAACATCTTTGTGGGGTCTGCATTTAGGCAACCAGCACCAGAACAAGAGGACACAGTCTCAAGCTGTGCCAGGGGAGGTTTAGGCTGGATGTTAGGAAAAGTTCTTCCCAGCAAGAGAGATTGGCCCTTGGGATGTGCTGCCCAGGGAGGTGGTGGAGTCACCATCTCTGGAGGTGTTTAAGAGGAGACTGGATGAGGCACTTGGTGCCATGGTTGAGTTGATTAGATGGTGCTGGGTGAGAGGTTGGACTTGATGATCTCAAAGGTCTTTTCCAACCTGGAAGGTGTCCAGAGAAGGGCCATGAGGAGGAGCAGAGGGCTGAAGCTCCCCTCCTATGGAGACAGACTGAGGGAGTTGGGGTTGTTCAGTCTGGAGAAGAGAAGGCTCCCAGGAGACCTCAATTGTGGCCTTCCAGGATCTGCAGGGAGCTACAAGAAAGCTGGGGAGGGACTTTTGAGGGTGTCAGGGAGTGATAGGACTGGGGAGGATGGAGCAAAACTAGAAATGGGGAGATTCAGATTGGATGTGAGGAAGAAGTTGTTCCCCATGAGGGTGGTGAGAGCCTGGCACAGGTTGCCCAGGGAGGTGGTGGAAGCCTCCTGCCTGGAGGTGTTTGCAGCCAGGCTGGATGTGGCTGTGAGCAACCTGCTGCAGTGTGAGGTGTCCCTGCCCATGGCAGGGGGTTGGGACTGGCTGATCCTTGAGGTCCCTTCCAACCCTGACAATTCTATGGTTCTAATTCTGTGATTCCGTAATGTCCCTACAAGCATTATCCAGGGCAATGGGTGAGGATTTTCAGCCAATCTTACAGTGCAGGTGGCAGCTATCCCCAGCACCCCACAGGCACAGTAACTGCAGAGGAAATCCTTTAAAGGTTGTGTGTCTGCCCCACAAAGTAAAAGAAGCTCCACAAAGTAAAAGATGATGGTGAAGGACCACAACTCCATGTAAGGAACAGAATTACTCAGAGGTAGGAAGAAAGGCCACATTTATTGCCACCCAGGAAACATTAGTGCCTTTCTTTGACTCCCCTTTCCCAGCCACAAAAGTGACTTCAGGGTAAATCTTTCTGCACAACATAAGTGAGGGACATTTCTAGTTGGGTTTGTCTCTGTTCACCACTGAAGCTGCATGCTAGAACCACCTGTTAGGAAATGACATATAGAAGCATTTGCTTGCAGAGTAACAAAGCACTGTAAACCTGGACACTGCTCTGTGATGATGGAAGTTGAGGTTTTTTCCCTTGCAAAATTTCCCTTGCAAAACTTTCCTGCTTTCTTGCCTCAGTTTTTCACTGCAAAATGACTCTTCTCTGTGGGAATGCAGTTGGCTGCAGTTCTCTGCCTTAGTGACAAAATTCACAGAACCATGGAGTGCATTGGGTTGGAAGGGACCTTTAAAGACCATCTGGCCCAACGCCCCCACAGTTAGCAGGGACATCCCCAAAGAGATCAGGTTGCTCAGGGCTCCATCAAACCTGGCCTCGAGAGTCTCCAGGGGTGGGATGTCTGCTCCAGTGTTCAACCACCCTCATAGCAAATCACTTCTTAATGTCCAATCTAAATCTGCCCTTCTCTAGTTTAAAACCACTGCCCCTTGCCCCAGTGCTAGCTGCTCCTGTAAGTAGTCCTTCCCCAGCTCCCTTGTAGGCTCACTTCAGACACTGCAACGCTGCTATAAAGTCTTCCTGGAGCCTTCTCCAGGCTGAACAGCTCCAACTCCCTTAGCCTGTCTTTATAGGAAAAGAGCTCCAGCCCCCTGATCATATTTGTGGCCTTCCTCTGGGCCCTTTCCATCAGGTCCATGTCCTTCTCATGTTGAGAACCCTGAGCTGGACAGAGCAGTCCAGGTGAGGTCTCTCCAGAGCAGGTTAGAGGTGGCAGAGTCATCTCTCTTGGTCTGCTGGCCACACTTCTTTTGATGCAGCCCAGGATGTGAATGCTTTCTTTGAATGCATATTTCCTGAAACTCCAAAGTTCTTTCTGACAAACTGAAAGTCAATCATCTACAGGAAAAGTGATACTTAGTAAGATGAAATCTCAGCATTGTGGTAATGGTGCAACTCAGGTGACTCATACACCAAAGAGATTAACTGATCACATCCAAAACAATTACTTCCCTTAATCAGATAAGATGGTAGCAAGCCCAGAATTAAAGGAAAAATGCTCTGAATGTAGCTTTCAGGGGGAAAGCAAAGCCTCACACAAAATGCCAAGTAATGGCACTTAATCAGAATGAAGGGATTGAGATGTTAAATGTTTACATCTCAACATAAAATGCTGAGACATGAAATGTTTCCTCACAGGTTGGGCATTTTGTTTCTGCTTGTCCATGGACTCAGTGAAAGATATCATTAGGGGACAAAGAGAAGAATCTATGAATCTGGCAAGCAGTCCTACCATGAAATGGGGTAAGTTGTGAAAAGTCAGGGGTCTCCATCCATACTGACTGTCTGAAACAGCACCTTACAGCTCTTTCATCTGAAATCACATTTTCCCTGAAGGCTGAGACTTCTGAGAGCTCAGTGATTCATTAGCCATTAAGACAATCCTCAAAACTGGGTGTCCAGTTCTGAGCCCCTCAGTTTAAGAAGGCCATTGAGAGACTTGAACATGTCCAGAGAAGGGCAACGAGGCTGGGGAGGGGTCTGGAGCACAGCCCTGTGAAGAGAGGCTGAGGGAGCCTGGAGAAGAGGAGGCTCAGGGGAGACCTTATTGCTGTCTACAACTCCCTGAAGGGAGGTTGTAGCCAGGAGGGAGTTGGTCTCTTCTCTCAAGCAACCAGCACCAGAACAAGAGGACACAGTCTCAAGCTGCAACAGGGGAAGTTTAGGCTGGAGGTGAGGAGAAAGTTCTTCACTGAAAGAGTAATTGGCCATTGGAATGTGCTTCCCAGGGAGGTGGTGGAGTCACCATCCCTGGAGGTGTTCAAGAGAGGATTGGATGTGGCACTTGGTGCCATGGTCTAGTCATGAGGTCTGTGGTGACAGGTTGGACTTGATGATCTTTGAGGTCTCTTCCAACCTTGGTGATTCTGTGGAATTTGAGGGGTATGGGTTAAGCACACAATCAGGCTGTCTGCCACTAAGGACTTACCATTGGGCTGAATAAATGTGCAAATCAGAACAACTGAGAAGACTTTGGAGTGAAGGCTGCTCCAAGAAATAAAACTAAGAGAATGAACAGAATGCTGCAAGTCAGGCAGGAAGAGCAGAGCTTTGGCTGAGCCCTAAGGAACATCTGAACATGTGAAAGGTCCAGAAGCCATCAGAAATCTTTTCTTTCAGTGTTACTGACTTGCAGATTTATCCCTGGCATTTTTGCATTAAAGATTATAATTACACTCACTACATTGGCTCATCTTGTGGTTGTTTTCTGCCTCTTTTTAATGTCCAAGAACTCCAGATTAACTTTCACAGAACCACAGGATGTTAGAGATTGGGAGGGACCTCCTGACATCATCCAGTCCAATCCCCCTGCCAGACCAGTGTCACCCAGGGTAGTCTGCACAGGAATGCATCCAGGTGGGGTTGGAATGTGTCCAGAGGACTGACACCACAACCTCTCTGGGCAGCCTGCTCCAGGGCTCTGGAGCACTCACACCAAAGAAGTTTCTCCTCATGTTGAGCTGAAACCTTCTCTGCTCAAGTTTGTCTCCATTGTTCCTTGGCTTCTTGCTGTGCAGCACCCACAAGAGCTTGGCCCCCTCCCCTTGACCCCCAGCCCTCAGCTAGTGAGAGACATTGATCAGATCCCTCTCAGCCTTCTCCTCTCCAGACTCAACAGCCCCAGGGCTCTCAGTCTCTCTTCCCAGGGGAGATGCTCAAGTCCCCTAAGCATCCTCCTGCCTCTGCCTTGGAGTCCCTCCAGCAGCTCTCTGTCTCTCTTCAGCTGGGGAGCCCCAAACTGGACACAGGATTGCAGCTGTGGTCTCAGCAGGGGGAGCAGCAGAACCTCCCCAGCCCTGCTGGCCACATTTTTCTTGCTGCCCCCAGGCTCTCCTTGGCTCTCTTGGCCCCCAGGGCACATTGCTGTCCCATGCACAACTTGCTGCCCCCAGCCCTCCAAGGTCTTTCTCCATGGAGCTGCTCTCCAGCAGGGCAGCTCCTAACCTGTCCTGGTGCCTGCACCCAGCTCTCAGTCTGTCTAGATCTCATTGGATGGCAGCACAGCCTGAGGGGTCAGCTGTGACAGGGGGTTATAATCTCTCCTGCTTGGCTAACTGCAGATAGAGATGTATTTCTTATTTTATTATTCTTTTGTTATCCTATTTATAATTTTCAATGCTCATCTGTGGGAGACCTTGATTGTTATTTGCAATCAAAGCAGTACTCAAACCTCCCAACTCTCCTATTAAATACCAACTACCACTGCTGTCTCTTTATGGCCCTTGTGGCCTTACAATTTGCATGTCACTGTCAGGTGAGCCCTGTGCATCTTGGATAACCTATAAAGAAACAGATGCACAGAAAATGTAGTGGAATAGGGGTTTAATTTACCTGCAGCTCTCCTTCCATGATACTGAGGAGTTTTATCAAGTCCTCTTTTGAGAGCTCTATGGACTTCTTGTTCTTTCGCTCGCTCGCGCCAGGTGACTTTGAGTGCCGCTTGACAGTTGCTGAAACCATGACCTCATCTTCCTTCTGATGAGGTTTGTTCTTTTTCTTGGCATCCTCCTGAGGTTTCTCATTCTCTGCATGGCTGATGAGAGGCTTGGCACAGGAGAAGTGCCTGTTAGATGAGCTTTCTCCACCTTGGTTTCGGGATCTCATCCCTGCCTAGAAAGAAGCAAACATCAACATGGACTGATGAGCCGCAGGGCTGAGGAACAGCCCCAGGGGAAGATCTGCCCCTGGGAAGGACAACGACCTTCTGAAAACTGAATCATGTCATAGAATCACACAACTGTCAGGGCTGGACCTCAAGGAGCAGCCAGTTCCAACCCCTGCCACGGGCAGGGACACCTCACACTACAGCAGCTTGCTCACAGCCACATCCAGCCTGGCTGCAAACACCTCCAGGCAGGAGGCTTCCACCACCTCCCTGGGCAACCTGTGCCAGGCTCTCACCACCCTCATGGGCAACAACTTCTTCCTCACAGCCAGTCTGATTCTACCCTCTTCCAGTTTTGTTCCATTCCCCCCACTGCTACCACTCCCTGACAATCTAAAGAGTCCCTCCCCAGCTTTCTTGGAGCCCCCTTCACATGCTGGAAGGCCACAATTAGGTCTCCTGGGAGCCTTCTCCTCTCCAGCCTGCACAACCCCAACTCCCTCAGTCTGTCCTCACAGCAGAGCAGCTCCAGCCCTCTGCTCCTCCTCGTGGCCCTTCGCTGGACACCTTCCAGCAACTCCAGATCCCAAGAAGGCTCAACCATTCCAACAGCTCTGTGTGTGGTAGGCAGTGAATCCAGGGCATTAATTACAAGTTTAACAGAGTCCTAACCATCTTATTCAGCATGCCAAGGTGCTGCTGATATGTGTTAAAAATGTATGGACTTAAAAGTGCTATAGGAAAATCACAGGATCACAGGGTGTTAGGGGTTGGAAGGGACCTCTGGAGATCTTCCAGTCCAACCCCCTGCCACAGCAGGAGCAGAGAATCCAGCACAGGGCACACAGGAACACATCCAGATGGGGCTTGAAAGGCTCCAGAGAAGGAGACTCCACAACCTCTCTGGGCAGCCTGCTCCAGGGCTCTGTGACCCTCACAGTGAAGAAGTTCTTCCTCATGCTGAGGTGGAACTTCCTGTGCTGGAGTTTATATCCATTGCCCCTCATCCTATCACAGGGAGCAAGTGAGCAAAGCCTGTCCCTTCCCTCCTGCCCCCCAGCCCTCAGCTCTTGATAGACATTGATCAGATCCCTCTCAGTCTTCTCCTCTCCAGACCAAACAGCCCCAGGGCTCTCAGCCTCTCCTCCCCAGGCAGTGCTGCAGTCCCTTCAGCAGCCTTGGAGCCCTCCTTTGGACTCTCTCCAGCAATTCCCTGTCCCTCTTGAGCTGGGGAGCCCAGAACTGGCTGCAATATTCCAGCTCACAAGGGCAGAGCAGTGTGGGAGGAGAACCTCCCTGGGTCTGCTGGACACACTACTCTGAATGCAGCCCAGGATCCCATTGGCCCTCTTGCCCCCAGGGGCACATTGGTGTCCCATGGATAAAATGCTAAAGAACAACTTCCAGTGTTCCCTTTCCTTTAGTCAACACTAATTGATCACTACAAAAACAAAGTAGGTTGTTAAGTGGATGTTATTTTAACATTGAGGGACAGGAGTCCAATCCAGTTTTAGAGAAGCATATCCCTTGAGCCCAAACTCTCTACAAGACTGGAGTGGCAATGCATGAGAAAGGTCACCCCAGAGTTTCCCTGAGTGCAGCAACAGTTTTATTCCAAGCAACCAAGAAAAAAGGGCAATGCAGACAAAATAGAGTGGTGCAGTCCATCTGAAGTGAACTGCCCTATGAGGTTACTAGAAAGTGCCATAAAGGAAAGCTGAGAAGAAATTCAGCAAAAGACCACAGGGAAGGTGAAGCCACCACAAGGTAAACAGGCAAGATCAGTGTGGTCCTTCCAGAATATTCAGGGCTTCTCCAGAACTTCAGATCATGGTTATTGAATGCTCACACCTCTGCTCTCTGAAGCACCTCCACTGCACTACTAGACTGTGTCTATCCTAGAGAATGTAAGAGTGACAGTAAATGTTCCTGAGCTCTGGCACTTCACCTACTGTATGGCTAAAGTTTTACCACACACCTTGGCACTCTTCAGGTCCAGCCCTCAGATATTGATAGACATGGATCAGATCCCCTCTCAGTCTTCTCTTCTCCAGACTGAACAGCCCCAGGGCTCTCAGCCTCTCCTCCCCAAGTAGTGCTGCAGTCCCTTCAGCATCCTGGTAGCCCTCCCTCGGACTCTCTCCAGCAGATCCCTGTCCCTCCTCATATTGGGAGCCCAGAACTGGATGCAGTATTCCAGGTGGGGCCTCACTAGGGCAGAGTAGAGGGGGAGGAGAACTTGCCTGGATCTGCTGGACACACTCCTCTGAACGCAGCCCAGGACTCCATTGGCCTTCTTGGCCACAAGTGCACACTGCACCCTGGGATAGGACAAGGGGCAATGGGTAGAAACTCCCACACAGGAGGTTCCACCTCAGCATGAGGAAGAGCTTCTTCACTGTGAGGGTCACAGAGCACTGGAGCAGGCTGCCCAGAGGGGTTGTGGAGTCTCCTTCTCTGGAGACTTTCCAGCCCTGTCTGGATGTGTTCCTGTGTGCCCTGCGCTGGATTCTCTGCTCCTGCTCTGGCAGGGGGCTTGGACTCCAGAGGTCTCTTCCAACCCCTAACATCCTGCTTGGCTAATGTCACACTGGGCCTGCCACCACTTGCTACTTACTTGACTCAGGCCAGCAGTGTAAATCTCCTGCTCACCCCAGGCTTGCAGTGTGGTCATTTCACACTCAGCAGGAAGATTGTCTTTTTATTATCATTGGTTCCTCATGTCTCAGCTTCATGAATCGAGTGGAATCTGCCCAGCAGCAATGACGGCAAGAGACTCAGACAGGAGATTTTTGAGAGAGAGAGTTTCAGGGTGAGATTCCTTGAATTGTAGGCCTGCTCCTATCCAAACAATGTGTGATCCAGGTAGACAATGGCCTTCAGCTTCCTGAGTGCTTCTGCAGTGTGGTTTTCATCAAGCAGCTTGGATTAAGCACATGAATTAGGCTTTCTAAAAACAGATCTCCATTATAAGCACAAACAATACCTGAGAACCTCAGGAAATCTTTTAGGTCTCAGGTTTATAATGGAAAAATAAACATTGTACTATGTTTCCTCTCAGATAGGGCTTTTCAATTTGTTTAACTTTAATGGGTTTCAAACTTTCCAACCATGCTTCCTCTCAGGAGAGAGCACTTGGGATTCAATCTGTCTCTATTTTCTAAGTGTTTCCTTTCTGAGTCCCTGTGGGTTGCAGCCTCCAGCCACTTTCATCTCCAAACCAAACCTATTTTTCATGGCTTGCAGTCAATGGTTTCATGGCTGTAGAACATCCTACATGTTTTAAGAATAAATACTGCAAGTCTGTCTTACATATGTTTTCCAGTGGAAAACAGCTTATTAGCTTCCAATCTATTCTGCTCAGCAAGATGCTGCACCAGTGAGCTGTCTGCAGAAAGGTGACTCCACTGTTAGACCTGAAAGTACACAATCCATTTGAAATTCAACTCATGGCTAGTTGAGACACACCCTCCACCTCAAACATTGCATAAGCCACCAGATGCACTTAGCTGGACATGGTAGACTTCACTCAAAGTGGTGTGTAACCCTGGCACATCATGACTCAGGACAGCCACTTTGAATCAGCCGTCCCTAAGGGAGCTGAGATAACATTCATGGAGCTTAATAGCTTGAGCACGACAGCAAGTTGTAAAGGACCCCAGTGGTAAGGAACAGCTCTCAGAAGGCAAGGCAGGAATACAGAATACAGAATGAACCAGGTTGGAAAAGACCTTTGAGATCACCCAGTCCAACCTATCACCCAACACCATCTCATCAACTCAACCATGGCACCAAGTGCCTCAGCCAGGCTCCTGAAACACCTCCAGGGATGATGACTGCACCACCTCCCTGGGCAGCACATCCCAAGGGCCAATCTCTCTTGCTGGGAAGAATTTCTTGCTCACATCCAGCCTGAACCTCCCCTGGCTGGACATGGTAGACTTCATAGAAAGTGGTGCGTTACCCTGTCACATCATAACTCAGGACAGCCACCTTGATCCATCCGTGCCTAAGGGAGCTGAGATAGCATTCATGGAGACAAGTAAAGCTGGAGTAGTTGACTGGAGGTTTACAAGCATGGTAGCAGAAATAAGGAATGCACATTGAAAGTGTGCTTTTACTTGGTGTAGATGAATATGGGTCCACAAAGGACAGATTCAAATTCATTTTGGGGGAAGATTCATGAGTACAGCAGCAGCAGAGCAGCTGAATCAGTCAATTCATAGGTTCACAGAATCACAGAATCATGGAATCACAGCATGGCAGAGGTTGGAAGGGACCTCTAGAGATCATTGAGTCCAAGCTCTCTGCCAAAGCAGCATCACCCAGGGTAGTCTGCACAGGAATGCATCCAGGTGGGTTTTGAATGTGTCCAGAGAAGGAGACTCCACAACCTCTCTGGGCAGCCTGACCCATCCAGATGGGTCTTGAAACCTTGCTTTGAACCAGTTGATAATGCTGCTGCTTTTAATCTGTTGTAAACAAATGCTCGAGATGCAAGTAAAGAAGAGCTCTTTAGAACAAGGTATGGTACCACTCATTGCTTTCAGCTCCTGTAGCTTTAGATCTCCCCTCACCATTTTAGTGTGGAAGTGCTGATATCACACAATCACAGAATGTTGGGGGCTGGAAGAGACCTTGAAAGATCATCCAGTCCAAGCCCCTGCCAAAGCAGGACAACCTAGGGCAGGCCACACGGGAACACATCCAGATGGGTTTAGAAAGTCTCCACAGAAGGAGACCCCACAACCTCTCTGGGCAGCCTGAGGGTGTGCTCCTTCACCTAAAGCAGTGTCTCCTCATGCTGAGGTGGAACCTGTGTGTTCTAGCTTGTACCCATTGTTCCCTGTCCTATCATCAGGAACCTCAGAAAAGAGCCTGCCACCTTTGCCTTGACACCCACCCCTCAGATATTGGTAGATATTGATAACATCTCAAATAGAATGGTTTAGATTGGAAAGAACCTTCAAGAAAACCTGGTTCAAACTTCCCTGCCATGAGCAGGGACACCTTCCATTGGACCAGGCTGCTCAAGAGCTCATCCAAGCTGACCTTGAACACCTCCATAAGGCATGTGCACAACCTTCTTGGGCAACCTGTTCAAGTGTCTTAGCACACACACTGTAAAGAATTACTTCCTGATATGCAGTTTAAATCTGCCCTCCTCAAGCTTCGACCCATTCCCTCTCATCCTACTGGAGGTGCTGGAGCATGTCCAGAGAAGGGCCATGAGGAGGAGCAGAGGGCTGGAGCTGCTCTGCTCTGAGGACAGACTGAGGGAGTTGGGGTTGTGCAGGCTGGAGAGGAGAAGGCTCCCAGGAGACCTCATTGTGGCTTTCCAGGATCTGAAAGGGGCTCCAAGAAAGCTGGGGAGGGACTATTGAGGGTGTCAGGGAGTGATAGGACTGGGGGGATGGAGCAAAACTAGAGATGGGTAGATTCAGATTGGAAGTTAGGAAGAAGTTGTTCCCCATAAGGGCAGCGAGAGCCTGGCACAGGGTGCCCAGGGAGGTGGTGGAAGCCTCCTGCCTGGAGGTGTTTGCAGCCAGGCTGGATGTGGCTGTGAGCAACCTGCTGCACTGTGAGGTGTCCCTGCCCATGGCAGGGGGTTGGAACTGGCTGAGCCTTGAGGTCCCTTCCAACCCTGACAAGTCTATGGTTCTATCACTACAAGCCCTTATAAAAAAACCCTTCCCAGTTTTCTTGTAGGCCCCTTTCAAAGTACTTAAATTACAATTATCAGTAAAGGAAGTCAAATGTGGCCTTTTCAAACACTGCTTTAGCACTTGTAGATGCATTTTGCAGCAAGGTTTGCATCCCAGTAAGTGTGACAGGCAGGCTGTCACTCTTAGGGACATTGTCCTTGTGTAAAAGCCTGCCCAGGTCACTACAGCACTAACACCTGCTCTGTCTTCAGTTATCACCTTGATAGGTTTCCAACACTGTGCAAAGGTCTTGTGTGCTGAACCAACACCAGAACAAGAGGACACAGTCTCAAGCTGCACCAGGGGAGGTTCAGACAGGATGTTAGGAAGAAATTCTACACAGAGAGAGTGATTGCCCATTGGAATGTGCTGCCCAGGGAGGTGGTGGAGTCACCGTCACTGGAGGTGCTTAGGAGGAGGCTTGATGGGGTGCTTGGTTGCATGGTTTAGTTGATTAGGTGGTGTTGGGTGATGGGTTGGACACGATGGTCTTGAAGGTCTCTTCCAACCTGGTTTATTCTGTTCTAGTCTAGTCTAGTCTATTCAGAGATGCAGGTGAACTCGAGCTTAAATGGTGACAAAAAGGGTCCTGAATTGTATTAGAAAGGCTGTGGTCAGTAGGTCAGAGAGATTCTCCTCCCTCTCTACTCTGCCCTGCTAAGGCCACATCTGGAAGATTGTGTCCAGTTCTGGGCCCCTCAGATCAGGAAGGACCTCAGGGAACTGCTTGCAAGAGTCCAGCACAGAGCCACAAAGATGCTGAAGGGAGTGGAACATCTTCCTTGTGAGGAGAACCTGAGGGCTCTGTAGCTTGGAGAGGAGGAGCCTGAGAGGTGAGCTCCTTGCTGTTGATAAAGCTGCGCAGGGGCAGTGCCCAGAGGCTGGAGCCAGGCTCTGCTGGGGGCTGCCCAATGCCAGCACAAGGGGCAGGGGTGGAAGTTCAGGAATAGGAAGTTCTATGGAAACATGAGGGAAAATGTTTTTCCTGTGAGGGTGAGAGAAGCCTGGCAGAGGCTGCCCAGGGGGTTGTGGAGTCTCCCTGTGTGGAGCTCTCCCAAGGCCAGCTGGCTGTGCTGCTGTGTGAGCTGCTCTGGGTGAGCCTGCTGTGGCAGGGGGCTTGGGCTGGGTGAGCTCTGGAGGTCCCTTCCAGCCCCTAACATTCTGTGATTTTGTGAAGGATCAAACCTTTGATATTCACACAGTAACTTCCAAAGAGTTTAAGGGCCAAAAGCAAGGGCATGATCCAGCTGTTGCTCAGTGCTCTAGGAGCACAAAGCAGCTGTAAGGATGCCTGAGTTTTAATTGGAGCAGCGTGAAGCAGCCAGAACATACCAGAGGTCTTGGCTGAAACGCTGCCTGCTGGAAAGCAGTGCTGAGTGTTCGCACTCTGGACATCCATCTGTACTTCTGCTGGCATCAGGATACAGAAGAAAAGTTCCTGAGCAGTTGCATGACATTATTTCAGGATGCAAAGAGAAAAGCCTCAAAGCTTTGCCTATCTGTTGTGTCACCAAAAGTGATTCTGGGGACGCTGCCAGGCTAACACTGGCCACAAACGTCCTCCTGCTGTCTGGCACGACCACCGCGCTCTGCCTTACAGCACTCCTGACCTGCTGAAGGGATTGTGTTCCCTGCAGAAATAGCTGGTGTGAGCTAGAGTGACTTCAGCATGTCACATTTCTCTCTGCTCGTCTTTTCCCACCCCACATCATATTGCATATTAAACCAGTCTCCAGTCACACAAGAAGTCTTCCTGTGCTCAGTCACCTTGATTTCCACATTTATTGGCTACTCCTTTCAAGATGTGCTCACAGCATTGGTACTTGGCATGGGAACTCCTCAGCCTCTCCTCTCTTGCCCAGCTTTGTCAAGCTTTAAGCACAAGGGATAAACGCTGAGGTTGTTTACTCCAGTCTGTGTTGTTCTGGGCATGGCTCCTTTGGTTTTCACAAGTTAGCAGTCCACACAAGACTTTGTGAAACAGCCCTTCTGTTAGTTTCACTGACATCAGGAGGAAATCTGGGAGGAATTTGCTGAGTAGGATGTCAGGAGAGGACAGGCAGCATTCTGTTCCAACCCTTTCCCCCATCAGCAGCAATTTATTCTCCCTATAGCTCTTGCAAGGACAGCTTAGATTAGGCTGCCTTGCCAGGGCTGTTAGAATCAGATAACGCCAAAGGTTCTTTGAACTTCATGTCCAGGCCCTCTTGCTAATTAGATATGCTGATTTTGGCCCTGCACTGCTTTCCCTTACAATTAATAATCGTAATGATGTTACGATACACACACCCCCAAACTGATTTACAGCCCTGATAGACTTGTTGCCTTTGGCTACACACTCGTCGTCTGGAGTTGAGCTGCAGATCTCACTGATTGAGCTATCACATGAAAGTGCTGGGGTTCTGAGAGGCCAGCAGTGTGTTGCAGGGTCGATGCAACAGGGCTGTTAGTGAGCCAGCACTGGGATTGTTTCTCAGCTGTGGCTTGGGGAATTGTTTGATGGGCAGCGTGTCTTTCCGAGGCTCCACGGCACGGGCGTTTGAGCGGAGCGAAGCGCTGCGCAGAAGCACCTGGTGCAGAAGGGAGAATGCAGAGACCTCAAGCACTGAGCAAGCCAAGTCTCTGCACAGTGATTATCCATCCACACAGAGCACCTGGAGTGCAAAATCATTTAAATATACTCAACATGGAGACCACAGAATCACACAATTGTCAGGGTTGGAAGGGACCTCAAGGCCCATCCAGTTCCAAGCCCCCTGCCATGGGCAGGGACACCTCACACTGCAGCAGGTTGCTCACAGCCACATCCAGCCTGGACTTCAAAACCTCCAGGGATGAGGCTTGCACCACCTCTCTTGGCAACTTGTGCCAGTGTCTCACCACAGGAAGAACTTCTTCCTGATGTCTAATCTAAATCTCCCTTCCTCTAGCCTGGATCCATTCCCCCTAGTCTTATTACTATCTGACACCCTAAAAAGTCTCACCAAATCACGCAAAGCCTTCATCAGATCTAAAACAACCCACAAATGAGGAAGGGAACTGGAAGTTTGGCAAGGTAGTATCAGTCTGTATCTGCAAGTATAGACACCATGGGAAAACAAAAATGTCAGAGATATCTCATGAGATGTCAGGAAGAGAGAAGGATAGGGACACCAGATTGATCTTGTTGGCTTAGAAGTTTTCAGCAAGGCCCACCCCAGGTGCAGAAAGATGGTTTTAGTCCCCAAGGGATATCACAGAATCACAGAATGGTCCAGGCCATAAGGGACCTCCAAAGGTCATCCAGTCCAACCCCCTCGCAGTCAGCAGGGATATCTTTATACTAGATCAGGTTGCCCAGGGCCCTGTCCAGCCTCACCTTGAGTAACTCCAGGGATGGGGTCCCAACCACCTCCCTGGGCAACCTGTGCCAGGGTTCCACCACCCTCATAGTGAAGAATGTGTTCCTAAATACGTATAGCCATTAGTAAGGCTACGTGGCCGCAGAGGGGGGCTTTCACAGCACAAATATGCAGAGATACAACTGTTCACATCACCCCAGAGACTGATAAATCTTAATAGTTTTATTACTAGTTATTCCTTTTTATGTGTTATTCCTTATTATTAATGAGCCCAGGATGTTTTCCTGGACACTGCAAATGTGTGGTTTTATTGGGTTTTTTCTACTTGAAAAAATAGTAAGGAATGGTGCCAGCAGGAGCTGGACACAGGACCACATGGGAACTGATGGCTGCATTAAGGGCAATGAAGCTGGTGGAGCGTCTAGAGAAGAATCAGAATCACAGAATCAAGCAGGCTGGAAAAGACCTCAGAAATCATCCAGTCCAACCTATCACCTAAGACCTAACACCTCCTGACAACTAAACCATGGCTCCAAGTGCCACGTCCAAGCCTTTCTGGAACACCTCCAGGGATGGTGACTCCACCACCTCCCTGGGCAGCACATCCCAAGGGCCAATCTCTCTTGCTGGGAAGAACTTTCTCCTCACCTCCATTCTGAACCTCCCCTGGCACAGCTTGAGACAGTGTCCTCTTGTTCTGGTGCTGGGTGCCTGTCAGAAGAGACCAACCCCCACCTGGCTACAACCTCCCTTCTGGGAGTTGGAGAGAGCAAGAAGGTCTCCCTGAACCTCCTCTTCTGCAGGCTAAGCAACCCCAGCTCCCTCAGCCTCTCCTCACAGGGCTGTGCTCCAGACCCCTCCCCAGCCTCGTTGCCCTTCTCTGGACACATTCAAGTATCTCAATGTCCTTCTTAAACTGAGGGGCCCAGAACTGGACACAAGACTCAAGAGAGGTCAGACATAGGCACAGGCTGCCCAGGGCGGTGGTGGAATCACCATCCTTGGAGGGATTCAAGAAATGTGTGGACATGGCACTTCAGGACATGATTTAATGGCCATGGTGGTCTTAGGCTGAGGCTCAATGATCTTAGAGGTCTGCCCACCTGAAACAATTCCATGATTCTGAGCCTGTGCAGAGGCATGTGCTGAGCAATGCTCCCCAGCTGCACTTGGATGCTGCAGGAAGCAGACATGTCAGACTCTGGACTCTTCCACAGCCAAGCAACACTGTGCCAAGGGACCTGAGACCTGCTGCTTGGGTTTGGTTTTGCAGATGACTGCAGTGCTTGTCTCAGTCAGGCTGGTCAGAGGAGAGTGTTAAGCCAAATGACTAACACAATGAAGAATGGAACAAATATGCACCCTTGGTAATTGTGGAGTTTCCTGAACTTCTAACCATTGACACCTAGAGCACTGGTCTATTGTTCTCTCTAATCCTCCTCCAGTCTCCTGTCCTCACTAGCAAACAAGGAAAGGTCTTTGTTCCTTCTGACAGGAAGGCATTTTATGTCACCTGTGTGCTTTTGAGAGAGCATGTGCTAGCTGTGTGTTGTTGGGAGTCTTGGCATGGAGGTATGGATACAGGACAATCCTCCACTCAGTATCACAGTATCACAGTACCACAGAACATCAGAGGCTGGAAAGGACTCAGAGGTTGGAAAGGACGCAGAGCTTTGCAGCCAAGCACAGATGTAAATGGGTGCTTGCTTCTTGCTGTGCAGCACCCACAAGAGCTTGGCCCCCTCCCCTTGACCCCCAGCCCTCAGCTCTTGAGAGACATTGATCAGATCCCCTCACAGCCTTCTCTTCTGCAGACTAAACAGCCCCAGGGCTCTCAGTCTCTCTTCACAGGGCAGATGCTCAAGTCTCCTAATCAGCTTGGACAAGCAATCCACAGGGCTGTAATTCCTATACAGGCTAGGAGAGGACTTGTGGCTTCTCTAGCTATACCACCACTGCCTTCATCCTTTCACCTGCTCTGCTGCCTGTGCTGGAAAAGCATTAGTCATACAGATGTTAAGAGGAGCAACAGCAAAGCAAACATGCTGAGCTTCACGTGCCAAAGAAATGTTCAAGTCATCCTGTTGATGCAGGATTTGCACCACCTGCCCTGGGAGTGCTGCTCTGTGGGGGTCCCTTCCTCCCTGTAAGCTTTTGGCCAGATGCAGCAGATTGAGTTGGTCCCTGGGCTGTGCCTGCTGCCTGAGCTCAAGTGAGGAGATGAGGCCACAGCACTGCTCAGAGGAGCTCCTGCTGTGAGGGTGCTCAAACACTGACACAGGCTCCCCAGGGAGGTGCTTAAATCCCCATCCCTGCAGGTGTTTTAAAGGCACAGAAATGTGGTGCTGAGGGCCATGGCTTAGCACCAGCCTTGGTAGAGTTAGAGAATGGTTGGACTCAATGATCTTAAAGGTCTTCTGCAACTGAAATGATTCTATAATTTCCAGCTGCAGGGCAGGGATTATTCTCCTCTAGCAAGTCACTGCTGTCTCCTTATTTCCTAATGTATTCTGGTGAACACAACTTTTTATTCTGCTTGCAAATAGTGTGGAAAAGTAGTAAAGTTCTAGCAGACACACTTGCTGCATTAGCACAAATTTCTTCCCTGGAAGAGTGGTCAGATACTGGAACAGGCTGCCCAGGGAGGTGGAGGAGTCACCATCCCTGGAGAAGGTTAAAAAAAAAGCCTAGAGATGGCACTTTGGGACATGGCTTAATCCCCATGGTAGTGCTGGGTTGAGAGTTGGACTTGATGGAGAGGGTCCAGAGGAGGGCCACAAGAATGATCAGGGGGTTGGAGAAGCTCTGCTACATGGACAGGCTGAGGGAGCTGGGGGTGTTCAGCCTGGAGAAGAGAAGAGACCTAAGAGCAGCCTGCCAGGACCTGAAGGGAGCTACAAGAAGGATGGAGAGAGACTGGGGAGGGACTTCTCAGGATCTCAGGTAGTGATAGGACTAGGGGGAACGGAATGAAGCTGGAAATGGGGAGATTCAGGCTAGATGTGAGGAAGAAGTTCTTCACCATGAGAGTGGTGAAGCCCTGGAATGGGTTATCCAGGGAGGTGGTTGAGGCCCCGTCCCTGGAGGTGTTTAAGACCAGGCTGGACGAGGCTCTGGCCAGTGTGATCTAGTGTGGGGTGTCCCTGCCCATGGCAGGGGGGTGGAACTAGATGATCCTTGTGGTCCCTTCCAACCCTGACTGATTCTATGATTCTATGTTTGCAAAGGCCTGCAGGGACAGCACCAGGGAGGATGGCTTCAAAGTAGAGCAGAGCAGACTGAGATTGGATGTGAAGAACAAGTTCTGCACCAGGAGGATGGCGGAACCCTGGAACAGGTTGCCCGGGGTTGAGGCCTCATCCCTGGAGATACTCAAGGTGAGGCTCCATGAGGTCCTGGGCAGCCTGATCTAGTTGGGGATGTCCCTGCTGACTGTTGGGAGGTCAGACTGGATGACCCTTGGAGGTCCCTTCTGGCCTGGACCACTCTACGATTCTGCGACCCTAGAGGCCTTTTCCAAGCGAAACAATCGCGTGATTCTGCGAATAGTTGTTTGCCTGGCAGACAAGCCCGAGAGGAGCAAGCACAGGCATGCTGTCAAGAAGAAAAGAAAGGGATGCTTGCAGACCCCACCTCCAGAGGCCACCTGAAGATGTGCAATCTGTGTGAAAGCAAAGGATTTCACCAAGCTGGAAGAGGAAAGGCAGTCACGGCTGAGGCAGATTTATACCCCTTTAACACCCTTCCCTTAATTCCGAGATCAGCTCCTCTCTGGGTAAACCATGGCAGGGATTTACAAAGAACAGACTTTGTGCTGGTGCAGTTCCATTGGTTTTGTCATTTTCAGGAACACTTGTGGTTTCAGCTGGAAGACTTCTGCCTGAGTAATGCCTGCTGACCAACTGAGGACTAACATAGACTTCTTTCACAAAGATTCATGTTTCCCAGGCTTCATCTGGAAAAACATCTTGGATGCATGAGGCCTGAGGAATGATAAGCTATTAGATCATTATTCAGTCAAAAAAAATAACAAACTTCCATGCATCCCTCTAGCCATGCTGTGATTGCTGTGCTTCCCAGCTGCCAGCAAGTGCAAACAGGAGTCGGAGAGAAGAGGCAGCTCAAGTAGCTGACACCATGGCTTGAAAGAGTCCAGCACAGAGCCACAAAAAGGATTAGGGGAGTGGAACATCTCCCTTAGGAGGAGAGCCTGAGGGAGCTGAGGGCTCTGGAGCTTGGAGAGGAGGAGCCTGAAAGCTGAGCTCCTTGCTGGTGCTCAAGCTGTGCAAGAGGAGGGCCCAGAGGCTGGAGCCAGGCTCTGCTGGGGGCTGCCCAGTGCCAGCACAAGGGGCAGTGGTGGAAGCTGAGGCAGAGGAAGTGCCATGGGAAGAGGAGGGAATTTTTTTTTTCCCTGTGAGGGTGAGAGGAGCCTGGCAGAGGCTGCCCAGGGGGCTGTGGAGTCTCCTCTCTGGAGACATTCAAAACCCACCTGGCTGTGTTCCTGTGTGATCTGCTCTAGGTGACCTTGCTCTGGCAGGGGGTTGGACTGGATGAGCTTTGGAGGTCCCTTCCAGCTCCTAACATTCTGTGATGCTGTGATTAAACAAACCCAGCACTAGGTCTGGTGTGGGGTTGGGTATTTACTCTCCAGAGTGGCTACATGGCTGAAAAGGACTGGTGAGGAGCAAGATAGGTGCCAAGAGTGCTATCTGCCTGCGGTGCAGCCTTTTCAGCATGTTCCAAGTGAGCTGGGAGACATGAGAGTAGGTTGGTTCTTCTTTTCAGTGCCACTGGAGCATCCTGTGTGCAGGACTACTCTTGATTTGAAGGAGAAGCATGGATCTCTGGAGGAAATAAATGCCCTCGTGTCCTGGGCCCTTGCATGCAGCTGATGGATCTTCCCTTGAGATACTGCACCCTCTGAATGAGCACTGTGCCCTAAAATGGTTCTTCACATACTGCTTCCACAGCCCTTTTGAGTTATGTGAACTGGAACTGGATTTCAACTGGAAATCAAACTGTGACCTTCCCATGAAGATAAAGCCAGCAATGTCACCACCAGCTTCAGTCCAAAGCCACTAAACATTTGTTTTATCATCTGGCAGCCAGAATGTGCCTGGAAAATGGCAAGAGAGGTGATGCAGATTAGCTGGCCTACCAAAGATTTTCTCACTCCTGCAGATGGGTAATCTTGGGTGTGAGGTAAGCATCAGTCATTTCTTTTTCTTGACAGCACAGCTGTCAACCTGTGAGCTGATAACCTGTGAGATCAAATACACTGTGCACCTAGGAACCTTCTGATTCTCAAGACCACTGCTGCCAGAACGATGCATTTTCTGCTTCCAGGATGGCAAGAAACTGTGAAAGAGGCAAGAGAGAGGAGGGGGCTGACAATCACCACAGCTTTTGCCTCTGTGCCCCTTGGTCTTATCTTTACACCAACCAACCAAGACACCTAAAGCTGATCTATCACTGAGGGAACACAGCAATGGAAAGTAAAGTCATTCTGTGGTCCATGCAATCCTACCTTAACCTAGGAATGAACCACAGGGCAAAAAGGGAATGCAGTCAGGAAATGAGGGAAGTAACTCTTGTTAGCTTCCCACAAAATCTGTTTGGACTTTTCACTTTAAAATTATTTCTTTTCTTTCAAAAATAGTTTGGATTTTTATGAAACAAAAGCTAAATGTCCCAAAAGCAAACTTGAAGCTTCAGGTCAAGGCAACTATTTGGTTGTCTTTTGCTGACCTCTCCTATGGAGACAGACTGAGAGAGTCAGGGCTGTTCAGTCTGGAGAAGGGAAGGCTCCCAGGAGACCTCATTGTGGCCTTCCAGGATCTGAAGGGGGCTCCAAGAAAGCTGGGGAGGGACTTCCCGAGGGTGTCAGGGAGGGATAGGACTGGGGGGTGGAGCAAAATAAAAATGGGTAGATTGAGATTGGATGTTAGGAAGAAGTTGTTGCCCATGAGGGTGGTGAGAGCCTGGCACAGGCTGCCCAGGGAGGTGGTGGAAGCCTCCTGCCTGGAGGTGTTTGCAGCCAGGCTGGCTGTGGCTGTGAGCAACCTGCTGTAGTGTGAGGTGTCCCTGGCCATGGCAGGGGGTTGGAACTGGCTGAGCCTTGAGGTCCCTTCTGTGATTCTATGTAAATTGTGAATCCCATATTCCTTCCAGTAGCCAGGATTAGAACAGCTCTGGTTTTCCTGAAACAAGGAAACAGCCACGGCTCCATTTTCCATTTGGCTCATTCATCTTTCCTTGCTTTTACAAAAACGACCCCAAATGATCAGGCTGCAGAGACTCTCCCAGAACTCACAGCAAAAGGGAAGAAACTTCTCCGGGGGACCTGCATCTTCTACATGGAACTGTCTCCAAGAGACAACAGCCTGAAAACACATCTGTAGCCTCTCAGATTTCGGCTGTCAACCAAAACAGGGAGCAAGTTCCAAATCTCTCTCAGTGACTCCTTTGTAGGAGGTTTCAGTTGTTGACAGACACAAAGTGCCAGCCTGCATGTGAATGCCTGCTCCCTTGGTAGGAGGTGCATTTAACCCCCGCTGCCTTCTGGGCTGCCTTCCACCTCCCAGAAGTTTCCCCCTCTGCCAAGTTTAAACTGCTTTCAAAACAAAGAGTTAAAAATAGGCTCTGATACTAAACCTGCCCTTGGGTTCCACTATCACTTTTGGGAGGCTTACAGAAAGATTTTTTTTCCCATTGCAAAAACAACCAAATAAAACCCAAAAGGAATTCTCTGGCTACATCGACACTGGAGATTAACCATGTCCAGGACTGCTCTCTGGCTGTGAGGCCAGCTGTCCTGGAAAATCCTTACAATCCTTCAGGCTCTTAAGCCCTCTCAGCATCCATAACATGCTGGCTACATCCTCACTGCCCACTGGGAATTGCCCCTAGCTCATGATGACTCCCCAGACATGCTCTCAAATGGTTCAGCAGGGCGTTAAGTGAGCGGCCTGGCCGAGAGTGTGCTGGGGACTGCTCCAATGCTTTAATAAGAGTACACACAGATGTTCACCTTGCAGGATCTGTGCTCATGCCCTGGCAGCCTTTAATTTACAGCCTTTCCTTTCCACAGCCTGCTCCTTTACAAACAAAGGAAGTGGAAAACTAATCAGCCGTGCAAAGGGAAAGTGCAACTCACCCTAAACACACAGTCTGGGGAGAGAAACTCAGCAGAGGGTGGTGGGAAAGCAGAAAAGAATCCCTTTTTCCCCAAGTAAGTTAGGTCTGGGTCCCCTAGAAGTATATTACTTGTTCTAGAGGTGTATTTTAAAGTTGCTACTGAAGGATGATCTGGAGATAGAGCAGTTCAGCAGGGGTCAGGAAGCAGAGAGAGAGAGAGAGGTTGCACAGCAGCCCCACCTCGCACCAGGCTTCTCCTGGCTTTTGGCTGGGTTCAGTGGCACAGACTTGGAGCTCTTCTTCTTGCCACTGATAAGAAGGCCAGCACTTCCAGGCTCCAGGTTGGCCTCTGCATTATTTCAAGCCCTGGCCTTCACTTGTCATTACTATTTGTAGAGAGGTAAAAGGCAAGGAGAGTCTTACCTCATTCCTGGCAGTGCCAGCCCAGGGACTGTCATTATTTCCCAGCACTCCTGCAGGCTTTCCACTGACTTCAGAACTTGTGGCAAAGGCAGTAAGGAAGTAAATGTCAGCCCAACTGACCTAAACCATACCAATGCCTCATGCTGACAGGGAGCAGCACAAAAACCTGCAGATACCTCACCTGGGCATCAAAAATGGACTTACCCACTGGAAAACCTTTCTTTTATAGAGACCATGTCATAGAATCACAGAATTGGCAGGGTTGGAAGGGACCTCAAGGCTCAGCCAGTCCCAACCCCCTGCCATGGGCAGGGACACCTCACACCACAGCAGGTTGCTCACAGCCACATCCAGCCTGGCTGCAAACACCTCCAGGCAGGAGGCTTCCACCACCTCCCTGGGCAACCTGTGCCAGGCTCTCACCACCCTCATGGGGAACAACTTCTTCCTAACATCCAATCTGAATCTACCTACTTCTAGTTTTGTTCCATTCCCCCCACTGCTATCCCTCCATGACACCCTTAAAGTCCCTCCCCAGCATTCTTGGAGCCATTATTCAGATCCTGGAAGGCCACAATGAGGTCTCCTTGGAGGCTTCTCTTCTTGTAACTAAAATTGCCTGGTGCCAGATTTGTTTCTTTAATGTCTGTGGCTTCTGAAAGTCCAGTTTCAAGAGGAATCAACTCTAAGTGAGCTGTGCTTGTCTTGTTGCAGCTAACCACACACCCTACCTTACTTTCCTTTTTTTTCAGACAGGTTGAATTTTCTTTGTTTTTTTCTTTTTCCACTAGGACAGAGGGGAAAAAAATCTTAGCTGTTTTTCCTAGAAAGCAATTTCAGTTCAGAGCCATGGAAAAGCATTTTCAAAAGCTCCTACAAATGGAGTGGGTGTTTTACAAGCACTAATTCTCACTGTTCGGCTTTCAGTACCTCTCTTGTGTGACTCAGCTGGGAGCTGAGTTTTCATCCATAGCCTTCAGCGTCTCTCAAGTGGAGACTGAGCTTCCTGAGGCTAAGTTAAGAATTCATTCTTCATTCTGAGTCATGCAGCTCCATTAGAGAATCACAGAAAACATCTGGTTAGAAGTGACTTCCAAGATCATCCAGGCCAACCTTTGACCCAATTTAGAGTCAATCCTAATCCATGTCTCTAAACTCCAGCTCCACAGGCTGCTTAAACACTTCCAGGGATGGTGACTCCCCCACTGCCCTGGGCAGACCATTCCAATCACAGAGTCAACCAGGTTGGATAAGACCTCAGAGATCATCAAGTCCAACCTAGTACCTAACACCTAACAGCTCCTGACAACTAAACCATGGCTCCAAGTGCCACATCCAATCTTGTTTTGAACACCTCCAGGGACAGTGACACCACCACCTCCCTGGGAAGCACATTCCCCTAGCCAATTACTCTTCCCGTGAAGAACTTTCTCCTCACCTCAAGCCAATGTTTGAGAACCCTCTCTGTGAGCAAATATTTCCTGCCATCCAGCCTGAACATCCCCTGGTGCTGCTTGAAACCATTTCCTCTGGTCCTGTCTCTTGACACCAAGGAGAAGAGGCTGCCCCTCCTCTCTCCAACCTCCCTTCAGGTAGTTGTAGAGAGCAATGAGGTCTCCCCTGAGCCTCCTCTTCTCCAGACTGAACACCCCCAGGTCCCTCAGTCCCTCCTCATAGGCCAGGTGCTCTAGGAATGTAGAATCACAGAATTGTTCAGGGTTGAAAGGAACCTCAAGGCTCATCCAGTTCCAACCCCCCTGCCATGGGCAGGGACACCTCACACTACAGCAGTTTGCTCAGAGCCTCGTTGCCCTTCTGCCCCTCTGCCCCTCCTGCCCCATGGCTCCTGCCTACAAGGCAAAGCATGCCCTGCTGTGATTTTCATGGCAAAAGGGGCTGGGCACCAGGTGATCTTGCTCCAGCTTCCCTGTGAGAGGACATGGCTGGAGAACACCGCTGCCTCCTGAGGTGTGCTGGGAGGGCTCATTTCTGCCACTCTGAGCCACCACTGAGCTCTCTAAAGAGGCTGTGCCCCTAATTTGGTCAGGTCAGTAAGCTGACTGAGGTTGGATCCATAAATGCCTAATCACAAAGGGGGGTTTGCTGTTGGATGGGGGAGGCAAGAGCAGGTATTTGACACCTCGTTATCAGCATCTGACACAGTGCCACACTTGCTGGCAAATGTTAGCACATGACAGAGGCTGTGGGACTGTGTCCACCCCTCAGTCCCTGCTATAACCAACCCTGCCAACTTCGTGCTAATGAAGTTGCAAGCTCAAGTAGCTTGTGCTGCTGGGATGGGTTTTCTACAAGGCATCAGTACGCAGACTGCAGCTGCAGGGACACTCCTGGCTGAGAGGAGCAGAGAGCCCAGTGTGTCCAAAAACTACTGAAAAGAGTCAAAACCTCAGCCTGGAGAGGCTCTGGGGAGAGCTGATGGCAGCCTGACAGTACCTGAAGGGGGCCTGCAGGAAGGGTGGGGAGAGACTGTTTGCAAGGGCCTGCAAGGGGCAATGGCTTCAAACCAGAGAAGGGTAGATTGAGATTGGATATCAGGAAGAAGTCCTTCACTGTGAGGGTGGTGGAACACTGGAACAGGCTGCCCAGGGAGCTGGTTGAGGCCCCATCCCTGGAGATATTCAGGGTGAGGACCAGTGAGGCGCTGGACAGCCTGCTCGAGTTGGGGATGCCCTGCTGACTGCAAGGGGATGGACTGGATGAGCTTTGGAGGACCCTTCCAGCCTGGACCATTCTATGATTTAATGACTCTAACCTCCCCCTTACTGCGCTACCTAACTGGGAAATGACCTCATCTGACTCCAGCCACACCTCCTCATCCTGACCTGTCTTCTTTTGGCATTAAAAGAGGGGAGAATTTGGCCATTATTGCCCCAAACAAATAACTGAAGAAACACCAATAAACAATGGATCTATGTCAGCTTCCTTTGACTTCGAGTAAGTGAAACCAGAGACTCATTTTAAATAATTAAGATCAATCTGGAGGAGGGGATTGAGTCCATCAGCAGTAAGTTTGCAGATGACACCAAGCTGGGGGCAGGAGATGATCGTTTAGAGGGTAGGAGAGCTCTGCAGAGGGACCTCGACAGGCTGGACAGATGGGCAGAGGACAAGGGCAGGAGATTGAACAAATCCAAGTGCCAGGTTCTACACACTGGCCACAGCAACCCCAGGCAGTGCTGCAGGCTGGGGTCAGAGTGGCTGAGAGCAGCCAGGCAGAGAGGGACCTGGGGGGGATGGTTGACAGCAGCTGAACAAGAGCCAGCAGTGTGCCCAGGGGGCCAAGAAGGCAAATGGCATCCTGGCCTGCATCAGGAACAGTGTGGCCAGCAGGAGCAGGGAGGTCATTCTGCCCTGTGCTCAGCACTGGTTAGGCCACACCTGGAGTCCTGTGTCCAGTTCTGGGCCCCTCATTTAAGAAGGACATTGAGATGCTGGAAGGTGTCCAGAGGAGGGCAACAAAACTGGGGAGGGGTCTGGAGCACAGCCCTGTGAGGAGAGGCTGAGGGAGCTGGGCTTGCTTAGCCTGGAGAAGAGGAGGCTCAGGGAGACCTTCTTGCTCTCTCCAACTCCTGAACGGAGGTTGTAGCCAGGTGGGGGTTGGTTGAGCTCCAGGCTGTGCCAGGGGAGGTTGAGGCTGGAGGTGAGGAGAAAGTTCTTCCCAGCAAGAGAGATTGGCCACTGGAATGTGCTGCCCAGGGAGGTGGTGGAGTCACCATCATTGGAGGTGTTCAGGAGGAGACTTGATAGTGTGCTTGGTGCCATGGTTTAGTTGATTAGGTGGTGCTGCATGATAGGTTGGAAGTGATGATCTTGAAGGTCTCTTCCAACCTGGTCTCTTCTCTTCTCTTCTCTTCTCTTCTCTTCTCTTCTCTTCTCTTCTCTTCTCTTCTCTTCTCTTCTCTTCTCTTCTCTTCTCTTCTCTTCTCTTCTCTTCTCTTCTCTTCTCTTCTCTTCTCTTCTCTTCTCTTCTCTTCTCTTCTCTTCTCTTCTCTTCTCTTCTCTTCTCTTCTCTTCTCAACAGTTTCTGCAGGCAGCCAAATACATGATATTATCTCTAGTTGAGTAAGCAAGAGCAAGGCTGGGGACTTCTGTACAAATCCTTCATGGCTGACTGATCCCTTACATCCTGAGGATGCATTTCAGAAGTGTTCTTCCCATTGTACCATCAAAAAGCAAGCTGAAAAAGTGCCATTTAATTAAGCTCTCTGGAGCCTCAGGGACACTTTTCCAAATGGCTGCAAAGGTGAGGGATTAAATAAAGGGTTTGATGAAATAATGGAATACTTCTTGCACTTCAGCACATTTGCATCTTTTTTAATTCAAAAAATAAAATCCAATACTGTGTGGGGTTGTTTTCAATTGGGGTAAAAAATTCCACCCCTAGAAACACACCATCAACAGCTGGCACTGACAATAGTCAAGAGGGGCAGGGATCTGCTGGAGAGAGTCCAGGGGAGGGCTACCAGGATGCTGAAGGGACTGCAGCACTGCCTGGGGAGGAGAGGCTGAGAGCCCTGGGGCTGTTCAGTCTGGAGAGAAGACTGAGAAGATCTGATCAATGTCTATCAATAGCTAAGGGCTTGGGGTCAAGAGGGAGGGGACAGACTCTGCTCACTTGTGCCCTGGGATAGGACAAGGGGCAAGGGATGGAAACTCCAGCACAGGAGGTTCCACCTCAACATGAGGAGGAACTTCTTTACTGTAAAGTTCACAGTGCCTTGGAGCAGGCTGCCCAGTGAGGTTGTGGAGACTCCTCTGGAGCCTTTCCAGCCCTGTCTGGATGTGTTCCTGTGTGACCTGTGCTGGATTCTATGGTCCTGCTCTTGCAGGGGCTTGGACTGGAAGCTCTCCAGAGGTCCCTTCCACCCCTAACATCCTGTGAGCCTGTGACTATCTTTATGTCAGAGAAAATCATCTCTGTTTGTGTAACACTGTTAGGCAAAATAGCAACATATCTAAGAAAGCAAATAACTTATTTATGCCAAGTTAGTGGAAATTAGCATCAAGAATGAGAATTTAAGGAGGATTCTATGATGCATTGCAGCTTTCAGCCAACTGAAAATAAAAAACTACACAAGCCATCAAAATTGCACAACCTACATCTTTCAGTTCCAGGAAGACTGTGTTCGCAGTCCTTGACTCTAAATGGAGTTGCTTTCTGCCTGTTGAGAGAGATCTTCTGGGGCCATCTTGAATATAGGCAATCCTGAGCTTTCCATGTGAGTCAGACATTTAGCAGGCTGATATTGGCCTTAAGGGTTGGGGTTTGGCTTTTCAAATGAAATCAGTTACTGATTGCCTTTCAGGTTTTGAGCTGGGTTCACAATTTCAAAGGAGGCTCCAACACCCTGAGGTATTTTAAAACTGGAACTAAAGATTATAAAGATTATAGTGTGGCCAGCAAGAAGTCATTCTGCCCTGTGCTCAGCACTGGTTAGGCCACACCTGGAGTCCTGTGTCCAGCTCGGGGCTCCTCAGTTCAGGAAGGACATTGAGAGACTTGATCATGTCCAGAGAAGGGCAAGAAAACTGGGGAGGGGTCTGGAGCACAGCCCTGTGAGGAGAGGCTGAGGGAGCTGGGCTTGCTTAGCCTGCAGAAGAGGAGGCTCAGGGGAGACCTCATTGCTGTCTACGACTCCCTGAAGGGAGGTTGTAGCCAGGTGGGGGTTGGTCTCTTCTCCCAGGCACCCAGCACCAGAACAAGAGGACACAGTCTCAAGCTGTGCCAGGGGAGGTTCAGGCTGGATGTTAGGAAGAAATTCTTCATAGAAAGAGTGATTGGTCATTGGAATGTGCTTCCCAGGGTGGTGGTGGAGTCACCATTCCTGGAGGTGTTTAAGAGGAGACTGGATGAGGCACTTGGTGCCATGCTTGAGTTGATTAGATGGTGTGGGGTGTTAGGTTGGACTTGATGATCTCAAAGGTTAATTCAATTCAATTCAATTCAATTCAATTCAATTCTATTCTATTCTATTCTATTCTATTCTATTCTATTCTATTCTATTCTATTCTAACCAAACTGATTAATTCTATTCTATTCTATTCTATTCTATTCTATTCTATTCTATTCTATTCTATTCTATTCTACTCTGTTCTGTTTTGTTCTACCTCCTGAACTCTGCCACTGCCTTTTTTCAAAGACAATTTGTGCATGCATTTGTGCCTCTCCAGGCAAGATTCATCCCACATGGATTCATCACACATCACAGACACTCACAAGGATTTTCTCAGCCATTATTGTCAAGCAAACTTTCCAAATGCCAGATCCATTTCTTCAGTGATTACTGTCACAATACCTAACCAGCTGCACATTATGCTGGCCAAGGGTCTCAACCAAATCATCAGTTTCATTGATTTCCCAGCTTTTGATTAAAAGCCTAAACCTTTCCTATTGCAATTTCAATCAGCAACATAGGGGGAGGGGAAAAAAAATCTCTCATTATTTCTAATAAAGAAGCCCTAAACCTTTCATGCTGCAATTTCAATCAGCAAGTTAGAAAGAAAATCCCATTAATTCTAATAGTGGTCCTCTTAGAAGATTTCAAAACCCTTTACTCAACTGCCTAAATATTTGGCACACACATCCTTGCAAGCCTGAGATGATTACTGCCTCTGCCATGGCTTCTTTTAGTATGCTATTATACAAGACTGTTGTGCTATGTCATTTGTAGTGCATTACCTCAGACTTGTTCAGGTACAAAGATGGACTTCTAGGATGATCAAAGGAACAGAGAACCTATCATATGAGAAGGCAGAATGAAGGGCTTGGCTTGTTGAGCTTAGCAAAATAAAGGCTCTTAAGGGATCCAGTTTCTGTCTATAAATAAATGCACCACGCAGGCAAAGAGCAGGAGATGGGAGACTCCTTTAACATAACTGACAATGGTGGCAAGGGAGCCCACTGGCACAGGTTGGCCAGAATGTAATCTCTGCCAGAAACCAGAAACAGCTTCTCACTTGGAGCCCTGAGATTTTGGGGACAATCTCCCAGTTGGAACAACAACAGCAAAAATCTGAACTACATTCACAGTGGAACGTGCTAAGTTTGGGAAGAAGATCATAACATGGGATTCCTGCAGTATCAGCACAGTAGGTTTGATGATCCTTTACATCCTTTCCAGTCCTGGTTTCCTATATGAAGCTATAGCAGATCACACAGAACCTCCCCTTCAATCACAGGATCACTGAGGCTGGAACAGACCTCTGAGCTCATCCAGCCCAGCCTATGACCCAACACCACCACACCAAGCAGGCCATGGCACCAGGTGCCACATCCAATCTTGCCTTAAACACCTCCAGGGGCAGTGACTCCACCACCTCCCTGGGCATCCATCCCAGCATCTAATTCCCCTTTCCAGCAGGAAGTGCTTCCTAACATCCAATCTAACCCTCCCCTGGGACTTCAGGCCATGCCCTCTCCTCTCGTCACAAGCTGCCTGGGAGCAGAGCCTGACCCCCCACCTTGCTGCACCTTCCCTTCAGGTAGCTGTAGCGTGTGATAAGCTCCTCCCTGAGCCTGCTCTTCTCCAGGCTAAACAATCCCAACTCCCTCAGCCTCTCCATGCAGACTTCAGAACAAGACATGGCAGCACAGAATCAGAGAATTGTCAGGGTTGGAAGGGACCTCAAGGCTAAGCCAGTTCCAATCCCCCTGCCATGGGCAGGGACACCTCACACTACAGCAGGTTGCTCACAGCCACATCCAGCCTGGCTGCAAACACCTCCAGGCAGGAGGCTTCCACCACCTCCCTGGGCAGCCTGTGCCAGGCTCTCACCACCCTCCTGGGCAACAACTTCTTCCTCACATCCAATCTGAATCTACCTACTTCTAGTTTTGTTCCATTCCCCCCACTGCTATCCCTCCATGACACCCTTAAAGTCCCTCCCCAGCATTCTTGGAGCCATTATTCAGATCCTGGAAGGCCACAATGAGGTCTCCTGTCAGCCTTCTCCTCTCCAGCCTGCACAACCCCAACTCTCTCAGTCTGTCCTCACAGCAGAGCAGCTCCAGCCCTCTGCTCCTCCTCGTGGCCCTTCTCTGGACACCTTCCAGCCCCTCCAGCATACTTTATATGGCTCAAGCTATTTAAAACCAAAAGAAAGCAAATCACCCCCGTGCCAAACAGTTCAGTTTAAGTCTATTTAAGTCTATAAGTCTTCAGGGTAGTGGTAAAACCTCAATCATTCTCTCTCCTCCAGCGACAATAAATTCAATAGAACCCAAGGGCATGACAAAATCAACAGCTCTGCCATTGGGCTGTCCATCACTGCTGTGCCTGAGCTTGTTGTTCGTTAGTTCTACTTGTCCTCTAGCACTGTGGAACTGAAGGTTTATTTAGAATTTGGTGGAGTAGGTTCTCCCTGGCTTTCAAACCTTTGCAGCTGAAGTCCAACTGTTATTTATGGTATTTTGCTGGAAGCTATAAATTAATTAAGGCCAAGCACATTTTTGTGCTAATGCATTTTTCTGTTGGAGGGTAGCCAAAAGATACAGCCAAAGGAACAGGATGCTGATTGTTTCTCCTTTGCTTTGGTCATAGCATGGGTTGCACACGTGAGAGGAGGGACGCCAGCTGGGTTTGGGGATGCTTCACAAGCCTTGGTGTTTTTCATGCCTTAAAAGCTTGCTTCTGCTGAACTTGAAGGAAAACCTCTGAGCTTCTACAAAGCAGAAAACTGCTTGGGTGGGGAAAAAAACACCCCACCAACAATCAAAACTAAAACCAAACCAAAGAAGTTGGGGTTAAAATCTGCTTCCACCAAAAGAGGCCAAATAGGTACAGAGAAATCAATCATTCCCCAAAGCATTCGTTTCTGAATGCAGGCACACACAGATGCACACAGAGCCCTCCAGATGGGACCAAACTATGGCCATGGGGGCAGCACACTCGTTTTCCCTTTCCTGTAGCTCCTATTTGAAATGCTGATGGGAATAGCAGCACACTGCCTTCATACACACTCACTGATTGCATTGGGTTGGAAGGGACCTTCAAAGGTCATCGTGGCCAACCCCCCTGCAGTCAGCAGGGACATCTCCAACTGGATCAGGCTGCCCAGGGCCACATCAAGTCTGATCTTGAATGTCTCCAGGGATGGGGCCTCAACCACATCCTTGGACAACCTGTTCCAGTGTTTCACCACTCTCATTGTAAAGAACTTCTTCCTTATGCCCAGCCTAAATCTCCCCTGCTCCAGTTTCAAACCGCTGCCTCTTGTCCTATCACTACCAGCTCTTCCAAACAGTCCTTCCCAGCCTTCCTGTAGCTCCCCTTCAGGTATACGAATGTAGCTATAAGATCTTCCCAGAGCCTTCTTTTCCTCAGGATGAAGAGCCCTAATTCTTTCAGCCTGCTGTCATAGGAGAGGTGTTCCAGCCCTCTGGTCATCTCCATGGCCCTCCTCTGGACCCGCTCCAGCAGGTCCACGTCTCTCTTGTGCTGGGGGCACCAGAGCTGGACCCAGTACTCCAGGTGAGGTCTCACCAGAGCAGAGGGGCAGAATCACCTTTCTCAACATACCCAACTGAATTAGTGCAGTGAAGGCAAATCTTACGATAGATATACCCAAACCTTTACCATAAGATTACATTTTATAGCAATGAATAGTAACTTAAACTGATTCACTCTTCTCCCACCTAAGGTGGCTTCATAAATACCAGTTTTGCTGAGTTTGTCTTCGCCAGTGATGTTACAAATCTCTCACCAGTTTCTTGTGAACAAAGGTAAGTTCAGCTCTTCAGATTCAGCATTAGATGCTCAGGAAGAAAGGATCCATCAGAACTGAAAACATCTCTCCATGGGACAGCAAGGTGCCCTGGTAGCCAAGAGAGCCAAGGGGAGCCTGGGGTGCAGCAAGAAAAACGTGGCCAGCAGGGCTGGGGAGGTTCTGCTCCCCTCTGCTCTGCCTGCTGAGAGCACAGCTGCAATCCTGTGGCCAGTTTGGGGCTCCCCAGCTGAAGAGAGACAGAGAGCTGCTGGAGAGAGGCCAAGGCAGAGGCAGGAGGATGCTTAGGGGACTTGAGCATCTCCCCTGGGAAGAGAGACTGAGAGCCCTGGGGCTGTTGAGTCTGGAGAAGAGAAGGCTGAGAGGGGATCTGATCAATGTCTCTCAAGAGCTGAGGGCTGGGGGTCAAGGGGAGGGGGCCAAGCTCTTTTGGGTGCTGCACAGCAAGAAGCCAAGGAGCAATGGAGACAAACTTGAGCTGAGGTTTCAGCTCACCAGGAGGAGAAACTTCTTTGGTGTGAGAGTGAGGGAGCCCTGGAGCAGGCTGCCCAGAGAGGTTGTGGAGGCTCCTTCTCCTGAGACTTTCCAGCTCCCCTGATGCACTCCTGTGCAGACTCCCCTGGGTGATGCTGCTCTGGCAGGGGTTGGACTGGATGATCTCTGGAGGTGTCTTCTAACTTCTATTGTTCTGTGATTCTGTGATCTGCTAGGGGGTGACTCAGGACCTGAACTATAGATTTCTGACATCTTTTTCTGCCATATAGAAAAGATCATTTGGTGGCATTCTAAGCTTCTGGCTTTAATTAGACATGGTGGAAAGCAAGCACCCATTTACATCTGTGCTTGGCTGCACAGCTCTGCATGTATGGGTGTGGTTTAATTTTGTTGCCTTTTGCTTTTACCACATCCACTCTCACTCCTGCACTGTGAAGGAGCATCCAGCCAGCTTCTCCTTCACCTTCCTTCCTTCATGCCTCTTTCACAGTACGTTTTGTTCTCTCAACTAAGCAATCACAGTTCCAGTTTTGACTCTGACAATGGCAGTGATTTTCTTCACAGCCTCTCTTTCCATCCCCCTTGTCTGGTTTTTAAGGCTTCAGTCAGAAGTCCTGCACATTGTTCAGGTTCCTGACTTCAAACCAGTCTCATTTCCTCCTTGAACTGCTGCTTCAGTCTCAAGCAAAAATAGGCCTTGGTTTGAACAGACTCTGTCTACATGCTCTGAACTCTTTCAGGAGCAAAAAGGTCATGAATACATGGAGACCTCTGAGTTATCATAAGGCTGATGTTCTGAAACATATTGTTATACATGTGGGTGGGGGGAATATCCTTCATTACTTTAAAGAGAAAACTTGATCCAGACTAAAAAAAGAAAAGTTCTGTACCTTCTGACACAAGATCACAAGATCCTGAATTCACACATCAGTAAATTCAGAGAGTCATGGAATCACGGGAGGGTATGGAAGGGACCTCTGGAGATCTTCAAGACCAACTTTTCCCTTCCCTGCTGATCCACAGCTGGGGGCACTGGGGTTCTCAGGCTTTGGGTGCTGACTGCCACCCATCCTGGCTGAGTCTGGGAAGGCAGGCAGCAAGGTGGGGGACTTGGACATAGAATCACAGAATTGTTAGGGTTGGAAGGGGCCTCAAGGATCAGCCAGTTCCAACCCCCCTGCCATGGGCAGGGACACCTCACACTGCAGCAGGTTGCTCACAGCCACATCCAGCCTGGCTGCAAACGCCTCCAGGCAGGAGGCTTCCACCACCTCCCTGGGCAACCTGTGCCAGGCTCTCACCACCCTCATGGGGAACAACTTCTTCCTCACATCCAATCTCAATCTCCCCACTTCCAGTTTTGCTCCATCCCCCAAAGTCCTATCACTCCCTGACACCCTCAAAAGTCCCTCCCCAGCTTTCTTGGAGCCCCCAGAAGGCCACAATTAGGTCACACCAGAGCCTTCTCTCCTCCAGACTGAACAGCCCCAACTCCCTCAGTCTGTCCTCAGAGCAGAGCAGCTCCAGCCCTCTGCTCCTCCTCGTGGCCCTTCTCTGGACACCTTCCAGCACCTCCAGATCCTTCCTCTAATAGGGGCTCCAGAACTGGACAGTGCTCCAGCTGTGGTCTCAGCAGAGTGGAGCAGAGGGGGAGAGTCACCTCCCTGGCCCTGCTGGCCACACTTCTCTTGCTGCAGCCCAGGCTCTGCTTGGCTCTCTGGGCTGCAAGTGCTCCCTGCTGGCTTCTGTTGAGCTTCTCCTTCCCCAGCACCCCCAGGTCCTTTTCTTCAGGGCTGCTCTACAGCCAGTCCCTGCCCAGCCTATACTAGTGCCTGGGATTGCCCTGAGCCAGCTGCAGGACCTTGCCCTTAGTCTTGTTGAACCTCATGAGGTTGTCATGGGCTCACTTCTGCAGCCTGTCCAGGTCCCTCTGGATGGATCCCTTCCCTCCAGCTGTCTGCTGCCCCACACAGCTTGGTGTCATCAGCAACTCTGCTGAGGGTGCACTGAATGCCACTGCCTATGGCACCAACATAGATCTTCAACACAGATTCCTTCAAGCCCATGGATTTCTTGTAGACAACTAATCTGTGCTTCTGTCATGTCCTGGCACCTGTTCCCTTGGGCTGGTTATTTTTGCTTTACAAGAACTTTGAAGCAATCTCCTCCAACAAACAGAGCAGGGTGATTCTTCACATGCTGAAGAGCACATCAGCAGAACTCCTTGTCCATGGTTGCAGAAGCTAATGTGGCTTGGAGGGAGATAGTAGAAATACTTGGAAGAAAAACTCCGTTATGGTTGCCACCCAGATGAACCACATCAGGCTTGGGCAATGTGTTCAACTGGAAACAGCTGGAGGCAGGGAGAGTGCCCAGGGGAAGTCTCAGATCCTTGCCAGTGGTTTGTGTATTGGTTGGTTTGTGTGTTGTTGGCTTGCCCAGAGCAGAGCACAAATGCAGTCCTTAGCTGCCACAAATGATGCTGGGGACTTCCCTGCAGTTAACTGAAGTGAAGAGGCTAGCTCAGAGTGCAAGGCTTAAACCTCGCCTTGGGAAAAGTAGTCAGGAGCTTACTACTAATTTAGTCAACTTCTCTCTTTTCATCTGATCACTTCTGACAGGACATGGAGCTGAAACTGAAGGACTTGGTTAATTCTGTGGTTCTGTGACTTGATGCTCAGCTCTTCTAAACTGCTACAGCTCGGCTGGGGCCCTTGAAAACAGACTTCTTGAGCCCACTGCAGCTCCTGACATGAAAACTATTTTGTTATCTCAGCGAGGATGCTTTGAGTGAACTGTTTTGAATGCAAATGTTTTGCTTCCTGTATCGTCCAAATGCAAAAGACTCCTATTTTTAGAAGGAAAACTCCAACTCCTGCCCTGCAACAACACTGACTGTATCCTCAGCTGAAGTACACAAAAATCATCAGCTCCCAGCAGGTGCTCTGGAGCTGGCTTATGTTAGTCTTAAACCACAAAAATTTGTTGTCATTGCTGAGCAGTTGAAGTGAGAAAGCTGTTCCTGCAAAACGGCATTTAATAGGCCTGAAAATAAGAACAGAGCAGCAGGGAACTGCAAAATGTTATCTCAGAGGCACTTGCCTCACCCTTATATCACATCCAAGAGCAACTCTTCCCACAGACAGAAAGAAGGGCAGAGCCTGCTGCTGGCCACTGGGCATGGGAAGGAGTTGCATGCCATGGCTCAGATGTCACAGCCCTCTTCTCAGGAAGATTTTTAAGCTTTCAGTAATGCCACAGGCACCTAAAATAAAAGGTGAACATCTTGAACAGCAAGGATCTTAGTCTTCCATGTATTTAGAGGTTTCTGTTTATTGATGCAGCAGCTGTTCCTCAGACAGTTTTCAGCCTAATTAGGGTTGGAGTTGGAAGCTTTTCAATAAGGCTGTATGAAGTTTAATGAGGCCAAGTGGTCTCACCATCCTCACCATGAGGGTTGCCCACCCAGGTTGCCCAGGGAGGTGGTAGAAGCCTCATCCCTGGAGGTTTTTAAGGCCAGGCTGGATGTGGCTGTTAGCAACCTGAGGTGAGGTGTCCCTGGCCACGGCAGGGGGGTTGGAACTGGATGCTCCTCGAGGTGCCTTCCAAGCCTAACAGTTGTGTGGTTCTACAAGCCAGCTCACGGCCGCAGCGCCGCTCCCCGGCTGAACTTCAGCGGGGGGCTCTGGAACGTGGAGACAGCAAAGCTTTTCAGCAAACTGCTTATGGCATTGTTTTCACATGAGCAAACGACAATTTTCTCTCAGTTCATTCTTGGAAATGCTCAAATGCATTCTAGCTGAAACTTCCAAACCCAATTCAGACTCAGTCAGACATCCAGCCTGAAAAACTGAAGTTTGGCCAAGCCGTAAACAAGTGAGCTTCAGACCAGGCTGGACTTTGGAATGACAAATGGCAGGCAGACTTAGACAGGGCTCTTGTTATCAGCCCGCTCTCTAGTATCTCTTTTCTTAAGTCAGCTGGCAAAGAAGGCTTTTAACATAGCATAGAACATCTACTCAGATTTCTGCTTCCCATTCTCATCTTGCCAATTCCCAGTTGATTAGCTGCGTTTTGTCAGCACGATGACAAAACAAGACTCACAGAAAGCCTTCAAATGCCTCTCTTATCAGGGCTTTCAGATGCTTCTCTAGATCAGAGAAATCTCTGTCAGCTTCCCAAAAGTAGCTGGATGGAGCATGGTGCTTTGTCTCAGCTTTCTCATGACTTTCAGGAAGGGCACACAAAGAAAAGGGCAGAACAAACCTTGTAAGGAGCAGCTGAGGGAACTGGGATTGTTTAGTCTGGAGAAGAGGAGACTGAGGGGAGACTTTCTCACTCTCTACAACTCTCTGAAAGGAGCTTGCAATGAGGCGGTGGATCTCTCCTCCCTAGTGTGAGGTGATAGGAGAGCTGAGGGGAGACCTCATTGCTCTCTTCAGCTACGTGAAAGGAGGCTGTAGTGAGGTGGGGGTTGGGCTCTTCCCCCTAGTATCGGGTGACAGAATGAAAGGAAATGGCTTCAGATTGTGCCAGGGAGGTTTAGGTTGGATATTTGGGAAAGTTCTTTACTGAAAGAGTGGTCAAGCTTTGGAACAGGCCGCCCAGGAAGGTGGTGGAGTCATCACCCCTTGAGGTGTTCAAAAAACATGTGGACATGGCACTTCAGGAGATATTTACTGGCCACGCTGACCTTGGGGTTGAAGGTTGGGCTCAGTAATCTTAGAAGTCTCTCCAGCTAAACCATTCCATGATGCTATGAAAATTTAAGAGAAAGCTACTGAAAGCAGTTGGCTTAAAATCACCTACTTCTGTTTCTGGAATTACACAGATGAAACTCAAACTGTGCCTGTGTTGGTGAAAGTGTTTATCAACAAACCCACAGCCTCCCCTCTGTGCTGAAAAGGAAGTGGGTTTAAAGATGGAGATTTTATTAAGTAAAGGCACATGGATTTGTGTGTAACTGAATCAGCAGAACCAATCTTTGGTCTGACCAAAGACCACCTTATTCTCACTGCATTTCTTGGTTTCTTAGATGATTTCACCTCAACATGAGGAGAAACTTCTTTGGTGTGAGGGTGAGGGAGCCCTGGAGCAGGCTGCCCAGAGAGGTTGTGGAGTCTCCTTCTCTTGAGACTTTCCAGCCCCCCGATGCATTCCTGTGCAGACTCCCTGGGTGCTGCTGCTCTGGCAGGGGGTTGCACTGGATGATCTCTGGAGGTCCCTTCCAACCTCTAATGTACTGTGATACATGAAATCATAGAATCATAGAATTGTCAGGGTTGAAAGGGACCTCAAGGATCAGCCAGCTCCAACCCCCTGCCATGGGCAGGGACACCTCACACTGCAGCAGGTTACTCACAGCCACATCCAGCCTGGCTGCAAACACCTCCAGGGATGAGGCTTCCACCCCATAAGGAGATGGTCATGATGGGTGAGCTGACACACCCAGAGCAGTCTCAAAGATGTCCCAAGAAATTCCTAAACCTTCCTTAGAATGGTTTCAGCCCAACTTGCTAAAGATTTTCCCTCTATTTGATCTGCAATGACCTATTTTGGTAGCACTCTGAAAATACATAAAAATAACAGCACATCAGCAATTTGTATTTTCCTGCCTGCAGTGCTCCATGACAGCAGTTTCAAGATGAACCTGACACTCTGCAAGGCTCTTTCTGATGTCCTTGGGAATTTTAACCTATTAACTACAGTGGACTTTTAATGCAAGCTGTTGTCATAAAGAAGCTGGTTTTGTGTTGAAGGTTGCACAGATGAAATGCTGCTTCTCAGAGTTAGAATACAGACTGGGCCTTAGGAGGAAGCTCTTCAGTATGAGGGTGGTGGGACTCTGGAATAAGTCACCCAGAGGGGTGTTCAAGACCAGGTTGGATGAGGCCTTGAGCAGCCAAGTCTAGTTGAGAAGCATCCCCGGCCATGGCAGAGAGATTGAAGTAGATCTCTACGGTCCCTTCTAACCTAAGCCATTCTATGTTTCTGTGATATTCCATAGTTCTATGCACAGTATGATTTTGATTCCCACATTCAGAGGCTTCATTTCTTAGAGCATGGGAGAGGAGATGAAGGGAAGGGAGAGGAGATGAAGGGAAAGGAGAGGAGATGAAGGACACTGAGACACTTGAAGGTGTCCAGAGAAGCGCAACAAGGCTGGGGAAAGGGTCTGGAGCACAGCCCTGTGAGGAGAGGCTGAGGGAGCTGGGGTTGCTTAGCCTGGACAAGAGGAGGCTCAGGGGAGACCTTCTTGCTCTCTACAACTCCCTGAAGGGAGGTTGTGGACAGCTGGGGGTTGGTCTCTTCTCCCAGGCACCCAGCACCAGAACAAGAGGACACAGTCTCAAGCTGTGCCAGGGGAGGTTTAGGCTGGAGGTGAGGAGAAAATTCATCCCAGAAGGAGGAATTGCCCATTGGAATGTGCTGCCCAGGGAGGTGGTGGAGTCCCCATCCCTGGAGGTGTTCACAAAAGGCTTGGATGTGGCACTTGGAGCCATGGTTTAGTTGTCAGGAGGTGTTAGGTGATAGGTTGGACTGGATGATTTCTGATGTCTTTTCCAACTTGGTTGATTCTATGATTCTAAGAAGGGAAAGGCGAGGAGATGAAGGGAAAGGAACTGTTGCTGTGCCATCAGTGACTGTGGGATGGCTGCTGCACTCCCTAGCTGCAGCCCTGTTTCTGCTGCTCTGTTACAAGTGACCAGGATGAGTAGCAGCACAGTTCCAGAGCTGCCCTGGGATGCAGGTAAAGCCAGGAGGAAGGCAGCACATTCAGTCTCGGTAAGGGAGCCCAGGGTTGATGTTGGGGTGAACTGAAATGTTATCTGTCAGCTGTAGCTGTCAGCAAAAATATTAGAGAAAGAGCAGCTGCATCATGCCACAAGCAGGGGAGTGGAGCAGTCCTAGCTCCAAAATAGATTTCAGAGTCAGACAGAGTTTTCTTCTAATGAACCCCAGTAATAGTTAGGGACTGTTTATTTCCAACCTTGCTTTGAGCCAGTTGATAATGTTGCTGCTTTTAAACTGCTATAAACAAGTGCTTGAGCTGCAAGTAAAGAGGAGCTGTGTAGGACTTACTGAAAGGTAGGCTACTGCTCCTACAAAATGGGATTTTTCCCCCTGCTCATTGTTTTCAGCTTCTGTAGCTTTAGATCTCCCCTCACCATTTTAGTGTGGAAGTGCTGATATCACAGAACCACAGAATGTTGGGGGCTGGAAGTGACCTCCACAGATCATCCAGTCCAACCCCTGCCAAAGCAGGATAACCTAGGGCAGGCCACACAGGAACACATCCAGATGGGTCTTGAAAGTCTCCAGAGCAGGAGACTGCATAACCTCTCTGGGCAGCCTGCTCCAGGACTCCATCACCCTCACCATAAAGAAGTATCTCCTCATGTTGAGGTGGAATCTCCTGTGTTCTAGCCTGTACCCACTGGTCCTTGTCCTGTCTCTGGGCACCACTGAAAAGAGCCTGGCACCTTCCTCTCGACATCCACCCCTCAGGTATTCATAGACATCGATCAGATCACCTCTCAGCCTTCTCAAGACTAAAACAGAACAATAGAACAACAAAACTGATGTGGCAATGAATTATCAGAACCATGTTTCTCACCTGGAAGAAAAATTATTGGCTTATTATAACTCCAGTAGCATTTGTCATAGAATCAACAAGGTTGGAAAAGACCTCAGAGATCATCAAGTCCAAGCTGTCATCCAGCACCTCATGACTAAACAAACCATGGCTCCAAGTGCCACATCCAGGCTCTTCCTAAACACCTCCAGGGATGGTGACTCCACCACCTCCCTGGGCAGCACATCCCAAGGGCCAATCTCTCTTGCTGGGAAGAACTTTCTCCTCACCTCCAGCCTAAACTTCCCCTGGCACAGCTTGAGACTGTGTCCTCTCCTTCTGTCACAGGTTGCTTGGGAGAAGAGACCAACCCCCACCTGGCTGCAACCTCCCTTCAGGGAGTTGCAGAGAGCAGCAAGGTAATTATTATAGTTTCCTTTTTTCAGAACATGTAACTAATAAGTTTCTAAGCTGTCCTTTACATGTTTCTTAAAGCACCACATCTTACAGCCTTTTGGGGCTGCCATTAAAGAGAATAATCAGCAGCACTCCCTTCTGGACCTTGAATTCCAAGATCAATGCAATGAAGCTTGGGGCAGGGTGTTATTGTTTACTGCTTGGAAAAACTTATGCAAGAGCAGAATCCTGTTCTGATTTTCGAGCTGCTGCTAATGAACTGCAAGCAGGCAGGGTGCGTTGCCATGAGTCAGGAAATCTGCATGTTCCTGGACGGGGGCCAAGGGAGCTCAGACAACTCAGAGATGTGATGTATATGTATCCTCTGAAGGAGATACACTGAGTTATTTTCAGGCATCTCAAGCTGCCTGATTCAAGGAGCAGTCAAATGACCACCCTGAAACAAATTTGTTAGCTGTCTGTTCCTCACAGTTCCTTGTTTTCACATCAGGAAAACAAGAGTGGAGTAGGCTGTTAGGGGAGCTTAGAGATTAGATATTAAATGCAGCCTTGAGACAGTAGGTCCAAACCCCTGAGGATTTAACTTTGTACTTTCACTACAAGAAGAAACACCCCCCCCACACGCACACCCCCCACCCAAAAAAAACAGAGCACAAAGAGCCCTGATATCCTACAATTTGCTGTGAGACTTCAAACAAACCTTTTAACTCATAGTTGGCTAAGGAATGATACAAGGTTTTTTGTAAGGCCATGGGTGCTACTGTTCACAAGACCACAGGATGTTAGGGGTTGGAAGGGACCTCCAGAGATCACCAAGTCCAACATCCCTGTCAGAGCAGGACCAGAGAATTTAATGCAGGTTGCACAGAAACACATCCAGGTGAGTCTGGATGCGTCCAAGGGGCAGTGGATAGAAACTGCAGCACAGGAGGTTCCACCTCAACATGAGGAGGAACTTCTGCACTGTGAGGGTCACAGAGCACTGGAGCAGGCTGCCCAGAGAGGTTGTGGAGTCTCTTTCTATGGAGACTTTCCAGACCCATCTGGATGTGTTCCTGTGTGACCTGTGCTGGATTCTCTGGTCCTGCTCTGGCAGGGGGTGGGCTTGAGCTCCAGAGGTCCCTTCCACCCCCTAACCCCCTGTGTTATATGAGCTGACAGCACCATCTTTGCCCTATGAGATTTTTCTGGTTCAGCTGAACCTGAGAGATAATGTTTTTGTTTTTCCTGAAGCATCTTAATATTGACATTGCTTTGCTTGCTGTTTCGGTATGGATTTGTTCCTGCAGCTTCCTGGTCCCATCCCTGCTCCTCCTCTTTCCTTATTCTGCTGTGCTTCACCAGTTTGGCTGATTTCTTGCTGCCCACAACTCAGGGCACAGCTATGCTTCCCTCTGGGGAGCTCCTCTAAAAATACCTACTCTTGTCATTCAGACTGATTCAGCTTCTGTTCCTACTGCTCCCAGCAGAATCTGGTTTCCAAGGAGGGCTATTTAAATCTCCTTATTCAAAGCTGTTGACCTGATGCTCAACGGTGCAACATCTCAGAGTGTCAGAGTCACCACTATATTTATTCTTGTAACATCCCAGGTGTTATTACAAGTAAATAGCTTGCTGAGAAGCATACAAAGAGTCCCTGGTGTGAAACCCACCCATTTAAGCAGCCTTCCTCCCTCCTGGTGTGAGAGCTAGCACCTCACATTTTAAGGCCACATTCTCCTTGCAAGGGCTAATCAACAACACTCAAACATGGCATGAATAGTTTGGAGAATTAATTTAGCCAATTGTTTGTGATTCCTGAGCAATCAGCCGTTCTGCCACCGTCACAGCCTGCTCCCCGCAGTGTGATTTGGTCTTTGTTTACACAACTCTTGCTGGAGGTATCTCAATTAACCCTCCCTCCTTTTGAGATACTCACTGCTGCCTTGGAGGGAGCTTTGCTGTGACAGCAGTAGCCTCTAGAATTGTTCCTGCTCTATTTAATCCTTTAAAAACTTGTTAGGATCTGCTGTGTTATGCTCAGGGGCTCACTGAACACTTTAAAGTCTAATATTCAGCTCATTTCTGATCTTCTCCTGCTAACTTTGTGCTGTCTAAGCTAAGGAAAATTCATTACCTTGTCCATAGCTAACATCACCTATTTTCCTAGCATTTAATTAGTTCTCAGAGGCCTGCATTGATACAGAGTGGATGGGTGGTAGTGATACTGAACAGCAGCTAGAAACTAGCATCACTGAAGCACTGAGTCAGGCACCTGTGCCACTGCCACAGAGAGGACCCTGAACAGGTCCTGTTGGGCCCCCAAGTACCACAGCCATCCTGCTGTGTATTTCCACTTACAAACAGATCAAACTGCTGTGTGGCCAGCAGACAGAGAGAGATGAGTCTGCTACTCTGCTCTGCTCTGGTGAGACCTCACCTGGAGGACTGCCAACAGCTATGGGATCCCCAACACAAGAGGACATAGACCTGGTGGAGTGGGTCCAGAGGAGGGCTACAAACATGATCAGAGGGCTGAAGCACCTCTTCTATGAAGAAAGGCTGAAAGAACTGGGGCTGTTCAGCTTAGAGAAGAGAAAGCTCTGGGGAAGCCTTACAACACTGGACAGATGGGCAGAGTCCAACAAGATGGCATTGAACAAGTCCAAATGCCTGGTTCTGCACTTGGGCCACAACAACCCCAGGCAGTGCTACAGGCTGGGGTCAGAGTGGCTGAGAGCAGCCAGGCAGAAATGGACCTGGGGGTAGTGGCTGACAGTAGCTCAACATGAGCCAGCAGTGTGCCCAGCTGGCCAAGAAGGCCAATGGCATCCTGGCCTGCATCAGGAACAGTGTGGCCAGCAGGAGCAGGGAAGTCATTCTGCCCTGGGCTCAGCACTGCTGAGGCCACACCTGGAGTCCTGTGTCCAGTTCTGGGCTCCTCAGTTTAGGAAAGATGTTGAGATGCTGGAAGGTGTGCAGGGAAGGGCAACGAGGCTGGGGAGGGGTCTGGAGCACAGCCCTGTGAGGAGAGGCTGAGGGAGCTGGGGTTGCTTAGCCTGCACAAGAGGAGGCTCAGGGGAGACCTTCTTGCTCTCTCCAACTACCTGAAGGGAGGTTGTAGCCAGGTGGGGCTTGGTCTCTTCTCCCAGGCAGCCAGCACCAGAACAAGAGGACACAGTCTCAAGCTGTGCCAGGGGAGGTTTAGGCTGGAGGTGAGGAGAAAGTTCTTCCCAGCAAGAGAGATTGGCCATTGGAATGTGCTGCCCAGGGAGGTGGTGGAGTCCCCATCCCTGGAGGTGCTCACAATAGGCTTGGATGTGGCACTTGGAGCCATGGGTTAGTTGTCAGGAGGTGTTAGGTATTAGGTGATAGGTTGGACTGGATGATCTCTGAGGTCTTTTCCAACCTGCTTGATTCTGTGATTCTGCACTACATTTCAATACCTGAAGGGGACCTACAGGAAGGGCTGAGAAAGGACTGTTTAGCAGGGCTTGTAGTGATAGGACAAGGGGCAATGGTTTGAAACTGGAGCAGGGGAGACGTAGGTTGTACATAAGGAAGAAGTTCTTTACTATGAGGGTGGTGAAATACTGAAACAGGTTACCCAGGAATGTAGTGGAGGCCCTGAACCTGAAGGTGTTCAAGATCAGACTTGATGTGGCCCTGGGCAGCCTGATCTAGTTGGAGGTGTCCCTGCTGACTGCAGGGGGGTTGGCCAAGATGACCTTTGAGGGTCCCTTCCAACTTGATGCAACCTCTGAGTCTGTAAATTCTGCACATAGAATCATTTCAGCTGGAAAACAACTCTAAGATGGCCAAGTGCAGCCTAACACCACCATGGCTGTTAAACCATGTCCTGAACTGCCATGGCCACTGGAGCCACTTCACCATTCTAAGAAAAAGCTGTGCCAAAATAATGTGGGGTTTTAGAAGGTGTTTTCTGAAAGCAGGGCAAATCAGCTGAGTTATTTTTCCCCTCAATCCATTAGCTACTTTTAAACCCCTTGACCATATGAATCCAGGGCAGGGGAGTCAGAGACGCTGTTAGTTGCTTAAGTCATGGTTTAGTGGCCCCTAGCTTTAGAACACTAAACTTCCTGGCCTCCTGCTGAAGCACTGCTTGTCTCTCCTAGTTCATTCTGGTGTCTTTCAAAGCATGATCCCTTTCTCCTAACTCTCTCTTTTACACCTCCACTGGTACATATGGCAGCTTTTCCCCCCCTTTTTATTTTTATTATGATTGTTTAAAAGCTGAAAGAGTAATTTGTGTGGCCTCTCTGTGTGTGCTCCTCAAGCTCTTTCCTGCAGCAAGTGCTGAGTTTGCTCTAGACATGTACAACAGGATGGGAGACCTCTGCACTCCACTCTGGTGAGACCTCACCTGGAGTACTGTGTCAATTTTGGAGCATCTATTCCAGGAAGGATCTGGAAGGTGTCCAGAGAAGGGACACAAGGAGGATCAGAGGGCTGGAGCTGCTCTGCTGTGAGGACAGACTGAGGGAGTTGGGGTTGTGCAGTCTGGAGAAGAGAAGGCTCCCAGGAGCCATAATTGTGGCCTTCCAGTATTTGAAGGGGGCTCCAAGAAAGCTGGGGAGGGACTTTTGAGGGTGTCAGGGAGTGATAGGACTGGGGGGATGAAGCAAAACTAGCAATGGGGAGATTGAGATTGGATGTTAGGAAGAAGTTGTTGCCCATGAGGGTGGTGAGAGCCTGGCACAGGTTGCCCAGGGAGGTGGTGGAAGCCTCCTGCCTGGAGGTGTTTGCAGCCAGGCTGGATGTGGCTGTGAGCAACCTGCTGTAGTGTGAGGTGTCCCTGCCCATGGCAGGGGTTGGAACTGGCTGATCCTTGAGGTCCCTTCCAACCCTAACAATTCTGTGATTCTATGATCTCCAGAGGCCCTTTTCTAGCCCCTACCATTCTGTGATTCCTTTGCAGTTTTGCAAGTGCCAAATGCCTGTGACTTTTCCTCCTGTCAATCATCTCTCCATCATCCTTTCTTCAGTGTATGAATTTCAGGACACTGAAGTGAAATATTCCTCAGCCACTCATGTTCAGAACTCTGTGATCCAGATCAGATGTGAGAGCTTAGAATAGTTACAAATGGAAAATACTGAAGAGAATGGAAAAAACAATCCAAGCCCTGAGAAACCTGATCCAGTGACTCTGGGCAGCCGATTCCAATGGGCAATCCTCTCTCCGTGTAGAACTTCCTCCTAAGTCTGGACAACTGTCCTCTTGTTCAGACTCTGGAGTTAGTCCTGCCCTCCACCCAAATTCTGGTTCTTGTAACTCTGGAAGTGGCAGCTCTCACTCAGAGGACATGCTGCTGTGACCCTGCCTTTCACTGTTTGCACTGTGATGCCTCTTGTGCTTTGGATTCTTGCTTCTGGCTCCTGCCACTTGAAGCAGCAGTGCTTCCCACAGCCAGCTGCCTCAGAACACATGGCCCCTCTGCTGCCGTGTGCATCCCTCTGTGCAGACGTGACATCTATCTTTGACGTGCTGGAGGACATCTAGCATGGCATTGCTCCCTCCCTCCCTCCTGTCTCCTGGCCAGAGTCAAACACTGGGATGTTTATTTTTCTCTAAAGAATTTTATCAGACTGAGGAACTGAAATCCTTATCTGCTGGAACATAATTCATGATTCTTTTTTCTTAATAGGAGACTTTGTAGAGGAATCAAAGGAGGGGAAATGGTCTGCTCAGGGAGCTGGTGGAGTCACCATCACTGGAAGTGTTTAGGAAGAGCCTGGATGAGGCACTTGGTGCCATGGTTGAGTTGATTAGATGGTGTTGGGTGGTAGGTTGGACTGGGTGATCTCAAAGCTCTTTTCCAACCTGGTTCATTCTGTACTCTGTATAAAAGAAAGCACTCCAGAAGAGGTACTGGAATATAAGTAATGATTCTTTTTTCTTAATAGAAGGCTTTGTAGAAGAATAAAAGGAGGAAAAAGCACTCTAGAAGTACTGGGATACAATTCATGACTCCATTTTCTTAATAGTAGACTTTGTAGAAGAATAAAAAGAAGAAAACTAAAGCACTCTAGAAGAAGTACTGTAACCATTCACTTACAAGTTAGCTCCAAGAGATTTTGTGATTAGAGATGGTGAGACAAGTGAGATTTGGGGGAATAAGTAGGAATGACAGATCACAGCTCACAGATTGTTAGGGGTTGCAAGGGACCTCCAGAGATCTTTGAGTCCAATGCCCCTGCCAGAGCAGGACTGTAGAATCCAGCACAGGTCACACAGGAATGCTGGAGGTGAGGAGGAAGTTCTTCCCCATCAGAGTGGTGAAGCCCTGGAATGGGTTGTCTGGGAAGGTGGTTGAGGCCCCGTCCCTGGAGGGGTTTAAGCCCAGGCTGGATGAGGCTCTGGGCAGCCTGATCTAGTGTTGGGTGTCCCTGCCCATGGCAGGGGGGTTGGAACTGGATGATCCTTGTGGTCCCTTCCAACCCTGACTGATACATTGATACTACTATGATACATCCAGACAGGGCTGGAAAGGCTCCAGAGAAGGAGACTCCACAACCTCTCTGGGCAGCCTGCTCCAGTGCTCTGCGACCCTCACAGTGAAGAAGTTCCTCCTCATGTTGAGGTGGAACCCCCTGTGCTGCAGTTTCCATCTATTGCCCCTTGTCCTGAGCAGAGCCTGACCCCTCCCTCTTGACCCCCAGCCCTCAGATATTTATAGGCATTGCTTAAATCCCCTCTCAGTCTTCTCTTCTCCAGACTAAACAGCCCCAGTTCTCTCAGCCTCTCCTCACCAGGCAGTGCTCCAGTCCCTTCAGCATCCTCTCAGTCCTCCACTGGACTCTCTCTCGTAGATCCCTGCCCCTCTTGAAATACAGGAATTGAACAGCTTCAGTATGAGAAATAAATGATTAATTTATTTGTACTTATTTGTTTTAGTCAGCCCAGCACTGAACCAGTCACGGTTAACCACATGTGCTTTGCCACCCTTGCATTTTTGTCCTTGCTTCTGCCTTTTCAAGAGATCTTTTCCCCAACAGCCTGGATTACAGATTTTAACAGTTCAGATGTTCTCCGAGTGGCTTCACTGCAGAGCATGAGCCTTTATGAAGGTCCTATCTATTACACTCGTAGCTCTGAGCTTGAGGAGGAATTGTATGTGTTTGCCTCTGGTGTATATTTGTTGTCAGAGTAACTGCAGCTCTCCCAGTGAAGGGGAATGGCATCGTTTCCTCGGCGCTCAGGTTATTGCACCGAAATAGCACCATGAACTCACCGCCGCTGCTCCTTCCTGTTGTCAAGCCAGACCTCATTCGCTTACAGGAACAGGCACTAAAGCAGGTTAGCTCAGAGATGTGTGCCCATTAGAAAGCTGAAACAAGTCAGCTTAGCCCCACTACATCCTATGACTCATGCCTGTGTGGGAAAGACCTTATTTTCACAGAGATCTCTTAGATAAACAAGGGCGAGTTGGCAGCGCTTCGACTGCGCTGATGTGAGCGGCCTCCTGCTTTCTGCCGGCTTCACTGGCTCTGTGCTTGCTGAGAAATGCAAGCAGCCTGACAAAGGCAAAACTCTTGCACCCAGGACAGGGGAGTTTGCATCTTCAATTACTTTTATCTGCTCTTTTTTTTTTTAAGCAGCCTTTAAACTAAAAATTCTATCACAAGAGAAGTCACTTCTCCTCAGGTTCTCTTTCCAAGATCCTCACTGATGCTGTAGCTCTTCTTCTATCCACAGCCATAACACACCAGAATCAGCCAGAACATCACTAGAATCATAGAAACACAGAATCATAGAACCATAGGATGATACAATAGAATAGAATCACAGGATCACAGAATCATAGAATGGTCTGGGTTGGAAGGGACCTCCAAGGGTCATCCAGTCCAACCCTCTCTGCAGTCAGCAGGGACACCCCCAAATAGAGGGACACAGAGACACTTGAACGTGTCCAGAGAAGGGCAGGGAGGCTGGGGAGAGGTCTGGAGCACAGCCCTGGGAGGAGAGGCTGAGGGAGCTGGGGTTGCTTAGCCTGCAGAAGAGGAGGCTCAGGGGAGACCTTCTTGCTCTCTCCAACTCCCTGAAGGGAGGTTGTAGCCAGGTGGGGCTTGGTCTCTTCTCCAGGGCAAGCAGCACCAGAACAAGAGGACACAGTCTCAAGCTGTGCCAGGGGAGGTTTAGGCTGGGTGTGAGGAAGAAGTTTTTCCCAGAAAGAGAGATTGGCCACTGGAATGTGCTGCCCAGGGAGGTGGTGGAGTCACCATCCCTGGAGATGTTCAAGAGGGGATTGGATGTGGCACTTGGAGCCATGGCTTAGCTGCCAGGAAGTGTTAGGTATTAGATCATAGGTTGGACTTGATGATCTCTGAGGTCTTTTACAACCTCATTGATTCTATGATTCTATGAAAGAAGTGCATAGATCAGGTTGTCCAGAGCCCTGTCAAGCCCCACTTTGATACCTCAGAATCACAGAATCAAACAGGTTGGAAGAGACCTCAAAGACCATCGAGTCCAACACCACCCCCCACCCTACCCTAACCCCCACCCCCAAGCCTCTAACTACTGTGGACTTCAGGACAAAAATGGATTTAGCTTCCAAAATATGACTGGTACATATGCACTGGAACACATTTTCAAACAGCATCAATCACAAAACATTTTACTCTTTGACACCATTTCCCCAAAAAGGCAAAGGAAAGCAAGCAACTCCTGCTGTGTTAAGGAGCTCTTAAAGTGAATAAATCAAACTGGGGGAAAAAAGCTTCTTGGAAAGCCACTGAGGTCTTTGCTCTCATTCTGCAGCCCCACCGCTGCATCTCTGCGTGAGCCCGGCCCCTCCACGGCTTGGAGCTGCCATTTTATCAGCCTGCAAATGAAATGCATTTGGACAAGGTACAGCAATCTCTACGAACCACACACCCCTCTTTGCTTGTGTCAGCTAACAGCAGCTGGATGGGTTGCCCATTTAAGGGAGAAAGCACCAGCTCCAGCCTGTTTCCCTGTACTGGGGATGTGTTTGTCCCACTCCTTCAGCACTGCAGTCTGTAATGCCAGGGAGTGTTTCCTTTCTGACCAAAGGCACACACATGTGCACACATTTGCTGATCTGCAGCACACACATTGCTGCAAAATCAAGGAACTGGATGGTGGGATTCTTCTCAGTTCTAAAGTACCAGATGCAGCAATTTTCTATCAGCTAAGGGGGAAATAAAGGTAATGCCATTTTGTTGCATCAGAACCCAGCTGGCTGAACAGCCCAGGATAAATCCTGTCTTTAATCAGCTGTGCCATGAAAATGCTCAGGGGCTTGGAGCAGCTCTGCTATGAGGACAGGCTGAGGGAGCTGGAGTTGTTCAGCCTGGAGAAGAGGAGGCTCTGGGAGACCTAAGAGCAGCCTGCCAGTACCTCAAGGGGGCTACAAGAAGGCTGCAGAGAGACTGTTTGCAAAGGCCTGCAGGCACAATGGCTTCAAAGGAGAGCAGAGCAGACTGAGATTGGATATTAGAAACAGGTTCTGCACACTGGCACAGGTTGCCCAGGGAGATGGTTGGCTCCCCAAGAGATATTCAAGGTGAGTCTGGACAGGGCTCCGAGCAACCTGATCAAGTTGAGGATGCCCCTGCTGACTGTGGGCAGTTCAGTTTGGATGAGCTTTGGAGGTCCCTTCCAACCCAGACCATTCTATGACTCAATGATCTACAGACAAATGGTTTCACAATTAAACACATTTCTTCCTTTAGAATATTTAAGGTTGGACAAGATGACCTGCTGGGGTCCCTTTCAATTCAAGGCATTCTGTGATTCCATACATGCTTTTAACTGTAGGAATTGGGTCTTGCTCTGCATTTGCAAAGTGTAAACTGCCTGGGAGGAGACCACAATCTATGTAATCTTACACAGCCTTGCATGCTTTACTTGTGGAAAAGATTTATAGGTACAATCCATCTTTAACTGAAAACTATATCTATATAGATATATATAATTAAACTTTGCCCTGATTTAGACAGATTTTGTGTTTGCATTGATATCAGTATTTCTTTGCTATAACGGTGGGGATAAAAAGTGATGCACAAAGTTCAGAAGCTGGAGGAGTAGGTGAAGGGACCCAAAAGAAAAGGAAATATATATACTCAAGTATCCAGTATCAAGGCACAAGTTTCACAGCTACAGGAGGTGTCCCACAATCTTCAGCATGATTAACCACTCCCAGACTCTCTCCTGAACAAGAAACAGAATCACAGAATTGTACAGGGTTGGAAGGGACCTCAAGGAGCAGCCAGTTCCAACCCCCCTGCCATGGGCAGGGACACCCCACAGCCACATCCAGCCTGGCCTTCCAAACCTCCAGGCAGGAGGCTTCCACCACCTCCCTGGGCAACCTGTGCCAGGCTTTCATCACCCTCATGGTGAAGTAAGAATCTGTGCCAACAGTAAGATCCTGTGTCAGGAAGAGCTCCACTGATACACCTGTGTCAGTGAAAAGGGCTTAGGATGGAAAGGGCTCCACTGGTGAAACTGTGAGCCAGAGGAACATAGCAGGGCATACCAGGACAAGAAAAGATTTCTCAATACACTTGTCCGAAGCCCACAAGATGCTTCCAGGAAGCACAACTAGAAGTGATTCTCCCCCTCTGCTCAGCTCTGGTGAGACCCCACCTGGAGTACTGCCTCCAGTTCTGGAGCCCCTATCACAAGAGGGATCTGGAGGTGCTGGAAGGTGTCCAGAGCAGGGCCACGAGGATGATCAGAGGGCTGGAGCACCTCTCCTGTGAGGACAGACTGAAGGAGTTGGGGCTGTTCAGTCAGGAGAAGAGAAGGCTCCGAGGTGACCTCATTGTGGCCTTCCAGTATCTGAAGGGGGCTACAGGAAGGCTGGGGAGGGACTTCTTAGGATCTCAGGCAGTGATAGGACTAGGGGGAATGGAATGAAGCTGGAGGTGGGGAGATTCAGGCTGGAGGTGAGGAGGAAGTTCTTCCCCATCAGAGTGGTGAAGCCCTGGAATGGGTTGTCCAGGGAGGTGGTTGAGGCCCCGTCCCTGGAGGGGTTTAAGCCCAGGCTGGATGAGGCTCTGGCCAGCCTGATCTAGTGTGGGGTGTCCCTGCCCGTGGCAGGGGGCTTGGAACTAGATGATCCTTGTGGTCCCTTCCAACCCTGACTGATACTATAATACTAACTACACCTTCAGCAGCTGTACCCTGCTCAACAGAACTCTGTTAGTAGACAAGTGTAGCGTGGGTGTGTTACTAAACTTTGTCTAACCTTTAGTACACCTACTCCTATTCTTAAACCACATTATTCCAGATTTAGGCAAATATTTGTGTCAAGGGAGGATTTCTGCCCTTTAGGACAGATTACTGCAACCTACTTGGTCATGTTACAATCAGCCTTAAAATAGGATGCAGTTAATTTAAAAAGAAGTGAAACTGAGACAATTGAGAGTCGTGGGATTGCTGGAGATGGAACAGATCTCTGGAGATTCACAGGTTGTATCAGGTTGGAAGGAACCCTCAAAGGTCATCTTGTCCAGCCCCCAGCAGTCATCAGGGACACCTCCAACTAGATCAGGCTGCCCAGGGCCATATCCAGTCTGACCTTGAATGTCTCCAGGGACAGGGCCTCAACCACATCCCTGGGCAACCTGTTCCAGCATTTCACCACTCTCATTGTGAAGAACGTCTTCCTTATGTCCATCCTAATTCTACCCTGCTCTAGTTTCAAACCAGAGTCCCTCATCCTACGTCTATAAGCCCTTGTAAATAGCCCTTTCTCCGCCCTTTCTGTAGGTCCCCTTCAGGTATTGAAATGTAGCCGTAAGGTCTCCATGGATGCTGCAGCGACAGGAACTACAGAAATCCGATGACCCATCGGGTCAATTTCAAGCTTATTGAAAGCAGTAGCATAGAGGATGCACCAGTTAACCCCCGAGGCAAAGGTTAATAGTCTAGCAGGAGCAGTATGGGAAAATCAGGGCAGATGTAGGCAGGGACAGAACAGTGCTGAGCTTTCAAGATGAATTTCAAGGCTTTCAATTGGTGTTAAAAAGAACCAGATGTTCTGCAAGGAGATTGAAAGACTCAGGTGATGACAAAACACTCCGTCGACTAAGACGATGGCTTTAGCTGTGGCTGGATTGGCTAAAAGAGGCCACACATTCGAATATTGCTGCAATTAAGGTGAAAGAAAGAGCCACAGGCAGAGTCTGGAAGTGGATTCAGACTGGGGGAATACATAGTCTTTAACCCCATGAAAGGCACCATTTGTTCCACAGTGATGGGAATCCAAATAAAATCAAAATTCCATCTAATGGGGAAAATAAATGGGTACACTGTGTCTTGTCTTCCAAGAAACTCTCCGCAAGGAAGTGGATAGCCAAAGCCTAAATTACTTTTTGATTTGATGTAAAATTGAGCTTGGTTTCACTGCCGCCATTAGTAGAGTTGGCTATTTGTCAAATATGAAGCCATCTGTTCAATAGCCACATCACATATTCCACAGATTTGATTGGAAAGTCCCAGAGCCTCTTTGTGGACACCTGTTGAGAAGAGTAATTTTAGCCTCCTCCTCCATTCTGAAGTGGAAAGGGAGACAGATGTATATAAAAGCACAACTCCATGTGGTAGAGTTGGAGGTTGCTATAGTACTGTGCAAAAGTCTCTTTGTTTGGTAGTTTTCAGGCTAAGAATAAATCACAGAATCACAGAACATTAGAGGTTGGAAGGGACCTGCAGAGCTCATCAGGTCCAAAGCAAAATCTCCTTTGCTTTTCTCCTTCCTGATCTCCCTTTTTCTTTTAAAAACTGTGCTAAAAGTGAATTGTGCAAGAGCAGCACAACTGGAAAACCATCTCGTATGCTAAGCAGGAGCTAAACCAAATCAGCAGTCAATAATCAGCATAGCATTTCCCCAGATTTTGTCATCTCTGTATATTTAGAAGCTCACATTTGCCATTTCTCCACAGTTTAGGAGTTGCCAATTAGCTCAGTCCAGAGCAGAAACAGCAATTTTCCCTCTCATGCCAAGATGACAAGAACTGCACACATCATGCTGTGGCACTTTTAGTTCTTACTGCACAGCTTCCCCCCCCCCCCCCCCCGAACTGAACTTCCTCAGGATATGTCTATATTAAAAAGTAAAGCCAAAGTTTCCTTGGGAGATTAGGATTTGGGTTCACGTAGTGCTGGAGTCATTGCACAGTAATCATTATCACATTAAATCATGGCCACCAAATAGGATCTCTCTTGAGTGCTTAAGTCATGTGCCCCTTGCTATAAAACCGAGTGTAGCCTGCCTTGGGTTTGGGTTTGAGCATTTTCTTCCCTCCTAATACTTCATTTATCTTACTGTTTCGCAGGCAGCTACATTCTCAGACACGAGTTGCTTCAGAGTGTTTTAATTACATCTAAGATGTAAGCATGTGACTGCTAAGATGTGGTATTGATGTCATCTATAGAGCATGCTGGGATGAAAGTACAATTATTTAGCTACGGCAAGAGATTCTCATCTTCCCGAGGCAAGCCCGGAGCCCACAGCCTAAGTGTCATGCACCACAGTCAGTCAGCCCAGGCTCGGGAGGTCCATTCCTTCTCCAGGACAAATATTTTTCATCTGAGAGGATTCTAGATAAACGTGTGAGCAGGGTTTCTGCAGGGGTTAAGTGCATTCTTGAAATCTTTGCCTTCCTGACTGAATTCCTGTTGCAGCTGAATTGGTAGCCAGCCCCTCTTTTAAAGCTCCATGCATCCTAGATGTCTTTTGTTGGGAGAAAAGGCATTTAAAAGTTGGGGTGGAGGGAATTCATTCTCCAATTGACCAAGGCCAGCTTTTGTCAGTTTAGACAAAGCAAATCATACCGAGCGATTCCTCCTTTAAAATAGATGCCCATTGTGGGGATCACAGGATATGCATTGCCAACGGACAAACAAGCTCCCAGGCTGCCGGCGGAGTCGAAGACCCGAGAACAGCTTTCTCTATTGCTAGAGGAGACAAACACTTGAAGAGCAGTGACACAGCTCAAGCACGCTTGGGTACAATGGATATAAGGTCAGCGTTTAGGAGGGTTGCGTTATAGAGCTAATCAATCGACCGGAGATTAATATTCGTTCTGTGGGAACGAACACGAGAGGAAGAACCAGGAGCTGTTGTCACAAGGGCAGCACAGAAGGCACCAGGTGTGCCTGGCTGCTAAAAGCTAGTCAGGAAGCAAGAAGTACAAATGTGCAGGGCTACGGAGCACTCAGTTACTTCAGTAGCTGCGCGGCTGCTTCCTCCTACTTATCACCCAGGCTGTCACTCTGCTTAATAGCTGCTAGACTGTCCCTGGGAAGAGATGACATGGATTCTATTCTTAAATGGTGGTGTGCCTTCTGTCAGCATGCGAGCAGATACAGGCACGATGTATGTTAAAGTGTAATTCATGGTACTGCTAGCTGCTTGCTTATGCCTGTTCTAGGAACTGCAGAAGTGATTTAAGCAACTTTTTTCTCTTCTGTGAAGGAAATGTTAAAAAAGTAAAATGAAATAAAAGCTGATCCCACAACCAACGACTTCTAACCCAGCTTTCATCTACTGCCACCTCCAAATCATGCTGCCCATAGAAGGGAGAGCCAAGAGTCACCAGAAAATCAGGAATGTCTTTTCAAAAGCATGCACTGGAGTGGTTAGTTCAGTCTTACCTGTCAGCAACACGGACCTAGGAATATATCCTCTATGCTGCAAGACCACGGGAGCTTGTCCCACCGCACTACCACAGCAGTAGACTGATCCAGCCCAGGACGACACCGGGAGAGAAACTTTTCCCCCTTTCCTAGGTCTGCCAGCAGCCGAAGTCAAGAAGGAAATGGGGCAGAGGAGAGAAGAGCGGAGCTGCTTCTCGCCGAAATCCCAGGCAGGAGAAGCAGGAGGTATGCTCAGCCTCTGTCTCACCCAGACTTTTGTTTAAAAGTTTTTTCAACTGTTGCTAGGTGGTGTTAGGCTTTGGCAGTTTAGTTCTCAGATTGTATTTCCCCTCTTCTGGTCTCTTCACACAGTGTTACAGCGATGACTTTGTTGAGCTCAGCTCGCTTGTGCTATATTTAACCAGTGTTCTCAGCAAGTCAAGCCTGTCAACAGCTGAGAAGTTTGGAGCAGGCTTTGCCGAGTTCCTCAGCTGCTGAATTATCAGTGGATGCAGCACGGCAGAGCCCAGCTACTACACGCACCGAAAGAGTGTGGGGAAACTGTCAAACCCTTTTAAGGGCTTCCAGTGACTTCAGGGGAGCGACTCCTGTTTAAAGCACTACGGACAAGACGCGTGTTGAGGCATACGTTTTAGACTGCTGGAGAAAGGATACTTGTGTTCACAGCAGATGAGTTCAATTATTTATACAGTGAGGATAAGTAGGAAGTTTATAATTTGAAAGGTATGCAGCACTTCACTTGAGGAAAAATTACACGTGGGGGAGAACTTTCTCTGCAGCAGAAGGTTTTTTTTTCCACAGAGTTTAAATATCTTAAGAAGACACCAGGAAATTAATGAAAGGCTTAGGCTGCAAAGTTCTCGGTGTGATATTGATTCCAAAGGCAACCTTCTTCCCCCAGACCAAGAGCTTCCTACAGTAATTCCTCCTCTGTCTCTAACTCTCACTGAAGAAGAAAAAGGAAAGCCACACGAATCCCAGACTGTTTGATACAAGTATTAGGAAGGCATTACTCCAGGGCTGTGTACACTCTGATGCACCCACCCTTACTTCAGGATCCAATTACTGGTCCTAATCCTAAGCCATAAGTCTCTTAATCAACAGACCAGAAGAAACAGCAGCTTTCAGTCCACAAACCACCTCCAACTATGCTGCAGATCTCAGACTGCAGGGTGAAGTTCTACCGCCACATGGCACAGCAGCTCCTGGTGAGGAAAATTCCATACCCCTACAACTCTATTCTCAGCTGAGCTGTGCTTCAGAATGAAATTCTGAATGGGCTTCCTTTGGAAAGCTTTTCCCTAGTAATGATCTGTGATATTCAAGAGAGAAGGAAGGAAAGAAAGAAGAAAGGGTAGGAAAAGTATCATAGTATCAGTCAGGGTTGGAAGGGACCACAAGGATCATCTAGTTCCAAGCCCCCTGCCATGGGCAGGGACACCCCACACTAGATCAGGCTGGCCAGAGCCTCATCCAGCCTGGCCTTAAACACCTCCAGGGATGGGGCCTCAACCACCTCCCTGGACAACCCATTCCAGGGCTTCACCACTCTGATGGGGAAGAACTTCCTCCTCACGCCCAGCCTGAATCTCCCCACCTCCATCTTCATACCATTCCCCCTAGTCCTATCACTGCCTGAGATCCTGAGAAGTCCCTCCCCAGCCTTCTTGTAGGCCCCCTTCAGATCCTGGAAGGCCACAATGAGGTCACCTCGGAGCCTTCTCTTCTCCTGACTGAAAAAAAGTAGAAAGACACATACAATTTTTCCACTCAATATTTCTCCCTGGAAACACCCAAGTCCTTCAGAACAAAAGAAGACTCAAGCAAATCATAACATTGTCCTTCAGTGTTGCTGGATGGCTGTGCAAATACTCTGCCCTGGTGAGGCCACATCTGGAAGATTGTGTCTAGGTCTGGGCAGCTCAGGTCAAGGAGGTCAGGGAGGTACTAGAGAGTCCAGCACAGAGATGCAAAGATGATCAAATGAGTAGAACATCTTCCTTACAAGGAGAGCCTGAGGGAGCTGAGGGCTCTGGAGCTTGGAGAGGAGGAGCCTGAGAGGTGACCTCATTCCTGTTGATGAAGCTGTGCAGGGGGAGTGCCCAGAGGCTGGAGCCAGGCTCTGCTGGGGGCTGCCCAATGCCAGCACAAGGGGCAGTGGTGGAAGTTGAGGAATAGGAAGTTCGATGGAAACATGAGGGAAAATGTTTTTTTCCCTGTGAGGGTGAGAGAAGCCTGGAAGAGGCTGCCCAGGGGGCTGTGGAGTCTCCTTCTCTGAAGATATTCAAAACCCACCTGGATGTGTTCCTCTGTGATCTACTCTAGGTGATGGGGAGACCTTATTGCTCTCTACAACTACCTGAAAGGAGGTTGTAGCCAGGTGGGGGTTGGTCTCTTCTGCCAGGCACCCAGCACCAGAACAAGAGGACACAGTCTCAAGCTGTGCCAGGGGAGGTTTAGGCTGGAGGTGAGGAGAAAGTTCTTCCCAGAAAGAGTAATTGGCCATTGGAATGTGCTGAACAGGGAGGTGGTGGAGTCCCCATCAGTGGGGGTGTTCATAAAAAGCTTGGATGTGGCACTTGGAGCCATGGTTTAGCTGTCAGGAAGTGTTAGGTCTTAGGTGATAGGTTGGACTTGATGATCTCTGAGGTCTTTTCCACACTGGCTGATTCTATGATCCTACTCTGGCAGGGGGGTTGGACTGGATGAGTTTTCAAGGTCTCTTCCAGCCACTAACATTCTGTCATTCTATGAAAAGGTAGTAACAACTATATGAGACACTAGAAGGTGAGTACAAGCCCTTAAGTGAAGCAGCTGGAGAATTAGCTGCAGCCTGGTGCTCTGACCCTGTCTCTGGAATGACTTCTGCTTCATCTGTGTTATTTCCTAAACAAGCCAGGAAAATGAGAAAAAAAAATGCTTTCATTCCCAAAGAGTTAAGAGTTAAGCTCCAAACATGAAGTAAATGTTAGCTATTATGTCAAGTAACTGATACTTAGATATTGATGGCACATTTGTAAATGCACCACACACTTCGAGCATTTTATTTGGGAGGCCAAATAATAATCACAAATTTCATTCTGTCCATTTCAGTATTTGGCTTGGAGAGAATAGCTGGGCTGTCTAAAAATAGGAACAGTCCTGGGCTACAGCAGATGCTTATAGAGACAGATATTGGCACCAAACTTGGTGTTGCATGAAGTGAATTTGGAGAATAAATCTGATGAAGAGTGTCTGAAGGAGCTGGGGATGATTAGTGTGAAAGAGAGGAGGCTGAGGGGAGACCTCCTGGCTGTCTACCACTCACTGAAAGGAGGTTGTGGAGAGGTTAGTGCTGGTCTCTTCTCCCAGGAAATTAGTGACAGAACAAGAGGGAATGGCCTCAAGCTGCCACTGGGTAGGTATAGAGTGGACTTTGGGAAAAAGAGTGGTCAGGGATTGAAATGTGCTGGGCAGGGAGGTGGTTGAGTCCCCAAGCCTGGCTGCGTTCAAAGGTGGCTTGGATGTGGTGCTTGGGGCTGTGGCTTAGGGGTGAGCCTTGCAGAGTAGGGTTCTGGGTTGGATGTGGTGCTCCTGAGGGTCTTTTCCAACCTGAATGTTTCTGTGATTCTGTGAATTGCATATATCCACATGCTAAAAAGAACCCTGAGTTGCCTTCCCTCATATAAAATGGAAGTATTCCAATCAGATGAGTAAGGGCTTGACTACCCTGGCCTTCACTTCTTGCTCAAAGTGCAATATTAATAGAACATTACCCATTCAAGCATAAGAAATCAGGCAAAGAAAACAATTAACTTGGCTCACAAATCTCGGCGAACCCAAATGATGCTCAGCCTTTCTCCCCCATTAGTTAGTGGCACATTTGCTGAGTGGAGAACAATGCAGCTTCTTAGGAGGCAAACTCTGCTGCCAGCCCTGGTGGGTGGGTTTCAACAGCGACCTGCTGATGCAAGCCTGCTCATTCCTCTACACTTGCAAGCTTACTGCCCAGCTGTGCACCGCCCATGTCAATCCTGTAACACAGGGTGAATTTCAGCAACAATACACTGGAAAACAGAGGATTTTGCAAGGAAAACAAAGAAAACAGAAGGACTTCTAGCACAGGAAAGAGTGCAATTAATCTGCATTCCTGGATGTGTAGAGAATAGAATCACAGAATTGTTTTGGTTGGAGAAGCCTCAAAGATCATCGAGCCCAACAGTCAGCCTAAGACCACCATGGCCATTAAACAATGTCCCACAGGGCCATGTCCACGCCTCCAGCGACTCCACCACCACTCCAGTGACTCCAATGCAAAGTGTCAGACTTCCTGCAGTATGAAAATGGTTCACCTCTAAGCATTTCCCCTACTGAAGGAGGGAAATGGCAATTATGAACAGACAGGTTGTAGAGGCTGGGGAACAACAGGCAAAACAGAACCACAAAAGAGACTTTTTAGATGGGCATCCTAGGTTAGGTCCCAGTCTCAATACAGAGCATCATCCTAGTGACATCCTGCAGCGAAGTCTAAGAAGTGACTTTCTTATAATTTCTGAAAATTTCCTGATTTCTTAATTAAGCAACCAGGATACAACACTCCAGAGTAAATAATTCTAACACTTTAAATGAAAGCCAAAGCTCTCAGCGTTACAAAAGTCCTGAGTCCTTCCATCTGCTAGATGAGCTCCACTCTGGCATCATCTCCAGCCTGGAGAAGAGAAGGCTCCAGGGAGACCTCAGAGCAGCCTTCCAGACCTGAAGGGGGCTATAAGAAGGCTGTAGAGGGACTATTTCCAAAGGCCTGCAGTGCCAGGATGAGGGGCAATGGTCTGAAATGAGAGAAGAGCAGATTTAGACTGGATGTGAGGAGCCATGAGGGTGGTGGAGCACTGCAATAGGTTGCCCAGAGAAGTAGCAGGGGCCCCATCCGTAGAGATACTCAAGGTCAGGCTTGAGAAGGATGTGAGCAACCTGTTGACTGCAGGGGGCTTGCCCCAGATGACTTTGGAGGTCACTTCCAACCCAAACCATTCCATGATTATTTCAATCAAAACACCAAAGGCCAGAGCAATGCAAAGCAAAGGGGCCGCAGTGTGGCTTTAGAGAGTGAGCAGAACAGCAGCAGAACCTGCTGCCATTTTTGGAGATAAAGGGAGTCTCAAGTAGAGAGGAGGAATTGTGACTGTTCACACTCCCTTATCTCTTTATGCTTTCCCAGAAAATGGAAGGAGAAAATGCTCTAGAGAAATTCCAGGCTTCAGGCAGAAATCACTGGCAGAAACTCCATGGGTTTTTTCACAGGGAAGATCAAAACAGATGTTGTCTTCTGACCTTAGTGGTCCCTCTTGACCTTAATATGTGCGTCTGTAGATACGCTTTTCCTGGAACACATACAATAGCATTACTATTGAATCTGACCTCAGCTATCCATCACTGCAGTGTAGGACTGTATCTCGTTCTCCAAAGTCTTCTACCTTTGTCCTTTTCAAGTATTATATAATATTGTTAACTAAGGCAACGTGTTGGAAACAATTCTATCTAAATAAGCTTAGAGTTTCTTAACTGTGCATTCTGAAGAGATCTACTATGTGAAATGACCTCAGGTTGCACCAGGGGAGGTTTAGGAGAAGAAAATTGTTCACTGAAAGGGTTCTCAGGCACAGGCTGCCCAGGGAGGTGGCTGAATCCTCATTCCTGGAGCTGCTTCAAAGACACAGAGATGTGGTGCTGAGGGCACATACTGAGAATACAGAATTAACCAGGCTGGAAAAGACCTCTGAGATCATTGAGTCCAACCTATCACCCAACACCACCTAATCAACTCAAACATGGCACCAAGTGCCTCATCCAGGCTCTTTTTGAACACCTCCAGGGATGGTGACTCCACCACCTCCCTGGGCAGCACATCCCAATGGCCAATCTCTCTTCCTGGGAAGAATTTCTTCCTCACCTCCAGCCTAAACTTCCCCTGGTGCAGCTTGAGACTGCGTCCTCTTGTTCTGGTGCTGCTTGCCTGGGAGAAGAGACCAACCCCCACCTGGCTACAACCTCCCTTCAGGGAGGTCTCCCCTTGAGCCTCTTCTCCAGACTCAGCAACCCCAGCTCCCTCAGCCTCTCCTCACAGGGCTGTGCTCCAGACCCCTCCCCAGCCTCATTGCCCTTCTCTGGACACGTTCAAGTGTCTCAACGTCCTTCTGAAACTGAGGGGCCCAGAACTGGACACAGGACTCAAGGTGTGGCCTAACCAGTGCTGAGCACAGAGCAGAATGAATTCCCTGCTCCTGCTGGCCACACTGTTCCTGATAGAAGCCAGGATGCCATTGGCCTTCTTGGCCACCTGGGCACACTGCTGGCTCATGTTCAGCTTAGTGTCAACCCGTACCCTTAGCACCAGCCTTGGTAAAGAATGGTTGGATTTGAGAGAGTGATTCGCCATTGGAATGTGCTGCCCGGGAGGCGGTGGAGTCACCATCCCTGGAGGTGTTCAAGAGGGGATTGGATGTGGCACTTGGTGCCATGTTCTAGTCATGAGGCCTGTGGTGACAGGTTGGACTCGATGATCTTTGAGGTCTCTTCCAACCTTGGTGATACTGTGAGTAGATGATCTTGACAGTATTTCCCCACCAAAACTCTTCTATGACTCTATGTGTTTGTGTGAGCAACCACTGCCAGCTCTTAGGCCACTCCTTGCATCGAGATGAGAGTCAGCAGTATTTTCATTTCTAAAAATCCCAATTGCTCATTTGCTTGAAGGGTGGTGCACCATTGTCTCCTGACACCTGGCTTTCAAAACACTTCTTGCACCTCTCCATAAAAGATATCTTATTTTAGACCATGATGCTGCTTTTGGCTTTGTTTTGGCTTTACAGTATAACTTGTGCTGCCTTACAGTATGCTGGGAGAGTGTTTGATCCTGTGTTGATTGATCTGATCATAGAATCCTAGAATTGTCAGGGTTGGAAGGGACCTCAAGGATCATTCAGTTCCAACCCCCTGCCATGGGCAGGGACACCTCACACTACAGCAGGCTGCTCACAGCCACATCCAGCCTGCCCTTAAAATCCTCCAGGAATGAGGTTTCCTGGGCAGCCTGTGCCAGGCTCTCACCACCCTCATGGGGAACAACTTCTTCCTCACGTCCAATCTGAATCTCCCCACTTCTAGTTTTGTTCCTTTCCCCCAGTCCTATCACTCCCTGACACCCTCAAAAGTCCCTCCCCAGCTTTCTTGTAGCCCCCTTCAAGTACTGGAAGGCCACAATTAGGTCTCCTCAAAGCCTTCTCTTCTCCAGACTGCACAACCCCAACTCCCTCAGTCTGTCCTCATAGCAGAGCAGCTCCAGCCCTCTGCTCATCCTCATGGCCCTTCTCTGGACACCATCTTGGCTGCATAGCCTCAAATCTATATTTTGAGAGGGCGAGGTACAGGTTTTGTTTTTCTTCTTTCATTGCCTATTGTCACCTCAGAAAAGCCAGTAGTGTTTTTTGGATATTAGTTTTGCTATGTCTTCAGCTCAGGCACCTGGATTTTTAAAACCGAAGTTGAAATCGTATTTCTGCTATTTAGCTCATAAATTTAGTTTACTTGTCCAGTTTCTAATCTTGCCAAATTAATGAAGCAAAAAACCCCAACAACCCAACTTTGTGCTATTCCACAATCCAAATATTTACCCAGATAGAGAAATTCTTTTCCTAAGAAGACCACGTGGAGTTTCAAAGTTAACTGCATCATTAACATTTCTATTCATATTTTCCTTACACTATTTACTCCCTTTTCTGACATCTGCAAAACACCTGCCTTGGATATTAATTTTGCTAGTGGCAAACATGTCAAAAAACAAACATAAATCAGTGCCTTAAGATCCTCTACACAGTCACAAACCTTGAGCACAAGCCCTGCCAGGAGAGGCTGAGGGAGCTGGGGTTGCTTAGCCTGCAGAAGAGGAGGCTCAGGGGTAACCTTATTGCTCTCTCCAACTCCCTGAAGGGAGGTTGTGGCCAGGTGGGGGTTGGTCTCTTCTCCCGGGCAAGCAGCACCAGAACAAGAGGACACAGTCTCAAGCTGTGCCAGGGGAAGTTTAGGCTGGAGGTGAGGAGAAAGTTCTTCCCAGGAAGAGAGATTGGCCCTTGGGATGTGCTGCCCAGGGAGGTGGTGGAGTCACCATCCCTGGAGGTGTTCAAGAAGGGATTTGACGTGGCACTTGGTGCCATGGTTTAGTTGATTAGATGGTGTTGGGTGATAGGTTGGACTGGAGGATCTCTGAGGTCTTTTCCAACCTCCAGACCCCTCCCCAGCCTCGTTGGCCTTCTCTGGACACCTTCAAGTGTCTCAATATCCATCTTAAATTGAGGAGCCCAGAACTGGACATCATTTCATAAACCCTCTCCAAATGAAGTGAGGTCCAGTTCAAAGATAACTTCAGATGTAACACAGTCACATCAAGAACATGAGATGCAGCATGAGGACAGTGAGAAGCATTATGAACAATGACAGAGGTGACAGTGACAACTTCAGAGTAACTGCAGATAACTCTTGAGTACAGAGCTCCAGAACCTGGCTCTCACTTACACTTGGGTCAAATGGAGGCAGTGTGAAGCACGAATCTGGAGGGAAAAGCCAGCTCAAGCCTCTGGAAATGGAGTAAATCATCATATTTGCTTCACTGCCACACCCCAGGAGTGCTATGCAGCTTCTTTAAAGACTATGATAAAAATGAGCTGACCACAATTAATTGCTTCTCAGGCCAGGATAAGCTATTTCATAGTCTAACACTGCCTCCTACACAAGCAAGGCTATGCAGAACAGCAAGTTGCAGTGCATTAAAACACATCTTTTAGGAAGATTGTGTAAATCAGACTAGATACTTTTCCTCAGTGATGTTTAATGCAGCCCAGCAGCTAATTACCTGCACTAGATTCTATGATCCTGCTCTTGCAGGGGGGTTGGACTCAATGAATCTCCAGAGGTCCCTTCCAACCCTACTGTCCTGTGATCCTGTAATTATTACAGTTTCTGCTTCCAGCAGACTGAAGCTTTGCAATGTATTGGATGGTCTCTAAGGTCGCTTCCAACCTAAGCTATTCTGTGATTTCCAGGTTCCTTTTGTCTGGCTTGGGTCACCTCATGGGCTAGGATGAGATGGCTAATCAGTGGCTCTCAACCTCTCAATTTATCCAAGGGTAGCGATGTTCCAGTGGAAATTACCAACCCTGCAGAGAACATCTAAACCCACAGGAGCTGGTTGTGTTTCTCCTGGGTTTTGTGGCACCCTTGGAAGTAGTGCACAGATATCATAGAATCATAGAATGGTCTGGGCTGGAAGGGACCTCTGAACGAAGGTCATGCAGTCCAATTCCCTCTGCAGTCAGAAGGGTCATCCTCAACTAGACCAGGTTGCCTGTCCAGCCTCTTTGGATGTCCACAGAGTGCAAACAATTGTACAGCACTTTTCACCAAGTAAGTAATTACAAGTAATTATCATTGAAATGATAAAAAATCAGATCTGAGCCTTTTCTCTTAGGGACTAAATGTAGTGAACTCCTTCCTGTTCCTTAGCAGGCATTTTTATGGCATGAAAGAACCCACCCAGGTTACCCACAGTGGTTAAAAAATAATCAAGCAAATAAGCAAACATCCTACTTGTTTAGCCCTTTATCCATCAGATGAATAAGGATAAATAGAAAGACAAATGGAATACTATTTAGAGGCTTAAATATTCCCTTGATAGGACACCTAGAATAGGTTTAATGAGTAGTCCTATGATGAGATGCTGCTCTGAATGAAAATACTCCTGGATTATCTCAAGATCCATTTGTGCACTCTCCAAACCCCAAGAGAGTCCAAAAGAATTGCTACAGATCTTCGTAGTGCGACTAAAATATCACCTTCCATTTTATGTTAGCATTCGTCTCACTTCTATAAAGATCTGACTTGGACAGACTGAGAGCTGGGCAGAGAGGAACCTAATGAGTGTCAACAAGGATGAGAGCAGAGTCCTGCATCTGGGAAGGAAGAATGAACTGCAGCAGCACAGGCTGGGAGGTGACCTGCTGGAGGGCAGCCCCAAGGAGAAGGAGCTGGGAGTGCTGGGGGGCAACAAGTTCTGCATGGGACAGCAATGTGCCCTGGGGGCCAAGAAAGCCAATGGGATCCTGGGGGTATTCAGAGCAGTGTGTCCAGCAGAGCCAGGGAGGTTCTCCTCCCCTCTACACTGCCTTAGTGAGGCCCCATCTGGAATACTGCATCCAGTTCTGGGCTCTCCAGTTCAGGAGGGACAGGGATCTGCTGGAGAGAGTCCAACAGAGGGCTAGAAGGACGCTGAAGGGACTGCAGCACTGCCTGGGGAGGAGAGGCTGAGAGACCTGAGCCTGTGATCTCTCTAAAGGAAAAAGCACTTGGAAAGGAAGATGAAGCTATCAGCTACAGGTAGGTAATTATTAGTAGTATCTGCAAAGAATATGATAAACGTTTGCCCTTAAGTGAATCAAAGACAAACTTCACTCACACTTTTAATGGACAAAGACCAAGCAAAACATTCTTCTCCTTGTAGCTCAGCTTAATTATGTTCAACCTACTTAGTACCCCAGTCTTTTCAGAAAGCCTAACAAGCTGTGAACCAGAAAACTGTGGCTTAATTGCAACCAGTAGATCAACATCTATTTCACAGCAGGGGAGGGGCTGCCCATTTGTCTTTAAGATGGATTCAGTTCTTTCTGCTCTCTTGTCTTTGTTAGTCCTACAGCTTGCAGGAAAAGTGCAATTATCAAAACCATACAATTCCATTATTGTAATTATGTAACTGTGGAGACCTTGGTAAAGTTCCAGGCTCAAAGGAGGTTGGGGGCTGGAAGGGACCTCTGGAGATCAGTCCAACCCCTCTGCCAGAGCAGGACCCTAGAATCCAGCACAGGTCACACAGGGATGCATCCAGACAGGGCTTGAAATCCTCCAGAGAAGGAGACTCCACAACCCCTCTGGGCAGCCTGTGACCCTCACAGTGAGGAAGTTCCTCCACACGTTGAGATGGAACCTCCTGTGCTGGAGTTTCCATCCATTGCTCCTTGTCCTATCACAGGGGTAACTGAGCAGAGGCTGTCCCCTCCCTCTTGACCCCCAGCCCTCAGATATTGATAGACATTGATCAGATGCCCTCTCAGTCTTCTCCTCCCCAGATCTCTCTTCTCTCTCTCTTCAAATGACATGCAGCAGCCTGAGGCCAGTCCTCATCAGCCAAGAACATGATATGCAGACCAGAAGTAGTAAAATATGTTCTCCAGGCAAAACAGATCATCTGAATGTAGCATTAAAGCTGATGCCTAAGGACTAGATCACCCAGAAAAGCTCCTCTGTCCTTGCAAACTAGTGCCATTCACTGAGGGCTGTCCGTGAGAGGTGAAGCCCTGGTCTGACGTCTCCAGGAAGACAGTGCCACCTATCTAACCGCTAGGGTTAATTCATGGCAGCCGGCGAGAGAGGAGAGGGAGAGGGAGCTGCATTCCATGGATCCGCTTCTGCCCCATCTCTTGTTTCCTTGCTCGGTTTCCTGCAGACTAGGGGGAGGCTTCTCCCACTGCACATCCCCAGACTGCAGCTAAACTTGCCATCAGACACTGGTTTCTGCCATCAACTCTGTGCCATTTACATGCTTCAGTGCAAGTTCTGATTAACTACACCTCACTTGGCTTAAGGCATTACAGTATCACACTGTCACAGTACATTAGGGGTTGGAAGGGACCTCCAGAGATCATCCAGTCCAACCCCCTGCCAGGGCAGCATCACCCAGGGGAGAAGAGACCAACCCCCACCTGTAGATATATGTACCTTGGGAATAAATGCACTCAGCTAAGTTCAAGTCCTTTCCAAGATTCAACCTAACTTTTCTGCTTGAACTTGAGCCTGATGTAAACTCTCTCTGTGGTCTTGCTTAGATCAGCTGTAGCCAGTATAAACAAGGGCAGGCATAGCACAAAATACCCAAGCCTCTTGAAAGCATCATGCTTATCTCAGGAAAGTTTAACGTGACTGATCCAAGCCTTATTTACATCAGATCTTCAGAAAGAACACTGTGTCAGACTCAGTGTATGTTGAAACAGAAACCAAACCAAAAATGCCCAAACAAAAGCACACACACACACAATAAACAAAACCTGGAAAAATGAAAAAGACCAAAACAAAAACCCCAAACCCAAACTAAAGCAAGAACAAACCCACCAAGAACCCAAACCTAACCAAAACCCACAACAAACCAACCAACCGACCAACCCCACCAAAACCCAAATCAACCAACCATAAAAGTCAGAAAATAATTAAACTGCCTTGCATATGGAATGGAATGAAGCCTGAGGTGGGGAGATTCAGGATGGAGGTGAGGAAGAAGTTCTTCCCCATGAGAGTGGTGAAGCCCTGGAATGGGTTGTCCAGGCAGGTGGTTGAGGCCCCATCCCTGGAGGTGTTTAGGCCCAGGCTGGATGAGGCTCTGGCCAGCCTGATCTAGTGTGGGGTGTCCCTGCCCATGGCAGGAGGGTTGGAACAAGATGATCCTTGTGGTCCCTTCCAACCCTGACTGATACTGTGATTCTATATTGTATTATATATTTGCTTGGTAGCAGACAGGCTTCTGATCCTGTATTTGCTGCATAGATGTAACACTACTGGAGGAAATGTAGTAGTAGATGTATGGTGCAACTAACAGTTGTGATAAAGAGGGAAGGAAAAGACTGGGTTAGGATCCCTAAATCTGTCAGGTCTTTTCAAAGCATTTAAGCCATTAAGCATAGTAGAATATGCACAGAAATTAGTAGAGAATCACAGAGTCACAGAAACATTCAGGCTGGAAGAGACCCTCAGGGACACCAAGCCCAACCCTACTCTGCAAGGGTCACCCCTAAACCAGAGCCCCAAGCACCACAGCCAAACCACCTTGAAATACAGTCAGGCTTTTGGACTCTGCCACCTCCCTGGGCAGCACATTCCAATCCCTGACCACTCTTCTTCCTAAGGTCCAGCCCAACACCCAGCTACTTTCTCTGGGCAATGTCTAGGTTCACTCCTACCCACAGCGAGACTCTTTAAATATTCATTTAGGAAGCACCTTTCTGAAGGTCAAGGGAAGGGGATAAAGAACCCCAGAAAATAAGAAAGGGCTGATGTGAAAGGTAAGGGGAAATGAGATTCACGAAACAATGAGCCCTTTGACAACACATGGAAGGGGCTGAGACTCCAGGCAACCTCTAATGGCAAACATCTTGCCAATCTTTAAAAATGACAGCAAGGAGTTAAAAAGAAAATTACACAGCAAACAGCTTACCCTGGATGGAATGGAAATGCTTTGGATGGGTAATCAGATCAACTACTTGTAAACATCAAGATGGGAACAGGGAGCTGGCAAAGCTCAGCAGAAAAGGACCAAAAGGAGATCAAGTTTAGTATCATAGTATCAGTCAGGGTTGGAAGGGACCACAAGGATCATCCAGTTCCAACCCCCTGCCATGGGCAGGGACACCCCACACTAGATCAGGCTTCCCAGAGCCTCATCCAGCCTGTGCTTAAACCCCTCCAGGGACGGGGCCTCAACCACCTCCCTGGACAACCCATTCCAGGGCTTCACCACCCTCACGGGGAAGAACTTCTTCCTCACGTCCAGCCTGAATCTCCCCACCTCCAGCTACATTCCATTCCCCCTAGTCCTATCACTACCTGATAGCCTGAGAAGTCCCTCCCCAGCCTTCCTGTAGCCCCCTTCAGATACTGGAAGGCCACAATGAGGTCACCTCGGAGCCTTCTCTTCTCCAGACTGAACAGCCCCAACTCCTTCAGTCTGTCCTCACAGGAGAGGTGCTCCAGCCCTCTGCTCATCCTCGTGGCCCTTCTCTGGACAACTTCCAGCACCTCCAGATCCCTCTTGTAACAGGGGCTCCAGAACTGGAGGCAGTACTCCAGGTGGGGTCTCACCAGTGCTGAGCAGAGGAGGAGAATCCCCTCCCTTGCCCTGCTGGTCACACTTCTCCTGCTGCAGCCCAGGAGCTGATTGGCTTTCCGGGCTGCAAGTGCACACTGAGAGCTCCTGTTGAGCTTCTCCTCCCCCAGCACCCCCAAGTCTCTCTCCTCAGGGCTGCTCTCCAGCCAGTCCCTGCCCAGCCTGGATTTGTGCCTGGGATTGCCTCAACCCAGCTGCAGGACCCTGGACTTGGTCTACTTTGTTATATGACAATTGGTTCTGTGGATAAGAAATAAGCAACTAACATCTGATATCCATGGGGGGAAGGTTGGAGCAGATGATCTTAATCTTCAGAAACCATATACATACAGAATTACCAGGTTGGAGAAGACCTTTGAGATTATTGAGTCCAACCTATCACCCAACACCATCTAATCAACTAAACCATGGCAACAAGTGCCTCATCCAGGCTCTTTTTAAACACTTCCAGGGATGGTGACCCCCCCACCTCCCTGGGCAGCACATTCCAATGGCAAATCTCTCTTTCTGGGAAGGATTTCTTCCTAACGTCCAGTCCAAACCTTCCCTGGCACAGCTTGAGATTGTATCGTCTTGTTCTGGTGCTGGTTGCATGGAAGAAGAGATCAATCCCCACCTGGCTACAACCTCCTTTCAGGTAGTTGTAGATGGCAGTAAGGTCTCCCTTGAGCCTCTTCTCCAGACTCAGCAACCCCAGCTCCCTCAGCCTCTCCTCACAGGGCTGTGCTCCAGACCTCTCCCCATTCTCATTGCCCTTCTCTGGACACGTTCCAGCAACTCAACATCTTTCCTAAGGGGCAGAACTGGACACAGGACTCTACTGTCCCTTCCAGCCTAAGCCATTCTGTGATTCTATGTAATACTACTCTGCTGTCCAGTGTAGAGTGAATGGGTGTGACTGGTGAAAGAACAGATTCTGTTGATCATAGCTGTGTTTGAATAAGACTTCATTAGGTTAATGAGGGATGAACAAGAATAAAACTCAACACAACACCTGGGTTTAGATCTGTTCACATGCCCTAACAACAAATATTAAAAGCATTCAGGATGGAAAGCTGCTTCCTGTAGGATCCACTAAGCTGGCTGCAAGCTTTGGCAGCTTCCTGGATCTGGAAGACAGAAGTGCCACAAACTGAGGTTTTCCACCACAAACAGCTCTGATGGTTCTCCACTCTAGATGGAGATCCTAGGTTTTAGTCAGGAAGATCTGTTCTCTCTAGAGAATGAGTCTCATGAGGAGTGGCTGATGAAACTGGGATTGTTTAGTCTGGAGGAAAGGAGGCTGAGGGGAGACCTCATTGGTCTCTACAACTGCCTGAAAGCAGGTTGCAGTGAGGGGGAGTTGGTCTCTTCTCCCTAGTATCAGGCAATAGACCAATAGGAAATGGCCTGAAATTGCACCAGGGGAGGTTTAGGTTGGAGATTAGGGAAAATGTCTTTACTGAAACAGTGGTCAGGCATTGGAACAGGCTGCCCAGGGAGGTGGTGGAGTCATTGTTCCTGGAGGCGTCCAAAAGTGGGGAGGTGGCACTTCAGGACATGGTTTAGTGACCATGGTGGTGTTAGGTCAACCTTTGGACTCAATGAGCTGAGAAGTCTTTTGAAACCAAAACAATCCTATGATTCTGCAATTCCCTGTTGGTAGCATGACCAAGAGGTACTGCAATGCAGGTCAGAACTAGGAGAGTTTCTAGGGATTTTAACTAAAAAACATGCATAAACAAAACTTACTGGAAAGTAAATTTTCAATTTTTATCAAATTCTTCAGGAATTTAATGACTAACTCTGCCCTGATTCATGGAGGTGAATCAACAAGAGCTATATGCCTGTAGAGAAGTGGTTAGAACTGGGGCCACTGCTAATGAGACAAACCTTGGGGCTACAGGCACTGTCTGCAGAAGTGAGGCATTTGAATCAGAATCACAGAATCACCAAGGTTGGAAGAGACCTCAAAGGTCATCAAGTCCAACCAGTCACCACAGACCCCATGACTAAACCATGGCACCAAGTGCCACGTCCAATCCCCTCTTCAACACCTCCAGGGATGGTGACTCCACCACCTCTCTGGGCAGCACATCCCAATGGTGAACGACTCCCTCAGGGAAGAACTTTCTCCTCACCTCCAGCCTAAACTTCCCCTGGTACAGCTTGAGACTGTGTCCTCTAGTTCTTGTGCTGGTTGCTAGAGAGAAGAGACCAACTCCCTCCTGGCTACAACCACCCTTCAGGAAGCTGTAGAAAGCAAGAAGGTCTCCCCTGAGCCTCCTCTTCTCCAGGCTAAGCAACCCCAGCTCCCTCAGCCTCTCCTCATAGGACTTGTGCTCAAGGCCTCTCCCCAACTCTGTTGCCCTTCTCTGAACATGTTCAAGTGTCTCAATGTTCTTCTTAAACTGAGGGGCCCAGACCTGGACACAGGACTCGAGGTGTGGCCTAACCAGTACCTAGGTTCTCCTGGCTATTTTATCTCATTATGAAGCCATCACAGCAAATGTTAAACTGAATGAATAGGCTTTGTTAGTGAAGTCCCAGGGGCCTTGGTACTCTTGGTGGAGGTACACTGAGCCTGCAAATTTTGGATCTGAGGCTGGATTTCAAGCACACTACAGTTCATGAATAATTGGTTCCAGGAGTTAGCCCCACTCTAAACAGGGGGAACATTTGCAAAATTCCTAACTGGAAATGAGTGTTGAACATCATCAGGGTTTGGAGTTATTAATCCCCAGGGCTGTAACTGAGACCCATCCATAGCTGTAAGTCAAGAAGGAATACAAATGGAGGAGCTGCAGAAGAAACCTCACACTGTGTGAGTGCACTGCACTCACAATGCCTTTGTCATCTGTCCTCATTTTTAACGTTACTAAATTTTCCAGAGATCCTTTTAAGTTAATAATAACAACACACTCTGCTAGCCTGAGCTAACAAGCTAGCAACTACCAGCATGCTGTTACAAAAACAATATCCAGATATCATCTCCTATGTCCTGCCCTTACACTGATGCCATTAAAAGTTATGTGAGATGTTTTCATTACATCTTGAAAGAAAAAAAAAAAAAAAAAAGATCGATTGTGGTACAGTTTTCACCTCATCTGTGTGGGTTGTTCTTACTGACTTCGTTACAGCTCCGAAATGATTGCTTCATGCCCTCTAGTGGTACAGGGCTTCAGTTCTTCTCAAATCTGCTACACTTGGGTTAAAGTGTCACCTAGGAAAGGAGGCTGAGAGGAGACCTCGCTGCTCTCTACAGCTACCTGAAAAGAGGTTGTAGTGAGGCCGATGTTGGCCTCTTCTCCCAAACAAATAATGGCAGGACAGGAGCAAGTGGCTTCAAGCTGCTCCAGAGGAGCTTTAGGTTGGCTATTAGGAAGAATTTCTTTACTGAAAGAGTGGTCAGGCATTGGAACAGGCTGCTCAGGGATGAGGTGATGTCACCAGCCCTGGAGGTATTCAAGGAACACGTAGATCATAGCAAACATCTGGTTGGAAGAGACCTCCAGGCTCATCCAGTCCAACCCTCGACCCAGCACTGAAGTGTCAATACTACACCGTGTCCCTAAGCGCCAGGTGCGCAGCTGCTTAAACACCTCCAGGGATGGTGACTCCAGCACTGCCCTGGGCAGAACATTCCAACGTTTGAGAACCCTCTCTGTGAAGAAATATTTCCTAGCATCCAGCCTGAACTTCCCCTGCTGCAGCTTGAAACCATTTCCTGTGGTCCTGTGGCTTGCCACCAAGGAGAAGAGGCTGGGCACTCTCTGGCACCTTGGGGCATGGTCCACTGGTCATGGAGGTGCTGGGTGGAAGGTTGGACTTGATGATTTTAGAGGTCTTTTCCAACCTTGATGATTCTATGGCTAGGATGCCTATGTGATCAAAACCATCCCAGTTATGGCTTTGGTGTTTAAAATAAACTGATCCTCTAAACTGAAAGATTTCAAAGCTCATTATTATCTATTTAGATTCCAGAGTGTGTTATGCATTGAAACCAGGCACAATAACTACACAGTGATTTTGAGTCTGAGCTCAAATACACAGCTCCCACTCTCATGACTGATGCAGATATATTTCAGCTATTAGTGAAAGAAAACATAAAGTGCACAGTAAAACTAATAATAATGTGGTTATATATTCATAACTCCTCACATTTAGCACATATGTTCTGCCTACAGAGGTCACACCTTGGAGCTGGTGCAGAATGAGCTGTGTGGTTAAGACATACCGTTCTCTGCAAAGCAAGGTGAACCACAGGGGCTCTTATTCTACTGGATCCTTTATACAGCTCCTTTGGACATAAGCCCTTTCCTACCAGCCTTTAAATAGCTGCATCTTACCAGCCTCATTAACATGAGACTGGGTTTCTGGCTTCACCATCCCTGGCTACCTTTGCATTAGTAAACACTGTGGCCACATGGCTCTCCTTTACCTGTTTCCAGACTGTAGACCCTGACCTGTGCTAACCTGAACCCTTCCCAGGCACTTTGTAGGAAAATGTTGGTTGACTCCCAGGTCCTGCTCTGACAGTTTCATGGTATGGTCGTGTGTCAGTGCTCAGGCCAATAGATTGGACCAGTTTACCAGCCAATATGTACCCTCAGCTGTTCTTTCAGTTGAATCCATAAAGCTGAGTCCCTACAGGAGAGCTTCCCACTCAGTAGGAAAGCAAACCTCTGGTGTTCTGGGAGATGATTGGGCAGAAATAGTCTGCTGGCCCAACAAATAGTATTTTAGAGTATTCACACTGGAAAGGAAAGAAATGGTTTCTGAATATTCCAGTAGCTTAATGGTAACCTTCTCAGACCTACAGCATGGTAGCATGCCCCTGTACTCGGCACTGGTTAGCACCTTGAGTGCTGTGTCCAGTTCTGGGCTCCTCAGTTTAGGAAAGATGTTGAGATGCTGGAAGGTGTCCAGAGAAGGGCAACAAAGCTGGGGAGGGGTCTGGAGCACAGCCCTGTGAGGAGAGGCTGAGGGAGCTGGGGTTGCTTAGCCTGCACAAGAGGAGGCTCAGGGGAGACCTTATTGCTCTCTACAACTACCTGAAAGGAGGCTGTAGCCAGGTGGGGGTAGGTCTCTTCTCCCAGGCAGCCAGCACCAGAACAAGAGGACACAGTCTCAGGCTGTGCCAGGGGAAGCTTAGACTAGAGGTGAGGAAAATGTTCTTCCCAGAAAGAGTAATTGGCCATTGGATTGTGCTGCCCTGGGAGGTGGTGGAGTCACCATCCCTGGAGGTGTTCAAATAGGGATTGGATGTGGCACTTGGAGCCATGGTTTAGTTGCCAGCAGGTGTTAGGTATTAGGTGACAGGTTGGACTTGATCATCTCTGAGGTCTTTTCCAGCCTTGTTGATTCTATGGTGAACCACAGTGTCAATGGACAGCAAAGTTCCTCTTCCAAAGACGTGAGTCAGAGTTGAGATGCAGGCACCTGGAGCACTGCACATGCATCTCCTGTTTTCTTTTCAAAGTAAGGCTGCTTACAAGTGCACCTTCTCCCACAGTATCCCAATACAGTCCTGCATGCATCAGCTACACCCAGCCCTCCCTGCCCAGTCTTAAGAAGTTGTCAAGTCTTTTGATCTTAGCTCAGGATGTGTAAGTGGGTGGATAAACTGAACCATACTTAGAAACTCTTCTGCCTTTTCCACTCACACCCTGTGGTCTCCAAGAGACTACAGAGGGAGCAGTTTTGACAAGTGACATGTTCTTATGTGATGTTTCCTAAACTGCCCTTTTCAGAGTGAGCTTTTGTTTTAAGGGAGGACATTGCCAGCCATTTTCTCTGCAAGACTGAGTAACCTGTAAAGCAAACATGAGCCCTGTCAGCCTGTTAAGGACTTCTTAAAAAACACTGTAGTTCCCACCCAGTTGTGTGCCCTCTGCCTCCTTGTAGAAGCCTCATCCCTGGAGGTTTTGAAGGCCAGGCTGGATGTGGCTGTGAGCAACCTGCTGTAGTGTGAGGTGTCCCTGCCCATGGCAGGGGGGTTGGAACTGGCTGAGCCTTGAGCTCCCTTCCAGCCCTGACAATTCTCTGATCAGCAAAACAGGGAAAAAGTACCTTCCTAAAAATTAGAAGGTAAATTCTTTTTTATAGGTGTAATAAACTATCTAAATATCTTACTGTCATACATCTTACATAGAATCATATATATGTCATATATATATATAGCATCTATATATATATCTATGTATTGCCACAAACACGTAAGTCAAACAGTATAACCTTTAACAACACTACAACTGACATCAGCTCTTCTTTCATACTGTGTTTGCTGAAGGGTCAATATCTGAAATGAAATGAAGCAACAGAATCCATTTATCCACTCAGATAAGCTTAAAAATCAATTTTCCATCACTTCCATGGCAGGAGTGCTATAAGATAAAATTGAATTAAGAATAACTGTTCTTACCATTGCTTTTGTCACTGTTTTCCAAAAGCTTCTGGGCATTCTACTCTGTTACTGAATTCAGAATCAAAGAGAAAAGCTCAGATATGCATCCTGGATGATGTTTGGAAGTGCATGGAGAGTAAATAGCCCATTCACATCCACAAAGATTTCTTAGGAGGGCTCAGCTGAAATGTGCACACACAGTCTGCTGAGTGTTTGCCATCTGCTCTGTATCGCTGGTTAGATTCTACAAAAGGTCTTAAAGAGTACTTTTGATTCTGTTTCAGTGTGGGATGGACTGTCCACAACAACATTATGCATATTTTCCCCTTACATAATGTCCTAGATGCAATGAATAAGGTCAGCACACACTAGATCTACTAGTAGGAGTAATGGCAGCACGGAATAAATGTTTGGCATAATAAGTACATCTCTGTTTCTCTCATTAACTATTACCATGGGACACTTAAAAACACAAGAAGTATACACAATGATCACAGAGCTCTAAATGGGGCTGTTTTGCTGTAAAAATAGGCAAAGACAAGCTGACATCTTGTTCATTTAAAAATAGAGTCTGCATTTCAACAACCAGGCTTTTGAATGCCTTTCTTTTGATCTCAGAACAATCACCACACTGTGCTTCAGCCCACGTACCTTCAACCTGCAGGCTGGCAACAGACACTGAAGCATTTCCTTATTTGTAATGAATCCTGACAGCTGAGGAGGCCTTTTCTCTTTTTTTTTTTTTTTTGGAAGACATATAATCCCATTTCAATAATTTCTGCTTGAATCTGCAATCAGAATTTACTATGTCAACTACTTCAGTCAAGCCATTTCAAAGCATTACAGATTAATGTCAGGGTTGGGAAGGGACACTGACAGAGCTTTTATCACTGTACATACAAATATTCATATACAAATATATAGAAATAGACATACATCATAGAATTACAGAATCACAGAATCATAACATCATAGAATGGTCTGGGTTGGAAGGGACCTCCAAAGCTCATCCAGTCCAACCCCTCTGCGCTCAGCAGGGACATCCTCAACTAGAGCAGGTTGCCCACAGCCTTCTCCACCCTCACCTTGAATATCTCAACCACCTCCAGTGATGGGAGGCCCCCAGGGATGAGGCCTCAACCACCTCCCTGGGCAACCTGTGCCAGGGTTCCACCACCCTCCTAGTAAAGAACTTGTTCCTAACATCCAATCTCAATCTGCTCTGCTCTAGTCTGAAGCCACTGTCCCTTATCCTGTCCCTGCAGGCCTTTGCAAACAGTCTCTCCCTATCTTTTCTGTAGCCCCCTTCAGGTCCTGGCAGGGTGCTCTTAGGTCTCACTGGAGCCTTCTCTTCTCCAGGCTGAACACCCCCAGCTCCCTCAGCCTGTCCTCAGAGCAGAGCTGCTGCAACTCCTTGATCATTCTTGTGGCCCTCTTCTGGACCCTCTCCATGAGGTCCATGTCCTTCCTGTACTGAGGGCTCCAGCCCTGGATGCAGCAGTCCAGGTGAGGTCTCAGCAGAGCAAAGCGGCAGAATCACCTCTGTGGCTCTGCTGGCAGTGCTGCTTTGGATGCAGCCCAGGCTGCACTTGGCCTCCTGTGTCTCTTTCTCTGGAGACTTTCAAAACCCACCTGGATGGAATTCTGTGTGGGCTACCCTAGGTGATCCTGCTTCGGAAGGGACTTTTCACTTGATGATATCTGGAGGGCCCTTCCAATCCCTAACATTCTGTGATTCTGCGCCCTGCTTTTGCAGTGTAAAGCTCCTGTTTGCTATCAAATCATAACCTTCTGAATTATCTTGTCTTGCACTTGCTTAAGAGGCAAGTGCTTTAAAATATGCCTGCTTTTTTGCAGATGGAAGTTTCTTTCTGCACAGAATTGGAGTCCAGAAAGCAGACAACCCCAAAACACTCTGTGATTCTGGGAAGAGTTCTCAAATGATCAGTCTGAACAAATATCCTCACTTGCAGACTGCTACTGCACATACTGGGGAAAAATGATAAACTGCAACAGTGCTCATCTGCCCCCTTGTGACAGACTCGAAAAACTCTCAGAGCACTAAAGTCCTGCAGCCCTTCCACTAAGCGTTATCCTAACAATCCTGGAGCCTTTCCACTAGAAGCTATCCTAACGTTGTGGTTCTGTGTGTCACAGAGTTCAGTGATATGACAGGGTGTCATATATAAGGTTTGTCAATACTTCATTAAGGGTGAAATGTCCATACATTTATACTTAGTGTAGCCACTTTTGAAGATTGAGACTCTCAAGACAGAGATTTTTTTGTTGTTTTGTAAACAAAATCATGTTAAGGGCACACTCTGGTCAAGAATAGCTTGACAAAAATGAAATCTTTTCAGCTGAAATTCACAGAATCACAGAAACATTCAGGTTGGAAAAGATCCTCAGCATCACCAAGTCCAACCATTAACCCTAATCTACAAGGGTCACCCCTAAACCAGAGCCCCAAGCACCACATCCAAACCACCTTCAAACACAGCCAGCCTTGGGGACTTCACCACATCCCAAGCCCTGACCACTCTGGTGCCTAAGCTCCACTCTAAACCTCCCCAGGGGCAGCTTGAGGCTCTTCCCTCTTCTTCTCTCACTAATGACCTGGGAGAAGAGACCAGCACCAGTCTCTCCACAACCTCCTTTGCGGGAGCTGGAGACAGCCAGGAGGTCTCCCCTCAGCCTCCTCTCTTGCACACTAACCATCCCCAGCTCCTTCAGGCTCTCCTCATCAGACTTCTCTTCAGGCCCTTCCCAGCTTCCTTGCCCTCCTCTGCCCTGGCTCCAGCACCTCCACAGCTCTCTTGTATTGAGGTGCCTGAACCTGAACACAATACTCAGGGTGTGGCCTGACTATAAGTATAGTTCTAAAAGTCTGATGTGAAAAGGTGAAAAAGTGATTTTTTTAAGGACACTTGCTCTTTTATTACCAAACATATGTAGTTCATAAAGCCAAGCCTGCCTAACTATCAACATTTATAGGAGCTGTTCTTCAACTCACTCATTAGAACACTCCCTCAAAAACATGAAAAGTGTTATTCTTCAAGCTCCAACTTTATAAGGGAATGGAAAAATCTAGAGAAAATAATCCTTTAATTTACTTTGCCAATGACTTGTGGAAGGACAGTGTTCTACTTGACTCTGAAGCATGGAGAGGCAGTCTATAAATTCTTATGCTTGCTTAAAACTCTGTAATTATATTAATCAAATGCATAGGTCAGCACTGTAAAACATTGCCATAACAACATAACTTCAGGAGATGAAAGAGATGTGAAGACATTTTCATTCCAGAGATGACAGAAATGAGAAGTTTTAACTAAAACTGATTAAAGCTGCTGCTTTCACAAGTAAAATGACATCTGTGTGAGGCAGGATAAGAAAGAATTTGCTCCAAGTTTTCTGTTCCCAGGAGATAACACAACAGTTAGGGGAAAATGTCACATAGCTGTTTCCACAGTAAGTGATGAAGCAAGGAAAAAGGGAGAATAATACTGTGGATGAAATGATTAAGGATGCACACTGCATGAGGTGAAGTTGTCATTTGAATTCCCAGCAGAGAAAGGCCATCTTAGCAGAGAACTGCACTATTGCTACATCCCAGACACTCTACATTATATCCTTTGCCTAGTTTAGGGCATCCTGAATTAGTCTGATTGCAAGTTTAAAATAGCTCCTGTTAGTTACTTCTCATTCACACCACTGTAACATCAAATTGCAACCCCAAATTTTGGCTCTTCCTATCCAGGAGGCTGACATTCTTTTCTTTAGAATAGTCTACTCAACCATATCATACAGAAGGAAGAGAAGTTATACATTCATCAATTCCAAGTCATCATTAGAGCCTTTCAATTTCACTCTATTTCTACTCTACTACTCACTCTTAACTCTAACCAGGCTACAAGGAGACTGCACAGCTGCAAAAAAGCAGTGTTCTAACCCTTCTGCAGCTCTGTCCACATGGTTACTTCAGATAGGCCCCGGATCACCCTGCCTGTGTTCTGTGCTGGTGAAGAGGGGTGTGAGCACAGTAAACATTGACCATGCTGGAGCTAACAAGGCTTGATTAGCCAGGGCCAAGCACTGAGTGTGCACAGAACACCTGCAGGGTGAGGTTGCATCAGCTTTCAGGTTGCATCAGGCTGTGTCAACTCACAGCACAACAGGCAGGCACAATTGTGAGCATAAGCAAGGCTCCAAAAGCACTACAGAAGACAACCTGCCCAGAAAAAAGAAATCACAGGATCACAGGATGCTAGAGGGACCTCTGGAGATCATCGAGTCCAACCCTCCTGCCAGAGCAGGAAATCAGTGAGGAAAGGAGAAATTAACCTTGAAACACTTGGATAAGGCACAGAAATATATGGGTGGAAGCCTCATCCCTGGAGGTTTTTGCAGCCAGGCTGGAGGTGGCTGTGAGCAACCTGCTGTAGTGTGAGGTGTCCCTGCCCATGGCAGGGGGTTGGGACTGGCTGAGCCTTGAGGTCCCTTCCAGCCCTGACAATTCTGTGATTGTATGAAATACAACTTCATGCAATACTGTCTTCTTTAAGACCATGGTTGTATGTGCAATTCTGGGAACTCAGACTTCCAGCTTGTATTTTCTGATGCCTCTCAAGATACAATTCATCTAATCCAACAGGGACTCCCACACTATAGAAATCTACATCTGAGCTAGACCCTTTGTAGGTATTCTTTATAGCTAAGGGGAAGAAAGAGGAGCTCTGAGGGAGCAATTCACCTCATTCTAAAGCAGATACCTAAAAATATCTCAAATGAGTCACACCTTAGAAGTGCCTGTTTCTCTGCATTAAGCAGAAAAGAATGCCAGACCTCTGGCTCAGATGTAGACTACAGTTCTGCACTCACCTGAATACAAGAAAGACAAATCCCATTGTCTGCGCCTACGTTCCTTAATTAGTTAGGAGAATTTTCCAGCGTTACAAGCTGTGAGTGGTTCAAAGATCAACTTCTCGTGGACCAGGTAGCTACAGCAGAACTTTACATTTATATAGTGGCATTAATAAAAGAATTCCTACCTCTCAGGGTGGGTATTTGGAGATTACATACATGTGGGATGGGTTTGTTCTTAATAATAACTGGCTTCACCTGCATGTGTTTAGAAAACCAGTCAGCATCACCTGCACTCTGCAGCTGTTTCCTCAAACAGAAAGTTTGGCCAAGTGCTAATTTTCTGATTTCATCTTTAATTGCCCAAGTAAGTTGTCCAATTCACCAAAACATTCACCAGCTGCTCCTGCTGCTGGACTTAGAAGCTTGATTTGGATCTCCTAGTTCTCTCTCATGCATTACCATTCTCAGTACCTTTCCCTGCTGAGCTGGAGCTCTGATATTTTCAGTGCTTCAGATTCCTTGCTCCCATAATTGCAATGGCTGCTGTGCTCAGCAGCTCCTGCCTGAAACCTGAATGAATTACCTTGATCAGCTGCTTTGAAGATTTTGTATTCCTGACCAATTTCAAATTGAACCAGACTAAAACTGGCTTTTCCTCTCCCCAGCTAAGTGCTGGTTCTAAACTTTCTCAACAGCTCATCCAAACAAGAGAGTAGTAATCTAAGTGTTAGCTTATCTCATGCTGTCAGGCTATTGCACCTTGCAACACTGATCTTTATTGTTTGGATCTATGAGAAAACAACTGATTGAAAAGTTATGTTATTGCTGTAAACAGCACAGTAGTTACTGCATCAGAAGCTCCAACTAAGGAGTAGGCATGCCTTAGACAATCACAGATGGTGTTGCTGTCCTTCCTGACCTGCAGCCCTCAGATATAGACATTGATCAGATCCCCCTCGGTCTTCTCTTCTCTAGCAAGCTAACCCTAACCTCTGCTGCAGAAAGGCTCACATAAAATTTTACCTCTGTGCCCTAGTTTTGCTGAAACAGAATCCCAGGCACTTCTGAGCCAGTCAGAATAGCTGACTTGAGTTGGCTTACAGGTGTATGCCAGACCATGAGCATCACACTCAGTATAAAGGAGGAAGCTTCCTGTTTAGTCTTCTCCTTATCCTTCTGCTCTGGAAGATGTCTCTTGGCCATTGAAGCTGCTGCACTTTTGCTGTGCTGAATATAACTTTATGTATCTTGTAATGCCATTGGTGTTAATTTGGCTATTTCATTAATTCTATTTCCATTTCAATCAGCAAATCTTCTCCTCTTTTCCTGTTTCTCCCCTGGGGAGGAGTCATTGGGTTATAGTAACTACTGGAGTTCAGCCCCAGATCACAGGATCACAGGGGGTTGGAAGGAACTTCTGGACATCTTCAGGTCTGACCCCCCTGCCAGAGCAGGACCATAGAATCCAGCACAGGTCACACAGGAACACATCCAGACAGGGTTGCAAAGGCTCCAGAGAAGGAGATTCTACAGCGTCTCTGGGGAGCCTGTTCCAGTGCTCTTTGACCTTTACAGTGAAGTTCCTCCTCATGTTGAGGTGGAACTTCCTCTGCTGCAGTTTATATCCATTGCCCCTTGTCCTATCCCAGGGTGCAACTGAGTAGAGGCTGTTGCTGTCCTTCCTGACCTGCAAGCCTCAGATATTGATAGACATTGATCAGATCCCTCTCAGTCTTCTCTTCTCCAAACTATAAACAGCCCCAGGGCTCTCAGCCTCTCCTCCCCAGGCAGTGCTGCAGTCCCTTCAGCATCCTTGGAGCCCTCCCTTGGACTCTCTCCAGCAGATCCCTGTCCCTCTTGAACTGGGAAGCCCAGAACTGGATGCAATATTCCAGGTGGGGTGTCACCAGGGCAGAGTAGAGAGGGAGGAGAACCTCCCTGGATCTGCCGGACACACTGTTCCTAATGCACCCCAGGATCCCATTGACCTTCTTGGCTACCAGGGCACATTGCTGTCCCATGCAGAACTTGTTGTCTACCAGATATGGGTTAAATGTAAATACTCTGAAATGTAACTTGCCAGTTTAAGTTAGAAGTAGTGTTTATTTCCTAAACTGCAGAGTTCTGCATCAGAATGTCATGTCCTGCAGATGACATGTGGAGTGTAACAACACCTAGAAAATCTTTAAGACTCAAGAAGGGCAAATATTGGTGGTAACTTTATCCTTTGTACTTACTCTTGGTGGTAGGCTACTCTGACAGAAGTTATGCATAATTCAACACACAAAGGCCTGCAGGGACAGGACGAGAGGCAGTGGCTTCACACTAGAGCAGAGCAGATTGAGATTGGATGTTAGGAAGGAGTTCTTTGTTATGAGGGTAGTGGAACACTGGAACAGGTTGCCCAGGGAGGTGGTTGGCTCCCAACCCCTCCAGATATCCAAAGTGAGGCTCAACAGGGCTCTGGGCAACCTGATCTAGTTGAGGATGTCCCTGCTGACTGCAGGGGGTTGGACTGGATAGCCTTTGGAGGTCCCTTCCAACCCATTCCAGACCATTCTGTGATTCTATGATACCATTTGATAAAGTGCTTTTCTAATAGGTTACTGCTGCTCTACAGACATTGAAATATTCTATTTGTTCCTAGCAATGCTAGTACCATGTGTTTGTCTCAGCCTAAGTGCTGCAAAACTAATACAGCTAAAGTGCAGTATAAATAATGAGTAAAGGAGGGGGAATGCAGATGTCTATGAAGTTTTGTTTTCTGGAGCAATATAAGTGGTTTCACCAGTTGTAGAAGGAAAAAAGGAAAAGCTTATGAGTTTTTCAGTTGAAAACAATGCCCTCGCTCCAAGAAGGACATTGAGGTGCTGGAGTAGGTCTGGAGAAGAGCAATAAAGCTGGTGATGGGTCTGGAGAAAAGTCTTGTGAAGAGTGGCTGAAGGAACTGTGGGTATTTAGTGTGGAGAAAAGGAGGCTGAGAGGAGACCTCATTGCTCTCCACAGCTACCTGAAAGGGCTGCAGTGATGTTGGTGTCTGCCCGGGGAGGTGGTGGAGTCACCTTCATTGGAGGTGTTCAGGAGGAGACTTGATGGGGTGCTTGGTGCCATGGGTTAGTTGTTGGGTGGGTTGGATTGGTTGATGGGTTGGATGTGATGATCCTGAAGGTCTCTTTCAACCCGGTGTATTGTATTGTAGTGTAGTGTATTGTACTGTATTGTATTGTATTGCCTGTTCTCCCAGGTGACAGGATGAGAGAAAATGGATTCAAATTGCAAAAGGGAGGTTTAGGTTGGCTGCTAAAAGTAACTTGCTCGCTGAAAGGGTTCTAAAAGACTGCAAGAGGCTCCCCAGGGAGGTGGATGAATCACCACTGCTGGGGATTTTTAAAAGGTGCAGAGGTGTGGTGCTGAGGGACCCGGTCTAACACCAGCCTTGCTGGAGTCAGGGAATGATTGCACTTGATGATCCTAAATGATCCAATCAAACCGATTCTGCAGTGCTTATGTTCACTAGATTTGTAAATCGCTTCTTGCTGTACCACAGTGTCTGTATTTATAGAAACTGTAGCTGCAAGCCCAGGTTTCACTACACAGAGGAGAACACACTTATGCACCCAGCCAAAACTGCTTCCAAAGTTGTGACCAGCCCAAGACGAAAGCAGCCAGAGAAGACAGGGACGGCTCTGCTACCAGCATTTAGCAGGTGAAGAGAGGCCACACCACGCAGGTGCTGGAGCCCTGTGCCTCTGGGCCAACAGCCACCAGGTCCCAGGGGCTGGGCCGGGCCTTTGCCTGGCTGCTGAGGCGGGCGGGGAGTCTTTTGTGGCGAGGTTTGGGTGGGTCTGGGCAGCTGGCACAGAGCCTGCACTGCCAGCTTTGCCCATGTGGCCTCAGCCTTCAACTGCAGGCAGGCTCTGCAAGAGGGAACTGCTCAGGAGCTGCCTGATGTTTTGCTGTGCTGTTTACAAAATCACTTGCTCCAGGTGGTTGCTACCAGCCTCTGAGTAACCATGGGTGAAGTACCAAAAAACCCCAGTATGACCCAAAATAACAAACAAGCCTAAAAACCAACAAGAAAAGAACACTTTGGCCTGTGGACCCCCAGGGCTAATGGAAGTTCTTGCCCTGGGATACAGTTAGTCCAAGTGTGAGGTGTGCCTCACACCATGGCCAGCACTCCGAGTAAGTAAGAAGCTGAAGTTACTCCTGCCTTAGAGAGGAAAGGAAATGCCGTTGTCTGTGAACTTTGTAATGCAGGTTAAAGGTATATTGACCCACTAGAGAGAATGCTTTGAACATCCAGCTGGCAGCCAGGCACTAGTGGTGTCCCCCAGGGATCAGTGCTGGGCCCCATGCTCTTTAATATCTTTATTGATGATTTGGATGAGGGGATTGAGTCCACCATCAGTAAGTTTGCAGATGACACCAAGCTGGGGGCAGGAGTTGATCTGTTAGAGGGCAGGAGAGCTCTGCAGAGGGACCTTGCCAGGCTGGACAGATGGGCAGAGGACAAGGGCAGGAGACTGAACACATCTAAGTGCCAGGTTCTACACATTGGCCACAACAACCCCAGGCAGTGCTACAGGCTGGGGTCAGAGTGGCTGGAGAGCAGCCAGGCAGAAAGGGACCTGGGGGGACTGCAGGACACTAAGCTGAACATGAGCCAGCAGTGTGCCCAGGTGGCAAGAAGGCCAATGGCATCCTGGCCTGCATCAGGAAGAGTGTGGCCAGCAGGAGCAGGGAAGTCATTCTGCCCTGGACTCAGCACTGGTTAGGCCACACCTAACTGACCAGTTCTGGGCTCCTCAGGTTAGGAAAGATGTTGGGATGCTGGAAGGTGTCCAGAGAAGGGCAACGAGGCTGGGGAGGGGTCTGGAGCACAGCCCTGTGAGGAGAGGCTGAGGGAGCTGGGGTTGCTTAGCCTGCAGAAGAGGAGGCTCAGGGGAGACCTTCTTGCTCTCTCCAACTCCCTGAAGGGAGGTTGTAGCCAGGTGGGGGTTGGTCTCTTCTCCCAGGCAAGCAGCACCAGAACAAGAGGACACAGTCTCAAGCTGTGCCAGGGGAAGTTTAGGTTGGTGAGGAGAAAGTTCTTCTCAGCAAGAGAGATTGGCCATTGGGATGTGCTGCCCAGGGAGGTGGTGGAGTCACCATCCCTGGAGGTGTTTAGGAAGAGCCTGGCTGAGGCACTTGGTGCCATGGTTATGTTGATTAGATGGTGTTGGGTGATAGGTTGGACTGGATGATCTCAAAGGTCTCTTCCAACCTGGTTTATTCGATTCTAGTCTAAAAAAAATGTTTCAGCTAAGGTGGCAATTGGTAAGGAGGACAAATGTTCTTCTTGTTACCATGTTTGCAAAAAGAATTTTCCCTGGGGCTGTTTATAGTCTGGAGAAGAGAAGGTTGAGAGGGATCTGATCAATGTCTATCCATAGCTGAGGGCTGGGGGTCAAGTGGAGGGGGCCAAGCTCTTTTGGGTGCTGCACAGCAATAAGCCAAGGAGCAATGGAGACAAACCTGACCAGAGAAGGTTTCAGTTCCACAGAAGGAGAAACTTCTTTGCAGTGAGTGTGACAGAGCCCTGGAGCAGGCTGCCCAGGGAGGTTGTGGAGTCTGGATGCATTCCTGTGCAGACTCCACGGGTTGATGCTGCTCTGGCAGGGAGGTTGGACTGGATGATCTCTGGAGGTCCCTTCCAACCTCTATTGTTCTGTGATTCCCTGGTTATGAGATTTAGGTAATTCAGAGTTTCCCTGTCCATAGCATCAGAAACTGGTTCAGCTTGCACTCTGATGTCTAAGCCTTGACTTCTACAAATGGCCACACAGTTGTGCTCTTCAAACTCTCAAGCTTTGTTTTCCCATTTTGTTTCCATTTGTTGTTCCTGTATTTTCCTCTGAGCTATTTGCCCACTTTTCCTTCCTCATCTGAAAGTTTTTCATTCAGAGCATATTCAGATCCCTTGGATCTCATGCACTTGCTTTTTGTTTAGGTGTAAAAAAACCCAAAATAATCTGAACTTTCACGACCACCATAAATGGTTTACAATTAACTGTGCTAGTTCCAACAGAGTTTATGCCAGCAAAACACAAGATGATTGTTTCTTTGCACCATCCCTGTGAGAGAAAGGGTATTAGTTGAACATTTCCTCATTATTTCTCAAGAGAACTGTTCAATATTTCAGCCTGCTACCCACTTTTATTTGGACACATTGTCTTGTTGCTGTCTATGTACTATTACATGAAAGCAGACACTTCAGATTTGCCAGACATCTAAGTGAGTGTTAGATTCCTTCAGAGCTAACAATGGTTGAATCACAGAATTGTCAGGGTTGGAAGGGACCTCAAGGCTCAGACAGTTCCAACCCCCTGCCATGGGCAGGGACACCTCACACTACAGCAGGTTGCTCACAGCCTGGCCTTCAAAACCTCCAGGGATGAGGCTTCCACCACCTCCCTGGGCAACCTGTGCCAGTCTCTCACCACCCTCACATGGAAGGATTTCTGCCTAACATCCAATCCAAATCTCCCCACTTCCAGTTTTGCTCCATCCTCCCCCAGTCCTATCACTTCCTGACACCCTCAAAAGTCCCTCCCTATATTTCTTGTAGGTCCCCTTCTGATACTGGAAGGCCATCATAAGGTCTCCTTGCAGCCTTCTCCTCTCCAGACCGAACAGCCCCAATTCTCAGTCTGTCTCCATAGGAGAGGAGCTCCAGCCCCCTGCTCATCCTCTTGGCCCTTCTCTGGACATGTTCCAGCATCAGCTGTGACTGGTTTCTATAGACCTATGGCAGTAAAGTAAGATAGGTAATAGGCAAATAGCATTTCATAGTATCATAGTATCAGTCAGAGTTGGAAGGGACCACAAGGATCATCCAGTTCCAACCCCCCTGCCATGGGCAGGGACACCCAACACTAGATCAGGCTGCCCAGAGCCTCATCCAGCCTGGGCTTAAACACCTCCAGGGACAGGGCCTCAACCACCTCCCTGGATAACCCATTCCAGGGCTTCACCACTCTTCACCATTTCAGGAAGGCTGAATCATCCTCTGGAGATGCTCTTCTAGCTGCCTAAGTTGTAGACAAATTACAAGGTATATAGAACTTTGGCCACTTTAAGTGCCAAGTCCAGGGTGGACTTGATGATCTTTGAGGTCTCTTCCAACCTTGGTGACTCTGTGATTCTGTGATTCAGTTAAATGGGATGATTTCAGGCCCTGAGTCTGCCTCTTTTTGAGTTGCCATATGGTCTTAAGTAGCTGCTTATTCTGGAAGTCACTTAAAACTGAAGAGTCTTTTTGTGTATTTTAAAAGAAATACTAACACTTTTCTTCCCATAATTATTTAGCCTTTATATTCCATACAAATACAGGGAAAGAGATCATTGGGAAAATGAAAACATGCCCAAAATTCACTTGCTGGCAGGATTTATGATAATGATGTTTTAACATCATGTTGAAGCTTATAATGAAAATTTCTTCTACTGTTTATAAAGGCCCAGCACCTCTCCAAGCCACCCTGCTCTAATTTTCTTTGCAGATAGCTCTATAATTTCGTAAGTCCTTGTGTAGTTAACTCACCTATTAAACTGATGTTCTATTTATGGAATAATACAGCACATTCTCTAGCAATATGTGGTCATGTAAAAAGACCCTATCACACAGACACAGGAGGAGACAGAGTAAGGTTGCTATGGGAACCTTAGCTCTAAATGGTCTGGCTTTTGTTGGCTTAAAATCTCAAACATTGTGTTGCATTAATTATGTTTTGGTTGAGGCTCTTTGCACTGGGTAGGAAATTTGTTGGATTGCTCCTTCAGACTCCCATGTATGTGTGCAACATTTTAACCAAAATTAGATGTGTTAGCTAATGCGAGAAGAGAAAAATGTTTCATTACCACACTGAATCGTGGCACTGAGGAAAATCAACTCAAGGAATAGGGACAAGATGTTTCTTTTTATTCTTCCATCTGAATTCCACCTATCAATACCCTCAGGTGGGGAATATGAATCATATATTCTAACAAACCAATATCAGAAGCAGCGGTGAGAGGGAGAATGCAGGAACGGGCTGGCAATTATGGGAGAAGAGGGCCGGAGAAGCATGTTGGAAGCATGGGAGGGATTTTGGAGTAGGTGGAAAGCAGCTGAAAAGAGAAATGGAATGAAAGAGCCGGAGAGAGATTTTAAGAAGACTGAGGGAGAGATTTTAAGAAGACTGAGGGAGAGATTTTAAGAAGACAGAGGGAAGAACTTGGCCAATGGCAGACGTAAAGTTGAAGGACTGCATTCAACACAGGAGCCACGGGAAAAGTAAGACAAGTGGATAACGAGTCTCAGAACAAGACTGAGTCTGTCTGGGGAGGGCAAGAAGGGAGCAGACAGGTTGCTCTTAAATAAACTGAGGACAGTAATAGAACCCCAAATGCCCCCACATTATTAAAATATTGTTAATCAGACCCTGCAAGCCACAAAGCCACTGCAATACAGCATGGAAGCAACACAGGTTTGCGTGATAAGAATGGAAACGCTTCTGCAGCATTGAATTTCTCCCCAATACATTTCAAATGCCACTGGATGGTTTGCCTCTTGCTAAATTAGTCATGGATAATCAATAGGATTGACAATCCTCACTATCAGCAGAGACCGGTGGATGAGGGGATAGAAAGCAGCCCTGTGCAAAAGGACTTGGGGGTGCTGATGGATGAGAAGCTGGACATGAGCAAGGAGTGTGAGCGTGCAGCACAGAAGGCCAATGGCATCCTGGGCTGCATCAAAAGGCATGTTGCCAGCAGATCCAGAGATGTGATTCTGCCACTGTCCTCTGCTCTGCTGAGAGCTCACCTGGAGCACTGCATCCAGCTCTGGAACCCTCAATACAGGGAGAACGTGGACCTGATGGAGCAGGTCCACAGGAGGGCCACGAAAATGCTCAGGAGGTTGGAGCAGCTCGGCTACAAGGACAGGTCTATGGAGCTGGGGGTGTTCAGCCTGGAGAAGAGAAGGCTCCAGGCAGACCTAATAGCAGCCTGCATAAAGCTGGAGAGAGACTGTTTACAAAGGCCTGCAGTGACAAGATGAGGGGCAACGGCTTCAAACCAGAGAAGAGCAGACTTAGATTGGATGTGAGGAACAAGTTCTTTACCATGAGGGTGGTGGAACACTGGAACAGGTTGCCCAGGGAGGTGGGTGGGCCCCCAGCCCTGGAGATATTCAAGGTGAGGCTCAGTAGGGCTCCGGTTGACATCCTCTAGTTGAGGATGTCCCTGCTGACTGCAGAGGGGGTTGGACTGGATGACCTTTGGAGGTCCCTTCCAACCCAGACCATCCTATAACTCCATGATTCCATGACTCGGCTTTTCTTTAAATCATACTATCTGTTCTTTACAAGTTTATATTTCATTTGCTGAAGCTTCCACAGAATGGTTACAATCTCTGCTCATCTTTATGGGTGAGTCTGGAATTTTTATGATGAAAACTGATATAACACTTAAAAACTTTTCTATGCTGGGAAACAGTATCTTTAGCTCCTATACTACAAGGCAGACATTAATAACAGGTCAGCTCCACTTTAAATGTCCTCACATGGCAACTGTAATTTAAACAATCTGCCAAAATTTCATACTGCTGTGGCAACCATAAATCCTCAAAGTACATAGATCTTCAAAGTGACAGAAAACTGATTAGTTTTTGTGTCTTGATTTTATTTAAAGCCAGGGAAACAGTGCTGGTGATTTAGGTACCCCTCCTAGAAATTGGCAGAACCTGATGTATTCAAGTAAGCAAATTGAATCACAAGCTACAAGGTTTTCTCAAAAAGAGAGAGATGAATGTCTTCATAGCATTAAAAGGAACAGCATCTCTCCTCTGAGCACTACACAGGCTGAGTAATACACTTACATATGTTCACAATATGCTTACAAGCTGCTGTGGACCTCATGCTCCTAGAAAAGACAGATCACCAGCAAAGCAACTGTCAAGAATTTCTAACAGAAGAAAAAGTGAAACATCAAAACCAGGCTAACCCACTCCTGTAAAAGATCTGCAGGCCAACCACATGCAGGTTCTGCTAACAGGAGTTAACATCTTAGCTTCTGACACTCAACAGCAATGCTAGTGACATTTTTATGTGACAGAAGCCTGCTACTATAGGGGCTCCCACAACTGCTGAAAGGACTTGGAGTGGTAGCAGCTATGCCCTGGCCCCATTTGTCTCCTAGTCTTTTGGCCTCCTACTTCTAATAGCTACATGTGACTGCTTGAAGAAGAAAGTGACCTGATGGTACCCATTAGCAGTAACACACCAATGACAACCCAATCCATCTCATTTTTACTTATCATTAGCTGCTTGTGTGATTTCATCCTGGAATGAATCAAAGCTGTGCATAATGACTGACACTGCCATGTATCAAAGAGCATAAAGACTTGGAGATTCTTTAAAGTTAGAACAAATGCTTGTGATAAGCCACTCCATAAACTGGGACAGCTTGGTAACAAATAGTGCAGAACTCACAAATCACTGAGAGTTAGAACATCCCCTCCCACTCATGTCCTGATGCAGTATAACTGTGAGCACATGGGACAAGTCTCATTTCTTCATCCTCCTCTCTCAGGGCTCATTGTTTACACCAATCTAAGTTCTCCACAGATTCCATCAGGGCCAAGGTTCTACTCCATGAATATTCCTTACCTCTTATTTTGTAGGGGCTAGTTTGGTTATCCACACAATTCTGGAGGAAAGCTCATCTCCCCTTGAGCCTTCCAAGCACCTATGTCCCCATTGCTATATATACTGAGTGTAACTGACTATTTCACATGAAGGAATACTGTTAGGATATACCTCCATTAAAGATCATAAATGGCAATGTCAAAAACCACAGTGGATGCCCACATCCTTCTAACAGAGGAAATAATCTCTCAGAAAGACATTCCACACCTTGTGGATGAGAGGAAAAAGACTGAGAAGGGCAAAGGCCTTTGGATTCCTACACCGACAGGAAGGCTGTCTTGCACATCTCTGGGACTTGTATTCTGATCTGAGAACCACTGGCAACCTCTGATGCCACACTACAGCCTTGTCCTTCTTCATTGGAATGGTTGGCATGAAGGGTCAACAGGAAGAAAACATGAGTGATACTAACTTGTGCAAGCCTTCAGGACTTCTTAAAACTGAACCAGGCAACAAGGCTGCAAACAGTGCTGTACTCAGCACTGGTTAGGCCACACCTTGAGTCCTGTGTCCAGTTCTGGGTCCCTTAGTTTAGGAAAGATGTTGAGTTGCTGGAACATGTCCAGAGAAAGGCAACAAAGTGGGGAGGGGTCTGCAGCACACCCTTGTGAGGAGAGGCTGAGGGAGCTGGGGGTGTTTAGCCTGGGGAAGAGGAGGCTCAGGGCAGAATTTATTGCTCTCTAGAACTCCCTGAAGGGAGGTTGTAGCCAGATGGGGGTTGGTCTCTTCTGCTAGGCAACCAGCACCAGAACAAGAGGACACAGTCCCAAGCTATGCCAGAGGAGGTTCAGGCTGCATGTTAGGAAGAAATTCTTCCCAGCAAGAGAGATTGGCCCTTGGGATGTGCTGCCCAGGGAGGTGGTGGAGTCACCATCCCTGGAGGTGTTTAAAAAGAGCCTGGATGAGGCACTTGGTGCCATAGTTTAGTTGATAAGATGATGCTGGGTGATAGATTGGACTTGAAGGTCTTTTCCAACCTGGTTCATTCTGTATTCTGTAAATGCATGCTCAGTGTTTCACTGACAGTCTGAGAGAGGCTCTTGATCCTACAGAGGTCTGTCCTAGCTATAATTCTACTGCTATTTTCAGTGCCAAACCACAAGCACCTAACAGGTGGTTAGGTTAAGGAGAGGATTAGACTCCACAGTGATCTGGATAAACTACAAAAAAAACCCCAAAAAACTAATAATTACCTAAAACCAGAAGATGATGTGCAGTAAAGACAAGCAGAAAAATCACAGACTGCAGAAGGAGAAATCAAATGAACTAATCCAAAATGAGATATAGCTGGCTAGGGAGCAGCAGCACAGAAAAGGACCTGGGATTTACATTGGATTACAAATTGACCACGATCGGTGACTGTGTTGCAAAATACTTCAGGATATATCAAAGGGAACTGTAGTGTGTCAGAAGCAGTCATTCCACTCATTTAGCTTTGGAGAGACCTACCTGAGTACTGCATTCTCTTTTGAATGCCTCACTTTAAAACACAGACAAGTAAAAGGGACTCCAGAGAGGTTGGAAACACAAAGTGAAAGAACACTGAAGCACCTGACAGGACTTTTCACCACGTTGGGTAGTGATAGGACCGGGGGGAATGGAGCAAAACTAGAAGTGGGGAGATTCAGATTGGATGAGGGTGGTGAGACACTGGAACAGGTTGCTCAAGGAGGTGGTGGAAGCCTCATCCATGGAGGTTTTTAAGGCCAGGCTGGATGTGGCTGTGAGAAACCTGATCCTGTGGAAAGTGTCCCTGCTCATGGCAGGGGGGTTGGAACTAGATGACCCTTGAGGTCCCTTCCAACCCTGACAATTCTGTGAAAGATGGAGACCTGGGGCCATTTAGTCTTGAGAAGGCTGAGAGGGGCTATCATATCCCCTTCCAACCCTGACAATGGTATGATTCTATTCTCATGTCCCTTCCAAGCCTGACAGTATCACAGTACCACAGTACATTATGAAGTTGGTGAGGGGTTTGGAACACAAGTCCTATGAGGAGAGGCTGAGGGAGCTGGGGTTCCTTAGCCTGGAGGAGACTAAGGGGTGACCTTATTGCTCTCTACAACTACCTGAAGGGAGGTTGTAGACAGGTGGAGGTTGGTCTCTTCTCCCAGGCAGCCAGCACCAGAACAAGAGGACACAGTCTCAAGCTGTGCCAGGGGAGGTTTAGACTGGATGTTAGGAAGAAGTTCTACACAGAGAGAGTGATTGCCCATTGGAATGTGCTGCCCAGGGAGGTGGTGGAGTCGCCATCATTGGAAGTGCCCAGGAGGAGACTTGATGGGGTGCTTGGTGCCATGGGTTAGTTGATTAGGTGGCTTGGATTAGTTGATAGGTTGGACGCGATGATCTTGAAGGTCTCTTCCAACCTGGTTTATTCTATTCTATTCTATTAGAGGTTGGAAGGGACCTCCAGAGATCACCCAGTCCAACCCCCCTGCCAGAGCAGCATCACCCAGGGGAGTCTGCACAGGAATGCATCCAGCTGGGGTTGGAAAGGCTCCAGAGAAGGAGACTCCACAACCTCTCTGGGCAGCCTGCTCCAGGGCTCCCTCACCTTCACTGCAAAGAAGTTTCTCCTCCTGTTGAGCTGAAGCCTTCTCTGCTCAAGTTTGTCTCCATTGTTCCTTGGCTTATTGCTGTGCAGCACCCATAAGAGCTTGGCCCCCTCCACTTGACCCCCACCCCTCAGAAAGACAAGCTCTGGGGAGACAATATAGTAGCCTTGCAGTACTTGGGCCTACAGGAATGCTGGGGAGGGACTACCTAGAAGGGCATGTTGCACTAGGACAAGGGGCAGTGGTTTGAAACTAAAGAAGGGTGGATTTAGATTGGACATTAGGAGGAAGTTCTGTCCTGTGATGGTGGTAGAAAGTTTTAACAGCTTGACCAGAGAGATGGTGTAGACCCCATCCCTGGAGACATTCAAGGTCAGGCTTGATGGGGCTTGAAGCAACCTGATCTAGTTGGGGATGTCCCTGCTGGGGGTTTGGACTAGAGGACTCTCAAAGTACATTGTATGATTCTCTGATTCTGCTCCTTGCAGTATGGTTATTCCTATGTGTGCTTTTACTGGGCCCACCTCTCAGGTAAGATTGTGTACACGACTGCACTTAACAGCTGAAGTACACAGAACCACATCGCCATGGGCCAGATCTTTGTACACTGAGAAAGAGGTTTCAGAAGCTTCCCTGATTAGAAGGGGAGCTTGTAAGAAACTAACTCAGTGTCTTAGTCAGCAGTGTGAGCAGTACAGGGGTAAATCATACACACTGACTCTAGGTAGGATGCAGTCTTTTTGCCTCTGTTTTCATGATGATTGTGATACAACCCCCTGTACACAAACCTGACCTTGTTCTTTGCTTTGGTAAGTAGTTTTGCTTGTATGTCTGTGGGTTAATATATGCTGGTTCATGTGCCCTTGGTGTGGCTTAGGCTATACAGGGAAGTTGCCTACATCTGTCACAGAGTTACTTTTGCTAAAAGGTTGCCTTAATTGCTCTGAAATCTGTGTTCTTAAAGCTTTAGACAAACAGGCATCTAATGAAACAGGCAGGGGAAAGGTGATCCTCCTCTAAGATGTGTGATCCTGCTGAAACAATTTAAATCAGGTATTTTCTGTTTGCTGAATGCATTTGTTTAAATTAGACACCTCTACTGAGAAAGATCTTGAGGCTAATGATTACTGATACAATGTCTCCGAGGATTTTGGTTATGAAACAGAGTTTTCTGATGAGTGTGAGACCATTATAAAGGAAGATCATTTTAAAGTTGTGCCAGCTGGCAAATAATAACAGCTATTTCTTTCCATGTGTGACTGTGAGAGCAACTTCTGTGTAACTTAGAAAAGGTTCAATATCTATTCAATGTGTTTAAAAATACTTCACAAGTTGACTTACAGATATTTCCCAAAACTTTGCTCCAGGTGATCCTGCTCTAGCAGGGGGGTTGGACTCAGTGATCTTCAAGGGTCCCTTCCAACCCCTACCAAGCTGTGATCCTGTGCAAAGCGTAGAGACAGGGTCTGATCCTGTGCATACATGCCCAGTATGTTGTGTATGCTGGGTGGTTTTGGGTGCCTGACATAATTACCCAATGAATTTATATTTTTCTACTTTTCTGCTCAAAATCTGCAGCTAAATGTGAAAGGCATAGCTTAAAACTACCACAATCACTAAGGAATAATTAAAAATAGAGAGGACTATCCCAAATTTTTCAGATGGAATAACTGGGGTTGTTCACCCTGGAGAAGACTCTGGGGGGACCTTAGAGCTGCCTTCCAATACCCAAAGGGGGTCCTACAGGAAGGCTGGAGAGGGACTTTTCATGAGGGTGTCTAGAGACAGGACTAGGGGGAATGGTTTTGAGCTGAGGGAGAGTAGGTTTAGATGGGATATGAGGAAGAAGCTTTTCAGTATGAGGGTGGTGTGCCCTCCCTCCCTGGATGTGTTCAAGGCTGGGTTGGATCAAAACTTGGGCAATCAAGTCTTGTTGAGAGGTGGCCCATGGCTGGGAGGTTGGAAAAGATGACCTCTGAGGTCCTTCCCAACCTAAGCCATTCTGTGTTTCTATGGTTTCTAATTGGCAATTTCTTCTCTTCTATGATTCCACATGTATGTTTAAAGTCATTCTCTTTGGTAACGTTTTGCTTTTTCTCACCATCATAATTATTCTTCTGGTTAGGAGAGGCCACTGATGCAAAGCTTCTGGGCTGTGCACCAAATTCTGCTACTTTATCTTCTAGGGGAAAAAAAAAAAAGGGCCCTTCCAGGTGTAACTCAGACCCTGTTTACTTCCAAAGGTACTATCTAATGTTGTGCTGTGGCTAAGGATGCTGACACTGCTCTCGACCACTCTTTTATACCTACAAATCTCATTTTGATGCCTAATGAGTTGCAATCTTTGTAGCCCAATCGTCGTTTGATCTCACTGCCCAACAAGAGAACTTGCAGATTTAACGAAGCCTGCCTCTCTCTGGATGGTTATAATGCAGTAATGACCAAGATATAACAGCAGCTATTTAGGCAAAAGCCACAGAAATAAATAATGGGATTTTCATTTGAAAAATGTTTCTGATGGTAGCAGGAATCCATCATTCATCATTAATACATTCAAAGAACAGTTCCAAGAGCAACAGTGGAAAACAGTGAAAAATAATTCAGCCCCTAACCATTATTTTCTGAAAGGTGGGACTGTTAGAAAGCATTGATTTAAAGTCTGGAGAATGGGTTCTTGGGTTGTAAATAACACAAAAAAAAATTATTCAAGGTGCCTATAAATTTCCTTCAACTTCTACATGCAATTTATGTCTGGGTAAAGAAAATTAAGTAATGTACACTAGCACAACTGCAGAAGCTGCAGAACTGCAATGCCAATCCCATTTTATTCCTTAAGCAAGGAAACAGTGTTCCTGTGGAGTGGCCACCCCTATTTTAATGGCTAACCTTAAAAACACAAAGGAAATAAGAATTAATTGGAGAGAATCAGAAATACAAAGTAAAACAGGTGTATTGTCTCCCATAATGTCAGTGCTTAAAGCTATAGTCATTAATAGATTCACTGCAGGGAGAGAAGGAAACATTAGATTTCTGAGGTGGAAAAAAAAATCATCTTCATCATTACCTAATGAGGTGATCAGCTTTTCACTCTACACACTGCTGTGCCAACAGAGCTGTGCACAAGCAATGGTAAATGCAGGATCTTGGATTGTGCCCTGTGATAGACAACTATCCATAGCGGGACTAGTCAGCTTCTAGGGGCTGCTGGAGTCCAGAAAGCAATGATCTGATTTGTTTCATACTCTGTCAACACAATGACCATTTTGATTAAGTGATAGAAAACTCAGTAAATCCTGAAATACAAATCAGAGAAGCATTCAGGTTGGAAAAGACCCTCAGGAACACCAGGTCCAACCATTAACCCTAATCTACAAGGGTCACCCCTAAACCAGAGCCCCAAGCACCACAGCCAAACCATCTTCAAACACAGCCAGGCTTGGGGACTCCACCTTCCTGGGCAGCACATTCCAATCCCTGACCACTCTTGTGCCTAAGCTCCACTCTAAACCTACCCTGGGGCAGCTTGAGGCTCTTCCCTCCTGTTCTGTCGCTAATTACCTGTGAGAAGGGGCCAGCACCAACCACTCCACAACCTCCTTTCAAGGGAGTTGTAGACAGCCAGAAGGTCTCCCCTCAGCCTCCTCTTTTCCAAACGAACCAACCAGCTCCTTCAGGCTCCCTCCATCAGATTTATTCTGCGGGCCCTTCCCAGCTTCCTTGCCCTCCTCTGCCCTGGCTCCAGCACCTCCACAGCTCTCCTGTACTGCGCTGCCCAAAACTGGACACAATCCTCAAGGTGTGGCCTCCCCAGAGCTGAGTCCAGTCCCAGAGGACAATCCCCTCCCTGCTCCTGCTGGACGCAGCATTGCTGATGCCAGCTGGGATGCCTTCAGCTTTCTTGGCCACCTGGGCACACTGCTGGCTCCTCTTCAGCTGCTTGTCCGTCAGCACCCCCAGGTCCCTTTCTGCCAGACAGCTTTCCAGCCACACTGCCCCAGGCCTGTAGCATTGCCTGGGGCTGTTGTGACCCAGGTGCAGTACAGTTCCCTCCATAAGGAAGGGGATGCTAATTTTCTCTTTGTCACTCATCACTCAGTTACTTCTTACACATGATGAAAATCCTCTGGTTCTAAGTTAAGAAGATGCTGAAAAGATTTTCTAAGACTTCAATGCCACTGGTATTGCATTCCCTCACAAACAGTTCTCAAACGAAAAACAAAAACAAACAAACGGAAAAAATAAACCCAAACCAACCCCAAACTCACATTATAGGGCTTAGAACAGGCTACTAATAAAAGCTGAATGAAAAACAAGTTTACAAGAGATTTGACTACATACTATTTTCTGGCATCCCTCAAGAGCTTCAAAATGAAGGGGAAAAAAGAACACTGCAGGTGGTTGTAATTTGGGGCAGCTCTTCTCCCTGAAAAAAAAAAAAAAAGGCAGAAATTAACTTATCAATCAAAAAGTGTAAAATCAGCCATGCAGCTCTGGTTGACAACTGCTCCCCTGTAATTTCAACGTTAAATGGTTCTCCTTCCCTTCTTCTCTGCTCTAGAGAGGCCTCACCTGGAATATTGCATCCAGTTCTGGGCTGCCCAGTTCAAGAGGGGCAGAGATCTACTTGAAAGAGTCCAAGGGAGGGCTACAAGGATGATTGAGGGACTGGAGCACTGCCTGGGGAGGAGAGGTTGAGAGACCTGGGGATGTTTAATCTGGAAAGGAGAAGACTGAGAGGGGATCAATAAATGTCTATAAATATCTGAAGGCTGGGGGTCAGAAAGGAAGGGACAGGCTCTGCTCACTTGCTCCCTGTGATAGGACAAGCGGCAATGGATGTAAGCTACAGCACAGGAGGTTCCACCTCAACATGAGGAAGAACTTCTTTACTGTGAGGGGGACAGAGCACTGGAGCAGGCTGCCCAGAAAGGTTGTGGAGTCTCCTTCTGGAGACTTTCAAGCCCTGTCTGGATGTGTTCCTGTGCGACCTGCACTAGATTCTATGGCCCTGCTCTGGCAGCAGGGTGGACTTTGAAGCTCTCCAGAGGCCCCTTCCAACCTCTGACATCCTGTGAAATACTTTTAATCTTTATTGCACCTCAATTCAATGAATCTGTATTTGATGCCTTGACCTGAGCAACAAAAGCTCACTCCTGTGCACAAAACATTTACTGAAACAACTCATAACCCTTAGGATTTAAAAAAAAAAAAAAATTGTGAAGAACTGGGTAGACCTGAACCTGTCTGGTCTCAACTGTCAGAACTTATTTTTGTGGATTAATGCTATCATCTTGGCTGTAAACTCTGTCTGGATCACAGGATGCTAGGGGTTGGAAGGGACCTCTGGAGATCTTCCAGTCCAACCCTCCTGCCAGAGCAGGAGCATATAGCCATAGGACAGGAGGGTTGGACTCAATGGTCTCCAGAGGTTCCTTCCAATCCCTAACATCCTGTGATAATCTAGTGCAGGTCACACAGGAACACATCCAGATGGGTCTTGAAGGCCTCCATGACGCCCTTCTGAGAGGCAATAGGGTGTTGTTTGAAAGAAGAGATTCTAAATTTTTTTGGGTTGGTGTTTGGGTTTTTGTTGCTGTTAATACATTTATTAAAATGAATTTATTTTTAATGAGGTTTCTATTAAACACATGATCTTCTGGTTTCTGTATAATGAGTATGCACTGATTTTTTCCTAACGGTTTCCCATTAACTTTATTACTAATAAACCAGGAATATTTTGTGTCCCCCCGTTTCAGAAAGTCCTTTTTTTTTCCCCCCTCCCCAGCCTAAGGAGATTTTGAAGACCGAGGGCTGTAGGTTTGCCAACGCTGTTCCACCTTTTGGAATTGCTCTCATTAGCTCCGGTAGTGTGACGCAGCACTCAGCGAACAGGCTGATGTCTCTTGAGCCTGCTACCAGGCCAGCTCTGCAGTCCTCTCTGCTTCTTTTTTTTTAACCTCTAAGTACACTGATGTGGAAGTGTTTTTCAAAACACTGGCTTATTAATTATCAGTCCAGAAAAGCTGGCAATTATAGTAACACATTTAGAAGACTTAAACCAAACCATTTTCCTCTCTTTTTTCATTTGCACTAGGTACTTAACTTACCTAACGTAGGACTTCAGTCCACAAACTCTAAAGTTTAAGCAGTTTTTGGAAGCTCACTTGTCAGGGATTAGACCCTTTAGAATCTAGGTACTTGTGAAGCATAGAATTTTCTCAGCTCTCCACTAAAACCGGGACCAGTAGAACTCCAGATGAAGGAACCTGTCTCTGTAACTCAACTGTTCTGAATTCGCCTTCTTTTTTTTAAGGCTTCAGGGTTTCAGAACTTACTCTTTACAAGTTGGCTTTTAAAAACCTGAAACCTTACAGGCTAAAAAAAAAAATAAATTAAAAATGAAAAAGAAGAGGTTTTATTTTAAAAAGCCAAATATACCTGAGGCCATGACTTGCACTTCCTGTACAGTTTGCTTAGCGAGGCTGCACGCTTGGCAGAATCCGAGGCTTGGGTTTAAACACGCCTCGGCGGGGCCGCAGAGGATTTTATGATTGATACAAGAATTCCACAGACCTTTTGTGGCCTTTTGCCCAAAGCGTGAGCGAGGTGGCAGCCCAGCGGGGCCTCAGACCTGCGCAATGGACTCCCGCACTCCTCGAAGTTCATTCATTTTACGCAGGCCGATCCACCTCCTCACCTCCCAAAAGCTGCTGCCTCCGAGCCCATCAAGGGGGGAGCGGGAGAGCCCGAAGCACTGCCGGGCACAGCCCTGCTGCGGCCATTTTATCGTCTAGGGGCCGGGGCCGGCCGGCGGCCCCCGCGGCGGGTGGCGGGGCGGGCGCGCCGGGGGTCTGGGCAGGGAAGCGCTGGTGAGGCCTTGCCGCGCCGTTCATGGAGGAGAGGGGCGGCAGCGCGGCGCGCACCGTTCCCTCGTCCTCGCCCTGCGCTCGGAGGCGCCTCGGGCGGGCTCTCGGCCAGGCCCATCTCACCCGCCGGGCGCCATCGGCGGTTGCTGGGCCCGACCCGGCTGGCAGCCGCTCGAGGGGCTGCCGGTGGCGGCCGCGGTGAGGGAGGAGCGGGCGCGCTGCCGCCGTTTCCTCCTGCGTGGGGGCCGGAAGGCAACGCGGCCCCGGGAGCGAGAGAGGGCCGGGCCTCGGCGGCGCCGCCGCCGCTGCGGGTCACCCAGCCTTCCGCAGTGGGGGTGGGCGGCGGAGCGCGCAGGCCGGGGGAAGGGCCAGGCCCCGCCGTCTCTCTGGGCGATGGAGTGAGGGAGCGAGGCTCAGCAGCGGGAAGATGGCCGGTGGCGGCGGCGGCTGCAGAGACAGCTTGTTTCTGGAAGGTGCGTGCATGGCTTAAGAGGGGGGCAGCGCGGCCCGTGGGCTGCGTTTCCCTTCTGGCAGCCAGTAAGGGGCACGGTGCAGACTGGGGAATGGGGAGGCGGGTGAGCGTTTGCATCTTGGCTGGGGGGGGAGGAATGGGTCCCCTTCGGGGGGACGACGACAATGAGGGGTGGCTTCGTGGTGGGTGGAAGGGTGGGTGCCACGAAGGGTCTCTCGATTTGGTACAGAAAAGACCTGCTTTTAAGGGAGGGGGTTCGTGAGAGCGATTTGATTTTATTTCTTTCTTTCTTTTCTTTTAGTGTTGGGAGGCTTTGGAAGTGCAGTGTTTTCTTTGTAGGGGCAGAGCGCCGGGAGCAGCCTGGGCTTGCTGCAGCAGGGCCGGGTGTGCAGCGGCAGGAATCCTCTCTCCCGAGGGGTGGTGGTGGGCTGGGGGCGGCCGGGCAAGGTTAGCGCTAGGTGAGGAGGTGGAAGCGAGGATTGCTGTGCCGCTTCCTCGCTGCATTTCCCCTGCCCGTAGTCGGTTCCCAGGCCCCGGCCTAGCCCGGACCCGTTTCCCCTTACCATAAAAATGAGTCTCCGCTGCTCCTAAAATGCTACTTTAAAGGTCCGGGACTGAGATTAATGTTGAGCTATGGGATCGTTTTTACCTTTGCCTTCCGAAGATGGTGATGAATGTAGCAGCTGCAACTGGAAGAAACGTTTATAAATCTTTGAGTAATTTTTTTTTTATTATCTATTTTTTGTCCTTTTTTTTGGGGTGTTTTTTTTTTTTGGTTGCTTGGTTTGGGGTTTTTTTTGGGTCACCGTAAAGCTCTTTAATGCAAAAAAAGTCTTCTGAAATTCGAGTATCTTTAACTGTTGAGCCTTTACAGTTTCACTGATGGGGGTGGAAATTAAATAAATCTGATGGTTTAGCGTGGCAAAATTGCTGTGAGCACATATCCCGGTGACATAGGCCGGTGGTCTGCTGAAGTACCCTGATGATAACGAAGAGAAGATGTATTAATGAAGTAAGTTGCTCCTCATAAGTTGAGTTGTTTTCAAGTCAGGGGTAAGTTCATCACTGGAGGTTTTGTAGTACCTGTGTTATGTAGAACATGCTTCTTGCAGATTCTCTTTTGCTGCGGGATATTGGGGTTTCTTTTTTAGTACTAGATGCTCTGGAACGGGAATGCTGTGTGGTCAAAACAGTGCCTTTTTTAATTAAGTAGTCTGAAATTTTTTGGCGTTCAGAAACTCTTCCTGGTTAGCAGCAGCAGCCACTTCATCTCTCTTCTACCTTTAAAGTCTTTGGTAGTGAAATGCAGGCATACCTCTTTCTGTCCTGAGCTCTTTACACAGAAGACAGACAACTGGAAGTGTCAGGGTGACGACTAGTCGCTGTCTTCTGTGTGCACCTTGGCTACTTGCTGGTTGGACAGGTAGTTAATACAGATTTCATATGCACCACCCCTTGGCTTTTACTTATGGGATCTCTTTCCAGCAGCAGGACCAGTGTGACACTGGATAGCATCCTTGTTTGAAGCTTCAGTATTCCACGACTGGTGAAGTGAGATATCAGCTGGGTTTGTGTTTCCTCATTATTTGGGGACGTGTTAGTTCTAGGGCTGGTGATGTGATAGTAACCCTGAGTGCATAAAGAAAACCTCACGTGGATGGTGGCGACAAAGATTTTCTGAGGGTGGCCCCAGTCAAACGGGATGGTAATACTATCGCAGGTCTAGTAAGGGATGGCAGACTTTCGTGCTCATTTGAAGCAGAAGGCGGCTTTCAGATATTGAGAGGCTCTTATTAGAGATGTTTGCTTTATAGGGAAAAATAAAGGATGAAGGCATGGATTTTTTGGTCATTTGTAATCTGCAAACACAGGGCAGCATGTTAGATGACCCTAATGGGTTGGAACTATTATCCAAAGACTAGACAAGCATGAGAGTGTCAGAATTGTGAAACAGGTACAATGTGGACAAAAACTGAGATAAAAGCGTTGTAAAATAGGAAATATGTCAAGTTCAGCTGCAAGATGATGATGGGCCTAGCATTATAAGCAGTCTAAATGTGTGTATTTCATGAAGTCTGCTGTAGTCTCTATAAGCAAAACAACTAAAAATCGTTTACTTGATGTTTTTGGAAGGGTGGTGGAGAGGAGAGGGGGAGGACTGCTCTGTCCATCCCTGCCAGTAATGCACAGAGCAAATGAATTATGTGCCAAATGGATGTCAGCAATATCACTGATTGAATTCAGTTTGATGGAGTCCGTGCTGTTTAAATACATACCTGTGTGTGTGGACATGTACGTGCACAGAAACTGCTGGTGCTCTCAGGCTTGTGTTTGACTGGCAGTCAGATTTGAAGTAAACATACAGTTAGGTGAAATCAGTTGCTTTAAAGTATAATAGTTGTTCGGTGCTTGGGGTTTGGTTGCACATGTTCAGTAAGGTCCTGCTTAGTGTAACAGATGTTGCTGTGAAGAAACATGGCTGTCATTCTGCTCTTAAAGTGCCTTTTAATATTTGTATTATTTTATTCTCCAATAAAACCAAAGTGGCCTTTCTGGAAGGATATTCCCTGACTGATTTATCTGTTGCCTTTCTGGTAATGTCATTCTTGAACACAGTGATTCATGCTGGTACCTGGTTTCTGTCCAGTTTTGCATATCTAATGTGCCATCGAATTTTACGCTGTGTTGCATAGACTGTTTTATGGAAAATGTGGAAGAAATTCCTAGAACTATGATGTTTGAACCTTTTTAAAGCTGCATCTGTCACTATTCTGGAGCACTACTGGTAATTGCCATACATCATATACATTGATATGCATGATCTGCATGTTTACTTTTCTTGAAATGCCAGGACTTGATGATCTCAGAGGCCTATTCCAGCCTCAACAGTTCTGTGATTCTGTGACTGTTGGAATTCAGAAGTGTAGAGAGCACCTTGGTTTTGTTACTTATGTCAGTTTGCAAGTGGAATGAGTAAAACTTTCCCATCATCTTCTTAATTGACTTTCCTGCAGTAAAATGTCAAAGTTCTGGGCAAAATGTGCAGAAATTTACACTTAAAGCAGTCCTGTTGCATCAGAATTCTTTCCTGTTTTGGAGGAATAGCAATGTAGTGATAAGAGATTCCCATCTGTAGGAATTCCTGTGTCTTTTTTGATTGGCAGTCACACAATACATAGCAATGATAGCAAGTTTATATTTTGGTTTAGGATAGGGGAATGCTCAGTATATAGAAAAGGGAGTCTGGTGGATCATTACTGGAGAAAAATCATTGGCGTTCTGGTTGTATTCTGCTTCCTTGGATATTATGGACTTGCAGAGAAATTGTAATTTCTCTTTCCTAGCCTTAAAGTTTCCTTACGTTTGTGCAGTAGATAACAGGCAAGCTTGAAAGTATTCCTAAATGCATGTATTTTCCACAAGAATGGAGAGACTTTTAATTCCTTCCTTGTTTTCTCTTTTTTTTTTCAGCCTGCTGGTGGTGACTGTAGTGAGACTTTGACCCAATATTGAAGTTTCTTTTTGAGGACCTGAGGAGTTCCTATCTGAGGAATGTTGCTAGTCCCTACCTTCAGAGCTGCAATCACCACAGAAATTTGCTCAATTTTCATTCCATTTTCTTGCATCCAGGTTTCCTAATAGCAATAGAGAGCACTTTGTGGACTACCTGTTACCACCAGCAGGAACTTGACAGGTGTCTGCCAGAGGACTCAGGAAGACTGCTTTGTTTTTCATTCAGCTCACATGTCTTTAGACTGTGAATTTCACACAGTGTCTTTACATAGTGAATTGACTTCACTAAAGCAAGGGTTGTAGACTTGGGTATTTCTGCAAAGGTAGCTGAGATTCTGGAGTGGTACAAGAAGGCAGCACTTGTATATTACCGTGTAGAATTGGGAGTTGCCATTTGAAGTGGTGGCCAGCCTTTCTTGCCTTTTTATCATGTGGAGAAGTCTCTGACAGAAGTAATACAAATTAGTAGAGCAGAGTGGAGTTCATATTCAGATAGAACACTTGAAAATTTTCTGCCTGCTATGCCACTTCATTTTTCTCTTAATGGTGACATCTAATTAATTGTTGTAATTGTCTCTGCAACAGTCTTGAATGCTTTGTTTATGACCTAGAGGAGATTTGTGTTAGCTTGAAAATGAGGGGAAAGCATCCTCACAGAATCACAGAATGTTAGAGGTAGGAAGGGACCTCCAGAGATTGAGTCCAAGCCCCCTGCCAAAAGCAGGATCACCCAGGATAGTCACAAACGAGGCAGGTTTTGAAAGTCTCCAGAGAAGGAGACTCCACAGCCTCTCTGGGCAGCCTGCTCCAGTGCTCCATCAACCTCACTGTAGAGAAGTTTGTTGTCCTGTTGAGCTCAAACCTTCTCTGCTCAAGTTTGTCTCCATTGTTCCTTGTCTTATTCCTGTGCACCACCAAAAAGAGCTTGGCCCCCTCCCCTTGACACCTACCCCTCAGCTATTGATAGACATGTTTTGGGTATCATTCACCTTACTCTGTGTCGTTGCCATAATCCCAACTGCTGCTGTATGCAGCTGAAATTTCCTGTGGTTTGCATCAATTCCCAGACAGGTTCTGTTTCCTCTGTTTTTGTTGAGAGTTGCCTATCTGAAAGTGCCTCACTTGTGTCTCCCAGTCCTACCCATTCAGAGCTTCTTCCAGCACTGCATGTGTGTCTTCTGAGACCTTTGCTCAGCTGTCCTTCCCAGTGGCTTTAAGAATAATCAACTTTCTCACTGACTTCAGTGACAGATTGTTTTCTAGGAATTAAACCCACTGGCTTAGAATTGTCAACAAAGTCAAACTGGAATGTTCATCTTAGAATCATAGAATTGTTAGGGTTGGAAGGGACCTCAAGGATCAGACAGTTCCAACCCCCCTGTCATGGGCAGGGACACCTCATACTAGATCAGGTTGCCCACAGCCACTGCTGTCTGTTTGGTTTTTTGGGTGATAGGTGCCGTAAAATACTAAGAAAGACAGGCTGCTTCTTAGAGCATGTAGAAAGGTACTAAAAATAAGCATAATTTATCTATCAGTGCTCTGTAACATACACAGTGTAATATGCTTGGGAGCACCTTCTAAAATAATAGCCTGTTCCCAAGTCCTCTTGCACATCATCACCTTCTCAATTTTGAGATGTAGGATTCTAGAAGCCCAGGCTGGTCCTCAGCTTTCTGAGTAGGGAATCATCTGTGTGCAATTTTCTGGTTATCATTATGGGGGCATTTGTTATTTTGTAGTTTTTCCTGAGTCGCTGCTGCTATAAGAACTTTTCACAAAGATGGAATGTGGAAGCTTCAGATGTAAGATTATCTTGCATGGGATGCTTCAGCCATTCTGTTCTGGCACTTGGACTTGGTAGGAAAGCACTCCTTTCCTCAGGGAAAGTACAGAGATTCTACTGAGGTTTAGTGGCAAAATGATAATAATAATAAGTGAGACTGTTCCTGAAAGAGATTTTTATGCTGTGTAAGTGTAAATACAAAAGTAATAGTAATAACATGAGTAATAATATTGATATGTGGCTTGAGAGTGAGCATAAAGCAACATTTTGCTTACACAGATACTTCTGTGTTGTAATTTATATAGTTTAGTCTTTTGTTTCTTGTTTTATGTGCAAGAATAAAACATAATGGATTATTTATTGTAATGGTTTCAGCAGCAGCAGCTATGGCTTGTATTACTGCTGTTGCTGGAAGGTTATGCATGGATTTCGGTGCAGTATCAGACTTCACCTTTTCTACAGAGTTTGAGCTGTGTAACATGATTGAAGAATAGAACAGAATTAACCAGGATGGAAAAGACCTCAGAGATCGAGTCCAACCTATTACCCAACAGCTTCTAATCAACTAAACCATGGCACCAAGCACCCCATCCAGGGTCTTCCTAAATGCCTCCAGGGATGGTGACTCCACCACCTCCCTGGGCAGCACATTCCAATGGCCAATCTCTCTTGCTGGGAAGAATTTCTTCCTAACATGCAGCCTGAACCTCCCCTGGCACAGCCTGAGACTGTGTCCTCTTGTTCTGGTGCTGGGTGCCTGGGAGAAGAGACCAACCCCCACCTGGCTACAACCTCCCTTCAGGTAGATGTAGACAGCAAGAAGGTCTCCCCTGAGTCTTCTCTTGAATTGGCATAACTGAGTTTTGCCAAGGGTTTTTGTGTTGTAGCACGTCCTATAATGTGATACTGATCACCAAACTCAGCAGCTGTAAGTATTGCTTTATATGAATGAGGGGTTTTTGAGTCAGCTTTCGTTTCCTCCCTTCCTGCTAACAGCCATTAAACCCTTTTCTTTGCAGGGTACAGATCTCATAGGTAAATAGCTAGAAATACTGTGAAATATGCCCACAGAGAAGTCAGAATTGATGTCCTTGAAGCAAAGGTTTCAGTGTTGGCTCAGCATGGTTCAGTTAGCTGCTAAGGTGTTAGCTCATATGCTGAGTGACCAGCCAGGGGCAGGACAGCTGGAGGGCTGAGCTCCCAGGACAGTGGATGCCTTCATCAGCACGTGTGTTGTAGAAAGGAGTGGAAGAGCGTCCAGGATAGCTTAAGATACTGCAGGAGGGCTGAGAAAACATGACAAATAAAAATGGAGCTGTTACTGTTGGGAAGGCTGGAGAGATACAATGAACAGATTCTTTTTTGGGGAAAGGGGCAAACATTAATTCTCTTAACTGGGTTGTTTTACAAGGCACTTCCATGGGGGGAAAACAGATATGGAGAGTTCCTTTGGGTCCATGCTTTATCACCTGATTGGTTTCAGTTTGGAGGGTTTAAGGATATTCTTACATAGGTTGAAATCTGTTTGGTGAACTCTCCTTGATCACTTCTTGCTTAAACTTGAGAAAATGAAAGCAGTAGCAAAGATACTCCTGCTTTTTCACTGTGTAGGAGTAAGCCTGGTGCTAATCCTGTCTTAGAGATTTAGTTTTAGACAAGCATGTGTTCTTAAACTTGCTGCACCTGTATTCAACAGTCTAGCATGTGTAATATTTTCAGGTGAAGCTGATCTTCAGCTGTAGTGAAGTCAAAGCTGGTGTCTGGTGTTGGTCAAGTCAGATGTTTGTCAGTGTCCTGTTAGAGGAGAAATGGCAGTTCCATCCTGGGTGCTCAGCCACCTGTGGGTATCATGACACAAAAAGAATTGCCAGGCAATCTTTATTTCCCTGGTCCTTCATAAAAATGGTTTTAATTCTGCTGCTTGAGGCCACATGATTTAATTTTCTTTAGGAAATGGGGAAAAGATAACAAGTTCTTAAATAACAGGTTAAAAATCCAATGGTGTCTTTCTCATCATTAAATCACTGCCGAATTGAGTGACACATCTTTAGCTTGGGAGATATTTTTGAGAGCTTAAAAGAATGTTGTGTGATGTTGTGCTGTGTGGTGCAGCAGACAGCTGGAGGGAAGGGAGGCCATCCAGAGGGGCCTTGACAGGCTGGAGAGGTGAGCCCCGGACAACCTCATGAGGTTCAACAAGACCAAATGCAAGGTCCTGCAGCTGGGTTGGGGCAATGCCAGGCACCAATATAGGCTGGGCAGGGACTGGCTTGAGAGCAGCCCTGAAGGAAAGGAGAAGCTCAACAGGAGCCAGCAGTGAGCACTTGCAGCCCAGAGAGCCAAGCAGAGCCTGGGCTGCAGCAAGAGAAGTGTGGCCAGCAGGGCCAGGGAGGGGATTCTGCCCCTCTGCTCCACTCTGCTGAGACCACAGCTGGAGCTCTGGGGCCAGTTCTGGAGCCTCTATTAGAGGAAGGATCTGGAGGTGCTGGAAGGTGTCCAGAGAAGGGCCACAAGGATGAGCAGAGGGCTGGAGCTGCTCTACTGTGAGGACAGACTGAGAGAGTTGGGGCTGTTCAGTCTGGAGAAGAGAAGGCTCTGGTGTGACCTCATTGTGGCCTTCCAGTATCTGCAGGGGGCTCCAAGAAAGCTGGGGAGGGACTTTTGAGGGTGTCAGGGAGTAATAGGACTCGGGGTGGGGGGATGGATCCAAGGTAGAGGAGGAGAGATTCAACTTGGATGTGAGGAAGAAGTTGTTCCCCATGAGGGTGGTGAGAGACTGGCACAGGTTGCCCAGGGAGGTGGTGGAAGCCTCGTACCTGGAGGTGTTTGCAGCCAGGCTGGATGTGGCTGTGAGCAGCCTGCTGTAGTGTGAGGTGTTCCTGCCCATGGCAGGGGGGTTGGAACTGGATGGTCCCTTCCAACCCTAACAATTCTATGATTCTACGATTCTATGTTATAAGTACGTCTTAGTAGTTCATTAGCACATGGCCATATTTGTGAGATGCCTTTTGAGTACTCTGAACAGAATGTTGTAAAAGTACTGAAAACTTACTTCAGTTTCTTGTCTGGTGTGCTCTCCCTGCACAGAACTGGGGATTGTGCCAAATGCAGTTCAGTCTCTGAGTTAGAGTCAAGTATAAATCAGAATACAGAATGGCTAATGGTTATTTGGGTCGTGCAGCTAACAAGAGTAACTAAGTGCAAGTAACCTTTGAGAAGTTGTTCTGGTTTTATTTGTGTTGTCCTGTCTGGTGTGAGCTGAAGAAAGTTACTCAATGGCATTGCCAAAAGGCCCTCTGTTCTGAATAATCCGTGGAAGGAATGACTTTCCGATACAGGAGAGCAGTTTGGTTATGAAAAGGCTTGTAGTAAATTCATTGATGCCTTGTAGCTAATGTCCACCAGCAATGTGCAGCGTGGGTACAGCAGATTGGAAAACAGTGCTTTCAAAATGACCTGCCCACAGAACAGTGAAGGGATGAAGGTGCAGGGCTCTTGTCTGGTACAGGGCACTGATAAATGGGGTGTATGGATTCCCTGCAGCAGCGAGCTCTGACGTTGCTGCTTTTATCTTATCACGCTGTGACTCCATTTTGGATGCAAAGCTGCTGCCAGCCACTCGCTGGTTCTCAGTGCAAAGCTTAGAATTAGTGACTGGTTTGGGCAGAGGGACTGAAAGCACATTATTCACCTATTAGAGGGACTTATGTGTTGCAGCTGTACTGCTCTTAGGGCTCGCTGCTGCAGGTGGGGGAGAGAGAGAGCTCTACATCTCTTCCCCCCTTTGCCTCCCTCCCCACCAAATTTCAGCTTTGTGGTTGATCTCCTGCTGTCCATCACCCCTGAAACTCACCACTTTATTGCCAAAGGGATTGAATTTGCTGTGTATCCTTTTGCCAGGCTGGCACTTTGCCAAGCCTCTGCTGAACTTGCCCAATGAAGAGTAAGCAGGTGGGGCAGGACAGTGGCTTGGACTGGGGAGAGCAGACAGATTCTGCATGTGAGACAAGTAGGACATTGCCCTTCAGGGCCATGAGGATGATCAGAGGGCTGGAGCACCTCTCCTATGAGGACAGACTGAAGGAGTTGGGGCTGTTCAGTCTGGAGAAGAGAAGGCTCCCAGGTGACCTCATTGTGGCCTTCCAGGATCTGAAGGGGGCCTACAGGAAGGCTGGGGAGGGACTTCTCAGGCTATCAGGTAGTGATAGGACTCGGGGGAATGGAATGAAGCTGGAGGTGGGGAGATTCAGGCTGGAGGTGAGGAAGAGGTTCTTCCCCATGAGAGTGGTGAAGCCCTGGAATGGGTTATCCAGGGAGGTGGTTGAGGCCCCATCCTTGAAGGTGTTTAAGCCCGGGCTGGATGAGGCTGTGGCCAGCCTGATCTAGTGTGGGGTGTCCCTGCCCATGGCAGGGGGCTTGGAACTAGATGATCCTTGTGGTCCCTTCCAACCCTGACTGATACTATGATACTTTCATCTCTCTGGTGAGCTGTTAAGTCAGGTTAAGGTATAATACGTAACTTAAACTTTAGAATTTACCTTTGTGAACCCGCAGCTGTATTCTGTCCAGGGAAATGAATATTTGATGTAACAGGTTAACTTCTGTGCAGAAAAGTTTATGGTGAAGGCTAGAGGCTGGAGGAAATAAATGCACAGGCTGTGGCTATCCTTCCCAGTTGGTCAGCAGGCCTCGAAAAGGTTGTTGTTAATGGGCAAATGCTGCATGAGGCAAGGAAAAAGGATCATAGACCTGACTACACGTCCCGGTAATTCCTGTGAATGAATAATCTGGCGTTGGAAGACTTGGAATTTGGGGTATCTTTCTCTGACTGAAGCCTAAATGATTATGAATAAAGAACAGTGATGATTCAAAAAACTGAGAGAGGGCTTCCTAGGTTTTTGTTTGTTTGCTTTCAGCTCATATAAACTGTAGCAAAGTTTCCCTGGTTGTTTTGGTTTGGTTGTGTTTTGTTATTCTACTTTTCTCTCTGTCGTTGGGGTTTGGTGGTGGTGTTTTGTCTTGTCCGTGTTTGGCTGATTGGGTCTTCTATTTTTCTGTTTAAATAAGTCTTGCCACAAGGGTGCTTTAGGAATGATAAATGCCAGTAGTGTGTTGCTGGTGTGGTAAACCAGAGTGCTGTAGGACATGACTAATATGATGTAATCCTAGAAATCTATGTCTGTAAGAAACAGCTGCCAAAAATATTGGCTATTTTCATGAGAATATTTCTACCCAGTGCCATGCAGTTGTTTTCCTTGTGCTCAAAATCGTTCTGCTGAAGTACTTTTTATTGCTATTACAGGATATAATGTTGTATTTGTTTGGTGTGTCCAATTTTTATGGTTCATTTAGCAAAATTTAAATATCCTGCTGCTGACAGAATTTAATCCGATGGTCTAGCAGAAAGATTATTCAGGAGCCCATTAGATGAGAATTTGAACTATGCAGTAGATGGTAGGTTTCATGTTGACAATTGTCTGTGCAGTTTCTGAGGCTCTCTTCTTTTAAAAACACTTCCAGAGTCCATTGTAGCTTTAGTTCTTCTACCGAAGCTTATTGTTTTCAGGATCCTTTACAACTGGGAATAAACTTTCCAAAAGGAACTTCTGGACTACTCTGGCCCAGGTCACTCTGTCTGCATCTACCTGGCACAGTGGGGCAGTAAAGCTTTAACTCAAGATTGCCATAAGGCAAAGATGTTTTAGCTGGATCCTCACCTGATGAGTGCCACAAACAAACCAAACCAAAGAAAAAACAACAAAAAACCCTCAAAGCCCACAACCAACAAATACACAACAACAAAAATCTGTTATTCATGTGTTGTCCCTGGAGGTGTTCAAAAAAGGACTGGATGTGGCACTTGGAGCCATGGTTTAGTTGTCAGGAGGTGTTAGGTACTAGGTTGGACTTGATGATCTCTGAGGTCTTTTCCAACCTATTCTATGATAATAAAGAAGTACTTTGCCATCTAGCAAAGCCTTTGTTAGGTGGAAAAGATGCTGCTCCTTACTTGGGAGCTCAATTTACTCTTGCTCTGTGATAGAGCTGATGGATCCAAGGTAAGCATGAGTTTCATATTTAGGTGAAGGTGGCTGAAACTCCTCCCCAGGCTGGGCTCATAAGAAGTTAGCTGTTTTGCTTCAGCTTTTGAGTGCTATTTCCTGAAAAGTAGGTTCATAAGGGAGTGCAAGTAGTTATTTTGGTATATTATTCTTCCCAGAAAGTATGATTGGCCATTGGAGTGTGCCACCAGGGGAGGTGGGGGAGTCACCATCCCTGGAGGTGGTTAAAAAGGGATTGGATGAGGTGCTTAGTGCCATGGTTTAGTTGATTAGATGGAGTTGGGTGGTAGGTTGGACTTGATGACCTTGGTGGTCTTTTCCAATATGCTTAATTCTGTGATTGAAATATAGTTGATTGATAGCATTTCCTCATCTTCCCTGCTGCTCCAAGTAATTACCATAACATATTTGTTTTTTTTTTCCAAGGATGTTAAAGTTATTTTTTACCTTTAACCTTTGTGAATTTTAGAATAGTGTGGTTTAGTTGTCAGGTGTTAGTATTTCTTAAACTTGTTGTTAGTCACAGTATCACTAAGCTTGGAAGAGACCTCGAAGATCGAGTCCAACCTGTCACCACAGACCCCATGACTAGACCGTGGCATCAAGTGCCACGTCCAGTCCCCTCTTGAACACCTCCAGGGATGGTGACTCCACCACCTCCCCAGGCAGCACATTCCAATGGCGAATCACTCTCTCGGTGAAGAACTTTCTCCTCACCTCCAGCCTAAACTTCCCCTGGTGCAGCTTGAGACTGTGTCCCCTTGTTCTGGTGCTGGTTGCTAGAGAGAAGAGGCCAACCCCTTCCTGGCTACAACTACCCTTCTGGTAGTTGTAGAGAGCAATGAGGTCGCCCCTGAGCCTCCTCTTCTCCAGTCTAGTGAAGTGTGATACTTCCAGCACAGAGATGTCTGTGTTTAAATGCACTGATGGAGTTTCCACTGCCTTAGTGATCTCTAATTGCAAAGGGAGTGCAAGTCTATAGAGTATCTAGTGTGAGCAGGAGGCTGTTGCCTCCATTTGTGTAGCATTTCTCTGATTACAATTTGTTTTAATAAACAGCCATGATTTACTTCTTAACCGTATGTGCATTCACGGGGTCCCTTAGCAGTCCGATTTACAGCGCTGCCAGGCCTACCTAACTGCTCTCTGCTGCTCAGAGCAGCAGCCCCGCTGCCCCTCTCTGAGACACACAGCTCTGATTTGAGTCAACACCAGCACTCCTCTGGCTTCATGGCAAGTTGGCTGAAGGAACTACATTTGGCAGAAAACTAATCCTGGAGGTGGTGGAGCTAGTCTGTATTACTTTTCAGCCGTATCAGCAATCTAATCCAGCCACTCATATGGGTATGAAAGCTTGCCAGCACCGCTAAGAATAGGGGAAAACCCGAGGTCTTTGGGCTTTACAGCAAGGCAAATAGGCATTTTTCTCCCATCTTCAGAACAAAATGCAGTCTTTCATCCTCCTGTCATCCTTTCAGGTTTTTTCCTTAGATGTGCCTTTTCTTTTTACCAGCTTATTGAGGAGGTCATTGAGATTTTCTTTGTATGTGGGTTGTGGGTTTTTTTGTACTGTGCATCTCGGGTAAATTTTGAACAATTGGCACCACGAAAGAAGTGTCTTTGGGTGTTTTTGTTTTGCTTGGTTGGGTGGTTTGGGTTTTTTTTTTTTTGTATGGTTGGGGTTTGGGGTGGGTTTTTTTGTTGGGTTTTTTTTGGTTTTTTTTGTTTGGTTGGGGCTTTTTTGTTTGGTGTTTGTTTATTATTCTATTTTATTTTTCTGCTTAAATTGCATTCTAGAGTTTCTTCTTCCCTCCTGAATTTTCAAGTTATTTTCTTCTAGAAGTCATGGAACCTTTCTGGAGTTTAATTTCTCTGGATTTATAGAGGAGACGATACCTACCTGACATTGTCTTTGAATGTCTGCAGTGCTAAACAATCAGTTTTTTCATTCCTTTTGGTATGTGGATAGAGTGCTTTATTTCAAGCTGACGTTCCAACTGTTGCAGCAAACCTGGAAACCTTCACAAAGTGTTGGTTGCCTAATTTCCAGGTAGTTAGGCTAGGTTATTAATCTTACTCTGTATGTAACTGCCTTTCAGCACTTGCTAAAAATAGATTGCTGTGTGTTCAGTGCTGCTGTATTCTCAGTTGCAGAAGCTTAGCTTTTTTGTTGTTGTGAAGATGGATCCCACGGTGCATAACTAAGTCTAAAATCAGAAGTGTTCAAATCAGATGCATAATGCACTGCAAAGCTTCCTGTTGTGTTTTGCTTGCCTTACAAAACCCATCCAGTGCAGAGAATTTCAGATCGTATGTCGTTAACATCACATGCTGATTTGCCACAGAAATCTGGAATCCCTGTTCAAGTGTCCTCTTCCTGGAAATGGCTTTGTTAGCTTTATATACTTCTTCACAAAACAAATTGGCAGTTCAGAAATTCTCTAGCCTGTAATTACTTTATATCCTCCATTTTCCCCCTATAAAATAGGAAAATGCCTCTCCTATAATTATCTTTCCTATAAAAACACTGAAACTTCCTTCTTCCTTTCTGAATTTGTAGTGTATCTGCAGTCCAGGAACAGAGTTCTTACCTTTAGAATCATAGACTTATGAGGGCTGGGAGGGACCTCAAGGCTCAGTCAGTCCCAACCCCCTGCCATGGGCAGGGACACCTCACACTAGATCGGGTTGCTCAGAGCCACATCCAGCCTGACCTTAAAAACTTCCAGGGATGGAGCTTCTGCTTATGCAAGTAGAGAATGTTGTATATCATAATGCTGATGTTGAGAAAAACACTTTCTGGTTTTTCTTTATTTTCTTTACTGTTGGATCCTTTTTAATACGATTTACATTATTGTTTTGAAAGTCTGGATGAGTGGCAGACTTATTTGGAAAGAGGTTAGATGGTGGAACCTAGTGACAAAGGACACAAAAACCCCTTCAAGCACCTGATGCTTTTGTTTTGCCACTCCAGATTTCACTGGCAAGTTCTGCTCTCTGACTTCAACTTCACCATCAGAAGGTGGGCATGCAGCATCACTCCATGTTCAGAAAGATATGAGGAGTACTTAAGCCAGTTGTACATTTAGAATCCCACATAATGAGACAAGATCTATTTGATTGTGTTGAGGAAGGTTGCCAGTATCACTGTTAGGCCTCTCTTCCTTATCTTGAACTAAAGATTTTACAAAGAAGATGTTTGCTCTCTTTCAAAGCTGTCTCCTCCCTTTTATCCTCCTCTTTTACCCTCCTCTTTTACTCCTTGTTAATACTTAGAAAATGTTCAGCAGGGTTTGGCACATGATCAAACCTGGGCAGTTCTGTGTTCTCAAGTCAATCATTCTACATGCACTGTTCTGCACTGTGAGCAGCCCAATGTGTGTCCAAGTCCTGAAGAAAACCAGCAGTTGCTTGTCAGATTGTGCTGATGATTTTCCATCTTTGAGCAACAGACCTCTTATAAATGCCTTTTTTTTTTTGTTTGCAAGCTTTTTCCCCAGGAGTGGATGCTCTGCATTCATCAGTGGTTTTCTGTTGACCATGTTTGTTTATTATCTGAGAAGTTAAATTGCCTTCATGTGTGAAGGCTTTGTATCCTTTACGTTGGTATTACAGACCTCTGCTACTGAGCTCTGTGCTTCTTCTGGTATCTCATTTTCATTCTTCTATGCTTTGTTGCCTGTTACTGGAAGTGGTTTTGAGAGGGGTTTTTTTGTATCTGCTTTAGGAAGAGGAAAGTTAAAGCATCTTTTAAGTAGCAGATTTCTAAACCTGTAGATGTAGGTTAGATAGTGGTTCCATGCAGACGTCTTTGGTACTTTAGTGCCTACAACAGTCTCAGTTCCTGGATGCCCCTTTCCACAGCTGTGCTCAGAGTGAAGCTGAACAGAGTAGGGAACTGATACTGTTGAAAAACAATGTTCCCCCTCCTGTGCTGCTCAAGATGTTTTTGCCTGAGTTGGTTTCCTTCCTCAGATTTGCTCTCGGTGAAGGAACAGCTGTGCTGATGTGTGCAGGGTGCAGGACAGGTGTGAGAAGCCCCAGCTTTTGGCAAGTGTGAGGGGTGCAGAAGCCTGTTTGTGTAGTGCTGCTTCAGAACATGAAAATGCAACCCCACTGATTGCACAGTTGATGTACCAGAGCTGATGGTATCAAAGCTGGAAGATAAAAAGCCTGAAGAGGCCTGTCTGAAAGAATAATGAAGCAACTGGGAAAAGAAAACAATTGAAAAACAGTTGTGTCATATTTTTATGAGTACTTGGATCTTCTTAATATATGTAATGACTCCAAATGAACAGCAGATTAGAAAGCTTAGAAACATTCTTTTTAATTTACTTAAATATGAGGCTGAATGAAAGTAATGATTCTGAGCACATTTAAATTAATTTGCATTTTTGTGTGAATGCTGCAGGATCTGATAAGTTGGTTGCATTTGTAAGATGATGTTTGGATTATTTCTTTACTTGGGCATTATGGGAATAAGAATGTAAACCTCAGGTCCTCCTGGTAAAAACACTTTGGTCCTGGATCAAACCTTTGTTTGATTTGGGATGGTTCTGGAGCGCACAGAGAGATGTGATCTCAGCAGACAAGAGACTTGTAAAAGCTTCTGTGTGCTCTAATAGAACGCTTAGTCTCTGCTTTGTATTCTGGGGGTGGTGGTTCTGTTCTTCTAGCAAGGCAGTGTTAGGCCCACAAAAGTTGGTTTCCTGGAAGAGTTGGTGGTCTTGTATGCCAGTAAATGCATCTGGCATCTGTGGTGGGTTAACTTTGGCTGATCACTATATGTCCACCAAAGCTTCTCTATCACTCCCCTCCTCAACTGGACAACAGCTCTTTCACTTTATTGAATCTGTTATCCTAGAGGCATCACCACTGTTGCTGATGGGTCAGCCTTGGCAGCAGTGGGTCCATCTGGCTGCCTGGTGTTGGCTCTACCAGACATAGGGGAAGCTTCTAGCTGCTTCTCACTGAAGCCAGACTTGTAGCCCTACAGCTACCAAGGCGTTGGCCTTCAAACCCAACACACACACATCCAAACCAGTGCAGGAATGGATGTGTTTATCTAGTCAGCTCTAGTACAGGTTCACGTGGAATTTCTGTGTCTTAGAGCACGAGGTAAAAAGACCTGCAAAAATACCTAAGATGATCAGAGCATGTTAGGAGTTGGAAGGGGCCTCTGAAGATTATAGAGTCCAACAGGGGAATTGGACCAGAGCTGGACCATAGAATCCAGCACACGTCTCACAGGAATGCATCCAGATGAGTCTTGAAAGTCTTGATACCTTCTGGGGGACACCTGCACTTGAAATATATCTCACTTCTTACTTCAGTGTCTTAGCCAGAATTCTAAAGGACTTTTTTTTTGCAAATGCACAACTTTGCCCTTGTTTCATGGTGGTTCACTGTGAAGTTTTTTCTACCAATTTAGGGATTGTCTAATGACACTGAGTGATGGAAAAACTCCTGGTGAAGGGGTTGGCAAACCAGTGTCTGCACACTTGAAGGTATTTAAATCTGCTTTCTGCCATTCTCCCTGCAAGCTTAGAGTCACAGAATTGTCAGGGTTGGAAGGGACCTCAAGGATCAGCCAGTTTCAACCCCCCTGCCATGGGCAGGGACACCTCACACTATAGCAGGTTGCTCACAGCCACATCCAGCCTGGCTGCAAACACCTCCAGGCAGGAGGCTTCCACCACCTCCCTGGCAACCTGTGCCAGTCTCTCACCACCCTCATGGGCAACAACTTCTTCCTCACATCCAATCTCAAATCTCCTCACTTCTAGTTTTGCTCCATCCCCACCCCATCCTATCACTCCCTGACACCCTCAAAAGTCCCTCCCCAGCTTTCTTGGAGCCCCTTCAGCATGCTTGCTTTTGCAATCCAGATTAATTTGGTTTTACTGTGTGGGGACTGTTGGACAGGCCTGGGGATTTCTGGAAGGTTGGCTTCAGGCTGTGGTTAGCAGTGCCATAAAAGTTCTAATTAAGACTAAAAGACTAACTATTTTTTCAGGGAATGTCTGACCTGACTTTTTACAAATACCATGCAAGTGATCAGAATTTATTTGTTTTTTTAATTCTAGTGAAATGTTTAAGATGCACCTGTTGAAGATATCTATTTAAATTCCATCTAGTTTCTCATGCTCAAAATTGCTTGTTTCCCTTAGTGGAACAGCACCAGAGGGAGCTTGTAGGGGGAAGAGAAGTGATTTATCATTGCTAGTGAAATCTGCTCCGGCATGCTGCCTTCCTTGGGCAGAGAGGCAGAGCAGCTGACTTTTTCTCTTGGCTGAGTATTTTAGGGCCAGTTCTGCTTATTTTGAGTATTTGAGTGCCAATGTGTCTTGCTGATTAACATGGCCTTGGTAGTATAGACAGTAACAATTGCAGATTTCAAATTCAAAGTAGTTAGAAACTTAGCCTGTTGAGAGAGATGACTTGTTATCCATGTTTAAAAAGCCTCCTCTCTGCTGTGTTGAAAGTAAATCCTGTATAAAATTGGATCCCAAGTGACTATTCGGATCAAGTAACTCAGGCATCCAGAGTGAGGCTGATATGATGCTATGCTGCTAGATTTGCTTTTTGCTGCTAGGACCAGGAATCACACTCGAAAGATCATAGCATCACAGAATTGTCAGGGTTGGAAGGGACCTCAAGGATCAGCCAGTTTCAACCCCCCTGCCATAGGCAGGGACACCTCACACTATAGCAGGTTGCTCACAGCCACATCCAGCCTGGCCTTCAAAGCCTCCAGGGATGAGGCTTCTACCACCTCCCTGGGCAACCTGTGCCAGTGTCTAATCATCCTCATGGGGAATTACTTCATCCTAACATCCAATCTGAATCTATGCATTTTTATTTTGCTTCCATTCCCCCCAGTCCTATCCCTCCCTGACACCCTCAGAAGTCCCTCCCCAGCTTTCTTGGAGCCCCTTTCAGATACTGGAAGGCCACAATTAGGTCCCCTGGGAGCCTTCTCTTCTCCAGACTGAACAACCCCAAATCCCTCAGTCTGTCCTCGTAGGAGAGGAGCTCCAGCCCGCTGCACATCCTTGTGTCCCTTCTCTGGACACCTTCCAGTACCTCCAGATCCTTCCTGTAATAGGGACTCCCGAACTGGACACTGTGCTCCAGGTGGGGTCTCACCAGAGCAGAGTAGAGGGGGAGAATCACCTCCCTTGACCTGCTGGCTTTGCTTCTCTTGATGGAGCCCAGGATGTGATTAGCTTTCTGGGCTGCAGGTGGTCACTGCTGGCTCCTGTTGAGCTACTCCTCCCCCAGCACCCCCAGGTCCTTTTCTTCAGGGCTGCTCTCAAGCCAGTCCCTGCCCAGCCTATATTGGTGCTTGGGATTGCCCCGACCCAGCTGCAGGACCTTGCATTTGGTCTTGTTGAACCTGATTATCCAGCCCAGCCCCCCCACCAGAGCAGGATCACCTAGGGCAGGTCACACAGGAACTCATCCAGGCAGGTTTTGAATGTCTCCAGAGAAGATGACTCCACCACCTCTCTGGGCAGCCTGTTCAGTGCCTCACAGTGAAAAAGCTTTTTCTTCATGTTCACAATGAACCTGCTGTGCTCCAGCTTGTACCCACTTCCCCTTGTCCTGTCACTGGACATCACTGAGAAGAGCCTGGCTCTCTTCTCCTGATACTCAACCTTTACCTATTTGTAAACATTAATGAGGTCACCCCCTCAGTCTCCTCTCAACTGAAGAGACCCAGTGAAAACTGATCCAGAGCTGGGATTATTTTAGGACTGTTCTTCCACGGACAGCTGAGTTGGTCTGCAGTGATAGACAAACCATCCAGCACAGAAATGGCTTAATGCAAAAAAAGGCCTAAATCTTAAGAAACTTTCTGAAAAGCAGCTAGAAGATGCAGCTGGGATGTAAAATATCTGCAGACAGCTTGGGAGTTATTTAAAGACCCCACACTGGAGGCTTGCAACACATGTGTGCTGCCTTCTTAAATAGGCTTCAAAAGGCCCCCCAAGCGTTGGCATGGCTAAATAGCAGGGTAAGGTGAAATGTCTGAAAGCAAATATCGTCCTTCTTGAATCTAAACTTTTGTCTGAATGATGAAATTAGAGACTGAAATAGATAATTCACCAGCTTTTCCTTTATAATTGGAATGAGGCAGGAAGAAGCCTTGGTGATGAATAACTCCCAACAGGCATAGAAACTATTTTTAAGTAATTCTTCAAGTTCAGCAGAGATGTTTCTGGAGTATCTGTAGGGTCAGTAGACAACTGAGTTGTAAAAGGCAGCTCTGGGAGACAGAAGACCATAGGTGGAGAAGGGAATTGCTTGCACTCATATTCACAACACTTACTGAGGCCTTCCACGCCAGAGTATTTCTGAAGAAGGAATGTGATAGAGTATCTGACTCAAAATGGAACATCAGTGGAAGAAACTTCAGTACATAAAGCAGTCTGAGGAAGGCAGGAGGATCAAATGATGCTCATCCAAGTCTTGTAAGAGGAACTTGGCTATGAAGGAGCTAATGACTGTAGCACACTACTTGTTGGTAGCATCGTCTTTCTGCTCCAAGGCAAAGAAGGTAGCTAGAATGAGACCAGCTCTTTAAAAAGGCAGTGGAAATACTGGAAGAACTTCACATCAATGAGCTTTGTGACCATACAAGCCAAATTGGTCTTCATTACTATTTCAACAAGAATTAATTTCACCCTTCCCTCTGTAAAGTCCTTTACCAAAGGCTTTTGGAGAGGCTAAGTTGCCTCTGGATAAAATAAAAACTTTTAAAAGGGACAGCTGGCAACAGATGGAAAGAGATGGACGGAATGGTTCATTTTATTAATAGGAGTAACCAGTTGAATTCCATAAGATTCTCAGTTAGTGTTGGTGCACAGGTCTAAGCAAGAGGGTTGGATAGGTGCTAAAGTTGGTAGATGTTGCAAAGTTTGAGTTGGTAGAGTGGGTATTGAAAGAAGACTGCAGGAGGCTCAGGTTGTGGGTTGTGTGGGTTAAAATCATGTGTGGAACTCAGTCTAGGTAAATGCTGAGTAATCTTAAGTGAATGATGAGTAGGAAAGAGAGGTTTTGTAGACAGTGATTGGCCCTGAACTGGTTCTTGCCAATCACCTACTAGATAAAGATCAATGCAGTTCTCCACAACAGTGGAAACAGCAAATCCAGTGTTAATATTTACTTCCAAAGGAACAAAGAAAACAGAATCAACATGGTACTCATGTAGAATTTCAGGGTGCCTATACATCTTCAATGTTCTTCATAGTCTAGTAGCTTTATCTCAGAATGGGTACAGTAGTCCAAAAGGGGCACTGTGTCCAGTTCTGGAGCCCCTATTACAAGAAGCCTCTGGAGGTGCTGGAAGGTGTCCAGAGAAGGACCACGAGGATGAGGATGATACTATGAGCAGAGGGCTGGAGCTGCTCTGCTCTGAGGACAGACTGAGGGAGTTGGCGTTGTTCAGTCTGGAGAAGAGAAGGCTCTGAGGAAGCCTTCTTGTGGCCTTCCAGTATCTGAAGGGGGCTCCAAGAAAGCTGGGGAGGGACTTTTGAGGGTGTCAGGGAGTGATAGGACTGCATCTTGACATCTTTCTTGAATTGAGGGGCCCAGAACTGAGTGTGGCCTAACCAGTGCTGAGCACAGGGCAGAATGACTTCCCCTGCTTCTGCTGGCCACACTATTGCTGATGCAGGCCAGGATGCCATTGGCCTTCTTGGCCACCTGGGCACACTGCTGGCTCATATTCAGCCCACTGTCAAAAACAAAGAAAGAGAGAGATTGTACTTGGGGCAGCTCAGACCTGTTGCTTTTATGTGGAAAAAGTGCATATGTTTAGGTAGTAATAAACGTGAGGACCCTTTGTGTGTGGGTGATACAGTTCATGTCAGAGAAGGAGCCCTTAAATTCCCAGCTGTCAGTAGAACAGTTGACATCTTTTACAAAGTACCTTGTGCAATCATTTCTAATAGCTTGCTAACTTGTTCCATTGGTAATCAAGATGTTGACAGATCCTCACTTGTATTTATTTAGGATAATGAAGTCACCACTGCATTGATTAACTTTGTTAAATGATAGTTAAACATTGACAGCAACAAAAGAAATCCTTGGGGAAAAATGTAGGTACATGTGGTTTGCTCCTTTGGTTTGTGTTGATTAATAACTCAGCTTGAAATCAAGACTTACCTTTACTTGTTCTCATTGCAGCTTTGGATAGATCACAGTCCAGGAGAGATGGAGGTTTTAAAAACAACTGGAGCTTTGACCCTGCAGAAGAAAGTGAAGGAGATGCAGAGAAAGAGTAAGGATTCTTTCATCTAGACTCTTGGAAGTATAGAAGCCTATTTAGAAACACATCTATTTTTTGGTGATATATTATTAAACAATATAATTGTTTCAAAATGTTAGTGAGTAAGAAAATGATTTTTTGAAGTGGTTATTTAAAGCAGTGTTGCCATATAAAATTGCATTATAATGTCAATGTCTCTGAGAATGTGGGGCTAACAGCATGGGGCACAGTGTGGAGCTTGTCTTTGGAGCTACTGTGGAAGTCTTAAGGAACAGACAAGGAATCTGTCAACATGTAGAGTAAGGAAATGGAAAAGGGAGGGGATCCAAGCAGCTTCAGCTTTTCCTTTGGTGGTGATGCTATTTAGGACTTCACACTTATGATTGATGTACTTCAGTAGCTGTAGGCCTACCTCATCAGATTTTTCTCATGTGTGCTTAACTCACAAGGTAGAGGAAAGGCTTTTCTTTCACCATTTATTTATTTCCTTATTATGTTGGATTTTGACTAAAACTTAAACCCTCCACATGTAACAGAATCACAGAATCAACCAGGTAGGAAAAGACCTCACAGATCATCAAGTCCAACCTATGACCTAATACCTAACACCTCCTGACAACTAACCCATGGCTCCAAGTGCCACATCCAAGCCTTTTGTGAGCACCTCCAGTGATGGTGACTCCACCACCTCCCTGGGCAGCACATTCCAATGGCCAATTACTCTTTCTGTGAAGAAATTTCTCCTCACCTCCAGCCTGAACCTCCCCTGGCACAGCTTGAGACTGTGTCCTCTTGTTCTGGTGCTGGTTGCCAGGGGGAAGAGACCAACCCCCACCTGGCTACAACCTCCTGAAATTTGAATACATACATTGTACTTGTGACCATTCATTGTGTTTCCTTGCTATTAGTGTATGTATTTACAAAAAGACTAATGAACAGTCAACAAGTTTCATGCATGCAGAGTGCATTTAAGCTTTATTTGTTGTTCTTAGATATTTGGAGAGTAGGATCTGTAAGTTTCAAGAGGATGCTATGGTTCTCTAGTAAGGAGGAAATGAATCCTGTGGCTAAGTTCAAAAAGCATTCTTATATTAATTTCTATCTTGTAATTTTCTACTAAATATGTTGGAGGGGAGATAAGGATGTAAACATAATCACTTAGGCTGCAGCAGCCTGAGGGAGCTGGGGGTGTTCAGCCTGGAGAAGAGGAGGCTCCAGGGAGGCCTAAGAGCAGCCTGCCAGTACCTGAAAGGAGCTACAAGAAGGATGAGAGAGACTGTTTGCAAAGGCCTGCAGTGGCAGGACCAGGGACAATGGCTTCAAACTAGAGCAGAGCAGATAGAGATTGGATCTTAGGAACAGGCTGTTTCCTATGAGGGTGATGGAGCACTGGAACAGGTTGCCCAGGGAGTTGGTTGGGTCCCCTTCCTTGGAAATACTCAAGGTGAGGCTGGACAGGGTTATGGGCAACCTGATCTAGTTGGGGATGTCCCTGCTGAGTGCAGAGGGGTTGGACTGGATGAGCTTTGGAGGTCCCTTCCAACCCAGACCATTCTGTGATTCTGTGCTGTAATCTTACAAAAACTTCCAAGACATTTCAAGTTTCAGTAGCTAGACAATGAGCTCAGGAGTTCATTGAAGTGAGGTAAGCATTCAGAGCTTTTGTCCAAACAGAACAGTAGCAGAAATAAAAATCACTCTTGAAAATGTTCTCAAACTAAAGTTATTTTAGTTCTATAAAATTCTTAAGCTTGGGGTTTTTTAATTAGCATCCAGTTCTGGGACACAATAATATGCTTCAAGTGTAGCAGCAGTACATACAGTACAGTACAGTTAGTGTTTGCATTTTGCTTGTCTTCAGAAAGAAAAGTGACTCAACATTTGTGAGCATAGCAACTTTTCATCTTCTAGTAATTTCCTGCTCTGTTCCATCTGACAGCAGCTGCTGTTGACCTAAGCAGCAGTGAGAGATGTGCAGTGTAGAGATAATAAAGGAAAAAAATAAAAAAGGGGGAAAATAATGATGGAAGAAATGTGTTGTACAGTCATACCTGCTTTGAAGGTGGTGTTTCTGAGGGGTTTTTTCATTCTTCTCAAGTATTCTGTATGAGAAACAGTTTTCCCATAGCCAGTGTTGAAATTTCCTTACCTACTCACATCAGTAATTCACCTTTGTAGCTGTGAGTGATGCAGAATTTTGCCTGGAAGCATAGATAAAAAGAGTAGTTGAAAATGGATTTATACTGGAGGTCCTGCCTTTATTTGCTTACCTATCATCTGGTACCATTTACAGAAGACCAGATTGGACCTTTGAGATCATCCAGTCCAACCTATCATCCAACACCATCTAATCAACCAAACCATGGCACCAAGTGCCTCATCTAGGCTCTTCCTAAACACCTCCAGGGATGGTGACTCCACCACCTCCCTGGGCAGCACATCCCAATGGCCAATCTCTCTTGCTGGGAAGAATTTCTTCCTAACATCCAGCCTGAACCTCCCCTGGCACAGCTTGGGACTGTGTCCTCTTGTTCTGGTGTTGGTTGCCTGGGAGAAGAGACCAACCCCCACCTGGCTACACCCTCCCTTCAGGGAGTTGAAGAGAGCAAGAAGGTCTCCCCTGAGCCTCCTCTTCTGCAGGCTAAGCAACCCCAGCTCCCTCAGCCTCTCCTCACAGGGCTGTGCTCCAGACCCCTCCCCAGCTTTGTTGCCCTTCTCTGGACACCTTCCAGCATCTCAACATCTTTCCTGACCTGAGGAGCCCAGAACTGGACACAGGACTCAAGGTGTGGCCTGAGCAGTGTTGAGTCCAGGGCAGAATGACTTCCCTGCTCCTGCTGGCCACACTATTCCTGATCTAGGCCAGGATGCCATAGGCCTTCTTGGCCACCTGGGCCATTTCAGGCAGTGTCTCTCTTTCCCTTCAAGCAGCTGCATGTTTTAAGCTGCCCACATACTTACTTTTGATAGCACCTGTGTGGGTTTTTTGTCTTTTTTTAATGGGATTGTAAGCTTTGAGCATTTCCAGATACTCTGTGTATTTTGCTGATTCATTTTCCTTTGTATGACAAAACACTGACAGAAGAGACTCTCCAGAAAATGAACAAATTTGACTTTCTTCTTTCTTAATTCCCTTTACCCTTCACAGGACATTTCAAATATTAGCAATTTCAGTTCATAGAATTGCTGCAGTATAAAGGTGGAACATTGTCCCTCTGGTGTTTTGAGTGTACTGTGCCATAAGTAAGCACTCTAGCTGCTCTGATAAAATGCCATTCCCTGTGGTATGCTGATATTTGCTTGCAGTGCTTGCAGCCTGCTGCATTTAGAATCATAGACTTGTCAGGGTTGGAAGGGACCTCAAGGATCAGCCAGTTCCAACCCCCCTGCCATGGCCAGGGACACCTCACGGTAGATCAGGTTGCACAACACCCCATCCAGCCTGGCCTTCAAAACCTCCAGGCATGAGGCTGCCACCACCTCCCTGGGCAACCTGTGCCAGTCTCTCACCACCCTCATGGGGAACAACTTCTTCCTGATGTCCAATCCAAATCTTCCCTCCTTTAGCTTGGATCCATTCCTCATAGTCCTATCACTAACCAACACCCTAAAGAGTCCCTCCCCAGCTTTCCTGTAGGACCCCTTCAGATACTGGAAGGCCACAATTAGGTCTCCTTGGAGCCTTGTCTTCTCCAGACTGCATAATGCCGACTCCCTCAGTCTGTCCTCATAGCAGAGCAGCTCCAGCCCTCTGCTCATCCTTGTGGCCTTTCTCTTGACATGCTCCAGCACCTCCAGATCCTTCCTCTAATAAGGGCTCCAGAACTGGACACAGTGCTCCAGGTGGATTCTCTCTAGAGTGGAGTAGAGTGGGAGAATCACCTCACTTGCCCTGCTGGCTATGCTCCTCTTCATGCATCCCAGGATGTCATTTGCTTTTTTGGGTTACAAGTGCTCACTGCTGGCTCCTGTTGAGCTTCTTGTCCCCCAGCACCCCCAGGTCCTTTTCTTCAGGGCTGCTCTCAAGCCAGTCCCTGCCCACCCTATATTGGTGCCTGGCATTGCCCTGACCCAGATGCAGGACCCTGCACTTGGTCTTGTTGAACCTCATGAGGTTGTCATGGGCTCAGCTCTCCATCCTGTCAGGCTCCCTCTGGATGGATCCCTTCCCTCTAGTGTGTCTGCTGCACCACACAGCTTGATGTCATCAGCAAACCTGCTGAGGGTGCACTCAATGCCACTGGCATGGACACCCTCAGCAAATTTGCTGACAAGTAATCACAGAGTAAATGATGGAAATGATGTGTTCCCGATGTAGCAGAGGCCATGAAAGGTTGGGGGAGTTAAGGAGACATGGCCAAAGCTATATGTTAATTAACTGGTTTCTGAAATGAGCACGTTAGAAGGTGCTTTCCAGCTTTGCAGATGATTCTTCTTGAAGGGTCTTGGATAATTTATATTTAGTTCTTTTTAATGCCAGGGTAAATGCTTTTGAAGTACATCTTCATATGCCACAAAGTAGTGTTGTAGTGTAGTGTAGTAGTGGACACAGTCTTCTCTTGGCTGGCCTACTATTTTTTTCTTTGGATAGTCCAGGCTTGGGCCTTCATAGAATCCCACACTCAGAGAATGTTAGGGGTTGGAAGGGCCCTCTGGGGATCATGCAGTCCAACTCCCCTGCTGGAGCACGTTTGCCTAGATCAACTTGTAGAGGAGTGCATCCAGGTGGGTCTTGAAAGGCTCCAGAGAAGGAGACTCCACAGTCTCTCTGGGCAGCCTGCTCCAGTGCTCTGGCACCTTCTAATTAAAGAAGTTTTTCCTCCTGTTGAGGTGCCTTCCACTGAGACTTGCTCAATAATAGCCTTATCACAAGACTGAATACAAATCAGTGGGTGTCATTTATTTGCACTGTGGTCTCCTTTCTTAACTTTTTCTTTCTCAAGTGTTTTTTTCCCCTTTTATTTTGAGGGATAAACTGCTTGTTCCCTTGTAGTTCTGACTGCAAAAGCAATGATATGGTTTACATTTTTATTTTGGTTCAGCTTCTTTTCCAGTCCATTTTTACCCCTTTATCCAAGCCCCTCCATATTTCTATGGGTGCTGGGTTTTGCTTCTTTCATGTGACCCTGTCAGTAAGACACTAACCTTTAAGTTCTTGAAGAACTTCTTGTTCAGAGCCTCAGCTCTTAATTTGCAGCAGTTGTAGTTAAGGTTATTTTTAATAGGGTGGCTTTGTGCATCAGTTGAATAACATCACTGCTTCTGTTGAGCCTCTGGTGTTAGGGCTTTTGAACATGGGCTGCCTACCACCGTGTCATTTAAAATAACAAAGGTTAAAGAGCGTGCAGCAGGGGGGCAGGCTCCTGGCTTGGTACAGGAGAGGGTTCAGAAAGAAATTCTGTTTACATTTGAAACATGACTGGATCAATTGGTAGTTGATAGATGTGTGATTGCAGCTCCTTGGAGTGATCAGATAACAGAGGAACAGTCCTCCTTATCAGTACAAAGCGGGGGAGGAGGTGATAGAAAGCAGCCCTGTGGGAAAGGACTTGGGGGTGCTGATGGAGGAGAAGCTGGACAGGAGCAGGCAGTGTGAGCTTGCCGCACAGAATGCAAATCACAGCCTGGGCAGCATCCAAGGATGTGTAGCCAGCAGATCCAGAGAGGTGATTCTGCCACTGTCCTCTGCTCTGGTAAGACCTGGAGTACTGCATCATCCAGCTCTGGAGCCCTCAATGTAGGAAGGACAGGGACCTGATGGAGAGGGTCCAGAGGAGGGCCACAAAAATGCTCAGGGGTTGGAGCAGCTCTGCTATGAGGACAGGCTGAGGGAGCTGGGGGTGTTCAGCCTGGAGAAGAGAAGGCTCTGGGGAGACCTAAGAGCAGCCTGCCAGTACCTGAAGGGGGCTACAAGAGGGATGGAGACTGTTTGCAAAGGCCTGTAGTGACAGGAGCAGGGACAATGGCTTCAAAGTAATGAAGAGCAGATTGAGATTAGATGTTAGGAAGAAATACTTTACTATGAGGGTAGTGGAGCACTGGAACAGATTGCCCAGGGAGGTGCCTGAGGCCCCATTCCTGGAGATACTCAAGGCAATGCTTGACGAGGCCCTGGGCAGCCTGATCTAGTTGAGGATGTCCCTGCTGAGTGCAGAAGAGGCTGGACTGGATGAGGTCATTTCCAACTCATGCCATTCTGTGTTTCTATGATTTAAGTTTGAGCTGCTTGTAGACAGCAGTAAAAATGTGGTCTGTGAAACTGAGGTGTATTGGACACTTCCTGGTTTAAAACATTAAACAAATGATAAGAGATAAGTGAACAGAGGTCTGGGTGTTGTTCTTACTGTCTAAATTTGAATGCAGACTCATGAGATGCCCTTTGGAAAGAACTCTTCCTGGATTACTGCTTTTTAATTTTTTCTTTTAAGTGGAGACTTTAACAGTTCAAATGATAAGATCATAATCAATTAGAAACCATCACTAGCTGGGGAGGGACTTTTTAGAGTGTCAGGTAATGATAGGACTGGGAGGAATGGAGCAAAACTCGAAATGAGTAGATTCAGATTGGATGTGAGGAAGAAGTTGTTCCCCAGGAGGGTGGTGAGAGACTGGCACAGGTTACCCAGGGAGGTGGTGGAAGCCTCCTCCCTGGAGGTTTTGAAGGCCAGGCTGGCTGTGGCTGTGAGCAACCTGCTGTAGTGTGAGGTCTCCCTGCCCATGGCAGGGGGTTGGAACTGGCTGAGCCTTGAGGTCCCTTCCAACCCTGACAATTCTGTGATTCTGTTGTTCTGATGTGGAAATCTTTCTGGTTTCCTGCTTGAAAGTGCCACAGTATGGAGGGATGCTCTCCTCCCAGTAAGACCTCTGAGATTTCATTTCAGTAGTGTTAGAATGTCATAGTCTGGTCTGTGGGAGTGTGCTGTAGTGTTGTGGGTTTTTTTTTTTTTCCAGTCTGTATAAATTGCATCTTTTAATCAGGCAACTGTTGGCATGTGATACATGAGCAAACAGACGTTGCTCAGTTGCTATGTGTTCTGCTTTGAGACAAACCCAGCTTTTCTGCTGCTGATGCATACACTTCACATGGCCTTCAATCTAAAACTGTTGGTTCTTGAAAAGCATCCAATTCCCAAGTATTTTTTCTAGTCATGTCATCTTAATTGCATCAAGTTATTCTTGTTCAGTTTGATCTAAGGCTGTTTCAGTGTTTGGTTAATTCCCTGTGTTGTCTTTCACCTACCCAAACACACCTTGTTCAAATGGGGGCAGGTACTGTGGCAACTTGGAGCCCTGGAAGTAGAGCCTCTCTAAAAGGGCATGTTAAAGATTTCAAATGTTTTGTATGTGCTGGAGCAGAAGGAAAACACATCTGGAAGTGAAATGATCTTGTCCCAAAAATGGATTCTCCAGCCAGTGTGCCAAGTCCAGTCCACACACAGAGACAAGATCACAGAACCACAGAAACATTCAGGTTGGGAAAGACCCTCAGGATCACCAAGTCCAACCCAGAACTCTACTCTGCAAGGCTCTCCCCTAAACCATAGCCCCAAGCACCACAGCCAAACCACCTTCAAACCCAGCCAGGCTCAGGGACTCCACCACCTCCCTGGGCAGCACATTCCAATCCCTCACCACTCTTTCAGTGAAAAAAGTGCTTCCTAATGTCCAGTCTAAACCTTCCCAGTGGCAGCTTGAGGCTGTTCCCTCTTGTTCTATCACTAATTACCTGTGAGAAGAGGCCAGCAGCCTCTCCACAACCTCCTTTCAGGGAGCTGTTGACAGCCATGAGGTGCCCCTCAGCCTCCTCTGTTTCACACTAACCATCCCCAGCTCCTTCAGTCTCTTCATCAGACTTCTTCTCCAGGCCTTTCACAGCTTCCTTGCCCTCCTCTGCCCTGGTTCCAGCACCTCCACAGCTCTCTTGGATTGAGGTGCTTGGAACTGAACCGAATAGTGGAGGTGTGGCCTCCCCAGAGCTGAGTACCAAGTTTATTGCAGTCCTGTGCAGCATCAGGTGCTGGCAGGGGGCTGCAAAGAGGCTCACGCTTTCTGAGGCATAAACTGGGCGTTGCATACGAACTGGTAACAAAGCCGTGCAGTCAGTTCCTCACGTCTAACTTTACCTATGAAGGCAGAAATTTCCCTTACCTCCGTGCTCCTGGGACCAGCTGGTGCTTACCCAGGTGGGACACTGCCTCTCTCCCCTAGCCCTGCTTGTGAAATCTGGAACCTTTGGTGACCCTTTTCCTTTTGAGGACACCCTGGGGTATTCGCTTTGTAATTACCAAAGGGAAAGTAATACTGTAGCAAGCCATTTGTTCTCTCTCTCAACAGACTCTGCCTTCTTTTAAGCTTGATGTGCAGGTACTACCCCTTAATGCCCCTTAAGGCTTTATCTTGTGAAGCATTGCTTAGTCTTCCAACAGTCTGGCTAGGCCAACAGAGTAGGTGAATACCAGAGCTGTGGGCACTGTCCATGCCTGTGCTGCAGGGTTTTGTTTTTTATTCTTTAGGTTCTGGGACTTTTCTGATACAGTCAAACCCACTGTCTTCTGAGGGAAAGGTTAAGCAAGCTCAGTAAGCCTCCCTTGAAGGAATAATCCATCCTGAGAGTTAAAAAAAAAAAGATGTTCTAGTGGTTTGGAAATGTTAATATCCATGGACAGTCAGTGCAGAAGTACAACTATGCTCTTTATGGGGCTGATAGGGCAAGGGGCAGTGGTGTTAAACTAGAGCAGAGTACTTCTAGTTTGGTCATTAGGAAGAAGTTCTTTATGAGGATGGTGAGACGCTGAGACGGGTAGCCCAGAGGAATTGTAGGCACCCTGGTAGTGTTTAATACCAGGCTGGATGAGGCTCTGAGCAACCTGGTCTGGTAGGAAGTGTAGCTGCTCATGGTAGGGAGATTGGAACTGGATGATCTTTAAGGTCCCTTTCAACTCAAGCCATTCTGTGATTCTCTAGGCTTTGTAACACTTTACACTGGAAATGAACAGTGATCCACTGCACTGTTTGTTCTACCACTAAGCATCCAGAATTGTTGTGGTCTGTCACCAAAAGAAAATACAGCAGTGCTATTGGCTAAGTGTTTACAGAATACAGAATTATCCAGGTTGGAAAAAACCTCAGAGATCATCAAGTCCAACCTACCACCCAACAACCATCTAATCAATTAAACCATGGCACCAAGTGCCTCATCCAGGCTCTTCTTAAACACTTCCAGGGATGGTGACTCCACCACCTCCCTGGGCAGCACATCCCAATGGCCAATCTCTCTTGCTGGGAAGAACTTCTAACATCCAGCCTAAACATTCCATCTACATCCCATATCAAACCCAGCTGTAGCGCCGCCTTATCTCTTGGAAGATCCAGGGTTTGCAGTTCTCACCCTGTGAGTCAGGAACTCTTCTGTTTGATGTAGGGATGTCTGTATTGCATGAGGTGTAGGGATAAATTTGGGCACCAAGGGGACGCTGGACATGGAATAAGTGCTTAGGAAATTAGGCTTAGTGCTTGGGCCCCGTCCCTGGAGACACTCAAGGTCAGTCTTGATGGGGCTCTGAGCCACCTGATACAGTTGGGGATGTCTCTGCTTACTGCAGGGGAGTTGAACTAGATGATGCCTAGACGTCCTGCTGTGCGCTGGAAAATGTTTCCACCTTCATCTCCCTCATTGTTTCTCTTCTGTAGCGGTTTCCTGGGAACTGTTTCTATTCTTCAGTAATTTCTGCTTGAATGATCTCAGTGAACGCTCCCCATCCCCATGCAATTACAAGGTGGCTAAAAGTTGATGGTTTTGTTGCACTCGAGAGGAGAAACATTATCAGGGTTGGTAAGAAGGTATTGTCTGTAGGTGGCTTCTCCTGGAAGCTAGAATGTTTCAGCCTAATCTTGGTTTTGAGAGTATCAAATGTCTGGTTGGGGGTTTAATTTAAATACTTAAGCTTATTTGTAGATAATTGCCTGCTACTGAAAGGAGTAGGTTTTGGGTGGGTTTCTTTTTTTTGTGCCTTCTTCCCCATTACAGTGGCTGAAGATTACAGATCCAGGTACAAAAGAAACGTTTTCAGGAGCAGCTGAGCCAAACTGAACACTTAGGGAAGCCTATTTTGGCAGTAGTTGCTATGGGATAAAATCTGGTTATACTTAAGTAGTTCTCCTACAGCACTGTGAAGCTTGTGGTCTTAAAAGACATGAATATTGATGTGCATGAACAAAATAAGAGTATGCTTTTATAAGTTAATTTACTATTTGACTCAATTTCTGTATAAGATTGTGTAGAGAATCCTCCATCATGCCAGTAATGTTGCTATAACCAGAGTGAAGGTTCAGTAGCGGTCTGTTGTGAGGTAATAACATCCTTTGAATTTTGCCTTTTTGTGAAATAGTTTGATGTACACTTGAGGTTCTCATAATGCATCCAGGTCACTACATTAGCCTTTTTATATTCCTGTTGCTTTAAGTATGTATATATCTCTATCTGTCTGTCTATCTCCCTCCCTCCCTAGCTTTGTCTCTCCTTATCTACCCCCTGCACTTCCCCCGCCCGCCATATCTCTCTCTCTCTTTTTCTCTAATCTCCCTCTCTGTCTCCCTCTATCTCCCTCACCCCCCTCTCTTTCTCTTTCTGGATGTTAGGAAGACATTCTTCCCAGAAAGAGATTGGCCTTTGGAATGTGCTGCCCAGGGAGGTAGTGGAGTCCCCATCCCTGGAGGTGTTTACGAAGAGAGTTGATGCGGTGCTTGGTGCCGTGGTTTAATTGATTAGATGGTGTTGGGTGATAGGTTGGACTTGATGATCTCACAGGTCTTTTCCAACCTGGTCCATCCTATCCTATCCTATCCTATCCTATCCTATCCTATCCTATCCTATCCTATCCTATCCTATCCTATCCTATCCTAATTCTCTTTCTTTGTCTCTTTTGCTCTCTGGTACTTTGACATTTAAAGAGGCAAGGAAAAATAAAGGCCATAGTGTGTTTACGATGTGTTGCTGGTACTCTGCTGCATTACAATCTGTCTTTTTCTCCATCCAGCGAGGCAAACCTGCTCAGCGTAGATGACAGCGATGGGCCTTTCAGTCCTAGTGAAGAGAGAAAGGTAAGTTCTGTGTGTCCTGTGGTGAAAGTGTGTCTTTAAAGCTTGCTAGGTTTGTAAACACTTGTGGTGTTACAAAGTGAAAGTTTGTGTTGACATAGCAACAGAAGTTCAAGCTGTCTTTCTGTGGACACTCAAGGGTTTTGTGCCTCTTTTTCCTGTGCGTCTTGGTTTGTAGAATATTCTGAAGAGCCCAGCAGAGAACCATGAAGCTGATTAAGAGACTTGAACATCTCTCCTATGAAGAATGAGAGCCCTGGGGCTGTTTAGTCTTGAGAGGAGAAGGCTGAGATGGAATCTGAGCAATGTCTATAAATAGATGAGGGGTGGGAGTCAAGATGAAGGTGCCAGGCTCTTTTTGGTGGTGCTCAGTCATAGGATAAGTAACAACAGGTACAAGCTGCAACACACAAAGTGTTCCACCTCGGAGTGAGGAGAAACTTCTTTACTTTGAGGGTGACAGAGCCTCCTTGTGGAGTCTCCTTCTCTGGAGCCTTTCTCAACCTGCCTGGATGCATTCCTGTATGGCCTGTACTTGTGATCCTGCTTTGGCAGGAGGATTGGGCTCGATGATCTCTGGAGGTCCCTTCCAACCCCTAACATCCTGTGATCCTATGAATAACTGATTTTCAGTTTAGACAATTGTCATTAATGGGATGATATTTCTCAATGAAAAATAGTAATTGTTATGTCTCATGACTACTTACTGTCAGATCCTTAATTCTGTGTGCATTCATGTGTGTGTATATATGAAAGGAGAAGATTGATAGGTAAAACTTAGGCTTTTTGTGGATTTTTTTATGTCTACTAAGATAGCTTACAGCTGATAGATGCTTCATACTTTGAAATCACAGAATGTTAGGGGCTGAAAGCGACCTCAAAAGATCATCCAGTCCAACCCCCTTGCCAGAGCAGGATCGCCTAGAACAGGTCACACAGGAACACATCCAGGTGGGTTTGGAATGTCTCCAGAGAGGGAGATTCCACAACCCCCCTGGGCAGCCTCTTCCAGGCTTCTGTCACTCTCACAGTGACAAAATTTTTCCTCCTGTTTCCGTGGAATTTCCTATTCCTCAGCTTCCACCCCTGCCCCTTGTGCTGGCATTGGGCAGCCCCCAGCAGAGCCTGGCTCCAGTCTCTGGGCATTGCCCCTGCACAGCTTTAGCACCAGCAATGAGGTCACCCTCTGGTTCCTCCTCTCCAAGCTCCAGAGCCCTCAGCTCCCTCAGGCTCACCACATAAGGAAGATGTTCCACTGCCTTCAGCATCTTTGTGGCTCTGGGGTGGGCTCTGTCAAGCATTTTCCTAAGGTCCTTTCTTGACCTGAGGGGCCCAGAACTGGACACAATCTTCCAGATGTGGCCTCAGCAGGGCAGACCAGAGGGGGAGCAGAACCTCTCTCGAAAGAGCCATATTTTGTTTAGCAAGGGCTCCCTGGGAGTAATGGCATAGATGGGGTATATTACATGAAATTTGGTACAAGAGCTGTCTGAATGTGATGCCAAAGTGAGAGTTATTTACATAATTTGTGACAAACCTTTCCCTGTGACTTTTATGCAAGGATTGTAACCTGTGTGAGTTGTGCCTTTGCAGTCAGTTCGTTGGCGGCCTGGAGCTGTCGGCACCAGTGGTGACTCCATAAAGTCATACTCGAGGAGAGGCAAAACTGGCAGCTTGAGACTTTTTAAAGGGAATGCAATTGGCCTCAACATGATGGGAAACAGCAAGAAACTGAGGTATTGCATTTTGATTTACTTACCTCCTTGATCACTGATGGGAAATCAAGCTCTTTGAAGAGAGCTTGTGGTACATTTGTGTTATTTGCTGTGCATCTTGAGAAGCAGAGACAGAAGAGTAGATTGCTAAGGTCATCCAACTTGTGAAATTACAAGTTAAAGAAACAACAGAATATTGGTATAATAGAGTTAGAGCTTTCACTTGGCATACTGGTCAGTGCCATACCAACCTTGCTTGCATGTGTTTACTGTTTCCTCCCTGAAGTGCTAGGAGGTAAAACAGTATTTCTAACACCCCTGTCAGGAATTTTTTCTTTCCATGACTGTGAATTGCCTAGGGAGGTCATGGGTGCCCACTCCCTGGAGGTGCTCAAGGCCAGGGTGGATGAGTCCTTGAGCTATTTGGTCTAGTTTAAGGTGTCCATGCCAGGGAGGTTTTAACCAGATGATCTTGAAGGTTCCTTCCAAGCCAAACCATTCTATGAATCGCCAAGTTAACTCAGGGTGCAGTTTCTGTTTTCCTTACTGCAAGACATAATTTGATTGAGGAGTCAATCCTACATGATAGCTTGAGACTGCCACTTGCATTTAGAGCTGACAGGAGCAGTGTTTAAGCATTCAGTGCTGTACTTGCTTGTTACTACTGTCTCTAGCTTGGAACAGACTGATTTCTTTAGTATATAATAAAAAGTCATACATTCATGTAACTTTCTCTGGGAGTGTTTCATCTGAAGTGCAGCCTAGAAGCAGCTGGATGCCAAATTTAAATGGAAAAGTATCCAACTCCTTATTAAACTGTCATTAATGAAGGAATTTAGTGGAGAATAATGGATGTGGGTAGGCCAGTGTGACTGCTACAAGCACTTGGTATTAGTTTGAATCTCATTTAACTACATCATCGATTGTGGCCATCAGGTGTGTATGGAAATGGGATTATGCTGTCAGGAATTGCAGAATCACAGAAATGTTCAGGTTGGAAAAGACCCTCAGGGTCACCAAGTCCAACCGTTAACCCTACTGGTAAAGGGTCACCCCTAAACCACAGCCCCAAGCAGCACATCCAGACCACCTTCAAACACAGCCAGGCTTGGGGACTCAGCCATCTCCTTGGGCAGCACATTCTAAGGCCTGACCACTCTTGTTCCTAATGCCCAGTGTAAAGCTACCCAGTGGCAGCTTGAGGCTGTTCCCTCTTCTTCTGTCATTAATTCCCTGTGAGAAGAGACCAGCAGCAGCCTCTCCACAACCTCCTATCAGGGAGTTGTAGAGGGCAGTGAGGTCTCCCCTCAGCTTCCTCTTTTCCAAACTAACCATCCCCAGCTCCTTCAGGCTCTCTTCATCAGATTTCTTCTCCAGGCCCTTCACAGTGCTTCTTCACACATTCCTTGCCCTCCTCTATCCTGCCTGGCTCCAGCACCTCCACATCTCTTCTGGATTGAGGTGGCCAAAAATGGACACAACCCTCGAGGTGTGGCCTCCCCAGAGCTGAGTACAAGGAGATCTTGTACTGCTATCACAGGCTTAGTTGTGGTAGCATTGTGATGCATGTGTGATGAAGGACAACAGAATCCCCAGATCCTAAAAAATGGTGATCCATACAGTCAGGGTCTGTCATGAGCACTGGTGTTCACTTTGCCATCTGTCACAGAGCAGTTACCCTTTCAATATTAGGGCTCTTCAACTAGAGAAATTGCTGAAGGTTGATAGTAGGCAGTTAAGCTGCTAATTTCAGTGCAGGAAGATCAGATACTTGGAGTTGTTTATGGTGACTTTTATCACTAGATTGAATGTTTTTCCACCCTTTCTGCTATATAGGGGTTAAAAACACTTGAGATTGGTGGGACTTGACTCAAATTAGTAATACTGTAGTTCAATATCACTTAAAATTCAAGGAGTGATTGATAGGAAGAAAGGCTATGCAGGGACAGTGAGAAGAATTTTCTCCCTGTACATCTCCACTTGCATGTACAGAAATGTAAACCAGTGAAAAAGTTCCCAGCTGGTATCTGGGAAGCAAATTAAGCATCAAAATCTAACTTAACCCTAATAGTTCTGGCTTGGTTATTTGCTTGGTTAGTTATTTAGATATTTGGTTAGATATTTAGGTAGGCAGGTAATTAGTTAGATATTTAGGTAGGCAGTTATTTAGTAAGACATTTAGGTAGGGAGGAAGGTAGTTATTTAGTTAGTCTTAGTTTAAGTTGCATTTATCTTTGCTAGATTTCAGTAAATGGTATCAAAATTTCTGACATTATGAAGTCCCTTCTAGGTTTGGGTTGGTTGGTTTTTTTTGGGGGGGTAGGGAGGGGGTTTGGTGTTTGTTTGTTGGTGGGTTTTTTGTGGTGTTTGCTTGCTTTTTATTGGGGGTGGTGGGTACTGCTTAGTCCAAAAAAATGACTTGATGAACAGCAGAATTGTATGTAATTGTAGCTTGTAGTTGTGTGATATGTCCCTGATCCATCAGCCTAGATCCATCCTTTTGTCCAGTGCAAGACTCCTCTGTGCTGTGTCTTTTGCATCAGTGGGGTTAAGAAGTTTCTAGGATCACCTGACAGAGTGTGATAGTGCAGCCTTGTTTCCATCAGAGCCTAGGCTTTAAATGACTCTGGGTTTGCTGAGACCATGTCAAGAAGGCACAGATCATTAATATGTTGTAAGTTCTTGGAGACTGCTCTTTCAAGGAGCTTTTTGCCCATTCCATAACCCTGGCTTTGGCGTTGTATGCTGCTTCCCTTGAAACTTGCTGAAACTCCCAAACCCAGGTTTCAGCTTGGATGTGCCCATGTTGCAGTTTGCTAGGGCTCCATGATGATTAAATGTTCTGGTAATTCTGTCTGCAGTGGGCATGTTCTATTCCAAGAACAGGATTACAGAGCAGATTGTATTTTACAACTGTCCTACTTGGAAGCATATCTGATGCCATATGAACCTTTTAAGTGTGCCATGCAGAACAGTCTGCTTTGACTCAAACCGAGTCTCCCAGCAGGCTGCAGTATTCTGTTCCAGCACCTACTGGAGTTTTTCACTGCTTGAGTGTGAGGCAGAAAGTAGAAGCACTGTTCAACAATTCCTTCTGGGAACAGGGGCACCAGTTCCTTCTGGGAACAGGGACACACCAGACTTAGGGTTTCAGCATCGGAGTGGTCTGGCCAAGCTCAGATTCAACAAATAAAATGCTGAAACATGGGATTGGATGTGTTTGCAGTCTTCAGTCTTAAGCATTTGAGAGGGCATTCCTGCACTTTGTGTTTTCTTTTCTAGTATCTCATTGGGAGACATTAAACTGGAAGGCAGAGAGGATTTGAGACAGCCTAAAGTATTTAGGGCAAGTAGCTGTCAGCTTGTTATTTCTGACATCATGAGGCAACATTAAACAGAAGGTTGACAGTAAATTAGTCTGAATGGTAACTGACCAGCTGGAGTTGCACAGTCTTGGTTTGGAAACATGGGGGCTGAGCGTGTTTACCTTCCGGGACATCTGTGATTGACTGTTAAGTTAGTTTTGAGGAGTTGAAGTGTTTGGAAACGTCCTAAGTGTTCCAAACTTCAAGTTACAGAATCACAGAATTGTCAGGGTCGGAAGGCACCTCGAGGATCTTCCATTTCCAACCCCCTCCGAAGTCTTTTCCAACCTGCTTAGTTCTGCATTCTGTATGGCTGTCATTGTCAAAGCAAAGCAACACGATTTTCAGCTAAGACAGTGTACAGATCCACCTTTCCTCACAGCATTTTTCTGTCTGCTTGCAGTGAAAACACTCAGAATATGTCCTGCCCTGTGACTGTGGTACACGGGAGGCGTTTTCACCATGCGCACGCGCAGACAGCAGTAGTAAAAACAGCAGCCCAAAGGTAAGGCCACAGTGGTTTCTCCAGATGTCCCAACTGAGAAGAAGTCCTGCCTCTTTTTTTATTTAATGCTTTTCCTTATGCTGTGAAGTGTTGTGGTGGGTTAGGTAATCACCCCCAACATGAATTCAGAGAATTGCCCCAAAATAAATTGCCGAGCAGAGCAGCTCAGCTTGGGGTGGCAGCAAATGAAGCTCTTGGTGCAAGCAAGCTACAATCTAGAAGTATGAAATGCAATTCATATGTACAAAACATATGTATTTACTATTTATAAACAACACAGAGACCCCTCTAGATGAAGCCAGGGGACTACCAATAGCTCCCCCATCTCCCTTCCCCCACCCTGCCCCGTACAAGGGAAGGAGAGAGAAAGGGAAAGCAGAGAGTGTAGGTGTTGGTAATTAGCCACAATAAAGAATGAAGCCAAGGTCAGCACAGCAGAAGCCACCAGCTGGTATCAGCTAGAGCTGAGAGAAGAGACAGAGTAGTTTGTGCATCTATCTTTATGCCAGTTAACAGTCCAGTGGGATTATTTAGACCTTACCTTTGTTTTCCTTTCACATCCAGTGGTAGTTTATTTACATTTCCACTGTTTTCTCTGGAATTTTTCTGGGCATCAGCCTAAAACTGCCACAAGTGTTTGCAGGAAAAAGAAGTAATTCCATGGTGCACTCTTGATCATGAGCTTTGGTCTTAATTACTCAAGTTTCACAAAACTTGCTGTTTGGGGCTTGGTGTTGTGTAATCTTAGAGTTGACTAATTGTAAAGCACACTATGGTGCATTTTCAGTAGGAGAGCATTTAATCAGGTAAAGACATTCAGAAAGCACTTTGAGATAGAGGTAGCATGCAAAAGAAATTCTCATAATTGACAACACCATCAGCAAATACTGATTGACAGAAAGCCCAGCTTGAGCAAAATCCATCCAGAGACTAAGTCACAGATCTGTTGATCCTGTGCAGTCAGTAAATACAGCATGAAACATAAAAGCCAGGGACACTGCACTGCAAAGTTTTGCTTTTCTGATGGAGACTCCAATGGAGACTCATGCTCAGCTATTCTGAATTCAACTTCATTGTTTTAAAAGCCTCTGTAAATTGCAGGGTTGGTTTTTAAATGTGTTTGTTTAACAGGCCTTTCACCCCCAGTGAAGCTAACCATTGCTTTAAGGAATTGTCTTACAAAATTCATCCATTCGGGGCTCTGCACTTCATGATATTTCCTTCAGCCCAGGGGTGCTTCATCCTGTCAGCATTTTGTAGCCTTCTGTCCCTTTTTTCCCCTCTCTGCTCTTTAGTGTAGGTTTTCTGGAGTGGTAGGAACATAGACATCATCCTCTCTTTCATACCACTTCCCTCCCTTTCATTTGCTGCCTTCAGAAGAGCAAAGCCCATATACTCATGTGAGTGGATGATGTGATCCAAACATGCCTTAGAGTAGTTTCTCATTGAAGAAAGGGACTGAGTAATGGATTTAGCAGTCCTGTCTCTGAGGACCTACACCATTGTTACCTCCTTCCATTTCAACCTGTAGTTCTATCTATAGATGTAAAATAGCATAGGCATTTCCTTCTCCTTAGTAATGGTGCATGCAGTACTGGAGATCTCCCTTTTCTTTAGAATCATAGAAACACAGAATTGTTAGGGTTGGAAGAGACCTCAAGGCTCAGCCAGTTCCAACCCCTGCCATGGGCAGGGACACCTCACTACAGCAGGTTGCTCACAGCCACATCCAGCCTGGCCTTCAAAACCTCCAGGGATGAGACTTCCACCACCTCCTTGGGCAACCTGTGCCAGTCTCTCACCCCCTCATAGGCAAGAACTTCTTCCTCACATCCAATCTGAATCTACCCATTTCTAGTTTTGCTTCATCCCCCCAGTCCTGTCACTCCCTGACACCCTCAGAAGTCCCTCCCCAGCTTTTCTGTAGCCCCCTTCAGATACTGTAAGGCCACAAGAATGTCTCCTCTCTTTACATTTCTTCCCCCCATCAGGGCAGGGATAACTAAGGAGGACTGGCAGATCTTTTCCCACAGATGGAACTAAAAGATGAGGTTTATATTATTAGTGTCATTTAGGCTGAACTAGCTGTGCTTTTTTCTTCTTACATGCAGTCCTGGTTGGAGTAGTTTGGCTCTGTGTTTCATTGAGGAAAAAGCATTGGGATGTCTCTGAAGTGTTTGTGCCCTTAACTTTCACTTCTCTTTTGTACTTCTAATGGCTAAAATCTTGATCTGCTGTGCTAGTTACAATGATTTGAAGTAAGCAAAAATCATATGAGACTGCTGTTTCTTGAATCTCTGAATGTTGACCCTTAATAATCTTAGTGTACTTGATTAAGCTTTGTGGTAAGAATGTTCTTTGCAACAGCCAGTCAGCATGCATTCATCTTACCTAGTTCAGTGCTGTAGGCTTCTCCAGCATGCAAGGCAGTCTGCTCCAGAGATTCTGAATCTTGAGAGGATGTTGGACTTACCTGTTTGCCTTTCTAACCTATGGGGCTTGCTTCTTGATTAGCCTACAGCTTAATGTGGGGGGAAAAACCCCAACAACCCAGTAGTGACTTCTTAGGTCTGACCTGCAGAAACCAAACTAATGCATAATACAGGCAGGCTGAATATTGCATGAAGTAATTGGATAGTAGTCATCTTGAATGTTTCTAAATAGTTTTTCTTTAGGGTTGTTATTGTAGTTCATTGTAGTTCATTGGGGCTTTTTGGTCTGGAAAAGAGAAAACTTAGAGGGGATTTCATAAATGTTTATAAGTATCTGAGGGCTGGGGGTCAGGAGGGAGGGCACAGGCTCTGCTCACTTGCTCCCTGGGATAGGACAAGGAGCAATGGATGTAAGCTGCAGCACAGGAGGTTCCACCTCAACACAAGGGGAAAATTCTTTACTGTGAGGGTCACAGAGCACTGGGGCAGGCTGCCCAGAGATGTTATGGAGTCTCCTTCTCTGGAGACTTTCCAGCCCTATCTGAATGTGTTCCTGTGTGACCTGAGCTAGATTGTATGGTCTTGCTCTGGCAGGGGTTGGACTGGATGATCTCTTTGGGTCCCTTCCAACCCCTGACATCCTGTGAGCCTGTGACATTAACAGCAGGGAATTAACTCTTACACTGAGAATGTTTTAGGAGTTTCAAAGACAGGAAGAAATCCTAACGATTCCAAGCTATGTTTTGCTGCTGGAGGATGTCAGAACCAGCATGATCTCATTGGCTGAGGATGAGCTTTACAGAGGAACCTGTGCAAAGGATTTTTAAATTGCAGTGTCTTTTTCCAGGTGACTCAATTAAATGCTTTTAAAAAGCTGCCGAGTCTTTTTGAGTTAGAGGATTGGAAATTAATAGACCATGGCCTCCTGTCATACCCTTTTCTTAACTAAAACAGAAGGGGGAATCTCAGGACTTCGAAAAAAGGCTTGGATGTGGCACTGGGAGCCACGGTTTAGTTGTCAGGAGGTGTTAGGTATTAGGTCATAGGTTGGACTTGATGATCTCTGAGGGTTTTTTTCCAACCTGGTTGATTCTGTGACTTCTTGATATGGAAAATGTAGGTTTATGAATGAGAAGACAATGTTGTTAAGAACAAAATAGCTTAGAAAGGACTAGAATCATAGAATCAAGCAGGTTGGAAAAAACCTCAGAGATCATCAAGTCCAACCTGTGCCCTAATATCTAATACCTCCTGACTAGAAAACTGTTGACAATACAAAATTCCAGTGGGCAATTTTTTTTGCTCATTTATTTTTAGTTTGGGGTTTTTTTTAATACCATTTTTTCCCCCTGACATTAGACAACAGCTGAGTTGAAAATGAAGCTCTGACAATGTCTTGTCAGAAAGGAATATATGCGGAGAATGTGGGTGACAAACCGAGACTGAAATTCCACCTATATATCATGCCAAAGAAAAGCTGGTAGCATAGAAATTGAGTTCTAAGGTCTTGTGGACATTTTTCCCTACATTAATTTGCAGGCAACACAAAATTATGTTCTTTTACATTGTTGGCCTTTGGAGAATTGTTGTATGGTATAGTGATCAGTATCAACAAGGGCAAAATAGTTTCAACCAACCTAACATACAGAACACAGAAGTAACCAGGTTGGAAAGGACCTCCAAGATCATCGAGTCCAACCCATCACCCAAGACCATCTAATCAACTAAACCATGGCACCAAGTGCCTCATCCACGCTTGTTTTAAACACCTCCAGTGATGGTGACTCCACCACCTCCCTGGGCAGCACATTCCACAGGCCAATCTCTCTTGCTGGGAAGAACTTTCTCCTCACCTCCAGCCTAAACCTCCCCTGGCGCAGCTTGAGACTGTGTCCTCTTGTTCTGGTGCTGGGTGCCTGGGAGAAGAGACCAATCCCCACCTGGCTACAACCTCCCTTCAGGGAGTTGGAGAGAGCAAGAAGGTCTCCCCTGAGCCTCCTCTTCTGCAGGCTAAGCAACCCCAGCTCCCTCAGCCTCTCCTCACAGGGCTATGCTCCAGACCCCTCCCCAGCCTCATTGCCCTTCTCTGGACTCCTTCCCGTATCTCAACATCTTTCTTGAATTGAGGAGCCCAGAACTGGACACAGGACTCCAGGTGTGGCCTGACCAGTGCTGAGTACAGGGCAGAATGACCTCCCTGCTTCTGCTAGCCACACTATTCCTGATACAGGCCAGGATGCTATTGGCCCCGTGGCCACCTGGGCACACTGCTGGCTCATGTTCAGAACATGCTAAGAACATACTGTTCTTAAATCCCTAATGGATTATTGAAAGGTTAACCAAAAATAACAACATCATTCAGTTAGCTCTGTTGAGTCTCTGGCACTGGCATTACAGATTCTGATACTGATACCAGGTTGTTTGGGTGGGGGCCAGGTAATTATGAAACTCAGTTATAATCTCTGTCAGGTTGAATTTGGAGCTTGGGATGTGAACTGCATTGCTCATTTCTTCCTCCAACTTTTTCATTTAAATTCTGGCTGCATATCTGTTTCACTCCTATTTAACACAGGAGCTTCCAGGACAGTAAAATTTGGCATTCAAAAGTAATGTATTGAGAAATAGCATTCTTTTTTTCTCCCCCAGTGAAATCTGAGGGTGAAAGGAAAATTTCTTTGCTTCTGATACAACACATTTTCAGCTACATCTTAGAGTAGCATAGGTGGTGCTAAGTATTTTGCTTTTTGCTATTTAATGGGCACACATTTCTACCTTCTGTTGTTAGGTGATTGCTCTCTAAGACTTGGCTTTGGGAGGTGTGTGGCAGGTCTGGACTCATGTCATGCACGAGCTGTGTGAAGCACTGCTCGTGATAATTCCTGATCCAGCCAGGATTCTCATTTCTTAATCTTGCTGAGATGTAAAAGTAAGAACTCATTTAAATGCATTGCATTAGCAGGAGATTTGGTGGACTTGGCAGGGTTAGGTTTACATTTGGACTCGATCACCTTAAAGGGCTTTTCCAACCTGAATGATTCCATGATGCCCTGAGCCAGGCATCTAATGTAACAAGTGCACAGCAGCAGGAATCCCAGAAAGCTTTGCCATGCCTTTCAGATGAAAATGTGCACATCCTAACATTGTGACTCTATGCTCCTTACTCCCAGTCACGTATTGCCTGGGCAGAGGATACAAAGATACTGATTATGGCCCCATGAGGACATGGTTTGAACCTGACTTAGATGTGACCTGCCCAAAAGCAGTTGGTTTCAATAGCCCCCCCCCCCCAGTCTAAATTGCAGTGGTCACTTTCAGTTTTGAATGCCTTTTACACTCTTCCTAGAACACTGTAGGAATTGAATACATTTTGGTTCTGCATCCTGTAGGGTTATTAGGATTACCTTCCTACTTGGTTTGCTTTTGACCTTGCCAGAGAAGGACCATCAGGGTGATCAGAGGGCTGGAGCACCTTTTGTATGCGGGCAGGCTGAGAGAGTTGGGGTGGTTCAGTCTGGAGAAGACAAGGCTCCAAGGAGACCTAATTGTGGCCTTCCAGTATCTAAAGGGGGCTCCAAGAAAGCTGGGGAGGGACTCTTTGGGGTGTTGGTTAGTGATAGGACTATGAGGAATGGATCCAAGCTAAAGGAGGGAAGATTTGGATTGGACATCAGGAAGAAGTTGTTCCCCATGAGGGTGGTGAGAGACTGGCACAGGTTGCACAGGGAGGTGGTGGAAGCCTTATCCTTGAAGGTTTTGAAGTGCAGGCTGGATGTGGCTGTGAGCAACCTGCTGTAGTGTGAGGTGTCCCTGGCCATGGCAGGGGGTTTGGAACTGGCTGATCCTTGAGGTCCCTTCCAACCCTGACAATTCCATGATTCTAATTCTTAAATAGTTTTGGAGATTCTTTGTATCCAAATGCTCAAGAGGAGGGAGGATGGTTGCTTGTGTTTATAGCTCATTACATGTGATCTCCCAAATATTTTTAAGTCCTGCTTCCTGAATTTCCTTTTATCTGAGTTTAAACCCTTCAATAGTATTTTATGACTAGTATGAAACAGGTGGTCATGTAAATGTATTTTATCATCTTTTGCATGGCGGAGACGGATTGGACATGAAGCTTGACCTTAATTGATCTGTTAGGATTCTGTCACATCAGGTACTACTACATTGCAGTGAATTGAGTGAGGTGACCAAGCTGGGAATGAATCAGATGAATCACTGAACAAGGGGCAAGGCAGTTGAGTGTTTAAACCACTGTCCATTACTGTTTGTAAAGCAACATTTGTTTGTGCCTTTGTAATGACTGTTGCAGAAATGCTGTGATAACTGATGATGCTCACTTGAAACCTAGTCCTGTGAGTGCCAGAGGCACTGGAACAGTTTCAGTTTGTAGAGTAACTTTGGAATTGAGTGATGTGCAACACATTTTGGGGCTTTGCATCTTATGGTATCTTTTCTTTTTTCATGTTTTAAGCAATCTGGACCGAAAGGAAAGGTAAGCTGATGAAATGAGCATGACAATGAGCATTAAGGAAATGACCTGAATGATTTCTTTTATCACTTGTATCCAAAGAATGATTCAATCCTGTCAGCTGGGTCTGCTCATGTGTGAGGGGGGGCTGGTTGCTTTCGGCCTGGTTTTGTGCTTCACTTACTCCCTTTGGTAAAAGGAGAAGGAGCTTTACATCTGTCTCTAAACAATGCCCTGTTGATGTGAACCTTCCCACCGGTAATTCATCTATTTATATATCCAGTGTGCAAACAGGTAAATTGCAGAGGAAGTTAAATTCTCAGAATTCCCTGCTAATTCTCCTGGTGAAGCTTTGTGTAATAAATATGTTCTGCAGCATGCCTTAGGAGGGTGTTTAACAGCTTTCACTCTGTCATCTCAGCTTGGCTCGAATTGCATTGAAGGTTGTTACTGCATTGCTGTGTACATTGTGTTCACCAAGTGTGTCTGCTAAAGCAATTAACACCAAATGTGCAGCAAAACCAGGCAGCATTGGGTTTTCATTGCTCATTTCTCACTCATTTTGCATCTGGTTTACTGCTATTAATATTTTACTACCAATATGGAATTCCATACACTTGGTTTTCTGAACGTACAGAGCTTCGTTTTTCTCTTAATGGCAATGTTTTGTTGGTAGTAAAGGGTTTCTGGAGGTTTTGTCTGTGTAGATGATTTTGGCACTGTACATTTGCTACCATATTAGGTTGTTTATATGGCTTTTGTAATTGTTGAACAGTGTCTGCGATGTTTAACCAACAATGATATAAAGAACAGCAAAATCTAGTGTAGCTCTGTTCTTTGTGAACTCAGGATTTCCCAGATCTATTTCAAAGTCAGTAGAGTTAAAGTCCATCCTTTCTGGTTTTACTCCTTATATTACTCCTCAAACTATCAAACAGCAACTCACCAGTTAAGTTTGTGCTCTCTAAGAAGAGATTTGGTCATCCTCCCACTGCTTGGGCTTTGAGTTCATGTATTTCTCCCCTGTTTTTCTGTGTGCTGCATTTATGTTATCAGTTAACCATTCAGCTATGGGTGTTTTTCATCCAGCACTGGATTTCCTAGTTTTATTTCAAAGTCATTAGGGTAAAAATCAGTCCATGCTGGTTTTACTCCCTATATTACTCCTTAAAGTATCAATCAGCTACTCACCAGTTACGTTTTTGCCCTCTAAGAAGGGATTTGGTCATCCTCTCACTGCTTGGGCTTTGAGTTCATGTTTTTCTCCCCTGTTTTTCTGTGTGCTGCATTTATGTTATTAGTTAACCATTCAGCTATGAGTGTTTTTCATCCAGCACTGGAGCTGATACAAGACCAGGGCTGAGTTGCATGCTGGTGATGTTAATTCTCCCGTGGGGACACCTGCTGCTTCTTAATCTGGTATTACCGGCTATGTTCTTTTCTCCTTCCCTGCTTTTTGTTGCTGTCCTAGCAGGGAAAGGTGATTTAGGTAGGAGCTGCTTAATTTAGTTTTAATCATTAACATCCTGGTAAGTGCAGCTGCAACTCCTGACTTTGTGGTCCAAATGGGGCTGCTGACCTGCATATTAAAAGCCCAGCTCCCTGTGCTGCTGCTTGTTTCCCTCAGCCTTTGCCTTTTCTCAGCTTTTCCTATCAGATACACTGAGGATAAACCTCCCCTCAGCAGCTTAGTGCTTCTTGTCTTACCATGCTTTCCTCTGGTTTTGTGTAATGGTGTTGGAAGCAGCAGCCTGCCTTGTGGTGCTGCCTCCAAATAGTGTAAGCAGAGGCAGAGTGAAGAGATGGTGACTGAGGCAGCCTCTCAAAGAGCCAGGCTGTGCTTTTGATACAGCTCCTCAACCACATTCAGAGCTGGTGCAGCCTTGCACATGCCTGGCATTTTTGATATGGTTCATCCCAGATCCTGGGTCAGAAAGTTCTGATCTAAGACAGTTCCTAAAGCTAGATGTTTCTTTAGGTTTATTCCTTTCTGGCATAGACAGAAATTGCTGTTCTCTCTGTCTGTTGTATCCCCTCCCATCACCTGGCTGATCCTTGAGGTCCCTTCCAACCGTAACAATTCTATGATTCTAAATGCTGGTCTGCCTGGCTCACTCTTAAAGGTATTAAAATCAAGGCCACTTCCAACAAAGGAGAGAAATGAGATGTCTAAAATGATTTAATGTCTGAGTGTGGAGCCTTGTTCTTCAAGCAACATCTCAAGCACATAAACATTTTTGGGCAGCCTAACAGATCAAAAAATCATGTTTTTAGTATTTACTAGGATGGTAAACAGCCATCAACATTGTATTTGTTGAGGTTTTATTCTGTTAGACACAATATGTTATGTAGATGGTCTTTCCTCTTGATCTGTTTATGTGCTTGGTCTCTCACTCCTTAAAACAGAATGGAATAGAATTAACCAGGTTGGAAAAGACCTCAGAGATCATCCAGTGCAACCTATCACCCAACACCACCTGATCAACTAAACCATGGCACCAAGTGCCTCATCCAGGCTTTTCTTAAACACCTGCAGGGATGGTGATTCCACCACCTCCCTGGGCAGGACATTCCAATGGCCAGTCTCTCTGTCTGGGAAGAATTTCTTCCTAACATCCAACCTAAACCCCACCCTGGCACAGCTTGAGACTGTGTCCTCTTGTTCTGGTGCTGCTTGCCTGGAAGAAGAGACCTACCCCCACCTGGCTGCAACCTTCCTTCAGGAGGTGGGAGACTGTTACTTGAAGTTCAGATTTAACAGCAAGAAGGCACTTGAAGTGCCTTATGGTTTTAAATCTCTTACAAGATCCTTTTCCCCCAAATAGTCCTTTTTAAGGTAGGGGTCATGTTCAATTAGGAAAACAAAACCAAAACAACACTGTAGTTTCCATTCTCTTTCTCCACTCATGCAATGAAACTGCTCAGTGCTCTGAGTACTTCGCTGGAGAAGATACCAACGTCTCTGCAGCTGTTCAGATGGCACCAGACATTGTGCTGAGGGGGCAGCCTTCCTTCTGTCATCTGTAGAAAGCTGGTGGGAGTGAGTTCTGCCTTTTTGGGGAGGGTTTTTTAGGAAAGGAAATTCGTAGGAGGCTCTGCAAGTTGTGGCCCTGTTGTGGGAGGGCTGTCACTGTCTGCCAGAAAGCATTTATTATGTATTTTTTTCAGATGAAATCTACAATTAAGTAGTGCTCAGAATTGTCTTCACTTTTGTTTCTGACTCAAAGCAACTTCGAAGCTGATCTTGAATTGGTAACCAAGCTAAACTGTCTTGGGGAAGCCTAAGTTGAGCTGTTTAGGTTTGGTTATTCCTAATTCTTTGTGAGCACATGGAGAGAAGTCTTGTGAGAGAAGAAAGATACCAATCATGTCCTGGGCTGCATCAAAAGGTGTGTTGCCAGCAGAGCAAGAGAACTGATTCTGCCACTTGGCTCTGGTGAAACCTCACCTGGAGTATTGCATCGAGCTCTGGAGCCCTCAGCACAGGAAGGGCATGGACCTGATCGAGCAGGTCTAGAGGAGGGCTATGAAAGCGATCAGGGAGTTGGAGCACCTCTGCTACGAGGACAGGCTGAGGGAGCTGGGGGTGTTTAGCCTGGAGAAGAGGAGGCTCCAGGCATACCTGGAGCAGCCTGCCAGTACCTGAAGAGTGCTACAAGAAGGCTGCAGAGAGACTGTTTGCAAAGGCCTGCAGGGCCAGGACCAGGGACAATGGCCTCAAAGTAGAGAAGGGCAGATTTAGATTGGGTGTTAGGAACAGGCTCCTTACCTGTGAGGTAATGGAACTCTGGAAGAGGTTGCCCAGGAGGTGGTTGAGGTCCCATCCCTGGAGATACTCAGGGTGAGGCTGGACAGGGCTCTAGGCAGCTTGATCTGGTTGAGGATGTCCCTGCTGAGTGCAGAGGGGTTGGACTGGATGAGCTTTGGAGGTCCCTTCCAACCCAGCCCATTCTATGATTTCTCTGCTCGTCCTTGTTGCAAGTCTTTGGCCATCTAAGAAGTATCAGAATCAGTCTGTGCTGATAACACAAAATGCAGATGGGTAAATAAAAGCCACTGTATTCCGATTTAGGGCCAGAAAATTATTTGGCAATACACAGAAAAGGAATTTATCACCTGAACAAAAAGATAAATCTGTTAAAGAATGTGATACAAAGCCACACTGCTTCTAGAATGAAAAGCCCTCCAACTTCTACTTGTCAAACTAATTTTGAAAGGAAATTTGTGGTTCTGAATCTACCATATTGATGTCATTGCTTTTGATTAAATGTCAAATAGCTTCAACATTGTTTCTCTTCAATATAAAGTGTTTAGTTGCCATTTTACACGTGTTTATGTTAGTTCAGGGCAAGACTTCCTCTTACCAAATGCTACTGGAGGACAATCACAAGATTGTAGACAGCAGCTCGTGCATCCTTACAGCACAATTAGGTTTTCACTTCTGTAATGCTGTTAGAGTGGGGTTTGTGCTCTTTAGAAGGGCGTTGCCATTGGGTTTGGTAGTAAGAGCTCATTGTGCCATTGGTTAGCTTGAGCTCTGCATTGAGGAGGCTCAGGGGAGAACTCGTTGCTCTCTACAACTACCTGAAAGGTGGTTGTAGCCAGGAAGGGGTTGGTCTCTTCTCTCTAGCAACCAGCACCAGAACAAGAGGACACAGTCTCAAGCTGCACCAAGGGAAGTTTAGGCTGGAGGTGAGGAGAAAGTTCTTCACTGAGAGAGTCGTTCATCATCGGATCGTGCTGCCCGGGGAGGTGGTGGAGTCACCATCCCTGGAGGTGTTCAAGAGGGGACTGGATGTGGCACTTGGTGCCATGGTCTAGTCATGGGGTCTGCGGTGACAGGGTGGACTCGATGATCTTTGAGGTCTTTTCCAACCTTGGCCATACTGTGCTACTGTATTCCACCAACTCTGCCTTTAAAATAATCCTTTGTGACCTGGTTTTTTTTTTAACGGAGATGTTCCAGAGGTCATACACTGGATTTAGGAACAAATATTCACGTTGAGTTTCTGGGTTTGGTTTTGTCTGTGCATGTAGGCATTAAAATGAAACCCAAACTTGATTTCAGAAGCACATTTAACAAAATCAGGCAGAAATAAACTGCTTTGGTCTCTGTGATGTGCTTGCGGGCACCCATGTCAAGGGCTGCGGCTTGTTTCTCAGTCCTTCTTTCTGCCTGAGTTTTCCATCACCCTGCAGCCCCTCCACGCAATAAAATGTGTTTGCATTTGGGGAAGAAGTATCCCAAAGGGCCTTGTAGCTTGATCTTGCTGCAGATGTGTTAGTTAATGATAGCATGTGGGAAACCCTTGAGAAATCCTACTTAGAAGTGCAGAAAACTCCAAGGTTTTATTATTGGCTGCGTGACGAAAGGCTGTGCTGAAAGCAAGAAACACCTGTGCCGAGTGCTGAAGCCTGCTTCAGCCACCGCCAATTTTTTGTCAGGTGGGTCCTCAGAATGGAGCTGTTGGTTTGATATGCTACTGCCTGCAGCTGCTTTCTTCCACCCCTTGCTGTTGATTCATGTCCTTGCAGTCAGAGGCAGCAGTATGGGGTGTGTGTGGCCGTTTGCAGCCCAGCGCACCGCCTTAACTAGCCAATAAACCCAGTTTCTGCTGAAGCTGTTGGCACGGCCTCCTGTGTTTCAGGAGCACAGCAGGAACAGTGGTGTGCAGCTGCAGAGCAGGGTAAGAGCTGGGAGAGAGAACTGCCACAAGCAGTGACTGAGGTGCTGCCAGCTTTAGGTAGCACAGTTTGGTGGCAGCACAGTTTGACGCTGAAACTACCGTTCGGAAGCCTCAAAAGGTCTGAGCACAGTGCTGTGTATTGCATTAATTGGCACAAAAATAGGTGATATGGATTTTACACAAATCGTACCAGCAGAGTCCTTATCTCCATGTTATTATTGCAGTGTATTTTAAAATGGCTGTATTTTAAAACCAAGCAGACAGGACCTGTGTTTTCTCCTGTGGGGCTCTTCTCTGTTATTTTTTTTGACCATTACAGTTTTTGATGTCAGACCTCTTTCCTGTGTTCTAAATCTTCTCTTCCTGTTCTTTAAGTTGTGGAATCTACTTTAATATTAAAACAGGAGCTGTGTCTGGGTTTTAATTTTTAAAGTGTCTGTCTTGTACTTCATGATGGAGCAGGTCAAGGGGAGGGCCACAAAAATGAGCAGGGGGTTGGAGCACCTCTGCTGTGAGGACAGGCTGAGGGAGCTGGGGGTGTTCAGTCTGGAGAAGAGAAGGCTCTGGTGAGACCTGATAGCAGCCTGCCAGTATCTGGAGGAGGCTACAGGAAGGATGGAGAGAGACTGTTTGCAAAGGCCTGCAGGGACAGGACCGGGGCAATGGCTTTAAACTAGAGCAGAGCAGATTTAGATTGGGTATTAGGAACAGGCTCTTTATTATGAGGGTGGTGGAACACAAGAACGGGTTACCCAGGGAGGTGGTTGAGGCCCCATCTCTGGAGATATTCAAGGTGAGGCTGGACAGGGCTCTAGGCAGCTTGATCTGGTTGAGGATGTCCCTGCTGAGTGCAGAGGGGGTTGGACTGGATGAGCTTTGGAGGTCCCTTCCAACCCAGACCATGCTATGATTCCTAAATGAGGAGGAGATGCAAGCTTCAGCCTTGGTTCTGAAAGTGAGAGGTTCCTGAACTCTTGATTACTGTCTAAGGGGATTTAGATCAGAAGCACTTCCAAGACCTTTTCTGTAGCTGTTCCTAGCATTTTGGTGATTTTGTTTTGTTTTTTAAATAGCACATAACAGAAGTTACTTATTTGTAGCTCTCGGGTACATTTCAGTTCATGTCTATCTGTGGCTAGATGACAATGCTGTCTGTCCAAAGAGCAACTGTCTATCTACTTCATTTTCCAGAAAAGAATATCCCCCTCAACTGCAGAAAGTAGAAGCAGACCACATTAGGTTACCACGGTCTCATGGAGTGGGTAAGTTATGTTCAGTGTTCTGCTTTCTTGGAAGGAGAGTCATTTTTGTGGGGGGGTTTAAATACTTGCCTTGGGTGGGTGTCTTCCTAAACTTTGTCTAACCTTTAGTTGATCTATTTATATTCTGAAACCACATTACTCCAGATTTAGACAAATATTTGTGTGAAGGGAGGATTTCTGCCCTTTTGGCCAGATTACTGCTTGGTCATGGTACAATCAACCTTCAAATAGGATGCAGTTAATTTGAAAAGAACTGAAACTGACAATTTAGAATCCAGGAACTATTGGAGATGGAACAGATCTCTGGGGATTCACAGATTGCTTTGGGTTGAAAGGGGCCCTCAAAGGTCATCTTGTCCGCCCCAACCTGCAGTCAGCAGGGACACCTCCATCGAGATCAGGCTGCCCAGGGCCACACTGAGCCTGATCTTGAATGTGTCAGGGACAAGGCATCAACCACATCCCTGGGCAGCCTGTCCCAATACCTTACCATTCTCATTGTAAAAAACTTCTTCCTTATGTCCATCCTAAATCTACCCTGCTCCACTTTCAAACCATTACCCCTCATCCTGTCCCCACAGGCCCTTCTGAACAGCCCCTCCCCAGCCTTCCTGTATAGCCCCTGCAGATACTGAAATGCAGCTGTAAGGTCTTCCCAGGTCCTTCTCCAGGCTGAACAGCCCCAACTATCTCGGCTTATCCTCATAGCAGAGCTGTTCCAGCCCTTGGATCATCTTTATGGCCTTCTGCTGGACTCGCTCCAACAGTTCTCTGTCCATGTGGGGTCTCACCAGAGCAGAGTAAAGGGGCAGAATCACTTCTCTTGCCCTGCTGGCCACACTCCTCTTGATGCAGCCCAGGATGCGGTTTGCCTTCTGGGCTGCATAAGCATGCTTGGCTCACAGGGAGCTTTTCATCAAGCAACACTCCAAAGTCTTTGTCTTCAGGAATACTCTCAGCCCACTCTGCACCCATTTGTGCTTGGGCTTGACCCAACCCAGGTACAGGACCTTGGACTTGTTCCACTAGTGAATGCTGCATTCTAGTTGTAGTGAAGTTAGTTCAGATTCTCAAGTCCAAAATCTTCTCCAAAAGTACTGAGCTATAGCTTGTCCCCAGGAAACACTGAAGTAGTATTGGTAAAAAAAGTAGTATTGATATTTCACAGAGTCTGTCTGGTTGGAAGAGACCGCGAAGATCATCCACTCTAACCTTTCACCCAGTGCTGGAGGACCTCCTATCATGAAGTTCAGTAAGGACAAGTGCAGGGTCCTGCATCTGGGGAGGAACAATAACAGGCACCAGGACAGGTTAGAGCCTGCCCTGATGGAAAGCAACTCCATGGAGAAAGACCTTGGAGTGCTGGTAGGCAGCAAGTTCTGTATGGGACAGCAATGTGGCCTGGGGGCCAAGAGAGCCAAGGGGATCCTGGGGTGCAGCAAGAAAAGTGTGGCCAGCAGGGCTGGGGAGGTTCTGCTCCCCTCTGCTCTGCCCTGCTGAGACCACAGCTGCAATCCTGTGTCCAGTTTGGGGCTCCCCAGGTGAAGAGAGACAGAGAGCTGCTGGAGAGAGTCCAAGGGAAAGCCAGGAGGATGCTTAGGGGACTTGAGCATCTCCCCTGGGAAGAGAGACTGAGAACCCTCGGGCTGTTGAGTCTGGAGAGGAGAAGGCTGAGAGGGATCTCATCAGTGTCTCTCAATAGCTGAGGACTGGGGTTCAAGTGGAGGGGGCCAAGCTCTTTTGGGTGCTGCACAGCAGTAAGCCAAGGAACAATGGAGACAAACTTGAGTTGAGAAGGTTTCAGCTCAACATGAGGAGAAACTTCTTTGCAGTGAAGGTGAGGGAGCCCTGGAGCAGGCTGCCCAGAGAGGTTGTGAAGTCTCCTTCTCTGGAGACTTTCAAGACCCATCTGGATGCATTCCTATGTGGTCTACGTTGGGTGATGCTGCTTTGGCAGAGGGTTTGGACTGGATGATCTCTTGAGTTCCCTTCCAACCTCTAATGTTCTGTGACTCTGTGATCAACTTTTCAACTGGCTATTTTATTGTTACTCATACAACAAAGCAGGAAACACTTGAGGCAGTGTAGTTTGTCGGCTGTTCATATAGCTGCTTATGCTTGGTTCAGGCTCCTCTATGAGAAGAAGTAACTCAATCACCATTCTAACAGCATATGAGTAGACATTTCTTGTTGACATGTGTGCATCTTTCTGTCCCTCCTAGACAGCATAATGGATAACACAGAAGAGTCAGAATCCGAATCTGAATCGGAAATTAAGAGGAAGGTGCAGCAGAAGCGGCACTGCAATTCCTATCAGTCTGACCTGACTTCTGCTACCAAGAAATGCTTAACGCCGCAGCTCAAGGTGGGTGAGGTTGTAAAACCTTGCCAAGTGCTGGGTAAAAGTTGATGCATGCCTTAAAAAACAGATATTCAGTGGTAAAATGGGTTAATGTTCTAAATATTGACTCTGGAATTCCTATCGGTCTGACGTGACTTCTGCTACCAAGAAACGCTTAACGCTGCAGCTCAAGGTGGGTGAGGTTGTAAAGCCTTGCCAAGCGCTGGGTGAAAGTTGATGCATGCCTTGAAAGCAGATAATCAGTTGTAAAATGGGTTAATGTTCTAATCTTGTTGGAGTTGGGAGAAAGATGTGGATTATAACATTTTGGGGAAGTTTAAATGATAGAGATACTGAAGTGTTGATGTTAGCTATGGAATGTTTCCTCGGTGAATCTGACCAAGCAGACACTGCACTGCAAAGCACAAGAAGCAGGGTTTAGACAGTTGGCTGATCCATAAAGCAGAAACTCAGAGTTTTGGGTTGCTGCCTCTGAAATAGAGGAGCAATGCTTCACCTTTTGACAGGGGCTGGTGTATAACAAGTTATCCATGGGACAGCAATGTGCCCTGGTAGCCAAGAAGGCTAATGGGATCCTGCGGTGCTTTAAGAGGAGTGTGTCCAGCAGATCCAGGGAAGTTCTTCTGCCCTGGTGAGACCTCACCTGCAACATGGCATCAAGTTCTGGGCTCCCCAGTTCAGGAGGGACAGGGATCTGCTGGAGAGAGTCCAAGGGAGGGTTACAACGATGCTGAAGGGACTGCAGGGGAGGAGAGGCTGAGAGCCCTGGGGCTGTTTAGTCTGGAGAAGAGAAGACTGAGAGGGATCTGATCAATATCTATCAATAGCTGAGAGCTGGGGGTCAGGAAGCAAGGGACAGGCTCTGCTCAGTTGCACCCTGTGATAGGACAGGTGGCCATGGATGGAAGCTGCAGCACAGGAAGTTCCACCCTAATATGAGGAGGAACTTCTTGACTCTGAGGGTGACAGAGCCCTGGCGCAGGCTGCCCAGAGAGGTTGTGGAGTCTCCTCCTCTGGACAATTTCAAGGCCTGTCTGGATGCATTCCTGTGTGATCTGCCCTAGGTGATCCTGCCCTGGCATGGGGGTTGGACTGGATGATCTTTTGAGGTCCCTTCCAACCCATAATGATCTGTGATTCTGTGAAAGAATTTTTTTCTGTGAAGAGATCTTAGTTAAAAAATGGAAGAAGTGTATCTGTGAGATTATCTACAATCAGCTTGTGGTTGCTCCTGTTAGGAAGTAAGCCAGGCTGTGTTTCTTCATTAGGATGAAGCAGCTGGTACTGTTCGTAAGCATTTCCATCACATATTCAGTTAATGAATATGATGTTAGTTGGGAATGTTAATAGCCAAGGTTTTGATCTGTTTAAATCCATGTAGATATGATCTATACAAGTGCTGAAGTGAAGCAGGTCAAAACTGAAAGACATGAGCAGTCCTCTGGGGTTTGTTTTATTACATTGATAATTTTGTTTCTTTACAGAAGTAAAACACTTGTTCCAGCCTGCTTCATGTCACTTTCTTCCCAGAAAGAGGCATTGGCCATTGCAATGTGCTGCCCAGGGAGGTGGTGGAGTCACCATCCCTGGGGGTGTTCAACAAAGGATTGGATGTGGCGCTTGGAGCCATAGTTCAGATAGTCATGAGATGTTAGGTAATAGGTTGGACTTGATGATCTCTGAGGTCTTTTCCAACCTTATTGATTCTATGATTCTACCTTGTGGTCTGTTAAGCAAGGCACAAAAGCAGAAAACAGCCTTCTAGACTAAAAGAGTTACTGAAGAAAACCATTTAAAAATTAAAATAGAATCATAAAATGTTAGGGGTTGGAATGGACCTCTAGAGATAATTGAGTCGAACCACCCTGCCAAAGCAGGATCACCTAGGCCAGGCTGCACAGGAGTGCATCCAGACAGGAGACTCCACTACTTCTCTGGGCAGCCCATTCCAGCACCCTCACAGTGAAGAAGTTTTTCTCCTCATGTTGAGGTGGAACTTCCTGTGGTTTAGGTTGTACCCTCTTGTTCCTTGTCCTTTCACTGGGCACCACCAAAATGAGATTGGCCTCTCCTTGACACCCATCTCTTAGATTTTTAAGGCCATTGATCAGATTCCCTCCCAGCCTTCTCAAGACTAAACAGCCTTAAGTCTCTCAGTCTTTCTTCATAGGAGAGATGTGCAATTCCCTTAATCATCCTCACAGGTCCTTGTTAGACTCTCTCTAGCAGATCTCTTTCTCTCTTGAATTGGGGAGCCCAAAGCTAGATAGAGTATTCCAGGTGTGGTCTCACCAGGGCAGAGTAGAAGAGGAGGAATACAAATAGATGCTATCTTGTCACTGCCTTGATAAAACGCTTTTGAGTCTGAAGAGCTAATAAATATCATAAAGTTTCTTCTTTACCAATTAGATGAATTAGTATGAGAGGAAAAGGAGAGCAACTTCTTCATTTGTGCCTGTGTTGTGGTGTGTGTAGGCCACTTGCAGTAACTCCTAGCTCTTAACTACATGACTTCCTGTGTACATGAAGAATCAGAGTCTTAGAATGGCTTAGGTTGGAAGGGACTTTAGAGGTCATCTACTCCAACCTCCCTGGCGTGGGCAGGGATGCTTCTCAGCTAGACTCAGCTGCTCAAGGCTTCATCCAGCCTGGCCTTGAACACCCCCCAGGGAGGAGGCATCCACAACCAACCTGGGCAGCCTATTCCAGAGTCTCATAACCCTCTTACTTGAAGGTTTTCTTCCTTCAATCCATCAAGGTGTGCTGTCGCCATATTCCTCCTCCCTATTCCAAAGCCATGGTACTAACTTCTAGAAGTACTTCCTGCGTGGCACACTTGTGGCAGTGAGGGAGGGGCTGCTTGTAGAAGCACCAGCAGGTTGATACCCTTGAACAGATTGCACCTAGCTGAGCACTTTGCTAAACCAAACTGTTCCTTCTCTTGCCAATCACAAAGCAGCAGTCTCAATTATGTTGTTCCAGGGGCGTGATTTCACTTCCAAAGCCGTCAGACAGATTGCCCTTGTAAAGAGTATTTAATAAATACATCTGGTGCTTTTTCCCCAAGTGTATCTTAGAAATCTGTGAAGTTGAGAACACCAGCAGTCATGAATGGAAAGCAGGAACTTTTTCCTCAGTCACAGGAGCTGAGTGCCTGTGGTAAAACTGTCAAGCAGTGAGCTTAAAAAGGCCAAAAACCTCCATATTTTTCACGTGTTGCATTATGAGGTTTCAAAAGGGGACTGAGAAAATGTGAGAGATTGCATCATCATTCATGAGGTCCATGTAAATTTGACCACTGATTCAGAACATGTCTAAATCGGTAACTACATCAGTTAAAGATTTGTCATTGTGTTAATCCCTTTGCTCCCAACTATCTCCTGCTTGCTGGCCACTGGGGCACGGGGCTGGATGATCTTGAAGGTCTTTTCCAACCTTAATGATTCTATGAACCTTTACTCTAGTCCTGTAGGATAGTTATGGTCCTGTAAGAGAGGGTCCAGAGGAGGGCCACAAAAATGATCAGGGGGCTGGAGCATCTTGGCTAAAGGGACAGGCTGAGGGAGCTGGGGGTGTTCAGCCTGGAGAAGGGGAGGCTCTGGGGAGACCTAATATCAGCCTGCTAGTACCTGAAAGGGGATACAAGAATCATAGAATTGTTAGGGTTGGAAGGGACCTCAAGGATCATCTTGTTCCAGCCACCCTGCTATGGGGCTGCCAAGAAGGCTGCTGAGAGGCTGTTTGCAAAGGCCTGGAGGGACAGGATGAAGGGAAATGGCTTCAAACTAGAGAAGGGCAGATTTGGGTTGGGTATCAGGAAGAAGTTGTTTACTATGAGGGTGGTGGAACACTGGAACAGGTTGGCCAAGAAGGTGGTTGGGGCCCTTTCCTTGGAGATATTCAAGGTGAGGCCCTGGGCAGCATGAGCTAGTTGGGGATGTCCCTGCAGACTGCGGGGGCTCAGACTGGATGTCCTTTGGCGGTCCCTTCCGAGCCTGGACCATTCTACGATTCTTTGATTTGGAAATGTTCTGTTGGTACCTACACTGTTCCTGATTGTTTGTGTCTGTGTTTCCTTTTTCCCTCCAGCTTTTGGAACAAATTGATTATTCTCCCGATTGCCCAAACTGCGGGCGGGCAAACGAGAACCAGACCAAATGCCGACATTGTGAAAGCGTTTCTCTGAAGGATTTGCAAAGGGTCTCCAGACAAACTATGACCTTGAGTGAATCCATGGGACCTTTATCGCGTTCTTCGATACATCAGAACTCCACAGGGCTCAAATCTTCAGGTACAGGGTTCAACACCAAGAAGTTTTACAGTTCTGCTGTGGGGAAAGGCCCCACAGACGTTCTGCTGAGCAACGAAGTCGTGGGACATTCAATGTTGCGACCGAATGGAAAAGTTGGTCTCATGACTGGGACAAAAAGCCCTAAAATGACAGGAAGCTTAAGGCAGAGGAGCACGAGGCCCTCTGAACTGAATGATCCAAGTAAGTACCTGTTAATGCCTCTTGCCATAAACTCAGAGTATTGTATAATGAAGAGATTGTCCTTGCAGATGTACGTGACTGTTTTTTGCAGGGGATGGGGTTTTTTTGGTAGGGATGTGGGTTTGGGGAAGAGGGACAGACCTTTTTTATCATTTCCTTTCCCTATACTGTGGTACTCTTGAGAAAGGTAACCATTGGGGAACCCAAAAATGATGCAAGCAGTTTTTGTTTGGAAGACACAATGCTTTGCACTTTGAAATCAAAACCTTCTTAGCGAGCTTCCATTCTTTAGTCTCCCGAATGAGACGGGTTGGGATTTTTATTTGGTTGTTGGGGTTTTTTTTCCTCCCCTTCCCCTTCCCCTCCCCCCCCCCCCTTCTGAGCTATGCATTTATTTAAATGTCATCAGTTGTGACATGTTGATTTTTGTTGGGTTTTTTTGGTGTGTATGTGTGTGCTTTCTCTTGAGTGAACTCAATTTATGAGCGGGAAGGAACTGTAATTTGGGGCACGATGTTTCTGGTTCCGTGCTTCAGTTGATTAGACCGCGGGCTCTTACCTGATGTGAACGATTTCAGTCACCATTTCTCTTGGCAGTTTTTCTACAGTTGTATTTTTCATGGCTTTTTCCCACTGGAGCAAGAAATGCCTGGCTTCACTTCTCTGTGTAGAGGTGAACCATACCCATTTCTTGTATAGTTAGTTGTGAGAAATCAAAGAGGAGGGAGTGAGCCCCTGCAAGTGGATTCCAAGTAAGCACTGATCAAAGCCTAATATGATGCTGCACGTGGACTTGTTTGTGGCACTGCAGGACAATTACATAAATTACTTATAAGCTGTTGCTTGAAAATTAAATTTCTGTTACAGAAAAATGTAGTGGCTGAGAATTTATTATTTTCTGTTCAGTTGTTTTGTCTAGTGATGATGATGAGGAGGAGGATAGTGGCAGCACTAGGAGAATGGAAAGCATTTCACCTCGTCCTGCGGATTCAGCCCGCTCCTCCCCAGCTCCTTCTACAGGAAAGGTGGAAGCAGCATTAAAGGAAAACAGTTGTGGAATAGAGAGAATAGGTAGCATAACAACAGATACAGAAATTGCAGTCACACTACCAAGGAAAGCAAGAATGAAGGATCAGGTACTATTTACTGCTTTGTTTAAAGAAAACAAAAACAAATCATGGATGGAAAATGTAAAGGCTTGCTTTGCATTGTCACGAGTTGAAGTATATTTGATTGCCTTTCTTTGTTCAGCAGCTCCTCCAGTAGTAGCTCTGCCTACTGATGATAAAGATGATAAAATGTGCTCGTTGTGTTTTTACAAGTGTGCTTAATGATTTCAATCATGCTTTTACTGTAGATGCTCCTGTGTTGAATGTCTGCTCTTTGAGACCGGGCTGGGTATCTCTGTGAAACTCAAGGGCCTGCTTAGCTTGGAGAAGGATGTCAGTACCAGCTGTTGGCTGGGAAAACTTTAGACGTCTGAAGTTAAACCGGAAAAGAGAAACTGGAAACAGCAGTGGCCCTTTAAAATGAAAATACTTTGGCAACTGTCCCGATTAATAGCACTTCTTTCAAGGATTTAGTGGTTTACTTCTGTCTTTTGAGTACCACACTGCAGGAACAGGATAAACAAAGACCAAAAAATGCATCATCAGCACAGTCCTTAAGACCTGCCAGAAGGGACAGCTTTCACAGTATGTCAAGATCTTAACCACCTCAACAGTGAGCCATTAAGAAGGAGAAATCACTGCGGCCACTGGTGTTGAATTAACAGTGCCCATGAAAACCATTCTTGAGTCACTTGTCCACTTGCACTGTTGTGAGTTGGGCTCAAAGAGAGTATCTGCTCAGATACCCACCTCCAGTCTCAAATCCTTTGTGTCTTCTGAAGTTAGAGTAATGAAGCAGTGATGCCAAAGCCTCGTACTATGTTGAGATTCAGAAACCAACCTTCTAGTGCTGTGATGACATTATGGATGTTTATAATGTTGTTGCATATTTAGTTGCCACTATCAAGCCTCTAACCTACAGTGAAGGGGGGCTAAAAGCTTGGGTGAGAAATAGCTTTGAATTTAAATTGTTCTGGCATTAATTCTGCTGGATTAATTGAAAGTGTTGCATTGTGAATGCACTCTCCCAAATATTTCCCTGTGTATATCCATATCATAGAATCATTAAGGGTAGAAAAGTCCAACCTGTCACCCAGCACCTCGTAACTAACTAAACCATGGCTTCAAGTGCCACATCCAAGCCTTTATTGAACACCTGCTTTTATTCCCTGGTCTTTAAGCACCAATTATAACCTTGAAAATAAACTGCCTATTTTAAAGATAACTTTCCAAAAGGCTTGCTTTAGAAAACAAGGGAAACAGGTTTTTCTCTTTGGTTTTTTTTTTTTTTGGTAATGAAATTGAAGTCAAACTTTGCAGTGATTCAGGGAAGGTCTCACAATGGTTTGTGTTCAGTGGGTTAAAAGAAGCTTTGTTCAGTCGTTTGGCTGTTTGGGTTTTGTCTCTCAGAATATTAATTAATCCTTTATTGAGGAGGCTACTTGAATATAACACCATGTGTTTTACTGCTGAACCAGGGTTTGAGTTCTGAGCTTTTAGTTCTATCTAGCTAGCCCACTAGGCAGAAATGAGATCCTTTCAGCAAGAGTCACAGAGTCATGGAATAGTCTGGGTTGGAAGGGACCTCCAAAGCTCATCCAGACCAACCCCTTCTGCAGTCAGCAGGGACTAGATCAGCTTGCCCAGGGCCTCATGGAGCCTCACCTCGAATATGTCCAGGGATAGGGCCCCAACCATGTCCCTGGACAACCTGTTGCAGTCTTCTACCACCCTCCTGATAAATGACCTGTTCCTAACATCCAATCTCGATCTGCCCTTCTCCAGTTTGAAGCCATTGTCCCTGCTCCTGTCCCTGCAGGCCTTTGCAAACAGTCTCTCTGCGGCCTTCTTGTAGCCCCCTTCAGGTACTGGCAGGCTGCTATTAGGTCTCCCTGAATCCTTCCCTTCTCCAGACTGAACACCCCCAGCTCCCTCAGCCTATCCTTGCAGCAGTGGTGCTCCAATCCCCTGATCATTTTTGTGGCCCTCCTCTGGACCTGCTCCATCAGGTCCATGTCCTTCCTATATTGAGGGCTCCAGAGCTGAATGCAGCACTCCTAGGAGAACATCTTAATTAGAGGGATTTAGGATCTCTGCCTTCTCTGCTGTGTATTTAAATGAAACGTCCAGAAGGGTATTTTGACTGATGACCAAGATAGGCTAATGATAAGTGACTTCAAAATAATTGTTGAGGTTTAGTGTTAATGGAAATACTGAGTCCCTTAAAATGTTTCCCTGGGGCAGTTGTGTTGCATTTTGTATCTCAAAAGGACGTTTAATAAGGGATGGCTTTATGAAGCACTATAAATGGCAAAGCCAAGCCTAGCCTACAGAAAATCCTTCAACAAAGTAGAACAATACAAGCATAAAACAAATAAATTAATCTCAGGGCTATCAGCCAGATTGCTTTCATTTTAATAGGTTGTTGTGAGATTGCCCTTTGGTAAAAGGGAGGCTTCATTGAGATTAAGTCTTCCGTCAGCATCTAGAGGCTTTCTTGAAGTGGAGCCAAACTCCATGTGGCCTCCTTTCAGTATTTAGGCTTCTGACCTTGGAATCTATTCTAAAAACATCTTAATAGTTCTTCAAGGCTGCTTTAAGGAATTTTGATTTGGCTTCCTTGTTTATATTTCTTGAAGAGTGTACTCCTGATAGTGTGGTGTGATGCACTGTGCTTCAGTAATTGCTGAAGTGTTTCCAGTCACTGATAGACACTGAAACAAAAAATAAACTCACCAAGACTGTGGTGCTTTTGCAGCTTTAGTGTTTGTATACAACTGAACAAATAACCCCAGGCAGTGCTACAGGCTGGGGTCAGAGTGGCTGGAGAGCAACCAGGCAGAAGAGGACCTGGGGATACTGGTGGACAACACCTGAACACGAGCCAGCTGTGTGCCCAGGTGGCCAAGAAGGCCAATGGCATCCTGGCCTGCATCATGAATAGTGTGGCCAGCAGGAGCAGGGAAGTCATTGTGCACTGTGCTCAGCACTGGTTAGGCCACACCTTAAGTCCTGTGTCCAGTTCTGGGCTCCTCAGGTCAGGAAAGATGTTGAGATGCTGGAAGGTGTCCAGAGAAGGGCAAGAAAGCTGGGGAGGGGTCTGGAGCACAGCCCTGTGAGGAGAGGCTGAGGGAGCTGGGGTTGCTTAGCCTGCAGAAGAAGAGGCTCAGGGGAGACCTTCTTGCTGTCTCCAACTCCCTGAAGGGAGGTTGTAGCCAGGTGGGGGTTGGTCTCTTCTCCCAGGCAGCCAGCACCAGAACAAGAGGACACAGTCTCAAGCTGTGCCAGGGGAGGTTTAGGCTGGAGGTGAGGAGAAAGTTCTTCCCAGCAAGAGAGATTGGCCACTGGAATGTCCTGCCCAGGGAGGTGGTGGAGTCACCATCCCTGGAGGTGTTCAAAAAGGCTTGGATGTGGCTCTTGGAGCCATGGTTTAGTTGATTAGATGGTGTCAGATATTAGGTAATAGGTTGAACCTCTCTGAGGTCTTTTCCAACCTGGTTGATTCTATGATTCTATGTAAGGAAATGTATTACCAATCACCTTGCTGTGCCCTGCTGCTCAGTGTTTCAGAGAGGCAAAACTCGGTCCCGTTCAGATCAGTTTTGGCGAGTTGGAAAGGTTAACAAGATGTCTGCAAGTATCACTTTGTGTTTGGTTTTGTTTTGTTTTCTTGAATCTAGCGAACTTAACATCTTCAGGTGCTCCAACAAGTCCTTTAGGGAATTTCTACCTGTTGTATTTGGGGGAGGGGAAGGCTCTAGAAAGTCATCCAATTCACTGACAAAAACCCGGTTTTCAGCTGGCTGGTTTTCAGCCGGCTCGTTTGAGCCCTGGGCCTCAGTGAGACGTTCTGAAAGGCTGCAAATTGTTTTCCAGTTCGGCAACATTGTGGCTAACACTCCCATCAAGCGCCGCAAGGTCGTGGCGCAGGAGATCGTGGCTGAGGCTGTGCCTCTCACCTACCCAAACTCCTGCGAGAGCGTCATCCTCAACTGCCGCAGCATCCGGATAGGCACGCTGCGCAGAATGGTGGTGGAGCCTGTCATCGTAAGTACGCCTGCTGCTGGACGAGTCCTTCTGGTGGTGGACCTTGCTGTTTTCTTACTGGTGGTGGGTCGAGGTTCCCCTCCCCCAACATTAACCAGCTCAGTTGGAAGCAAAAGGAAGCTGTATTTTTACGAGCAAAACTGCACTCTACAATGGACTGCAGTGGATATGTACAAAATATACAGGAGTTACAAGGTTTACAGTTAGCAAACACAAACCCCTCCCTGGTCAAAAGACCAGGTGTCCCAGTTTGAGGCCAGGCAGATGCTCTTTTGCCTCCCACGGGGGCAGGAAAATGAGACTTACACAAATGGATTGCAGAAGTGATGGAAAATGTAAATGGAAAAGCAGTAAGTGTTTTACAGAGAGCTACAAGCACAGTGACCAAAAAGGTCCCAAAACTCTGGCCAGCCTGATCTAGTGTGGGGTGTCCCTGCCCATGGCAGGGGTTGGAACTAGATGATCCTTGTGGTCCCTTCCAACCCTGACTGATAGTATGAAAACATACGGAATCCCTTGCAGCATACCCAGAACCCTCCCAGTGCTCCCCTTCTCCCTACCTGAGGGTATACCCAAAACCCCCAGGATTTTTTCTTTTCCCCCCTCCACTATTAGGCTAATCTCAGCTGGCCAGATCTGAGATTGCCCTTCCCTCTTCTCCTCCTGGCATTAGGCCCAGCCAGGCCTAAGAGGCAGTGAGATAACTCCCCTTCCATTACCAAATAGGGAGCATTCCCCACGGGAGCAGTGAGGGGAGAAAGAGGAAGTGAGAGACCTTGCTGATACGTTTACAGGGAGCAGGACATGAAATGCACAGCTTCCTGTGTCCACCCCCTGGGCTGGACACTCGGGGCACCGGGGGTGTGTCTTGTGTGGCAGCAACAGGAGGCACTTAGCCTAAACTGCCACACCAGGGAAGCTGTTCCTCTGCCCCCCACTCCCTGTCCAAAAGGGAGAAAGGAGCAGAGAGAGAAAGCAGTGGTTAGACTTAACCAAAATAATGCAGCCAAGGTTAGCCAGAAGCAAGTTAGTCTCTCCCGAGCAAAGGAAGCAGAGGAGAGATGAGAAGAGAGAAAGAATTGTTTTGCTACAGGCAGTCCTTAGAGCAGCTATTTCTCCAATGATTTGTTTAGAATTATCTTTAGTTTTCCTGTTCACACCCAATAAGGATTTCTTTATATTTTTCTGCTCAAAAGCTATAGCAAAATTTTAGAGGCATAGCCTAAACCCACCACAATACTTGGACAGTATTTTGGCCCCTGTCTGGGGGCTGTAAGCTTGCCTCTAATTTCAGAGGCTGGGATTCCCAGAGAATCTCAAAGTGGTGTCACATGCTAACATGTCCTGTGTGGTTCTGGTGTTTAACACAAACATCCTGCCTGCCAGACAAAACTCTCTTGACTTGGCTGGTGAGGGACTTAGGGATTAGTGTGGATTTGCCAAGAAAACTGCAGCCAAGAGGTACCAAACCCTGCATATTGCTAGGTGAGAGCAAGAAGAATGTATGAAGGTGAACAATCTGGTTTCTGTAGAACCAATATTATTGGTTTGGGTTTTGTGCTAACTCTCTGTTACACAAAGACAAGGAGACATTGAATGTTTAGTTGCATGCAGTAAGCCACAAAATGCATAGTTCTGGTTGGGGTAACCACAGAGATAGCAGAGAGGTGTTAACTGTTTTTCCACTGCCCTGCAACCCCTGTTGTTAGAGCTGCTTAAGTGCTGATAGTTGACATTGTTGTTTGAAGACTTTTTGGTTGGTTATTTTCTCCCTCTAATTTGTGGTATATTTGAGAGCTGTTTTATACCTCTTTGAGGTATTAAACCTCTTTGAGGTATAAAACTGTATACAAATAAACCCATGCAGTGCTACAGGCTGGGGACAGAGTGGCTGTGGTTGGTCACCACAGTGCTGGGACAGATCTTAAGTTTCAGCAGTCAATATGACTGAAGAGGCACTGGCTAGTGAAGAATATTCTTGCTTCCTTGAGTTGTTGATAGATGACATTCTCATTTGAAGACTTTGGTTTGGTTATTTTCCTCCTGTTATTTGTGGGGTATTTGAGAGTTATTCTAAGCCTCTTTGAGAACAGAGTACTAGGAGAAGAGATCTTCAGTTTCAGCAGTCAGTGTGACTGAAGGGGCACTGGCTAGTCAAGAATATTCTTGCTTCTTTGAGTTGTGCTAAAATACACACTTTCCTTCTTAAAATAACCTAAAAATGACATTTTTATGTTCAAGTTACTTCAGTGCTTAGTTGAAATATGCTTAAAAAGGCATTAGGTCAGTTTTGCTGAAGATGTTGTGTTCCCTTCCACAGTTCTGCCTGGATTATATCAAAATACGCCTGGACAGTCAAGAGGGTGAGTACATCCTGCATGGATGCTGAATGCCAAAGGAATCAGCATCAAATGTCAGCTCTGAATTTTTGCTTGGATGCAAAATAAGTTATGCTGGGGACCTGTAGTCAGATAAGAGGTAAAAAAAAAAACCTATAAATAAATAGAGAGTATTAATTTGCCCTGAATTGCCTGGTTAATAAAAAACAACATGGCTTTGCTTTATCTTCCAACCTTCCTGAGTCCATGATCTCTGCCTTTTACTGACAGAAAGAAAATTCCCAGCAGGACTTAGCAATTTGTGCTAGTGAATGCAGCTGGGTCATTAGTTCTTTCCCTTCATCATAGTTGAAGAGCTGTAGATATTCTGGTGGTGGTTGGCAAAGGTTGCCTTGAAAATGATTAACAAAAGGAAAGGGCAAGAGTAGCCTCCTGTAAAACATGTTACTGATTTAACACTTTGCTAGTTCCTTTATTTTCAGATGCCTAAGTAGAGAGTCAAGAACCATGCAGGTGCCTTACACCTCTCCTTCCTATAGCTCCTTTTAAAATGTTTTCTTCTCTAGCCTGTAGGTTGTCTATTTCATGTCACTGAAATAAATACAATGACATAGTTTAGGAAGCTCAAAACTAGTGCTCTGTTTCCTTTTGTTCTCTTTGACAGGTTGGATCAGATGATCCTTGAGGTCCCTTCCAACCTGGCATTCTATGATTCTGTTGTGGGGTTTTGCTTTGGGCCTGAAAAGAAGCCCTGTCTGCTTTTGTTAAGCTTAATTTTCCCTGGAGTCCTAGCAAATTTTGCCTTTCCTGATTTGTGCAAGAGAACTATTTGTAGTCTATGATACCAAAAAGGTGCCTCAGAACACGGGAAGATGAGTGTAGAACTGTGTCTATTCTATGTGATACCAAAAAGGTGCCTCAGAACATGGGAAGACCAGTGTAGAACTGTTTCTATTCTTTATGACACAGGCTGGGGTCAGAGTGGCTGGAGAGCAGCCACTTTAATCCATGGAATGCATGAAGAAGTGGGAGATTCTGTCTACATTTGAGGTGCAACACTGGACACAGGAAAGGCTACACTCATCTTTCCATGTTTTGAGACACCTTTTTAGAATGGAATAGAATTAACCAGGTTGGAAAAGACCTTGGAGATCACCAAGTCCAACCTATCACCCAACACCATCCAGTCAACTAAACCATGGCACCAAGTGCCTCATCCAGGCTCTTTTTAAACACTTCCAGGGATGGTGACTCCACCACCTCCCTGGGCAGCACATCCCAAGGGCCAATCTCTCTTGCTGGGAAGAATTTCTTCCTCACATCCAGCCTGAACCTCCCCTGGTGCAGCTTGAGACTGTGTCCTCTTGTTCTGGTGCTCCTTGCCTGGGAGAAGAGACCAACCCCCTCCTGGCTACAACCTCCCTTAGAAGGACTTCAGATTGGTTCTCTTTCTCCTGTCCTATGTTTTGTCCCCTTTCAAGCAGCCAGGTTTTTTGAGGTGGAGGCTGCTGCTAACTAAAGCCTTAAGTGACTACCAGTAACCATTTTTCCCCATCTAGAAATAGTTGGTGACATGGAAATTTTGGGTCTTTTCACCAGATTTGAGGAGCTTTGACTTGACATGTTTCTCCCCCCATTAAGAACAAATGAAAGTCTGTGAAATACTGAAGGCTGGCAGCAGCAGATGCAGTGTCAAAAATTGACCATGCCACTGACATTCCTCTTTGGCAGTAGATTGAGAGCAGGACTTGATTTGCCCTTGGGCTATCAGGTCATTCCTCTGCATGTGTTTATTCTCCTCTTCATTTGCAAGTTCTTTTTCATAAGGGAGCTTGGTCAAAGATAAATCTACAGGAAAGCTTTGCAAGCCTTGTGCAAAGTGTCACAGCAATAGCTGCAAAAGCAAATCACTGGGAATGGCTTAGGCTTGGTTTTGTTGTTCATGAGGCTTTTTTTGGTTGGTTTGTTTGGGTTTTTTGTTTGATTGGTTGGTTTGAGGTTTTTGGTTGGTTCGGGGGTTTTAGTTGGGGTTTTTTTTGTTGGACTGGCTGGTTGGTTTGGGGGGGTTTGGTTGGACTGGCTGGTTGGTTTGGGGGGTGTGGTTGGATGTGCTGCCCAGGGAGGTGGTGGAGTCACCATCCCTGGAGGTGTTCAAGAGGGGATTGGATGTGGCACTTGGTGCCATGGTTTAGTCACGAGGTCTGTGGTGACAGGTTGGACTCAATGATCTTTGAGGTCTCTTCCAACCTTGGTGATTCTGTGGTTGTTTGGGGGATTTCATTGGGTTGGTTGGTTTGGGGTTTTTGGTAGACTGTTTGCTTGGTTTGGGGGGGTCGTTGGATTGTTTGCTTGGTTTTGTTTGAGTTTGTTTTTTTTTTTTGCTGTTGTTTTGGGAGGGTTGTTTGTTTTGTTTACTTTTTTCCCCTTGTGGAATAAAATCTCGGTTAAAGTTAGTGAGCAGAAAGCAGTTGATTTCTGATTACTTCCTGCCAGGTGACAGAGGAGTTGAGTTGATCTTGTAAGAAATTAACAGACATCACTTCCTGCCCCTCTGTGTTAACTTCAAACCCTTCTAAACCTTAAAGGGAGTGAATGAGCACACAACTGATTTCTTGTTCACATCGAGGGGGCATGTGGAAAGGAAGCCTACATAATGCTGTGGTGGTTTCCTCCTAGAATCAGAAAGTGACGTTCGGGAGATCAACCTGAAAACTTCGGAGCTTACCAAGTGTGAATGGTGCAGCGTCAGAAAACTGCCAGTAGTTTTCCTGCAGACGGTCCCAGCCACCTGCAGCAGCCTGAGAGAGCAGCTGAAAATGAGCAAAGATAACGTCTGGTACGAATGTAAAGGAGACAGTAAGTAAAACAATTCTCACCTGCTATTCACTTCTAAATGGTGTTGTAACGGTTTGAATGGTGGCTGAGTGCACTGCCCTTGTTGGCTGGGCTGGGTGTGGTGTTTTCCCTGCCCTGCTGCTGAGGAGGACAGTTTAGAACAGCTTAGCAAAACTGCAGTCTGCTCTTTGTCCAGACCACACATTTAGTCCTAGTATCAGTCAGGGTTGGAAGGGACCACAAGGATCATCTAGTTCCAACCCCCTGCCATGGGCAGGGCCACCCCACACTAGATCAGGCTGGCCAGAGCCTCATCCAGCCTGGGCTTAAACACCTCCAGGGACATGGCCTCAACCCCCTCCCTGGACAACCCATTCCAGTGTCCGGTTAGTGTAACTCCTTTCACTAATATTTGTGCTGAAGGGAAGCCAGTTGGCTTGTTCAGCTTTGGTGTCCAGGCCTTTGACAGCTTTGGATACACTTCTGCTTTCTGTGCTCTTCTGTTCGCAGGCCTTAGTTTCAGTAGAAACTGTAGTGTGGGCTGGTTTGGGTTTTTTCTCCTTATGCTTGTGGTGCTGTTGTGATGTAGATAAATAGCTGCTTGGGAAAAAAAGTGAATAGTCTGTGTCATAAAATTAAACTCAGCTTTCTTCCAGAGTCTAGCATCTTGGTTATGCACACTGGATTTTAAAGGAGCAGAGTGTCCCCTTGCCCTTTTGGTTGGATTTTGTGGTTATTTAGACTTGCACTCAGCTTCACAGAGACATGGGCAGGGGCAATCCCAGGCACTCTGCTGAGACCACAGCTGGAGCTCTGGGGCCAGTTCTGGAGCCTCTGTTCCAGGAAGGATCTGGAGGTGCTGGAAGGTGTCCAGAGAAGGGCCACGAGGAGGAGCAGAGGGGTGGTGCTGCTCTGCTGTGAGGACAGACTGAGAGAGTTGGGGTTGTACAGTCTGGAGAGGAGAAGGCTCTGAGGAGACCTAATTGTGGCCTTCCACAATTGGGGGTGTGTGTGTGTGTAAAGAAATGGGTAGATTCAGATTGGATGTGAGGAAGAAGTTGTTGCCCATGAGGGTGGTGAGAGCCTGGCACAGGTTGCCCAGGGAGGTGGTGGAAGCCTCCTGCCTGGAGGTGTTTGCAGCCAGGCTGGATGTGGCTGTGAGCAACCTGCTGCGGTGTGAGGTGTCCCTGCCCATGGCAGGGGGTTGGAACTGGCTGATCCTGGAGGTCCCTTCCAACCCTGACAATTCTGTGATTCTGTGATGCTTTTAAATGGAGGAAGAAAGCTTTCAACAATCTCAGAGCTGTGTGCTTCCAGTTGTATTGGAAGTATAATATCCACCTCCTGTAAGGAGTATAAGCTGTAAGGAGTATTTATAGTACTAATTGGAGAGTGTGTGAGGGAGCTAGGGGCAATCCTGGGAGCAGGCATTAGATCCCAGGTGAACACAGATGTTTACAAGTGAGAAAAGGAAAAGCTGAGCTGCTGGGTAAGAAATCCTGGCCCGGCTGCGCCCCGCCCCCGGCTCGGCCCGGCTGCCCAGCTCTTCCCTCTGAGGTTGTGGGGCTGATCTTGTTTTACACCCAACTGCTTTACTGTGCTCCATTCCTCTGAGTACTTGGTGTTAACCCTCCTGTCTTTTGCTTCGCGAGCAGTGAAATGACTGAGCCCGCATCTCCCTGGCTGCCCGAGCAGTTGTGTGTAGATGCCCAGCTCTCAAAGAGGAGCACTCCCCATGCAGTTAGCTGTGTGTGGTGAACTGGGAGATGTGCTGCTGAGGAGTGGTTTATTTTTCTGCAGCAGTTAGGTGCAAAGTTAAGAATAACCAAAAGGAATTGTCTGCATGTGAAACTCCTCTCCCAGAACAACAGGTCCCTGCAGCTCTGAGTCAGTCAGCAGCCTGGGATTTGCAGCCTCAGTCCTATTCCTGTGTCTGCCTAAACAAGTCCTCTTAGCCCAGCTGAATGCTTTCTTAATTTCTCAGGTGGTGTGAGGGGGCTTATTTATACAGTAGCTATTCAGTCCAGCTCACAGTCTCCAACTTTTGGTGCAGGTACAGGCTGACCTGATGCTGCCAAGCCACAGTACCAGGAGAAATCCAGGATTTATATAGGGCAAGCATGAGAGTGCCTGACAATGCTTGGTTCACGGAATGCTCACCAGGGACAGAGAGGGTTATTTATTTACAGGACTTTAAGCAGGTCTTTGTTCTTCTGGATGCTGAGATCCCTTTACCTGTGTCAGCAGATGAAGATTTTGATTACTGTGACATTTTGAATTCCTTTCCTTGTTCAGATACATATTTTTGCAGAAAGGAAAACTGCTTGTGAGTGGATCTGAGATCCTGCAGAGATTTCTGTTGCTGTGGTAACAGAAACCTGATAGGAGGGGGAAAAGTTTCGTTTGTGACGCTGCCGTTGCAGGTTCCTGTAGTTATGTGCCCAACAGCACCTGCCTGGAATCAGTAAGAGCACTGCTTGTAGAACTTGGTGCTTCTCAGGCATGATGCACAGTTTGTATCCACTTCAAAAAACCAATCCCCATGCTTAGTTTCTATTCACTTCTCCAAACTGTTGTCTCAAAAATGTATTCCCCTCCCCCCACCCCTTCATATTCTGTCGAGCTTAGTTTGTAAGCAGCGGCTAAAGTTTTGCATCCTGCTTGCTAGCTCCCCCAAGCCAAATTGGAGGGGTTTTTTCCAACCCCTCATTGTTTCTGAGGATGTCTGTTGTCTGGAGGCTGAGGTGCAGATGTCAGTGCTGCAGACATCCCTGTGAAAGGCATGCTTGCAGGTTGGTTCAGCGATGGCCTGAGGAGCCCTGGGCTCACCTGCTGGAGTGACTTCAGGATGTAGAACTTTCAGAGGGCAATGATCCTTTAAAGAGCAGCTTTGTAGGATCAGGACAGGTCGTGGATCTGATGAGAGTCTTGTGTACTGCTGCTTGTGTAATTTAATGTGTGCTGTCTTGTATGTTGGTTTGGTTTTTGGTTTTTTGCTTCCCCTTTTTCAGTCACATCTCTTTGAAAGCAGGAGAAAACCAGGCTGAAATCTTCTCAAATAAAAGCCTGTCTAGGTTTTGAAGGAGTTAGGTAGATGGGAGCTGTTTAGATAATAAACACCGAGAGCACAGAAGGCCGTCTGCATTCTTGATGCAGGTTTCTGTTTCTAAGGCATTTCCCCAGATGAGTTTATCTTCACTGATTCTTGAGACCTGCTCTAGGCTTCTTTGTGTTGACCTGGGAGAAGTGAGGGCATGGTGTTTCCCTATACAGAGAGAGGAAATTATGCTGTATACCTCATTTCTGGCATTGCATTGATACAGAGAGGAAATTATGCTGTATACATTACTTCTGGCATTGTATTGAAACAATAGGATAGGCACCTCCCCTGTGGGGAGAGGCTAGGAGAGCTGGGGCTGGAGAAAAGAAAGCTCTGGGGAGACCTTATAGCAGCCTTCCAGCACCTGAAGGGGACCTGTAAAGCCAGGAAAGGACATTTTGCAAGGGCTTATAATGATGGGATGGCAGGAAAAGGATTGAAGCTTGAGGAGGGCAGATTTAGACTGGAAATTAGAAATGCTTTACAATGGGGGTGGGGAGGCACTTGAACAGGTTGCTCAGGGAGGTCATGGATGCCCCTTCCCTGGAGGTGTTCAAGGCAACCTGGTCTAGTGGAAGGTGTCCCTGCCCATGGCAGGGGTGTGGATCTTTAAGGTCCTTTCCAACCCAAACCATCCTATGAATCTATGAACTGTAAGAAGAAAAAGTATTGATTGTAGTCAGCAATCAGAGAAGCTGTCACTTCAAAATGCATTTTGGCTTTGCATTCAGTGTCTAAAAACAGCCTTACAAGGTGCCATAATTAATGGTTCTAGATGAAGGCAGAAGTTAAATGCAGCCTTCTGCAAGTGTACTTAATCCTTCAGTACTCCGTCCTGCACTTAGTCCTACCTGCACACATCTCTTACTGCTTGTATGCGTCGTCAGCAGCGTGTTGGTGGCAAGAGCTGTTGGCCTCTGGTTCTGAAATCTTTGTGCCATTTCATTTCTGAAAGCAGAATTGTCTCTCTGCTCTCTCACAGGTCAAGAGGAACAGTACATCATTTTGATTTTTGAGACTGGTCTGGATCCTGCTGCAAACTCAATATTTGAAAAGATAATTACAGACATTGGTATAAGGAATAATATTTCTGACTTCTTTGTGAAGATTCCCTTTGACGAAGCCAACGGCAGGCTGGTTGCGTTCACCAAGTGTGTGGAAGACAGCTCCAAAGGAAGCCCTTCACCCAGAGAAAACAAAATGAAAAATGTAACTATATGGTTTTGGTTTAGAACACAATATTACTGGGAACAAAAATACTGCTTAGAGCAGAAAATATTACTTGGGTTACAGACACACTGCAGGTAGTGTGCTGGGCGCTAGCCCAAAAAGGCATCCATACAACACGTGTCGGAGTGGCTGGAGAGCCGCCAGGCAGAAAGGGACCTGGGGGGACTGGGTGACAGCAGGCTGAACATGAGCCTGCAGTGTGCCCAGGTGGCCAAGAAGGCCAATGGCATCCTGGCCTGCATCAGGAAGAGTGTGGCCAGCAGGAGCAGGGAAGTCATTCTGCCCTGTACTCAGCACTGGTTAGGCCACACCTGGAGTCCTGTGTCCAGTTCTGGGCTCCTCAGTTTAAGAAGGACATTGAGACTCTTGGACATGTCCAGAGAAGGGCAACGAGGCTGGGGAGGGGTCTGGAGCACAGCCCTGTGAGGGGAGGCTGAGGGAGCTGGGGTTGCTTAGCCTGCAGAAGAGGAGGCTCAGGGGAGACCTTCTTGCTGTCTCCAACTCCCTGAAGGGAGGTTGTAGCCAGGTGGGGGTTGGACTCTTCTCCCAGGTTGGCACCCAGCACCAGAACAAGAGGACACAGCCTCAAGCTGTGCCAGGGGAGGTTCAGGCTGGTTGTTAGGAAGAAATTCTTCCCAGCAAGAGAGATTGGCCATTGGAATGTGCTGCCCAGGGAGGTGGTGGAGTCACCATCACTGGAGGTGTTTAAGAGGAGCCTGGATGAGGCACTTGGTGCCATGGTTTAATTGATGAGATGGTGTTGGGTGATAGGTTGGGCTTTATGATCTCACAGGTCGTTTCCAACCTGGTTGATTCTGTATTTTGATTCTGTTCTATGAGGATTTCAGACTGGTCCATGGTGGATTATGAGACTGGGAAGTAGCCTGTGCAGTATTTGTTTTAGTGTGGTTCATTTGATTGCAAGGCTGTACAATGCTCCACAAGTAATGCTGGCATTGCAAGATGTTAAGGGACCAGAAATTTGTCCTATTGATTCAACAACATAATTGTTTCCAAATGAATCTACTGCTAAGATGCTGTTTCAAACCAGATGTTAAGTTGCAGTGCTGCAGTTAAAGTAATTGATGCTTTCTTGAAGCAAACCTGCCTCTTAAAAAATGTGAATGTTTTATGGCTCTGCAGGAAATGACTGCAGACCTGAGTGTAATAAATGAACTAGGAAAGGTAAAAAAAAACCAACAGCTTGCATTCCTGGGCAATGGGTATTACACTGCTGCACTTCACAAAGCTTTTTTAACCTGCAATCTGCATATTAATGTTGACTTTGTTCTTGGAAGGTTACTCCTGAGCCCAAGATACAGCAGCGAAGTAAACAGCTCCCTTACTTCGATGATGATGAAGAAATTGGAGAGCCACATACAGTATTTATTGGGCCTATAGAAAAGTAAGATACTTATCTTTGCCCTGTCACCATTTTCTGAGGGTCTTTTGGGGGTGTAGCTCACTCTGAGCAGGCAGTGTGCTCCTGCAGCCCAGAAAGCAAACTGTGTCTGAGGCTACATCAAGAAGACTGTGGGGAGCAGGCCAAGAGAGGTGATTCTTCCACTTCACTCTGCTCTGGTGCGACCCTGCCTTGAATGCTGTGTCCATCAGAAGAAGGAAAAAAGACTGTTGGAGCAAGTCCAGAGGAGGGCCACAAAGATGATCCAAGGGCTGGAACAGCTCTGCTATGAGGATAAACAGATAGTTGGGGCTGTTCAGCCTGGAGAAGGACCTGGGAAGACCTTACAGCTGCATTTCAGTATCTGCAGGGGCCATACAGGAAGGCTGGGGAGGGGCTGTTCAGAAGGGCCTGTGGGGACAGGATGAGGGGTAATGGTTTGAAAGTGCAGGGTAGATTTAGGATGGACATAAGGAAGAAGTTTTTTACAATAAGAATGGTAAAATATTGGGACAGGCTGCCCAGGGCTGTGGTTGATGCCTCCAATACCTGAAGGAAGGCTACAGGAGGGCTGGAGAGGGACTTTTCATAAAGGTGTCTAGAGATAGGGCAAGAAGGAATGGTTTTAAGCTGAAGGAGAATGGGTTTAGGCTGGACCTTAGGAAGAAGCTCTTCAGTCTGAGAGTGGTGAGACACTGGAACAGGTTGCCCAGGGAGGTTGTGGCTACCTCCTCCCTGGAAGCCTTCAAGGCCAGGTTGGATGAGGCCTTCAGCAGCTAAGTCTAGTTGAGAGGTGTCCCTGCCCACTGCAGGGTGGTTGCAGTAGATGATCTCTGAGGTCCCTTCCAACCTCAGCCATTCTAGGACTTTCTGGCATCTCTCATTCCCTATTTAATGCATGTTTTTTTTTTCCCCAGGTTGATAGTTTACCCACCTCCTCCAGCTAAGGGTGGTATTTCTGTGACCAACGAAGACCTCCATTGTCTAAATGAAGGAGAATTTTTAAATGATGTTATTATTGATTTTTATTTAAAGTAAGTTCTATAGCACAGCAGATTGGAGGGTCTTTTCCTTTGAAACTGGAAAGTTCCAGCATTAAAGCTTCGTGGGGCAGTTGGTAACACTTGCTCTCCAACTGTGTATAGCTCCAATTGGGAATGTTCAGTGCTTTGGGAAGAAATTTTGCTTCCTCTCCTATCCTGCTTGACAGTGACTTTGTTCTTACTTGGGGGGAAAAAAAGCTTCTTTAAATGTTCTCAGCAGCTGAAGAGAAATTCTGACAGCAAAAGGGGTAAAAAATAGTATCTCTAAGTTCAATGTTTTCATCCCTGAGTTCTCTGGAATGTGATTTGTTTTAATTAATCTAATAGAGAAATCAGGGTTTATTTGGTGTCACTGATGTTAGAAATGCATTCAATTGTTCTCTGCTGCTCTGTTTGTGTTGCACATAAAGTGTGCCTGTCTAATTTTCAGCCTTATTAAAGCAATTTAGAGGTGAAAAGAAAATGAGTGCATCACTCTGGCAGTGTTGGAAGATTCAGTGGCTCGGTTACAAACTGTGGGACTTTCCTGGCTGGGTTGTATGTAACAAAGCTCATTGAACATTTGTTTTCCTGCCATGATCTACAAATAAATAGGGCAGCAGCAGAACAGCTTCTTCTTGGTTGAGCAGATTGCTTCCTACACCTTGAAGTATTGGCACAGTGAATAATGAGTTGTTGTGTTTAGTTAGTTCTAATGTTCTTACAGCTGTTTTCTGAGAGGCTGCCTTGACTTGCTGGGGAAGTAGCACAGTTGCCTGGAGAAGAGGAGGCTCAGGGGGGACCTCCTTGCTGTCTACAACTCCCTGAAGGGAGGTTGTAGCCAGGTGGGGGTTGGTCTCTTCTCCCAGGCAAGCAGCACCAGAACAAGAGGACACAGTCTCAAGCTGTGCCAGGGGAGGTTTAGGCTGGGTGTTAGGAAGACGTTCTTCCAGAAAGAGAGCTTGGCCATTGGGATGTGCTGCCCAGGGAGGTGGTGGAGTCACCATCCCTGGAGGTGTTTAAGAAGAGCCTGGGTGAGGCACTTGGTGCCATGGTTTAGTTGATCAGGTGGTGTTGGGTGATAGGTTGGACTGGAAGGTCTTTTCCAACCTGGTTAATTCTGTATTCTGTGTCAATCCTTTTTACTCTGGTGATGAATCTCTGCAGTTAACAGCTCTGTGAATTTCTCACAAACTCCTCTGTCAGTTTCTCATCATTTTTAATTTTATTTTTTTAACTCCCCAGGTATTTGGTACTTGAAAAGCTGAAAAAAGAAGATGCCGACAGAATCCATGTGTTCAGTTCATTCTTCTACAAACGCCTTAATCAAAGAGAAAGGAGAAATATACATGAAACTTCAAACCTTTCGTAAGTCTGCTGCTCAATCAGTGTTACTAAGAGAGGAGTAGAGAGAAGACTACAGGAACAGATGCTTTAGAGAGAGAAACTCCTTGCAGACAATACTGTGGCACCAGCAGAACTCTAGGAAGCACCCAGACAACACTGATCTAGTTGAGGATGTCCCTCCGTACTGCAGAGGGGGTTGGACTAGATGGCCTTTGGAAGTCCCTTCCACCCCAGACCTTTCTATGGTTCTGTATCTCTTGTCCCTAATATCAAGTGATAGCACCAAAGGAAATGGCTTCAGGTTGCACCAGGGGAGGTTTAGGTAGGATATTAGGAAAAAGTTCTTTACTGAAAGAAGGCATTGGAACAGGCTGCCCAGCGAGGGGGTGGAGTCACCATCTCTGCAGGTGCTCAAGAAATGTGTGGACATGGCACTCTGGGACATGGGTTAATGCCCATGGTGGTGTTGGATTGCTGGTTGGCCTCTATGATCTTAGAGATGAACAATTCTGTGATTCCGTAAGGGGAACATACCTACAGGAGTAGTTTTTCAGCTAAAAGAAGCCAGCCTGGCAATCGTGTGTTGGTTAGGCCACACCTGGAGTTCTGTGTCCAGTTCTGGGCTCCTCAATTCAAGAAAGATGTTGAGTTGCTTGAACATGTCCAGAGAAGGGCAGCAAAGGTGGGGAGGGATCTGGAGCACAGCCCTGTGAGGAGAGGCTGAGGGAGCTGGGGTTGCTTAGCCTGCAGAAGAGGAGGCTCAGGGAGACCTTCTTGCTCTCTCCAACTCCCTGAAGGGAGGTTGTAGCCAGGTGGGGGTTGGTCTCTTCTCCCAGGCATCCAGCACCAGAACAAGAGGACACAGGGGGAAGTTTAGGCTGGATCTTAGAAAGAAATTCCTCCCAGAAGGAGAGATTGGCCTTTGGGATGTGCTGCCCAGGGAGGTGGTGGAGTCACCATCCCTGGAGGTGTTTAAGAAAAGCCTGGATGAGGCACTTAGTGCCATGGCCTGGTTGATGAGTTAGGTGATCAGTTGGAGTGGCTGATCTTGGAGGTCTCTGGCAACCCGGGTGATTGTGTGGCTCCTCCCAGGATCCAGCAGCGCCGGCACGGGCGGTGAAGACCTGGACACGGCACGTGGACATCTTCGAGAAGGACTTCATTTTCGTCCCCCTTAACGAGGCGTAAGTGAGCCCCCCTCCTCCTGCTGCCAGCACCTTCACAGTTCTACACCTTGACACGTACTTTCCAGTCTGAACCGAAGTTAAAAATGAAGAGAATAAATATCTATATTTTTGTTTTCCTCCCAGTGCATAAAAGCCAAAATGCTGGTGTCAGACCTTGAGGTGCACTGCTGCAGTAGAAGCAGTAGGGGGCAAGGTGAAGACTGAGCAGAAAGGAATTCTCTGAGTGTTTCTTCAAGGTGTTCAAGAAACATGCCACTTCAGGCCATGGTTTGGTGTCCATGGTTGGACCTGATGATCTTAGAGATCTTTTCCAACCTACACAATTCTATGATTCTGTGTTTTGCCTGGTTCTCTGGACTTTGTTCTTCTGTTGCCATTAACATTTAGTTTACCTTTGTACTCCTTAGTGCTTCTAGTGAGAGATCTTCAGCATAGATGAGATCATCCTTTAGTTATAATAAACCAGTAGCAGCAGTGTGCTCTTGTGGTCAATGGCATCCTGGGGTGGATTAGAAGGGCTGTGGTTAGTTTGTCCAGAGAGGTTCTCCTTCCTCTCTATTCTGCCCTGCTGAGGCCACGTCTGGAATCTTGCATCCAGTTCTGGGCCCCTCAGGTCAAGAAGGACCTCAGGGCACTGCTTCAAAGAGTCCAGCACAGAGCCACAAAGATGATCAAAGGATTGAAACATCTTCCTTAGGAGGAGAGCCTGAGGGAGCTGAGGGCTCTGTGGCCTGGAGAGGAAGAGCCTGAGAGGTGAGCTCCTTGCTGGTGCTGAAGCTGTGCAGGGAGAGTGCCCAGAGGCTGGAGCCAGGCTCTGCTGGGGGCTGCCCAATGCCAGCACAAGGAGCAGTGGTGGAAGCTGAGGTAGAGGAAGTTCCATGTGAACAGGAGGAAGAATTTCTTTCCCTGTGAGGGTGAGGGAACACGGGACCAGGCTGCCCAGGGCGGGTTGTGGAGTCCCCTTCTCTGGAGATACCTGCTTGGATGTGTTCGTGTGTGACCTGCTCTAGGTGAGATGAGCTTTGGAGGTCCCTTCCAGCCCCTAACATTCTGTGATCACAGAAAATGCAGTGGAAAAATCTGCTGCCCTGTATTGGGAGCTTTTTTCTTTTGCTTTGTACCCTTTTATTTTGGTATTTTTCTTGGGTCAGAAAGCAGACTGTTAGCATTCTGATGGTGGCTAAGGGCTTTGAAGGATGCTTGCTTCCTTTAAGATCAGAGCCAGTTGTCAGAAACACATTTCTACATGTCACAGAAAGAGCCTGAGCCAAAATACTTCAGGAAGTTAAGCTACTACATTTAAAAATACTTCATAAAAGGATAACTAAATTATGGACAGATAGGCAAGAGAATTATTGCTTACTGCTTTATTTTCTTTTTAATTCAAAGAACAGGTTGTTTGGGAGTTGCTTTGTGGGGTTTTGGATGGTTTGGGGGGGTTGGGGATTTTTGGCCTTTTTGGTGTGTTGGTTTTTTCACATTGCTGCTTTTTTGTGTATGAAGTTCATTTTGCTGGGGTTTTGTTGGGTTTGGGGTGTTTTGGTTTGTTTGGAAAACTTCATGCAGCCATAAAACACAAACTCTACAGTCTCATACTCCTGCAGTAGTAAGGAAACTGTTAAATGAGTTTTAATTCAAAGAAGGGAAAGAATGTATAAAGGACAAGCATGAAATCAGTGTTTCGACAGCCCCTGTACTTGCCCAACTCCATCGTGTCAATGAATTTGTTGGTGACTTCTTGCATGGAGTGAGCTTACATGGAGGTCTGGAGCCCTCAGTATAGGAAGGACATGGAGCTGATGGAGCAGGTCCACAGGAGTGCCACAGGGGTTGGAGCACCTTTGCTACACGGACAGGCTGAGGGAGCTGGGGGTGTTCAGCCTGGAGAAGAGGAGGCTCTGGGGAGACCTAATAGCAGCCTGCCAGGACCTGAAGGGGGCTACAGGAAGGCTACAGAGAGATTATTTGCAAAGGCCTGCAGGGACAGGACAAGGGACCACGGCTTCAAAGTAGAGCAGAGCAGATTGAGATTGGATGTGGGGAACAAATTCTTTACTGTGAGGGTGGTAGAACACAGGAACAGGTTGCCCGAGGAGGCAGTTGAGGCTCCATCCCTGGAAATATTCAAGGTGAGGCTGGAGAGGGCTGTGGGCAACCTGCTCTAGTTGGGGATGTCCATGCTGACTGCAGAGAGGGGTTGGACTGGATGAGCTTTGGAGCTCCCTTCCAACCCAGACCATTCTGTGATTCTAAGAATGTGAACGCTTGAGTAAAAGCTGCTGTGGAGAGTGAACAGCTTGTATAATCTATCTTTATCAGCTTTGAGGGATGTGATTTGGGGGTTTTTGTGTGGAGACACAGTCAGGTGTTTGGTTTGGTTTTCCCCAAGTTCAGGTTTAACTGTGTGCATTCATGCAGTTCCTACTGTGTAATGTTTCCTTGTTGGCTTTTTCTGTCCTTTGCAGTGCCCATTGGTTTTTGGCTGTCATTTGTTTCCCTGGTTTGGAAAAACCCAGATATGAACCAAACCCCCACTACCATGAAAATGCTACAACACAGCTGAAATCTTCCTCTTCAGATGGAGAGAGCAGCACACCATCTCCCTTGCCAAACGAGCTGGATGCACAAAGCTCACCTTCCAAGTCCACGGTGAAGAAGACGTTGACCAAAAAGTACAATACAGCTTTAATTGACCCGAACACTGAAACAGAGGACAGTGAGCCCTCATTTTGTAGGAGAAGCCCTTGTAGGGTAAAAAGTACTTTCAAAAAACTGAGTCAAATAGACAGTGATGTGGAAGAACCTAACACTGTGGAATCAGCATACCATAAACTTGACCATAGGACTCCAGATGAAAACGGTGTACAGGGTGAATTCACAACTTCTAGCCAGTCCATGGGTATGTAATTGTACACATCTGCACATTTGAATGAACACTCTGGAGGTTTCAGAGCTCTGTCACTGTTTGCAAGGCCATTCTCTTCATGCTATGAAAGTTAGGATGTGACAGGTCTGAGTGCTTACAACAGAGCTCATTTACAGCCACGGCCTATGAAATGTTTGGGTTTTTGGGGGGCTGGAGATCAAACACTGCCTTCCTGAAGCAGATTAATTTTTCAGTTGTGTGACCTTTTTTCACACCAAATCCTATTGTAGTTCATACTTTGCACCACTTAAGACTGTAATTGTTAAGGAGAGGCTATTTGACCTTGGGTCCTCATAAAGTGCGTGCGTAAGGGAACTGGGTTACAACTGCGTGAGCAACCTCGACTCCCGTGTCTGCTAGCGTTGGAGGCTTTACTTCAACCCCATTAGGTTCTTTTAATGTCCCGACAGGATGTAAAAAAAGGAAATAGTTGAAGAAATGAAAAAGTAATTCTCTGCCATGACTTGCATGTACCATGCAGAGAGGCTTTCTCCATGCATCCCTGCCTGTGTCAGTCGTTTGGGACAGCTCTTGTACCAAAGCGAGCTATGGAGCTGACCTCTTTTAAAGGCAGGTGGGGGAATTAGGAAAAGGTTTTCTCTGCTTGCTGCAAGGTTTGGATCCCTTTGAGGCACAGAGTACAAAACATATGGTCATGCAGAGGCTTTTACTTCGGTCTCTGATAGTATTCCTGCTGGGTTTCATTTACACAGTAAGTAATTTTATAGCTTATAGTACAAGATCTGAGAAGGTGATCAATTAACTCATCTGTATCATGCAGGCCATTGAATGTCTTGGTGGCAATTCAGTCTCTTGGTGGCTCTCTTGGTGGTGGAGTCACCATCACTGGAGGTGTTTAGGAAGAGACTGGATGGGGTGCTTGGTGCCGTGGTTTAGTTGATTAGATGGTGTTGGGTGATAGGTTGGACTTGATGATCAAAAAGTCTCTTCCAACCTGGCTGGTTCGGTTCAGTTCTGTTCTGTTCTGTTCTCTCCTTCTTTCTTACTTAAATTTAGTCATTTGTGCTAATACTGTCAGTTGTCCTAGAGGGTCTTGGTGGGGATTTGGGGGTGGGGTGTGTACATTTGTTTTTGTTGGAACTGATTCTTCATTTTGTGTGCTTGTTGCTGTTGATGGTATTGCTGCTGTGTGATACGGTCTCGTGGCTAGGATTCTGCAGCTGTTGTTTGCCAGCCATGAGTTGGAATCTACCCCCTGGCATATTTTTTGCTAGGGGCTTACATTTTCTGGTGGCTGCATTGTATTGGTGGCTGATGGTCATTCTGTTGCTGGCAGAAAGACTCGGACTCTATTGCTCACCTTTTGTAGATGATGCAGCCTTTCATTCTCATGGGTCACACTCCTGGTTTTAAGGGGGAGACTCAGTTTGATCTTGACACTAAGCTAAATTTAAATGTGTGGTGCTTCTAAACATTGGTTGCAACCAGATGGATGTAAACCTTGAGTTTTGTGCCCAGCTTTCAGCCATTGCTCCAGAAGGATGTGAGTTCACAGGGTCACAGCATGTTAGGGGTTGGAAGTGACACAGCAGGACCATGGAATCCAGCACAGGTCACACAGGAACACATGAAGACAGGGCTGGAAAGGCTCCAGAGAAGGAGACTCCACAACCTCTCTGGGCAGCCTGCTCCAGGCCTCTGGGAGCCTCACAGTGAAGAAGTTCCTCCTCATGTTGAGGTGGAACCTCCTGTGCTGGAGTTTCCATCCATTGCTCCTTGTCCTATCCCAGGGTGCAGCTGAGCAGAGCCTGTCCCCTCCCTCTTGACATCCAGCCCTCAGATACTTATAAACAGACTTCTGACTGTCTCCTGGATATCCTAGGGTATTTCCAAAGACAGAAGGTTCCTCCTTGACAGTGTAGTATTGTATTGTATTGCATTATTGTATTGTATAGTCAGTGAAACCCAAGAAACTTCAGCCCAAAGCAGACCCAGGGTAGCTGTTCAGTTCTCTGATCCATTTAATGGTGTCCACTTAACGTTATGAGATACCTGCTCTCCACTCACCATTGTGAGCCTCCTCTAGATGGGAGCCGACATTTGGATCTCTTGATTCCAAACTGAATCCTGGTGTTGGACTCATTAATCAGTAGGACCTGATAATTGAATAGCTTGGAAGCAATAATCCAGCACATGTCTTTTTGATTTTTGTTGCTAACCAATCCCCTTTTTACTGCTCAGTTCTGCATGAGGTTTGATTCTCCTGGATAGCAATTTCTTGGGGTTTTAGGAATCTGTCAGCAATAAGCCACATTTGTATATGGCCTACTTATGCTAAAGTCTTGCCAAAGATCCCAAATAGGACTACTTCCTAAGTTTGTCCCTGTGGAACTCCACTGATAACCTCCTTTCAAAGTGTTACTGCAGCTTCTCTGTTGAAATAGTCTCAAAAGCAGATCTTTCTCTGTTTTTTTCCATTAGCTAATTTATTGCCCTATTTGCTGTTCTTGTAGGCATCCTGGTTTCCTTCAATTGATACATCCTCCAGGGACACCATAGCCAACATCTCTGGTGGTGTGGCTGTGTAGCTGTGTTGTGTAGCCCCCTTCTAGAAGTTTGTTTATGAAGCTCTCTGGTTTTGCTGGCATGAGTTATTGACTTTTCACTCATTCCCACAAAGCTGGTAATTTCTTTCCCTCTAAGCTGTGTTCTGAAGTCTTGCATGATAGTACAGGAAGAGTAGAAGCTCAACAGGAGCCAGCAGTGAGCACTTGCAGCCCAGAGAGCCAAGCAGAGCCTGGGCTGCAGCAAGAGAAGCAGAGCCAGCAGGGCCAGGGAGGGGATTCTTCCTCTCTGCTCCACTCTGCTGAGACCACAGCTGCAGCTCTGGGGCCAGTGCTGGAGCCTCTGTGCCAGGAAGGATCTGGAGGGGCTGGAAGGTGTCCAGAGAAGGGCCACGAGGAGGAGCAGAGGGCTGGAGCTGCTCTGCTATGAGGAAAGACTGAGAGAGTTGGGGTTGTGCAGGCTGGAGAGGAGAAGGGTCTGAGGAGACCTAACTGTGGCCTTCCAGTATCTGAAGGGGGCTACAGGAAAGCTGGGGAGGGACTTCTGAGGGTGTCAGGGAGTGATAGGACTGGGGGAATGGAGCAAAACTAGAAGTGGGGAGATTTAGATTAGACCTTAGGAAGAAGTTGTTCCCCATGAGGGTGGTGAGAGCCTGGCACAGGCTGCCCAGGGAGGTGGTGGAAGCCTCCTGCCTGGAGGTGTTTGCAGCCAGGCTGGATGTGGCTGTGAGCAACCTGCTGTGGTGTGAGGTGTCCCTGCCCATGGCAGGGGGGTTGGAACTGAATGATCCTTGAGGTCCCTTCCAACACTAACAATTCTATGATTCTATGGTTAGGGAGCCTGTAGCCGTCAGTATGTGCTATAGGTAGAGCTGTAGCATTCATTATTCCTTATTTCTTCTGATGCTGCTTCCCAAGTGAGTAAATATGCAGATTGGGTAGGGAGTGGATTTACAGATGCTCCTTTTAGCAAACAGGGAAGCTGCACAAACATTTCTGAGCTGGAACTCCCAGGAGAGCTGTTCCTGCATTCTGCAATCCCAGGCTGCCTTTTCCCTTGTACCAGCCCGGGTCTTCATACAAGTGCTCAGCAAAAGCTGATCAAGGAAATGATCCAAGTTAAAAAGTGACCTGTGCCTGACTTTCCCAGTCTGGTCCAGCGTGTGTGGATGCATTTGGTGGCATGGAAGGACACAGCTAGGCAGGAGAATAAGTGTGTGTATTAGGGACCAAAGGAGGCCGTCCCTTTCGGTGGCAGTACCGGTTCGCGCTGTGGTGAAGGCTTTTGGGAGCTCCAGGGTAGTTTCATGGTAGGCTTTAGTCTAGGTTTCTGGAACTTTTTGTTAGGCATTTCACAGGACAAGGAACAGTTTCTGCTGTGTAACTCAGAAGAAGCTTTCCATACCTCTTCATACACAGGAATTATGGCAGCTGTGTCAGTTACTGTGACCAGTCCTGAGGGAATCTGGGTGCAGTGGCTGGCACACCAGAAGGTTGTGCTGCCAGTCTGGGAGACTTATGGCAGGCTAGAGAGCTGGGCAGGGAGAGATTTAATCAAGTTCAACAAGGGCAAAGGTAGAGCCTTGCACCTGGGAAAGAACAACCCCATGAAGCACTATAGGTTGGGGACTGAGCTGCTGGAGAGCAGGGAAGGGGAAAAGGACCTGGAGGTACTAGTGGATGGGAGGTTGACCATGAGCCAGTAATGAGCTCTAGTGGCCAAGAAGGTCAAGGGCATCCTGGGGTGGATTAGAAGGTCTGTGGTCAGTAGGTTGAGAGGTTCTCCTGCCCCTCTGCTCTGCCCTGCTGAGGCCGCTTCTGGAAGATTGTGTCCAGTTCTGGGCCCCTCAGGTCAAGAAGGAGCTCAAGGAACTGCTGGAGAGAGTCCATCCCAGAGCCACAAAGATGCTGCAGGCAGTGGAAGCTCTTCCTTAGGAGCAGAGCCTGAGGGAGCTGAGGGCTCTGGAGCTTGGAGAGGAGGAGCCTGAGAGCTGAGCTCCTTGCTGGTGCTGAAGCTGTGCAGGGGCAGTGCCCAGAGGCTGGAGCCAGGCTCTGCTGGGGGCTGCCCAATGCCAGCACAAGGGGCAGGGGTGGGAGCTGAGGCAGAGGAAGTGCCATGGAAACAGGAGGGAATTTTTTTCCCTGTGAGGGTGAGAGAAGCCTGGCAGAGGCTGCCCAGGGGGCTGTGGAGTCTCCCTCTCTGGAGGTACTCAAAACCCACCTGGCTGTGTTGCTGTGTGATCTGCGCTAGGTGACCCTGCTGTGGCAGGGGGTTGAGTTGGATGAGCTTTTGAGTTCCCTTCCAGCCCCTAACACTCTGTGATTCTGTGAGAATTTGAGGTATTTGTAATCAATTTGACCTTCACACATGACTTGGTATTTGATGTTTAAATATCCTACTATCTGTGATTGATACAGATGGATTGCACAAAATCAGGCTAAACTATAGTGAAGATTCAGCTGATGGCAGTAAACTAAATGAAGATGAGCTTATAGATTTTTCTGAAGACCAAGACAACCAGGTAAAGAATTTATCCATTTTGTTGGGGAAGTACTGACTGTGTTGTGTTGTATTTGGAATGGGCAGCAGAAAAGCTGTGTGCACACTGTGAATGTGCTTTGTTTAAAGCTAGCTGCCTTCTTCACAAGTGTCAGACAGAGCCAAAGCACTAGTTAGCTGCAAAACCATGCAGGTTAGGTGACAGGAGAGGATAGTGCACTTATTCATGGTTATGGGTTGAATTAGATCCCACCCCAGTAACCTGTTTCTTGGAAATCTGCCCCAGATCTCACCACACTCAGAACTTGGAAGTGAAAATGGAATTGTATGCACAAAAGAAACTAGCTCAAGCCACTCAAGAAAGTGTTGAACAGGAAACTGCTGCACTGATCCTGTGATCCCCTTCTGGGAGTTGTTTTGCACAGTGACAGTATTGCACAGTGATTTCAGTGGGGACTCTGGAAGTCAGTGTCTTTCATCTCCCCCAGCCCCAAGAACAAGTAACTCTTCTTTCAGCTGCATTTCCTGAGCACACACAGACTCATTTATCAGGAGGTGCTGCTGTGCTCTTTTGTTCCCACTGGTGCCTCTCCTTATCAAATGTAAGCAACATGGATTTGCAATAAAGAACTGTTCAGATTGAGAGATGTTTAGAGCTGTGGAAAGGCTGAGCATTTAAACAGCCTTTACTAACTCACTGCTGGGTGTGAGGGCAGCATTCCACAGCCTTGTTGCTTGTACAGTGTAAGCTCAGGGTGAGTAAGCTGGGAGTTACACATTCACTGCTCCTAACTGGCCTTCCTGTTCATGTTGCAGGTGTATGACTCCAAGTTGTCCAAACTAAAGAAATGGAGGCTATCAAATGTTCAGTCTAGGAAGTACCCATTTTTCACCTTTGAGTTCAGAACAGAGCTTTATTTCCCAAAGTCTGCAGCTATTTGTAGTGACTTCCAACTAGTATGTATATGTGCACACACACACACAAGCTCCACTCTGTGTTGAAGCCTAGCTGTGCCTTTCAGACAGACTCAACCCACCTCTCCTGTCCTGCCACTTGCCCAAACATTCTGTAACCCTTCTCTGATGGAAGTGTCTTTCTGTCTGTTTTGTGGCAGTGAAGAGTTGCCAGAAGATGGAGAACGAGTAGCAGAGTGTTTCTGATGGGACTGGCATGTCATGAAGGCAGGGAAGGAAGCACATGGCCAGCTGTGTTCCTTGAGAGGAGGAAAAGAGGCTGAGTTCCCTGGTTGCAGTGTAGCTTAGAACTTAACTCAGGCTGAAACTGTAACTGATTATCTTCTAGAATGCATCAAGCAAGTGTAGAAATAGTAGACCCTGACAGGCTGAGTGCACCTTCACTTCTGCCAAAAGTGTAATGGAGGCTGCCACAGAAAAAAGTCTCTTGGGAACTAGGCAGTAGCTTCTCATCTGGTAACATCTCCATGGCACACCATGAGGATTTCCAGGGATCCTGCACGTGGGGGTACACAAAGCTCACCACAGAGAGTCACGAATGGTGCTGGTAATGGGGGTCCCACTTTGGGAAACCACCACCTTCCCTCAACGGCAGTGTTCTGTGGCAGTACGAGAGAGCTCAGCTGAAGGGTTAAAATCCAACCATGGATTGTTGGGTTGCTGTTAGATACAAGGACTCAGTGGCTTTGTTGATAAAGCTTTCATGTCCTTCATAGCAATCAGTATTGAAACCAAATGGTCCCAGGTTTGTGCCGTGACTGTTTTTGCAGCCCATGACACAAACTAATGTCATGCCAGTTGGATTTCCCATGCTCTAGGGAGCAGGTTGGTGCGTTCTGAAGGCAAAAGCAAATGTTACTTCTGAGCTCAGTGCGGATTTGGTCTCCTTTCATCTAGAGGACAATATAAAAGGAAATCCCCAAGAAGTTTCTAGGTCTCATTAGCAAGGGCAAGCCCTGATAATACAACCAAAGAATGGAGGTGCACTTCTTTTAAGCCAGCCATGCTTTGAAGATGTCTGTTGCAGCTTTTCCTGTAGCTTCAGCAGTCCTTAAACAAGCAGCAGCCTTCCCTCCCTGTCAGCCCAGCCTGGGTTTGAGAAAGTGACTCCAAGTTGGTGCTGCCAACTGAATGGTTTCAGGTTAAAGCTACCACTACTTGATTAAGTTTATGGTACTGGTCTTGAATAAAAATGGTTAAATATAGCAAAAAAGAGATTTCTGGTTTCTTCTGTGTCTGTTTGAAAACCAGTGTTAGCTTTTAACCCACCTGTGAACGTGTTGCTTCTGTAGGACGACAGCAGTGACGATGGTGGCCTTGTAGATGACAACTGCAACTCAGACATGGGGCAATGGCACCTGAAGCCTACTGTCTGCAAACAGTAAGTGTTTAAACAGTTGAAACAGACATTTCATAGAGGGTTCTGACATTGAAAAGTCAGATTTTGTACCAAATGGTTGTACCCCAGTCTCAAGCACTTTTATCAACTTGTGATTGGTGTTTGAGAGAGAATTTTGTACTTTGTAGTAGTAGTATCTGCCGTGAGGAGAGCACTGAATGAAACTAGGACCAGGGGGAATGGAACAAAACTAGAAGTGGGTAGATTCAGGTTGGATGTTAGGAAGAAGTTCTCCCCCACGAGGGTGGTGAGAGCCTGGCACAGGCTGCCCAGGGAGGTGGTGGAAGCCTCCTGCCTGGAGGTGTTTGCAGCCAGGCTGGATGTGGCTGTGAGCAACCTGCTGTGGTGTGAGGTGTCCCTGCCCCTGGCAGGGGGCTTGGGACTGGCTGATCCTTGAGGTCCCTTCCAGCCCTGACAGTTCTGTGGAACTGAGTGAAATAACAGCTGTTTGGGTGACTTTAAAAGAAGGCATTTAAAAAGCCCCTTTAAATGCAAACAATTGCATTTTCATTAGTGTTAACCTTTCTCACCACTCAAATTAGTACAGATGATGGGAATAATTTAAGCTGCCCCCATTTCTTCCCCAAATGTGTAACTTCAGCCTTTTTATTGTCTCTTTCTGTTCTTAGGATTACTCTTTTTTTTTTTTTCCTCTGTCTGTACTTTTTGTCTTATAAAAATGTTCCACAACAGTAAGTTCAGTGACTTTTTTTGTGTGCATTTACTTTTCTACCTGGTTTGGATTTTAAGGCTGATAATTTTTTGTTTGTTTTTTTCATGTTTGAAAGCCAGAAAGTCTTTCTGAATAGTCATTGTCTGCAGTTGCTTGCGTCTTGGGTGCACCAGAGATGCAAATGTGTTGCCAGCAGAGCCAGAGGGGTGATTCTGCCACTTTGCTCTGCTGAGACCTCACCTGGAGTACTGTGTACAGGTCTGGATCCCTCAATATGACATTCAGCTGATGGAGAAGGTCCAGAAGAGGGCCACAAGAATGATCAGGGCTTGGAGCAGCTCTGCTATGAGGACAGGCTGAGGGAGCTGGGGGTGTTCAGCCTGGAGAAGAAGAGGCTCTGGGGAGACCCAAGAGCAGCCTGCCAGTACCTGAAGTGGGCTACAAGAAGGCCACAGAGAGACTGTTTGCAAAGGCCTGGAGGGACAGGACCAGGGACAATGGCTTCAAACTAGAGAAGAACAGATGTAGATTGGATATCAGGAAGAAGTTCTTACTGTGGGGGTGGTGGAACACAGGAAGAGGTTGCCCAGGGAGGTGGTTGTGGCCCCATCCCTGGAGATATTCAAGGTGAGGCTGGACAGGGCTGTGGGCAACCTGCTCTAGTTGGGGATGTCCCTGCTGACTGCAGAGGGGCTTGGGCTGGATGACCTTTGGTGGTCCCTTCCATCCCAGACCATTCTATGATTCTCTAAGTCTCAAGATGTTGTTACTGGTATTGCTGTCCTCACAGCTGTGTTTGTATTTGCTCACAGCTGTTTACCCACGTTTAACATTTCCTTCCTTGGGGATATGCAGCTTACTAGACAGGCAAAAGCTTTCACCATGCATTCTCGGGGTGCAGGATAAAATGGCATTTTTATCCAGGAGATGGAATCTCTGTGACTTGTTCCTAATGCACTTTCATGGAGGGGGAAAAAATCCATCTGTGTTGTGAGTTTTAAGCCTGTTCCTGACCACCTGATGCCAGCTTGGCTAACTTGGTCCCATTCTGCTGATGGATTATCTGTGCATAATACTTTCCACCAGACCTTCTTTTAATCCAGACATGAAAGTTCATATGATCTTTGACACGTCCATATCACAGGTCATTAAGGGCACTTCAGCACTTCACTATTGGCATATTTTCACAGTACTTCTGTGGGAAAAAGTAAATTCCCTTGAAATGGCTTTCACTTCTTTCCTCCCTAAAGCACCAGCTTGTGCATTTGTAAGGAGCATTGCCTGCATGAATAATAACTTTCAGAAGTGGAAACAAGTCCAATTAAAAGCAAACTTCATTCAAGTGGTTTGGATGCTTAAGGCCTAAAATAATTGCACACATGTGAAATGGTTTGTGAATACAAACACACTTGTGCATGAGTGCATGCAGATCCTTTGTCTGAATTTACTAGGAGTCAAGTAATTTGTCACAGAATCAGAATTGTCAGGCTTGGAAGGGACCTCAGGGAGCATCTTGTTTCAACCCCCCTGCCTCACACCACAGCAGGTTGCTCACAGCCACATCCAGCCTGGCTGCAAACACCTCCAGGGATGAGGCTTCCACCACCTCCCTGGGCAACCTATTTACCCCTCACATCACACCTTCATCTAATACTGAGATTCTGAACTCTGCTATGTATCAGCTTTGGTCTATACTTCCAGCTGCTGCATGGAAGGTAGCTGATAATAATTATTGGGTTCATAGCTACTGGAAAGGTAGTGTCCTCTAGGTCAAGTGATGGGATCCATAGTGTGCAAGAGATGTACTCCAGAAGGATGTTCATGGGTTCTGTGCCTTACTTTCTTAGAATCATGGAATGCTTTAGGTGGGAAGGGACTTTTAAAGGTCATCTAGTCCAAAGCCTCCTGCAGGTGAGCAGGGACATCTTCAGCTAGGTCAGGAGACCCATCCACCTCACTGTGAAAAAACATTCTTCCTTGTATCTAGTCTAAATCTTCCCCTCTCTCAGCTTAAACCAGTAGCTCGTGTCCTGTCCCAACAGGCCCTGCTAAAGGTTGTCCTCATCCTTCTTACAGGCACCCTTGAAGTACTGAAAGGCTGCAGTAAGGTCCCACCACAGCCTGAACAAACCCAACCCTCTCAGCCTGTCCTTGTAGGAGAGGTGCTTCAGCCCTTAGATTATTTTTGTGGCCCTCCTCTGGACCTGCTCCACCAGGTTAATGTCCTTCTTGTGCTGCTGGTTCCAGAGCTGGATGCATTACTCAGGTGAGGTCTCACCAGAGTGGAGTAGAGGGAGCAGAATCAACCTTGCTCAGCCTGCTGGCCGCATTTCTTTTGATGCAGCCCAGGATGTGATTGGTTGTCTGGGTTGTGAGTGCACATTGTTGGCTCATGTCCAGCTTTTCATCCACCAGTACCCCAAGTCCTTCTCTGCAGGGCTGCTCTCTATCACATCCTCCCCAAGCCTGTATTGATACCAAGGACTGCCCCAACCCATGTGCAGGAACTTGCAGTAGGCCTTGTTGAACCTCATGAGCCCACTTGTTGAGCTTGTCCAGGTTCCCTCTGGTTGACATCTTGTCCCTCTGGCTTGTCAGCTGCACCACTCAGGTTGGTGTTACCTGTGGACTTGCTGAGGATGCTCTTATGTTGATTGATGAAGGTACTAAACAGCACTGGTCCCAGTATGGATCCCTGAAGAAGATCGCTTGTCATAGATATCGTCTGGATACCAAGCCATTGACCACCACCCTCTGGATGGAGTCATCCAACCAATTCATTGTCCACTGAACAGTCCACCCATCAAATCCCTCTCTCTCCAGCACAGAGAGAAGGATGTTGTGGGGGAGCTTTACAGAAGTCCAGACAGATGGCATTCATTGCACTTCCCTTGTCCCCTGCATCAAAGAAGGCCAGGACTGAGGGAATTCAAGCTCCTGGGTTTTGCTTTCAGCCCGACAGTCCTGTGTTTTCCAAGTGTATTCTGAAGTTCTCTCTACTTTCCTATCCCAGCTAGGGGAGTACAGCAGCACAGCCAAAACTGCATAGTATTGATGAAGTTTTGTTCAAGGTCAGCCCACAGATGATTTCTGGCTAACCAGCTGTGTAGCAGTGTCAATTACTGTGTACTCAAACACTGTCTTCTCTCTTAGGCCCTGCATTTTGCTGATGGACTCACTGAGAGGCCCTTCCCGGTCCAATGTTGTGAAAACACTAAGGGAGTAAGTTTGCTGTCTGGGCTTGGGGCTTGCTTTGGGGTTTTCAAAGTTCTGCATGAGAGCAAGAGTCTGAATTGGCATGCTCTTTGGTCCTAGATACCTGGAAGTGGAATGGGAAGTCAGGAAAGGCAACAAAAGAAGCTTTTCCAAAGATGTCATGAAAGGATCCAACCCAAAAGTGCCACAGCAGAACAACTTCAGTGACTGTGGAGTGTACATACTGCAGTATGTGGAGAGCTTTTTTGAGGTATGTATGCCTGTTTGTGTGCCTGGGATTTGGGGGTCTCCTCCAGCAGAGCTGAGCTGTTGAAATCATTGACAGTGATAAAAGGCTCTCTAGAGGATCTCTTAGTATCACATAATCAACCAGGTAGGAAAAGACCTCAGAGACCATCAAGTCCAACCTATTACCTAACACCTCCTGACAACTAAACCATGGCTCCAAGTGCCACATCCAAGCCTTTTTGGAACACTCTGTGGTGACAGGTTGGACCTGATGATCTTAGAGGTCTCTTCCAAGCTTGGTGATACTGTGATATTTAAGTAAGCTACCTCCAGGGATGGTGACTCCACCACCTCCCTGGGCAGCACATTCCAGTGGCCAATCTCTCTTGCTGGGAAGAACTTTCTCCTCGCCTCCAGCCTAAACTTACACCTGTTTATTCTGCATGATAAACTAATTCACCTAATGGGTGTGGTTGGAAAACAGAATCATTTTCATTGGTGTTTGCCATGAGCATTAGGGAAGCCAGGGAAGTTTCTGAAAGAGTGTGGGGAAAATCTATTTGAAGTTTTCTATTACATACCCTGAAAAGTTACTTAGTAAGAAAGAGAGTTCAAATTTGAGCTAAGAATTTAAAGCTGCGTTGCCTGCATGGGTACTTAACTCTGTTTGCAGTCCATAGTGGTCCAGAGCACTGTTCCTAAACGCTCCTGGAGAGCTGGGCAGAGAGGAACCTAATGAGGTTCAACAGGGATGAGAGCAGAGTCCTGCAGCTGGGCAGGAAGAATGAACTGCAGCAGCACAGGCTGGGAGGGGATCTGCTGGAGAGCAGCCCCAAGGAGAAGGAGCTGGGAGTGCTGGGGGGCAGCAAGTTCTGCAGGGGACAGCGATGTGCCTTGGGGGCCGAGAAGGCCAATGGGATCCTGGGGTGCATTTAAGAAGAGTGTAGCCAGCAGAGGCTGAGAGCCCTGGGGGTTTTTAGTCCGGAGAAGAGAAGACTGAGAGGGGGCATAATAAATGTTCATAAGTATCTGAGGGCTGGGGGTCAGGAGGGAGGGGACAGGCTCTGCTCAGCTGCACCCTGGGATAGGACAAGGGGCAGTGGATGGAAAATGCAGCACAGGAGGTTCCACCTCAGCAGGAGGAGGAACTTCTGCCCTGGGAGGCTCCCAGAGGCCTGGAGCAGGCTGCCCAGAGAGGTTGTGGAGTCTCCTTCTCTGGAGCCTTTCCAGCCCTGTCTGGATGTGTTCCTGTGTGACCTGTGCTGGATTCAGTGGTCCTGCTCTGGCAGGGGGTTTGGACTCAATGATCTTCAAAGGTCCTTTCCAACCCCTACCATCCTGTGATCCTGTAACCCTTCTGGAGAAAGGTGGTGGTTTCTTCTCTGTTCCTCTGCCCTTCCCTTGCTCACAGCTCATGTGAAAGGCTTTATCAGAGTGTATTTATGCAAACTGAAGCCAGAAGTTTTTGCTTTACTTTGTTTTCTCTCCTTGAGAGCTCAGAACCATCCTTGAGTGCTTCCTGCTTTGTATGCAGGGATGTGAGGAGCAATCAGGTTTCAATCATCTCAGGCCCTTCCTTCTTGCAGAGTGGTGGCAGAATGATGTCAGGCTAAATGCCTTGTCCTGCCTGGCTCTTGCAGTGTGCAGCAGCTTTGCCAGGGAGCAGGGATGCCATGTGGGTGTGTCAGATCATGGAGTATTCTCCAAGTGGCAGCAGAGGGCAAGGAGAACTTGCCTGGGGTGCACGATGGAGGTGGGGGAGTCACCATCAAGGGAGGTGTTTAGGAAGAGCCTGGATGAGGCACTTGGTGCCAGGGTTTAGTTGATTAGATGGTGTTGGCTGATAGGTTGAGCTGGATGATCTCAGAGGCCCTTTCCAACCTGGTTCATTCTGGGACTCTGTACTCAACTTACAGTTATAAAACTTAATGATTTCAGCTGCTAATGGATTTGAGGAATTGAGCTCTGCAAACTGAATGGGTAGTAGGTGTGGAGGGAGGCTGCTTTTGGTGTCTGTGGACTATTCAGCACATGTGTTTGGATAATCAGTGCTAAGATGAGTGTGTAGTGTTTGAAACAAGACTCGTTAGCCAGGGCGGACAGCGCAGTGCTGAGCGTACCCACCAGCTCTGGCAGCAAGAGCATTCTCAGCCCTCCCTTCACACCACGGCTGTTCAGCTGCTGTGGTTTAGAGCAGGACAGATTGCTCTGCTCCTCCATAAGGGGCAGAAGAATAAGGTTCACCCAAATGAATTGGATGCTAATGGAAAGTTTAAATGGAAGAGCAATTCATCCACCAGAAAACCCACAAAGCATAGTGGTGAGCCATAGCAAGGCATACACAGTTCAGAGGAATCCCCAGTCTAAACTTAGCACATGAGTTTCTTTACACCAGACCAGAAAAACCCCAACACTCCCCTTCTCCCAATGGGGGGGGGCTACCAAAAGCCCCAGGGCTTGCTCTTCCCCCCATTGCTAGGCTGGTTTCAGGCTGCCCCCTGTTTTTATCCTGGCATTAGGCCTAAACAGGCCAAAGAGGCCCTGTGATACTTCCCCATCGCTGCCAGATGGGAGAGCATCTCTCTGCCACGGGAGCAGAGAGGGGAAAAGAGAAGGAGCATAACTTTGCAGCCAGATTGCTAAGGGTGCAGGATTGATGGGTAGAAATACACTTGTTGCCTGTGTCCTGCTGCTGTGCTGGACACTCTGGACACTGGAGGTCTCAACTCTGTGGCCGATTGTTTGGAGGTCCCCAGCCTATCACATCAACACTGCCCTTCGGCCCAGGAGGGACAGCTCTGTCCTGCCCCGGTTTCCCCGGGGCGGGCTGGAGGGGAGAGCCGAGCTTCGGCGTCCGCCTGGGGCTCGGCTGCCGCTGCCCACCAGGGGACGCCCTAGGGCCGTGCCGGCGGGGGCCGGACCTCGGACTTCGGAGGGGTCTGTGTGCGTGGAAGGGCCTGGGTGGGAGCTGGGGCTCCAGGGGCCCAGTGGGTAATGCTCTGCGGCTCCTCCTGAGCGAACTAACGAGGAGGAAGCTCCGAGGCAGCAGAGCACCGGGCTCCTGGCCCTGGCCCTGCCTTCCTTACCCAAACAGAACAAGAAATAGCCCCAGTTAAAGGTGTGCTTAGATCAATTTGAAATAGGCTCCTATTATTAGTAACCTCACTAATTAGGTTTTATTAATGTTCTTATTCCTTTGTCTGGCCTATTTCCTAATGGAAACTGGTGGGAAAACCTGCTGAGTGTTTGCCCAGGGCTTTTCACAGGCTGCTAGGGGTTGGAAGTGACCTCTGAAGGGCATCAAGTCCACCACCCCTGCTGGAGCAGGATCAGCTGGAATAAATAACAGAGGAATATGACCAAGCAGCTTTTCTGCATCTTTGGGTTTTTTCTGAAGTCTGCTTACTGCTGCTGTTCAGTAGCTTCACTGGCAAAGTCAGTTCAGCAGAGGAATTGTTAGTGCCATATTAGCTAGTTGGTGTTCTGTTTGAATGTAGAGTCACCACAGAACCACAGAAACATTCCGGTTGGAAAGGACCCTCAGGATCACCAAGTCCAACCCAGAACCCTGTTCTGCAAGGCTCACCCCTAAACCACAGTCCCAAGCCCCACAGCCAAACCACCTTCAAACACAGCCAGCCTTGGGCACTCCACCACCTCCCTGGCATCCCATGTCAACGCCTGACTACTGTTTTTCCTACTGTCCACTCTAAACCTCCCCAGGGGCAGCTTGAGGCTCTTCCCTCTTGATCTCTCACTAATGCCCTGGGAGAAGAGAGCAGCAGCAGCCTCTCCACAACCTCCTTGCAGGGAGCTGCAGGCAGCCAGGAGGTCTCCCCTCAGCCTCCTCTCTTGCACACTAACCATCCCCAGCTCCTTCAGCCTCTCTCCAGCAGATTTCTTCTCCAGGCCCTTCCCAGCTTCCTTGCCCTCCTCTGCCCTGGCTCCAGCACTTCCACAGCTCTCTGGCATTGAGCTGCCCAAAACTGCACACAGCCCTCCAGGTGTGGCCTGCCCAGAGCTGAGTGCCAGGGGACAATCCCCTGCCTGCTGCTGCTGGACACAGCATTGCTGATCCCAGCCAGGAGGCCTTTGGCTCTCTTGGCCCCCTGGGCACACTGCTGGCTCCTCTTCAGCTGCTTGTCCATCAGCACCCCCAGGTCCCTTTCTGCCAGCAGCTTTCCAGCCACACTGCCCCAAGGCTGGAGCCTTGCTTGGGGTTGTTGTGCCCCAAGGGCAGGACCTGGCACTTGGCCTGGTTGAAGCTGCTCCTGGTAACACTGGCTGCTAGACCAGTGCTGACACTTCTGTGTGCAGAATGTGACTAATTTGGGTTTTGGGTGGGGTTTTTTGTGTGTTTTGGGGGTGGGGGGGGGTGAGGGGAGGGTGAGGGTTTGGGTTTTTTTATTATGTTTGTGGGTTTTTTTCCCCAAGCAGTTGGTTCAGAGGATAAATGTAATTGACTCTGAAATAACCTTGTCAGTTATGTAGAGCAGACTACTCCAAGGCAGGAATCTCTTTGAGAAGCAACTATTGCACAAACTGCTGTGTGGTCAGGGTGAGATTGTTGTGCAGTGTCACAAGAGTGCTGTAGATCATGTCTCGTAATCATTATTGTCTTAATTCTTTTGGATGAGTGACTTCTAGAAAGAAAACAGAATGTAAGTCTACAACTAATGTCTACAACTCCCTGAAGGGAGGTTGTAGCCAGGTGGGGGTTGGGCTCTTCTCCCAGGCAACCAGCACCAGAACAAGAGGACACAGTCTCAAGCTGTGCCAGGGGAGGTTCAGGCTGGAGGTGAAGAGAAAGTTCTTCCCAGAAGAGAGATTGGCCCTTGGGATGTGCTGCCCAGGGAGGTGGTGGAGTCCCCATCCCTGGAGGTGTTTATGAAGAGCCTGGCTGAGGCCCTTGGTGCCATGGTTTAGTTGATCAGAAGGTGTTGGGAGATAGCTTGGACTGGATGATCTTGAAGGTCTTTTCCAACCTGGTTAATTCTATCCCAAAGTGTCACAAGGGCTGGTGGCAGCTTTTCTGAGTGAAGTGTGAAATTGACTTTCCTGGTGGGTTCTGGTCCTAAAGGTATTTGTAGGGCCAGGAGCATTTAACAACAGATTCCCTTTCAGCTCCAGGTTTTTACACTAATGGCCCTTCTTTCTCGTAAACCCCTGGTCTGTCATACAATAATTTTGTCTCTGTTTTCAAGCAATGTGAGCATTGAAACACATTGCTGCTGCCAGGTGCTTGCTCTAAAAGATGTAGTGAACTCGAGTAGATCGTTTGGGCTGCTTTTATAACCAGAACTGTGATCTGCATGGTCTGTAACATACTGAAGCTTAATTTATTTTACTTTAGCTGTACATGTACAGAACACACAGACTGTAGACATTTTGTTTCACTGTGATGGGGTGAGCGAGAAAAGTGTGGCCAGCAGGGCTGGGGAGGTTCTGCTGCCCCTCTGCTCTGCCCTGCTGAGAGCACAGCTGCAATCCTGTCTGCAGTTTGGGGCTCCCCAGTTGAAGAGAGACAGAGAGATGCTGGACAGAGCCCAAGGCAGAGGCAGGAGGATGCTTAGGGGACTTGAGCATCTCCCCTGGGAAGAGAGACTGAGAGCCCTGGGGCTGTTGAGTCTGGAGAGGAGAAGGCTGAGAGGGATCTGATCAATGTCTCTCAAGAGCTGAGGGCTGGGGGTCAAGGGGAGGGGGCCAAGCTCTTTTGGGTGCTGCACAGCAAGAAGCCAAGGAGCAATGGAGACAAACTTGAGCAGAGAAGGTTGCAGCTGCCCAGGAGGAGAAAGTTCTTTGGTGTGAGGTTGAGGGAGCCCTGGAGCAGGCTGCCCAGAGAGGTTGTGGAGTCTCCTTCTGTGGAGCCTTTCCAACCCCCCTGGATGCATTCCTGTGTGGCCTGCCCTGGGGGCTGCTGCTCTGGCAGAGGGGTTGGGCCTGATGATCTCTGGAGCTGCCTTCCAGCCTCCAGTGTACTGCGGTGCTGTGGTGTGAGGTGGGGCAGAATGTAACTTTTCCCGCTGTGGCTGTCTTCACTGTTAAAAGTGCTGTCTCCTTACATTAACATCCAATTGCCTTTTCTTTTCAGAACCCCATCCTGAGTTTTGAGCTACCAATGAACTTAACAGACTGGTTCCCACGCCCCAGAATGAAAACCAAACGAGAAGAGATACGGAAAATAATCCTGAAGCTGCAGGAACAGCAGAACAGGGACAAGAAGGGACAGAAGGACCCAAGCTCAATGGAAAGATCTTTGCAGGAAAAAACAGATCAACTTACCAACAGCAGCTCAGACTGAACGTTGTATCTGTTGCATGTTAAGCTCCACGATCCAAACAGGAATCTCCTCCTTTTTCTTTGGGTTTCTCTTTCGGTTTGGTTTGCTCTGCCCACAGGAACGATTCGATTCGGCGTACTTGGGAATGTTTCACGCCTGTATAAATGTGTGTCATAAGAAGAAGAATGGATGTAATTCCCACAGAGCTGTGTATGAAGTAAGCAAAGTCTGTACATATGTTAATGAGGCCCGACTTTTTCAGCATTTGTAATTACTTTTCTTTCCACTCGTTAGGGAGAGCCTTTGTTATGTATTTCTGTTAATAGACCTCAAATAGCGACTTCTAAACACAAAGCAAATAAAGACAAAATATTTATAGGATGACATGGTTAACTTTTTCTTTCCCCAGTGACAAGGTGTGCTGTTACAGGCTTAAGCAACACATAGGGAACGATTTGGTAGCGAGAGGATTCCTATTCCTGTCCCTGTTTTAGTTGCCCTTTACCAGGACTGTTCTGCTTGCGCTACAAACAGTACTTTGGGTGTCTCGATGTTACCGTGGCCTCAGAGGGTGGTTGCCATCCTCCCAGTATCTAAGTGTAGGCAGTGTAATAGTTACTAGGACTGCTTCAGATTTGGGGGTTTTAAAAGAGAAATGCCTTGCCATTAAAATCTCCACCCTTGCTTTAGTGGGAGAGGAGGGGGGCTAGGGAAAAACAGGAGGGGGCGGGGGTGGGGTGGGAAAGAATGCTCTGACCAGGGATGGCTTATTCGAACAGTATTAATAGAAGTGGTTTCAATGAAGTGATCTTGAGTGCTACTTATTAAATCATATTTTGTGGATCCCAATTGTTGTACAGGTTGTATTCTGAGACTTTCTTCCTTCGTTCTAAAGTTGTATTTTGGTACCAGTGTACTCGGGACAGCGAGATTTGCCCACGTGACATTTTCTATGTTACAGCTCTGAATGTTACATCCATATGTGCTTTATCTTCAGTAATGAACATTTAAAGAAAACAAACAAACAAACAAGGTGTATGATTACTATTTTTTGTAATATCCACGCAAAAAAAGCCCCAAACAGACCCACTCCAAGGTACCAGTGTTCGTTGCCTGCTTGCTTGCTCTTGGCTGGTAGGTAGCCGCAGGCTGATGCTGGGGTTGCTCTGGGTATTTGCAGAGTGTTTTGGGTTTGCAGCAGGCTCCAGTGGCATCAGCAAACGTAGCCCTTTTATCCCTGTGACAGAAAGGCTTCGCTGTGCAGGGAGGGAGCAAGAGATGGTTTGTGCAGGGCTGTGTGTGTTTGCAGGCTTCTACAAGCAGAGGTCTTGGGAGGGAAGCAGAAGCCGTCTCTTCCCAGGAAGGAATCTGTCGGGAAAAGAGCACCACCCTCTATCCCTCTGTGCCAGGGGATCTTCTCTCCTGATTTTTCTGTGGGGAGTGTCAATTGTTATTCCCTTCTCCCACAGAGAGAAGCAGCAGAGAATTCATTACCTGAACTCCTTGTCCCCTGAGTTTAGTTTCTGAGCACAGGATCAAGTGGAACTCTGTGAGTTCCTATTCTCACTAAGCCTTGAAAACGCAGCTGCTAACGAGGTTACTGCCAGGGCACTCCTGCACAGGTGACCCTCTCTGAAACCCTCTGCTGAAGAGCTCCTGGTTCACTCCCCCAGGCTGAGTGACTGCAAACACAGCCCCGGGCTGCTCATCTCCTGCACAGAGAACCTGTGAGATTCAGGGGAGCTGTTTGTTCCCTTAGCCCTTTCTTCCTGGGGAGACCCTGGAGAATATACCAGCACCAGCTCCATCCATGGCGTTAGACAGGACTCCTACACAGCTTCCCTGATGAAAGGCTCTAGGAGCAATCTGCTGGACTACAAATGGAATCCACAAGGTGCACAGCTCCCAGTTGTTTCCTCCATCAAATGTAGCCAGTGCTGGGGGAAATCTGTGATAAAATGGTTTCAGATTGTTTCTCTGCAGGGTCCTCCATATCTGGCTTTAGTGCAGCTGACACACTGCAAACAAAGGCAGCTAAATGAAGGATGGCTTGGAGAGAAGGAAGGAGAAGGATTTATTGGAAGCACAGAGAAGAAGCAATTGCAAAGAGAATGTGTTCCTTCCCAGCCTGGGCTTTCCCAATGGTATGTTCTAATTGTGTGGAATAGATCCACATTTGTTCAATACATACTTTTCCTGGGGTTTTTTTTTCCTGGCATTTGTGATGCAGGTTCATGATTTGATGCCGTAAAACTCTTCGGTTTTCTTGCTAGGAATGGCCTGGTGCTTCCTCTCTTTCCTTCCTCTTTCCTGTCCTCCCCTTCTTCCTCCCTCCCCCTCCTTCAAAGCTGTGAAGAAAGTGTTCTGATTTGTTACCCTTTGATGTTTAAAGGTCTCAGCTCTTCAGTCATGTCCATGTTAAATAGAGGAAACTTATTTTCACAGTATCACCAAGGTTGGAAGAGACCTCAAAGATCATCGAGTCCAACCTGGACTGAAATTTGGTGTTAATAGAAATAAAACCAACAACCAACCAACACCACAGAATGAAGAAAGAGTTCTTTAAAACCTTCCTGACCTGGTGTAACAAGCTCAGCAGCTCCTGTGCTTTCTGTTTGTTCTCAGCAGCAGTGCTCAGCTACCTTGCAGAGCTCACGGAATCAGATAGAATTGGAAGGGACCTCAAGGATCATCTAGTTGCTCAGAGCCACATCCAGCCTGGCCTTCAAAACCTCCAGGCAGGAGGCTTCCACCACCTCCCTGGGCAACCTGTGCCAGGCTCTCACCACCCTCATGGGGAAGAACTTCTTCCTGACATCCAAGGAATGGCTTAGGTTGGAAGGAACCTCCAGAGCTCATCCTCTCTGCAGTCTTAACAAGGAGTTTTGCCAGTGAGTTGGCTGACTGGGTTTATTCAGTGGGAGTTAGTGGGATGGGGACTGGGTAAGGTTTATTTACTGACTATTTGACAAGAGCCACGTGCTGGGGAGGGCACAGCCTAACCGGCTGAGGGTTAGAGATGCCTTCAGAGCAGTGTGGCTGCCTGGTGCGGGGCGAGGTGTCGGGTGGCTCCCGCTGAAATGTATCGCTGTGGGTTGTGTTTCGGCGGGGGTAGAGTGACGGCTGGAGAGGTCTCGGAGACGGTTTGGATTACTCGGCATAAAAAATGCATGGCCACCGGGTGCCGCCTTGCAGGGCAGCTGCACGGGCAGCAGAGACATCCAAGCAGCCCCTGGTGGCCTGCCTGGGTCCCTTGCTGGAGAAACTGAGCAGGCTGTGTAAAGAGCAGGGCCTTCACCCTGCACACTGCCTTGCTTCGGGGGCTTGCACCACATCCTCGCCTTGGAGGAGTCGAACTTCCAACACATCTGGTAGAGAAAGAGTTGGGGAAAATCAAGCAGGCTTTACATCATGATAAGAAAACCATCCTGTAGGGTTTAGGTTTGCTTTGCTTTATTTCATTTTATATGTTCATGTTATGCTTAGTTTCATTTTTATTTCACTCCATATTTTATTTTAAATTTAATTTCATTTTAGATTTCATTTTTTATCCTATTTTGTGTCAATTTTTATTCTATTTTATTTCTCTTCTCCCCCTCTGCCTTTCTCCTCTCCCCCCCTCTGCCTTTCTCCTCTCCCCCTCTGCCTTTCTCCTCTCCCCCTCAAGGGAGGTTGTAGCCAGGTGGGGGTTGGTCTCTTCTCCCAGGCACCCAGCACCAGAACAAGAGGACACAGTCTCAAGCTGTGCCAGGGGAGGTTTAGGCTGGAGGTTAGGAAAAGTTCTTCCCAGCAAGAGAGATTGGCCACTGGAATGTGCTGCCCAGGGAGGTGGTGGAGTCACCATCCCTGGAGGTGTTTAGGAAGAGACTGGATGGGGTGCTTGGTGCCATGGATTAGTTGATGAGATGGTGTTGGGTGAGAGGTTGGACTGGGTGATCTCTGAGGTCTTTTCCAACCTGGTTAATTCTATTCTATTCTCCTCCTCCCCATCTCTCCTCTCTCCTTGTCCCCGTCTCCTCTCTCCCTCTCCCTCTCTCATGTCATGCCATGTTTGTTGTGTCACACAGCAGTGGGGAAGGCAGGACAAGAAGCTTTCTGCATGTTTCTGATTGCTGTTGATGTAGCTCCTCTGGGCACTGGAGTGAGCTGTCAGACTCTACTGATGAGCAAACTGCAGCAGTGTCCTTAGTTCATCAAGGCACTCACTTTGTACTCCCATTTTGAAGCCAAATGTGCTTCCATCCCCTGGTTAGAGCTTTCCATTGCCCTTGCTGATAACGTGGCAGTTGTGTTTTAGCAAGGGATCCAAAGCAGCTACCAAGGTGCTTGTTCTTTGGAGCCCTGACTCTTGGGGGCCCCCATGATGAGAGGTACTGGAGTCTGGCTAGAAGATCTTTATTTCCTTTGGCTATGGGAGGTTTTCTAACAGCCTGTCTTCAGTTCTGGTTCACAGAGGTCCTTTTCCCATCTACTTGTGGAACTCAAAGGGGAGCTGGTGTTACAAACCACAGCTTTGAAGCAGAAAGAGTGAGGTAATGGCCAATTTCCTTATCTTTCAGCACCAGATTTTTAACCCAAATCCCTCCTGCTTGGCTCAGTCCTGCCTGCTCAAGGGCATGATGAAAGATGTCTGTTCTGTAGGCTCCAGTCTGGTGAAGTCAGGCTGTAATCTGGAAAGGGACTGTTGTGCTCTGATGTCCTTCCCTCGCAGGCTGCATTCTGCTGCCTTGAAACACCCTTGCATGTGGAGTCATGCAGGCCTGTGCTTACAGGAGGAAACTTGGTACCCTGCACCCTGCCTTGGGGATTCTTTGTGCAGTTATGTGAGTAATTGCTGGCCACCACCTGGATTCCAACAGCCAGGCTGCTTCTCTCCTAGGGCTTTTGTTTATCTGGGGGCTGGGGGGCTTTAGGTTCCCTTTTCTTTTTTCCTGGTCTTTTTCCTTTTTCCTTTCGTTCCTCCCCCTTTTTCCTTTTTTTTCCTCCCACATTTTCCCTTTTTTTCCCTCCTCCCCCTTTTCCTCTTTTTATCCTCCCCCCTTTTCCTCTTTTTATCCTCCCCCTTTTCCTCTTTTTATCCTCCCCCTTTTCCTCTTTTTATCCTCCCCCTTTTCCTCTTTTTATCCTCCCCCTTTTCCTCTTTTTATCCCCCCTTTTCCGCTGCTAGGCTGCTAGGGCCAGCGTGAGCTACTTTGCCTCTGGTCTTTAAGCCAGCAATGAAAACCTGTTGGATTTCCCTAGGGGATTAACTTGCTGGAATTTATCAACTGTTTACACAGAACTGTATCTGTTTAACCATATTTCTGAGGGCAGGAGCTTCAGTTTACTTTTGCACATGCACTGATGTCAACTGAAATATATGGAGATGCAAACACACTGATGCCAATTCCCAGCAGTAGTTTGCCAGCTGTTCCACAAACCTCTGCCACCACTGTCCTCCAGATGTCACAGGTTTTATGTCCAACCTCTTTGCATCAGGTTCCCTTCAGCTGTTCCTGTATGTGAGGAATGCAGCTGGAGCCTGCATGGGGACATGAAAACAGTTAAGCATTGGAATCACCTCCCAAGGGAAGCAGTAGATCACCCTACAGTGGACACAAGTGTGGCCAGCAGGGCCAGGGAGGTGATTCTCCTCCTCTACTCCACTCTGGTGAGGCCACCTGGAGCACTGGGTCCAGTTCTGGAGCCTCTATTACAGGAAGGATCTGGAGGTGCTGGAAGGTGTCCAGAGAAGGGCCACGAGGAGGAGCAGAGGGCTGGAGCTGCTCTGCTATGAGGAAAGACTGAGGGAGTTGGGGTTGTGCAGGCTGGAGAAGAGAAGGCTCCCAGGAGGCATAATTGTGGCCTTGTAGTATCTGAAGGGGGCTCCAGGAAAGCTGGGGAGGGACTTTTGAGGGTGTCAGGGAGTGATAGGACTGGGGGGGATGGAGCAAAACTAGAAATGGGGAGATTGAGATTGGATGTTAGGAAGAAGTTGTTCCCCATGAGGGTGGTGAGAGCCTGGCACAGGTTGCCCAGGGAGGTGGTGGAAGCCTCCTGCCTGGAGGTGTTTGCAGCCAGGCTGGATGTGGCTGTGAGCAAGCTGCTGTAGTGTGAGGTGTCCCTGCCCATGGCAGGGGCGTTGGAAGTGGATGATCCTTGAGGTCCCTTCCAACCCTGACAGTTCTATGACATCTTTAAGACTGAGCTTGAGAGGGTGCTGGTTCAGCTCAGCCCCACTGCCACCTAGAAAGGTTGGACCAGATGATGGTTGGGGTCCCTTCCAACCTGGTGTTTTGTGATTACTATAGATTTGACCTAACCCTGCAAGATTATTTGTAGGAACTCTCAGGAAATGGTTGGGAATTCAGAGCTGTAGGATGAGTGCACCTATTTATGCAGCAGGATGAAAACAGAGTCATTATTATGGCTTTAGAGAGCTTCCTACTCTCTAGCTCCAGGCCTGGCAATTTATTTCATACCACACATCAGTGACGTGCAGTTGGTTCTGTGATCCAAGAGCATGAAGCAACCCCCCAAAAAGCACAGCAAATGACACCAAATAGGAGATAAGTTGCACTGGAATGCAAACAAATGGAGAGTGTTTCTTGCTTGAATGTTCCTTTGTAAACTGCTTTGGAAACAAGGATGTAATAATATCTGTCAGTGCTAGAGAGGGTAAGAAAAGGCCGTGAGAAGTTGTACATCTTCCTCCCATCCAACAGCCTCACAGGATGTCAGGGGCTGGAAGGGACCTCTGGAGATCTTCCAGTCCAACCCCCTGCCAGAGCAGGAGCAGAGAATCCAGCACAGCTCACACAGGAACACATCCAGATGGGGCTGGAAAGGCTTCAGAGAAGGAGACTCCACAACCCAACCCCTCTGGGCAGCCTGCTCCAGGCCTCTGGGAGCCTCACAGGGCAGAAGTTCCTCCTCCTGCTGAGCTGGAACCTCCTGTGCTGCAGTTTATATCCATTGCCCCTTGTCCTATCCCAGGGTGCAACTGAGCAGAGCCTGTCACAGAATCACAGAGCATTGGAGGCTAGAAGGGGCATGCAGAGATCATCCAGTCCAAGCCCCCTGCCAGGGCAGCAGCACCCAGGGGAGTCTGCACAGGAATGCATCCAGCTGGGGTTGGAAAGGCTCCAGAGAAGGAGACTCCACAACCTCTCTGGGCAGCCTGCTCCAGGGCTCCAGCACCCTCACACCAAAGAACTTTTTCCTCCTGGGGAGCTGAAACCTTCTCTGCTCAAGTTTGTCTCCATTGCTCCTTGGCTTCTTGCTGTGCAGCACCCAAAAGAGCTTGGCCCCCTCCCCTTGACCCCCAGCCCTCAGCTCTTGAGAGACATTGATCAGATCCCTCTCAGCCTTCTCTTCTGCAGACTCAACAGCCCCAGGGCTCTCAGTCTCTCTTCCCAGGGCAGATGCTCAATTCCCCTAAGCATCCTCCTGGCTCTGCCTTGGACTCTCTCCAGCAGATCCCTGTCTCTCTTCAGCTGGGGAGCCCAGAACTGGACACCATATTCTAAGTGAGGTCTCAGCAGGGCAGAGCAGAGGGGGAGCAGAACCTCCCCAGCCCTGTTGGCCACACTTTTCTTGCTGCATCCCAGGATCCCATTGGCCACCAGGGCACATTGCTGTCCCCTGCAGAACTTGCTGCCCACCAGCACTCCCAGGTTTTCAACATGGGCCTACAAGACCATTGAACTTTCTAGACTCCAAACAAAATGTGCACTGAGTCCTTCCACTGCATATAACTGAGTAGGGGCCAGAATCAAGAAGGCATTTGTAACAGAAGCCTGGGTTAACATGTTTGTGTGGACAGCTTATGATCCACTTGCCCAGAGAGGCTGTGGAGTTTCTCTCACTGGATGCATTCAGAACCCACCTGGATGCCTACACTAATGAGCTGTCCTTAGTACTTCCCACCTGGTTCCCTTTCCTAGAAGTGTCTGTGGACAGATAAGTGGTTCAGACTATTAGCAGATTTAGTAACTGAGTCAGAACTGGACAATTCCAGCAGGGCTAGGGAGGTTCTCTTCCCCTCTCTACCCTGGTGAGATCACAGCTGGAATACTGTGTCCAGTTTGGGCTCCCTGGGTTGAGACAGCAAAAATTAAGGAGGAAAAGAAGGATGGCAATTGCTGCTGTGTGCTATCTGTTGGTAACTGCTGCTGTGTGCTATCTGTGTGGCTTGTAGTGGGGTCTCATTGCCACCCTACTGCTCCTCCCTCTCCTCCAGCTGAAATCTCTCAATCAGTGGAGCCCATGTTACTGTTAATCTGCATGAGAGTGGGCCCAGTGATATCTTAGCCAGAGCAAAAACAAGAGCAAAGCTGTTCCCCAGAGCCCCAGGACATGTTGCAGCTGGAATGGAAACCATCTGTCCTCAGATACTGGGATGGCTTCAGGAATATCTTCCAGCTACTCTGGGGTACTGTAATCTCATTTTCCTCTCCTCACCAGCTGGGTTTATGCATGAACCTGCTCACAAAAAGTAAAATGAAAAGCAGTGTTCTTCAGAAGGATTCTGAGCTGACAAGGTAGGGATCCCTCTGACCTCCCTTTATGCCATCATTTATGCAAGGCTGTTTCTCTGGAGCTGCCACACTTCAAAAGAATCCAGCTGCCTAACTGAATTGTCCTTCAAGGAGGGGAAATGTTAACATGGGGCCAGGGCAAGAGCATTAGAGGACACAGTCTCAAGCTGTGCCAGGGGAGGTTTAGGCTGGACGGTAGCAAGAAGTTCCCAGGAAGAGAGATTGGCCATTGGGATGTGCTGCCCAGGGAGGTGGTGGAGTCATCATCCCTGGAAGTGTTTAAAAAGAGCCTGGATGAGGCACTTGGTGCCATGGTTTAGTTGATTAGATGGTGTTGGGTGATAGGTTGGACCTGATGATCTCAAAGGTCTTTTCCAACCTGGTTTATGCTGTTCTAGTCTAGTCTGGTCTACTAGTCTGGTCTAGTCTAGTCTGGTCTGGTCTAATTACTCCCAGTCAAAAAGCACCAAGCCTCAGAAATCAGTCACACAGTGTTAGGAGTGGAAAAGCCAAACCCATCAACCTTCCTTAACTGCCACACTGTCTGATAACACAAAAGAAGAAACTACTGCTCCACTGAAATGAGAGAGGAAGACTTGAAACAGAGGCTCATGCCTTAAAACATGGCTACTTTTTCTGTAGCCTGAATAAAGTTGCTCCTCATAGTTTATAATCACTAAACACCACATAGCCCCTTGCTCACTCCTCCCTGCTCCCAGGGACATGGATGAGAAGCAGAGAATGGTCAGGGCTGGAAGGGACCTCAAGGCTCAGCCAGTCCCAACCCCCTGCCATGGGCAGGGACACCTCACACCACAGCAGGTTGCTCACAGCCACATCCAGCCTGGCTGCAAACACCTCCAGGCAGGAGGCTTCCACCACCTCCCTGGGCAACCTGTGCCAGTCTCTCACCACCCTCCTGGGGAACAACTTCTTCCTCGCATCCAATCTGAATCTCCCCACTTCTAGTTCTGATCCATCCCCCCCCAGTCCTATCCCTCCCTGACACCCTAAAAGGTCCCTCCCCAGCTTTCCTGTAGCCCCCTGCAGATGGTGGAGGCCAGGAACCCTGTGTGAAAGCCAGGATATTTAAAAATCAGGTGTAGTCAAAGGAAACTTTCAGTGTTCTGGGTTCCCAAACACTGGAGCAGGCTCCCCAAGGAGGTGGCTGAATCTCCATCCCTGCAGGGATTTAAAAGCTGTAGAGATTCATAAATGCATAGAATGGTTTGGGTTGAAAGGGGCCTTGAAGATCATTTGGTTCCACCCCCTGTGGCATCTGCAGTTACACCCTCTAGACCACATTGCTGAAGACCTCATCCATCCTGCCCTTCAACATCTCCAGGGAGGGGGCATCCACAGCCTCCCTGGGCAGCCTGTGCCAGTCTCTCACCACCCTCACTGGAAAGAATTTCGTTCTAATCTCCAGTCTCAATCTGCCCTCCTCAAGCTTCAATCCATTCCCTCTCATCCTATCACTACAAGGCCTTGGAAGGAGTTCCTCCCCCTCTTTCTTCTAGGCCCCTTTGAAGTACTGGAAGGCTGCTCTAAGGTCTCCCTGGAGATTTCCCTTCTCCAGGCTGAGAACCCAACTCTCCCAGCCTGTCCCCACGGGGCAGGTTCTCTGATCATCTTTGTGGTCTCTCTGGACTCTCTTATGCTGGGGGCACCAGAACTGGATGCAGGTATGGTCCTGAGGACCATGGTTTAGCACCAGCCTTGGTAGAGCTGGAGAATGGTTGGACTCAAGGATCTTAAAGGGTCTTTCCAACATGAAGCAATGCTGTGATTCTGTGTTGTGGCAAGGAAAAGGGAGGAGAAAAGGGATTGGTTAACAGCTGTCAAGCTCAGAGTGATGTCTGTGCGCACAACACTAAGTGAAAGGCAGCAGATAAAATAAGACTTAACACAGCAAGTTCCAGTAAATAATTGAGATAAGGAAATGAGCAGTGCTTATCGAGAGTAAGTCTCCTTGGAAAGGAACCAAAGGTTGGCCCTGAAAGGAACATCATCTTGGAGTTGCTGAACAGCCAACTGCTAAATAGCCCAGCAGATTTTCCTCTTCTTTCTCTGAGCACAAGCTGCTAAACTTGGAGCCAGTTAGAAATGCTGGTTTGCAAACACAAGAGCAAACCATTCTTCAGCCAGACAAAGGACCTAGGCTGGCAGCTCTGAGAGCTACATTTGGTAACTCAGCATGGGTAGTTCCAAAAGGGGGTTAAAAGTAGTGAGTTGAGGAGTGGGTTTTCTTCAGATGTTAATTGCAAAGCTATAAAACCATTTTAGGGAGTACCAAGGCACTGACCTGAAATACTCAACTGCCAGGAAACTCCAAGAGTTGATGCTGACACGCCGTGAGGTATTTTAACACGGCCACATGAGACAGGCAGTGTAATTACATCACAACCACAGATGTTTAGACCATGCCAACAAACCAGTGTGCAGTGAATGGACTTCTGGCCTCATTATTCACACAATCACAGAATTATTGAGGCTGGAACAGACCTCTCAGATCCTCAAGTCCAGCCTGTGACCCAACACCACCACACCGACCGCACCATGGCACCAAGTGCCACATCCAATCTTCTCTTAGACACCTCCAGGGACAGCGACTCCACCACCTCCCTGGGCAGCCATCCCAGTGCCTAATTCCCCTTGCCAGCAGGAAGTGCTTCCTAACAGCCAACCTAACCCTCCCCTGGCACAGCTTCAGGCCATGCCCTCTTGGCACAAGCTGCCTGGGAGCAGAGCCTGACCCCCACCTGATTACAGGTTCCTTTTAGATAGCTGTACAGTGTGATAAGGTCCCCCCTGAGCCTCCTCCAGGCTGAACACCCCCAGCTCCCTCTCCTCATCAGCCTTTCCCTCCAGTCCCTTCCCCAGTCTTGCTGCACTCCTCTGGACCTGCTCCAGTACTTCAAGATCTTTTTTTTTTTTAGAGAGGGGCCCAGAGCTGTAGCCAGTGCTGGAGGTGAGGCCTCCCCAGTGCCCAGCACAGGGCAGAAGGAGCTCTCTGCTCCTGCTGGCCACACTCTTCCTGGTACAGGCCGAGTCACTGGCTGGGACCTCAGTCCAGGCAGAACTTTTAACCCCTGTGTGAGCTGTGTAAAACAGCTGTGGCTGTTCATAGTCCACAGGGAAACTCAGCTCATGCCAGCAGATTTAAACACAAGCTTTCTGTCTGGAGCAGTGCATAAAGGTTTGGAGTTGACATCAAACCTGGTATTTTGCATTGAATTCTCCCTAGTAAAGTGTGAGGGGAGAGGCTTAACAGCCACAGTGCAAACCACTTGAGGAGGAGTGGAATTTCTGCCTGTGCAAGGGGGAGAGGCTTTCTCCTGTTTTGTGTTAGTGTTGAATGGGCTAAATGTTGATTGACTGGAGACTCCACAACCTCTCTGGGCATTCTGCTCCAGAGTCCTGGCACCCTCTTCTTCCTGTGGAGGTGGAATTTCCTGTGTGCAGTTTGTGTGTCTGTTACCCCTCATCCTGCCACTTGGCACCAAAGAGACTGGCCCCTTCCTCTTCACAGCCACTCTTCAGATAGTTGTAGTTTCAGGGGAGGTTTAACTGGATGTTAGGAAGAAGTTCTTCATAGAAAGAGAGATTGCCCACTGGAATGTGCTGCCCAGGGAGGTGGTGGAGTCACCATCACTGGTGGTGTTTAGGAAGAGACTGGATGGGGTGCTTGGTGCCATGGTTTAGTTGATGAGATGGTGTTGGGTGACAGGTTGGACTCGATGATCTCAAAGGTCTCTTCCAACCTGGTTAATTCTATTCTAAACACTGATCAGATCCCTTCTCAGTCTCTCTTCCCCAGGTCTCTCAGCCTCTCCTCAGAGAGAGACATCCTATTCACTTAATCATCCTTGTAGCCCTCCCTTGGACTCTCTCCAGTGGATCCCTGTCCCTCTTGACCTGGGGAGGCCAGAACTGGATGCAATACTCCAGATGAGGCTTCACCAGGGCAGAGTAGAGAGGGCAGGAGAACCTCCTTCAATCTGCTGTTCTGTAAAGCCTCAGTTAGATTGAAATTACAGAGGTTGCTCCAGCTTTCCCAGGAGCCACACTGGAAGTGCTTCTCACCTGCCCTCTTATATACCTGTGAGGTGTACAGTAAAATACGTTTTGCCCTGGTTTTACGGTGAGAGTGGTGAACTACTGGAACACCTTGCCCAGAGAGGTGGGGGAGGCCCCATCCCTGGAGACATTCAAGGTCAAACTCGGTGGGGCCCTGAGCAACCTGATCTAGGTAGAGAGGGGGTTGGACAAGAGGACCTTCAGGGGTCCCTTCCAGCCTGATGCAATCTGTGATTCTCTCTCCATCTTTTCTCCCCTTTGCTCAGGCTGAAGCTCTTGCACTCAGCTTTCACTTGTGTGAGAGGTTTCCTGTGTTTTCCCAGGGGGGTACAGAACAGACACTGCTGTCTTTGGGGCTATTTTTAGATTTCCCAGGGAGACCAAGAGGGGAGAGGGCAGAGATGTGCTCTCTGCCTGCTGTGAGTGCAGCATGTCAGAGGGTGAGCCAGTGCTCAGCGCTGCTTCTTTGCCACACACCACCAGGGAACTGACAGGCTGCTTTCTTTTACAGTGCAAATGTTTTGTTGCCTGTTTCCTGCCATTCCACCATCCTGTTTTGCTAGCAGAGGGGGGGGAATTTATCCACTCAGCAAAGTCACATTTTCCTTTAGTTGTTCAGTCACCTTTTGTCCCCTCTCCCCACCTCCAGATAATAATTATCCTTATCTCTCTTTGACAAATAAAAAAGCTGAACTTAACAAAGCACTGCCCCACAAGGTAATGCCAAAGGCAGCTCCCCTTCTCCAGAAGCTGTGCAGTGTTTTCATTCCTCCAAATGGTTCAAACTTTCCTCCACGACACCAAGCAAAGACCCAACTGTCAGTTTCACCTCCCTCCTTGGCAGGCAGGTAGAACATTTTAGAACCACCCCGACCAAACAAGCTCATAGCAGGTTCCAGGAGCTGCAGGAATGTTAATCTGGACACAGGATTTCACCCCACCCATGCTCTGCCCAGGATGCAGGATTACTCACACTGCTGCTGTGTGTGCTCCCCTTTTCCTTTCCATGTGCACATCCATGGCAGATCCCTTTAACCAGAGAACCTCCCCTGTGTTTTCTCCTTATCCCCTAAAGGAGGCCAAGGCATCATGGTGGCTGTTGTATCTACAGGGCTTGATGCGGCTGGAAGAAAACATCTTGGCAGCCCTGCTCACAACGTCCCTGGTGTTGTCCAAACACTCCAGAAGGATGCAGTGAAGCCTAAAGGACAGGAGGCAGGTTTGCAAGACGAAGGAAAACGTAAGACATTCTGAAAGTCTGTCAGCAAAATACACCAGAATTTTCTGGCCATCAGGTGGAGAGCAGAGAGGCTTTGCAGGTGCAGCCAGGGTCACTCGTGAAGCACTGTGTGAGGAGCTGCACCGTGTTTACAGGAGGGCTGACAAAGCATTCGGGGATGCTAGGAATGCTCCTGGAGCCCAGGCATGGGCAGGGGACGCGAAACTCCAGCACAGCTGGTCGGGAGGAGCGGCTGTGGGTGCCATGCAGTGCTGTGACACCGAGCATGATGCAATGCTGTCCAGTTGGGTCACTCCCTTGAGTCACACCAGAGTGCCAGCTGTGGGGATGTGCCACACAAATCCTGCAGAGCTGCCACGGAGTGGGCAGGCTGGCTGGCACCTGTGCTGCCTGCCAGAAGCTACAGGGGACAGCGCTGGGTCTCCTCTGGACACGGTCAAAACCTGTCCGGATGCATTCACAGACTGTTAGGGGCTGGAAGGGACCTCCAAAGCTCATCCAGTCCAAATCCCCTGCCAGAGCAGGGTCACCTAGAGCAGATCACACAGGAACACATCCAGGCAGGTCTTGAATCTCTCCAGAGAGGGAGACTCCACAACCCCCTGGGCAGCCTCTTCCAGTGTTCTCTCACCCTCACAGGGAAAAAAATTCTTCCTCCTCTTCGCATGGCACTTCCTCTGCCTCAGCTTCCACCCCTGCCCCTTGTGCTGGCATTGGGCAGCCCCCAGCAGAGCCTGGCTCCAGCCTCTGGGCACTGCCCCTGCACAGCTTCAGCACCAGCAAGGAGCTCAGCTCTCAGGCTCCTCCTCTCCCAGCTCCACAGCCCTCAGCTCCCTCAGGCTTTCCTCGTGAGGAAGAGCTTCCACTGCCTTCATCATTTTTGTGGCTCTGTGCTGGACTCTTTCAAGCAGTTCCTTAAGGTCCTTCTTGACCTGAGGGGCCCAGACCTGGATACAATCTTCCGGATGTGGTCTCAGCAGGGCAGAGCAGAGAGGGAGCAGAACCTCTAATACAACCCATTCCTGTGCAGGCTGCCCTGGGTGATGCTGCTCTGGCAGGAGGGTTGGACTGGATGATCTCTGGAGGTCCCTTCCAACCTCTGATGTTCTGTGGTACTGTCACACTGTTCCATCACTGAGCAGTGGGCATGGCCATGGCTTGGTCCCACTCGTGTAAGGTCTCTCAAGGCAGGTCCCCGAGGACAGGCCTGTGAAGGGTGGGGGACAGCACAGGCAGTGCAGGGAGGCTAAAGCACTTCAAACTTCCGACAGCAGGAGAGCTGTCACCTACTCTGCCACCTTCTCGTCTTCATGGGATGGCTGCTAATTAAAACAAAGATAACGCCAGGGCTGACCCTTTCTGTAAGGAAATTGGTTTAAAAACCCGGCAAACCCCCAGTACCAGCCCTCCACAGGCCAGCCGCAAGCGGGGCACGTCCCACAGCAGCGCGGAACAGCATCCCCCGTGCGGGAGGCCGCAGGGGCCGCGGGGAGCCCCGGGGTGGGCGGCAGGCCCAGGGCTCCCTGTCAGGCAACACCGCTGCTGAAGGAAGGCCGGCGGGCCCGGCCCTGGCTCCCCAGCCGCCGCCGGCTCCTCCTCTCCCACCGCCCTCGCCGGCGCAGACCCCGCCCCCGGCCTGCCCCTGTGGCGCTGACGTGCCGGGCGGCCGGGGGCGGCGCAGAGCAGCGCAGCAGCGGCAGGGCTGGCAGCCGGGCGCCCAGCGCAGGGCAGCAGCAGCGGCAGGTAAGGACGCGGCGCAGCAGGCCTGTGGGCGCCCTCGCCGTCCCCCGCCGCACCTTCGCCTCCACATTCCCGCTCCACGGGGTGGGGGGGGGCCTTCCGCCGGGCCTGGCCGCGCCGCTCCGCTCCGTCCCGGCGCCTTCCCCCTCCCCGGCTCCCCTCGGCCGGTCCCGGGAAGGCGCGGCCCGGCCGGCAGGTGCGGCCGGCTCCCCGGTGGGGGCGTTCGCCGGAGGCTTCGTGGAGGGGAGCGGGGCTTTGCGAGGGCAGGAGCGCTCTGGCAGCAAACGCTGGGCGCAGTGGCGGTTGTCTCTTTAAGGGCTGCTCGGGGAGAGGACGGGGACGGGACGGCGGCGGCGCCGGCAGGGAGAGCGGCGGCGCCGGGCGGCTCTCACCTTACGCGCCCCGGTACCGGAGGGAACTGAACTGCCGCCGGCGTCGCGGCGCAGGATGCGTCCTGGCGGTGCCGGCCCTGGGCTCTGCGGGCTCGGGAAGGGGCCGGGAGACCTGTTGGTGCGGGCCGGGAGAGCCGCTCCGTGGGTGAGCGCTTCCCGCCGGTCCCGGGGATGGACGGGCTGTGCCCCGACCTTCCCGTGGCTACGGTCACAGGATGAAGGGATTTTTCTCCGCTTCCTTAAATGAACTGTCTTGGGAATTTCTTTCCTGTGATTTTTGTTCGGGGTTTGTTGGTTGGTTGGGGTTTTTTGGTGGTTTTTTTTGTTTGTTTGGCTTGGGTGGTGGTGTTGTTTTGTTACGTTTTTCCTTTATTGTTTTAAATGTTTTAGTTGTTCAATAAAATGCCATCCCCGTTGAGTTGCAGCCGAGCTCCTCTCCCCTTGTTTCTACAGCATTTCTGTGCTGGCAGGATTGTCCTTGTCACGGAAAATTAGTTTGGCAGAGCCTTAACTGACCAGACACGGGGTCACTGGCTCTGGAGTGGAGAAACGGCTTCCCTTGGCGTGCTTCTCCTTGAAGCGCTTTTGCAGGCTCCGGTTTTTGGAGAGCATGGCGTACTGATGTGCTAATCAAAGCTGATAGCCGATTCCTGACGCTTGGGTTCATCACCGCGAGAGAAAACTTAGAGGTTGGTTCCCTTAATGGGCCATCACTTGAACACAGCTTGCAGTGAAGCCTGTTTGTTGCCCGTGCTTTGCCTGGTCCTCGGATTTCCTCACTGGTAATTCCTAAGGCCACCAGAGACTGAGATATCTAAACGAATTAGAGGTTGTATCAAAGGATGTTTGTTACCTGTGATTTCATCTGCGTGCAGCTGATTGACAGCCTTTTCTCACAAGGTGGGGGGAAGGAGTGTGTTTGTGACTTGCATCCCATCTCCCTCTCAGAAGGAAAGGACCTTTGAAGCCATCTAATTCCTTAGAGTTCATTTGGCATCGCTGGGCTGTGAGCGAGCAGCCTATGAGCTGGGTTCACAGCCCTCCGAGTACAAAGGTTGGGCCACGGGGCTGAGTCTTCCTTCTGTTGCAAATGTGACAAATTAACAGGGTGGAGGTGAACTCGTGAGTTGGATGTCGTCTGGGGTTTTCCTTTTCAACACGGAGGGGAATGCTAGGAAGTGGAAAAAAAAAGAAGCCTAAAAGCAGGGGAAATGGTTTGGTGATTAAAATTATCCTCGTGCAAGTACAACATGATGAGCAAATGTCTTCTAGCAGCATTAGCTTAAGCATCCTAAAACTGTGCCAAGGTACAAGTTAAACTCTGTACAGCTCATGAAATAACTGCAAAAGAGTATTGCTGAAGTGGGACAAGATGTGGAGCCCTGGGGCTGTTTAGTCTTGAGAAGAGGAGGCTGAGAGGGGATCTTATTAATGTCTATCAGTATCTGAGGGATGGGTGTTGAGAGGAAGGTGCTGGTCTCTTTTCAGTGATGTCTTGTGAAATAGATACAAACTGGAACGTAGGAAGTTCCCCCTCAACATGAGGAAAAACTTCTTTACTGTGAAGGTGCTGGAGCCCTGGAACAGGTTCCCCAGAGAGGCTGTGGAGTCTCCTTCTCTTGAAGACTTTCAAAACTCCACCTGTATGCATTCCTTTGTGGCCAGCCCTAGGTGATCCTGTTTTGTCAGGGGGTTGGACTCCCCTCTAGATCTCTAGAGGGCACTTTCAATCCCTCCGATTCTGTGATAAGTTGGACCCTTGTGATGTTGATTTTACTAATGTGAAAATTAGAGCTTAGCCTGAGTGTGCTTTCGGTGGCTGTGTTTCTCATGTCAGTTACTAAACTCCTTAGTGAGGGCACAGTTATGCCTTTGGCTGTGCAACTAAACAGCCAACAGTGTGAATGTGAAGGCAGCTGCTAGGCTTAATAGCTTTGTGAGTTAAACCCATGTCAGTATTAGCTTGCAGAATTGTAAGTTGAACTCCCCTCCCCACCCCCTATTTCTAGCTCAAGTGGCTGTTGATGTATAATCTGCTCAAAGTCCAGTGTCACCATGCACCTTTGCTTTGGTACTGGGTCAGTATTTTGACCTATTAACCATAATGATCTTATAAGCAAGGTGAAGCTTCCTTGTATCACTTTCTCCACCCTTGCAGATGCTTTCTGACCCCAATAACCCTTTGTATTCCCTTGGTATTCGATAACCCCAGGTGGGGAATAGCTTTGAGGCTTTAGAAGTTTTGAGGGCCTCATGAGCCGTGTGGCAAAGTTCAAGGTTGTGGTTGTCACTTTCAGTGCAAAATGTGGGAGCTGCTAGGTTCAAAAGGAACACAGAGAATGTGTTTTGGTTTTGACCAGGTGTGTGGTTAGTTAAGCTCTGGAAATACTGTCTGAAGCGTGTGGGTATGGAAAGTTTACAGGGATTCAAAAAGCATCAGTGCAAGTTAGTGGAAGAAGGATCCACTGAAGCTGGCTTTTACACTTTTCCTGGGATGCAGCAAGGAGAGTGTGGCCAGCAGGGCTAGGGAGGTTCTTCTCCTCTTCTAATCTGCCCTGCTGAGACCACAGCTGCTATCCTGTGTCCACTTTGGGCTCCCCAATTGAAGAGAGACAGAGAGCCGCTGGAGAGAGTCCAAGGCAGAGGCAGGAGGATGCTTAGGGGACTTGAGCATCTCCCCTGGGAAGAGAGACCGAGAGCCCTGGGGCTGTTTAGTGTAGAGAAGAGAAGGCTGAGAGGGGATCTGATCAATGTCTATCAATAGCTGAGGGTCAAGTGGAGGGGGCCAAGCTCTTGTGGGTGCTGCACAGCAAGAAGCCAAGGAGCAATGGAGACAAACTTGAGCAGAGAAGGTTTCAGTTCCCCAGGAGGAGAAAGTTCTTTGGTGTGAGGGTGAGGGAGCCCTGGAGCAGGCTGCCCAGAGAGGTTGTGGAGTCTCCTTCTGTGGAGCCTTTCCAACCCCCCTGGATGCATTCCTGGGTGATGCATACTCTGGGTGATGCTGTTCTGGCAGGGAAGTTGGACTAGATGATCTCTGGAGGTGCCTTCCAACCTCTAGTGTACTGTGGTACTGTGATACAGAGCAGCTCCCATAGTTCAGGGGGTCACTGAGCTGTATGTGGACCCTGGGGAACATACTGGGCAAGTCCTGTCAAGTAGTTATTTAGTTTTTACATTAATTTGAGGCACTGACTACTGCAGGAAGCATACCAGAGACAACCTACCTGCAGTCTGCCCCCATCTCGAGCTGTGCTTAGGAGAGTTATTTATTCATCTGAAGTGTTTGAGAAGAGCTGAGCCAAAGGTTTGCAGATAGCAGGTGTGGGTGATTATTCTCACTGAGTGATTTTGAGTCCCCATCAAACTGGGAAGTCAGCCTAAGTGGTGCTGGGGGCAATGCTGACACTTTGGTACTCGGTGTTGTCATTGATGTCTTTGATCAGCAGAGTTAGCACAGACTGAAGGAGACTGAGTAAGGGTTTGAGGCCTTGGTTTTGATGCTCTGTTTTGGAAGGCAAGAGGTTTTGATGTATTTGATGGTGAAGCCAAAGATACTGTTTCTAGGAGGGAGATCCCACAATGCTGATAGGTAAAGCTAGCTTGGCAGCAGGGCCATGGAAGCAGGACTGAGGGTTATGGGATATCAAGAACATCTCCAGGGATGGGGCCTCAACCACCTCCCTGGGAAACCTGTTCCAGTGTTCCACCACCCTCATGGTGCAGAACTTGTTCCTGATATCCAATCTCAATCTGCTCTGCTCTAGTTTGAAGCCATTGCCCCTGGTCCTGTCCCTGCAGGCCTTTGCAAACAGGCAGGGTTTGCATGGGCAGGCCTCTCCATCCTCCTTGTAGCCCCCTTCAGGTACTGGCAGGCTGCTATTAGGTCCCCCCTGAGCCTCCTCTTCTCCAGGCTGAACACCCCCAGCTCCCTCAGCCTGTCCTCCTGTCAGTTCCTAGCCTGAACAATATGACACTAGTTTGTGCCAAAGATTAGGCATGGTTCTTAGTCTGTTATACTTTGGGGGAAACAGGCACAAGCTGAGGTGTACCTTTTGCAAAGGTTTTTGAAAGTCAAATAGAACTTGTGTTAAGGCTACATGAAAGACTTCCCTCACCACTGTTTTATTTGTTCTCATGCAGGGGGTTGAGCTTTTTGATTCTTCAGGTGCTGCCTGAGTTCATAGAGTAGCTTAGGTTGGAAGTGACCTCAGAGATCATCTACTCCAACCTCCCTGCCATGGGCAGGGAAGCCTCTCAAGTAGGCTCAGCTGCTCAAGGCCTCATCCAGCCTGGCCTTGAATACACCCAGGGAAGGCACATCCACAACCTCCCTGGACAGCCTATTCAAGTGTCCCACCCTTGTACTGAAGAACTTCCTGAGATCTAGTCTAAAGCTACTCTTCCTCAGCTTAAATGCATTCTCTGTGGTCCTATTGCTAGACACCCATATGAAAAGTCCCTCTCCAGCCCTCCTCTAGGGTCCCTTCATGTATTGTAAGGCATCTCTAAGGTCCCCCCAGAGTTTTCTCTAGGCTGAACAGCCCCATCTCCCTCAGCCTATCCTCATAGCAGAGGTGCTCCAGCTTATGTGGAAAATGTGATTTTAGTTCTCCAAAGAAACACAGTTTTTGGGAGAAGCACCTAGGCTCTTTCACTTATTGCTGACCACCTGCAACCTCATAGGATCATCACAGGATGTTAGGGGTTGGACGGGAGCTCTGGAGATCAAGTCCAACCCCCCTGCCAGAGCAGGAGCAGATAATCCAGCACAGGGCACACAGGAACACATCCAGACAGGGCTGGGAAGGCTCCAGAGAAGGAGACTCCACAACCTCTCTGGGCAGCCTGCTCCAGGCCTCTGGGAGCCTCCCAGTGCAGAAGTTCCTCCTCATGTCGAGGTGGAACCTCCTGTGCTGCAGTTTATATCCGTTGCACCTTGTCCTGTCCCAGGGTGCAGCTGAGCAGAGCCTCTCCCCTCCCTCCTGCCCCCCAGCCCTCAGCTATTGATAGACATTGATCAGATCCCTCTCAGCCTTCTGCTCCCCAGACTGAACAGCCCCAGGGCTCTCAGCCTCTCCTCCCCAGGCAGTGCTGCAGTCCCTTCAGCATCCTTGTAGCCCTCCCTTGGACTCTCTCCAGCAGATCCCTGTCCCTCCTGAGCTGGGAAGCCCAGACCTGGATGCCTTTGGTTTTAGAACAGTGACTGTTGAGGCTAACTATTGCATGAAGCAGCAGAATGTTGCGGTTTAGGAGTGCAGCCTGTAATCCTGTAGGAAATGGAGGTGTAGGATCATGCTGTGGTTTAAACCAGGAAGGTCAGAGGGATAAAAATCACATAGAATATATACTATACCTACTTTATTTATTGCATGGGGCTTCACAACCTGTGTCCAAATATTACAGCAGCTTCTCTTCTGGAACACTTCCAGAGAGTGATTTGCCATTGGGATGTGCTGCCCAGGGAGGTGGTGGTGTCCCTCTCTCCCTGGAGGTGTTCAAGAAAAGCCTGGATGAGGCACTTTGTGCCATGGTCTGGTTGATAGGTTGGACTGGATGATCTCTGAGGTCTCTTCCAACCTGGTTGATTCTGTGATTAACTGTCAGCCTATTTAAGAAACAAGGGAAGACTTGTGAAGTGGTTCATGTCCCTTTAGGTACCCTCAGGTTGAGTCTGGTTTTTAATGTACTCCTAGGCAAATAGAAGTGACTTAACATTGTAAGACAGCATGTCATCTCTTCAGGCATTTGCTTTGCTATTCCTTGGAATGACTGCATTATGTTTGTGCACTTGCAGCCCAGAAAGCCAATAGTATCCTGGCTGCATCAAGAGAAGTGTGGCTAGCAGGTCGAGGGAGGTGATTCTCCCCCTCTGCTCCACTCTGCTGAGACCACAGCTGGAGCTCTGGGTCCAGTTCTGGAACCTCTGTGCCAGGAAGGATCTGGAGGTGCTGGAAGGTGTCCAGAGAAGGGCCACGAGGAGGAGCAGAGGGCTGGAGCTGCTCTGCTGTGAGGACAGACTGAGGGAGTTGGGGTTGTGCAGTCTGGAGAGGAGAAGGCTCCCAGGAGACCTGATTGTGGCCTTCCAGTATCTGAAGGGAGCTCCAAGAAAGCTGGGGAGGGACTTTTGAGGGTTTCCGGGAGGGATAGGACTGGGGGGAATGGGAAAAAAAACTAGAACTGGGGAGATTGAGATTGGCTGTGAAAAAGAAGTTGTTCCCCATGAGGGTGGTGAGAGCCTGGCACAGGTTGCCCAGGGAGGTGGTGGAAGCCTCCTGCCTGGAGGTGTTTGCAGCCAGGCTGGATGTGGCTGTGAGCAACCTGCTGTAGTGTGAGGTGTCCCTGCCCATGGCAGGGGGTTGGAACTGGCTGATCCTGGAGGTCCCTTCCAGCCCTGACAGCTCTGTGATTCTGTAACATCTGTGTTTCAGAAGCAGCTGCCCAGGGGAAGGCATGATGACCTTCTCCAGTCCTCTGGCATGACCTGTGAGGGGGGCCATGGTTGCAGTGGGGTGAAGACATCCCCTTCTGAGCCCCTGTCTGTGCTTTGTTCTTTCCTGAGCTAATGAAGTGCAGCCCCTCACACCTGCTCTACACTGGTGAAGGTGAAGGCAATACAAATGTTCCATACAATGCCCTGTGGCAGAAGAACAGTTTTGCTGTGCCTGCCTTTTCCTCAGCTGGGTGAGTCCTGTGTGCTGGCTGCCTGAACCTGGCCACCTGGGTGTCTGCTTTTTGGAGGGCAGGCGCTGGAGGGTTTCAGGAGGAGGATGCTCCATCCCTGCTCTGCTGGCTTGAAGATTTAATGCTGTCTGATAGCCTCCTGTGCTTGTTGGCCCTGCTTCCCTGCTGCAGTTTCCAGGGCAGGGATCAGAGCTTTCAGGAATGAGTAATGTGACAATCATTTTCAGTAGCTTCAATCTGAGTGATTCCCTAGGGTTGCAGTTGTGTGAATGCTTGGGCAGAGCCGTTGCCTGCTGGCCCCTTGGAAGGGGGGAGCTCAGGGCTGCACCCTCCCTCCCCAGCAGCATCGATGGTCACTGGATTCTTGCACACCTCAGTGCCAGCTGCTGGCTCTGCAGAAGGCAACCAAACCCCTCACAGGCAACCAAAGCCATGACCTTTCTGTTCTCCATATCCCTGCTGCAGAGGGACATCACTCCTTTTGGAGCTTGCTCAGCAGGGCAGCAGGAGCATGTGGTGAGGAGCAGAAGCGAGGGGAGGCGGATGAGGGCTTTGCCTGTCTCAGGCTGGTAAGCTGTAACCCATGCAGCTCACCCTCAGGAAATCACAGCATTTTTGTAGTCTCTTAGACCTGTAACCCTTCCCTGCCTCTACCAAAAGGTCACAGATGCCTGCAGTAGCCCTGGTGCAGAGAGAAATGTGTGCATGGTGAGTGTAAGCAGGGAATCTGAGAGGCATAGCAGCAGGACTGGAAAGGATCACACACTTCAGAGGCTCCTAAGATAACATGGACTTGGCTTTAGTCCATGTGGTGCTTTGGGAGGGGAGAGGAATTTCTTCTGTGGTTTCCCAAGTGGAAAAATTCTTTAGTGGTTTCTTACCTGGAGTCCTTCACAAAGTAGGAAAGCTTAGGAGTTAAATCTTTGTCTCCTGTTGTGAGCTCCTAATGAATGTTATTTGTGGAGCGTTTGCTTATCTCATTGAAGCCTTTGCTGTGTTCATGGAGGAAGCCTTTTGGCAGGGGCTTGGGTGTGCAAATGGCATTCAACAGCACACTGTGTCTCCCTGCTTTACTGCTAGGAATGTGGATGCTACAGGGGCACTGCTGCTGCTGCTTCTCTCATCCTTGTTGGCTTGCCTTTCAGTCAGCATGCTGCCAGGCCTGGGCTTGCCTCCTCCTCATGATTTCTAACTTTTCATCCCCTCAAAGCAGGCTTGTCAGCTGTGTGTTAATCAGTGGCAATACGTGTGTGTGCTGCAGCAGCGCTTCAGTGTCCTTCTTTGCTAGGGAAATGTCTCAGAGGCTTTAGTGGGGGGCCTGGTGGATGGGAGGTTGACCATGAGCCAGCAATGTGCTCTTGTGGCCCTGAAGGCCGGTGGCATCCTGGGGTGGATTAGAAGGGTTGTGGATAGTGGGTCGAGAGAGGTTCTCCTCCCCCTCTACTCTGCCCTGCTGAGGCCACTTCTGGAATATTGTGTCCAGGTCTGGGCTCCCCAGTTCAAGAGAGACCTGCTGGCCACACTTCACTTGCTGCAGCCCAGGCTCTGCTTGGCTCTCTGGGCTGCAAGTGCTCACTGCTGGCTCCTGCTGAGCTTCTCCTCCAGCAGCATCCCCAGGTGCTTTTCTTCAGGGCTGCTCTCCAGCCAGTTCCTGCCCAGCCTATAGCAGTGCTTGGGATTGCCCTGAGCCCCTTGCAGGACAGAATCACAGAACTGCTGAAGTTGGAAGAGACCTTTACAATACAATACAATACACCAGGTTGAAAGAGACCTTCAAGATCATCACATCCAACCCATCAACCAATTCAACCCACCTAAACAACTAACCCATGGCACCAAGCACCCCATCAAGCCTCCTCCTGAACACCTCCAATGAAGGTGACTCCACCACCTCCCCGGGCAGCCCATTCCAATGGGCAATCACTCTCTCTGTATAGAACTTCTTCCTAACCTCCAGCCTAAACCTGCCCTGGTGCAGCCTGAGACTGTGTCCTCTTGTTCTGGTACTGGCTGCCTGGGAGAAGAGGCCAACCTCTGCCTGGCTACAACCTCCCTTCAGGTAGTTGTAGAGAGCAATAAGGTCACCCCTCAGTCTCCTCCTCTCCAGGCTAAGCAACCCCAGCTCCCTCAGCCTCTCCTCGTAGGGCTTGTGTTCCAAACCCCTCACCAGCTTTGTTGCCCTTCTCTGGACACGCTCCAGCAAGTCAACATCCTTTGAGATCATCAAGTCCAGCTGCTCACCTAGAGCTCACATCCCTATCATGAAGCCACGCTGGCTGGATACATCACATGCCCTGTGATGGCCCTCAAGATAGAATCATAGAATGCTGCAAGTTGGGAGGGAGCTCCAGAGATTGAGTCCAACCCCCTGCAAAGCAGGATCACCCAGGGCAGGTCACAGAGGAAACATCCAGGTGGGTTTGGAAGCTCTCCAGAGAAGGAGACTCCACAACCTCTCTGGGCAGTCTCTGCACCCTCACACCAAAGAAGTTTCTCCTCATGCTGAGGTGGAATTTCCTGTGGCTGAGCTTCCATCCATTGCCCCTCATCCTGTCACTGGGCATCACTGAGAAGAACCTGGCTCCATCCTCCTGACAGCCACCCTTCAGACACTTGTAGACATGGATCAGGTCCCCAATCAGCCTTTTCCTCCCCAGGGCTCTCAGCCTCTCCTCATCACACAAATCTTCCAGTCCCTTCATCATCCTCATAGCTTCTGCTGAGCTCTCTCCAGTAGTTCCCTGAGCTACTAGATCCATACTACATGGATGATGTCCTCCATCACCCTCTCCAGCACCCAGGTCAGACTAACAGGTCTCCAGTTCCCCAGGGACCTTGCACTTGGTCTCGTTGGACCTCATGAGGCTGGCTTGGGCCTAGCTCTGCAGCCTGGCAAGATCCCTCTGGATGGCTCCCTTCCCTCCAGCATACAGTGAAGGCCATGGCAGCAATGATAAATATAAATAACTTGGTGACCATATGGACCTTTAAGGATTATTCTCTTCCAGTTTAAATCCAGATAGAGAGTTGTGTGTCTGTTCATGCAGTATTAAGTCTGGTAGTAAGGTTTTAAGATATTAAGCTGGTTCATAGGCTTTTTTATCTGTAAAATTGCCCTTTGCAGACCCTTCTTCTGTTGTGGTCCCAGAGCAGTTACTGAACTCTGTAGAAGGAGAATTGGGTTTTTTTTTCTTTTATCCCTTAAAAAAATGCAGTTCATTTATTTCCTGATGTAAAAAAAGAACAAACAACAAAGCCAAGCTATTTTAGTAAAAAAATGGGATTTCATGTGAGTAACAAGTAGAACCAGGTTGGAAAAGACCTTGGAGATCATCAAGTGCAAGCATCACCCAACACCATTTAATCAACTAAACCATGGCACAAAGTGCCTCATCCAGGCTCTTCCTAAACACCTCCAGGGATGGTGACTCCACCACCTCCCTGGGCAACACATTCCCATGGCAAGTCTCTCTTTCTGGGAAGAATTTCTTCCTAACAATCAGCCCAAACCTCCCCTGGCACAGCTTGAGACTGTGTCCTCTTGTTCTGGTGCTGGCTGCCTGGGAGAAGAGACCAACCCCCACCTGGCTACACCCTCCCTTCAGGGAGTTGGAGAGAGCAAGAAGGTCTCCCCTGAGCCTCCTCTTCTGCGGGCTAAGCAACCCCAGCTCCCTCAGCCTCTCCTCACAGGGCTGTGCTCCAGACCCCTCCCCAGCCTTGTTGCCCTTCTCTGGACACCTTCCAGCATCTCAACATCCTTCTTAAGATGAGATGCCCAGAACTGGACACAAGACTCAAGGTGTGGCCTAACCATTGCTGAGTCCTGGGCAGAATGACCTCCCTGCTCCTGCTGGCCACACTGTTCCTGGTGCAGGCCAGGATGCCATTGGCCTTCTTGGTCACCTGGGCACACTGCTGGCTTGTGTTCAGCTGCTGTCAGCCACTCTGACCCCAGCCTGTAGCACTGCCTGGGGTTGTTGTGGCCACTGTGCAGAACCTGGCACTTAGATGTGTTCAATCTCATGCCCTTGGCCTCTGCCCAGCCTGGCAAGGTCCCTCTGCAGAGCTCTCCTACGCTCTAACAGATCAACTCCTGCCCCCAGCTTGGTGTCATCTGCAAACTCACTGAAGATCATCAATCAAGCTACTGGGCAGGATGGGGCAGTAGTGAGTGCTGGGGGGCAGCAGTGGTGCTGTGTGTGGTGTCAGAGCAGCAGCAGAGTTGTTTTCTCTCTTAATTCTGCTGCTTTTTTTCTATGAGTCCCCGGGGGAGGGAGGAGGGCAGACAAAGGCCACTTTATGCTCCTGGCATGCTTGCTGAGTGACTCTGCTGCTTCAGCCCTAGGAGGAGGTAGAAGCAGGGAGAGGGAAACTAGCAGGAGGACTGGTTGGAGGTGAGCTCCTTCTTGAGGAACGGGCGAAGGAGGATGAGGGACAACGGCGAGTCAGGAGAAGAGGGGGCTCCAGGGAGACCCAGCAGCAGCCTGCCAGAACCTGAAGGCAGCTACAGTTAGGATCGAGAGAGACTGTTTGCAAAGGCCTGCAGGGACAGGACAAGGGATAATGGCTTCAAGCTAGAGCAGAGCAGATTGAGATTGGATGTTAGGAACAGGTTCTGCACCACAAGAGTTGTGGAACACTGGAACAGGTTGCCCAGGGAGGTGGTTGAGGCTCCATCCCTGGAAATATCCAAGGTGAGGCTGGACAGGGCTGTGGGCAACCTGATCTAGTTGAGGATGTCCCTGCTGGGTGCAGAGGGGCTTGGACTGGATGGCCTTTGGAGGTCCCTTCCAACCCAGCCCATTCCATGATACTGTGATGTCGAAGTGGGAAAGGCTGAGGAGCCAAGAGGACCAGAGGATCCCAGCAGTTTCAAGAGGAAACTCTTGAAGATTGCAGTGGAAGAAAGATGCTAGTTTGACTGCTTGCAGGCAAAACAGATAAACATCAGGGCTTGACCTCCCTGCCATGCCTGGGCTTGATCCTAAAGCCATGGTTTCCTTCTCGAATGGAAGATGCTGCCTGATCCCCATGCATGCCCAGACACTGACCCTGAGTATGCCTTCTGTGGGCATAAGAAGATCCAAGTCAGGCAGAGACTTGAGAGTGACATCTGAAGGTGTGGTGAGGTGTGGTGAGTTGTAATTAATGAGAGCTAATTGGCTGATGTTTTCCTAGGACTTGGCATGTTCTCCCTAGCAGCCTCTTGTATTTCCACAGGTTGTCTTGTTGGCAATGGCCAAGGAGTTCTGAAAGGATCCAGGTACGACAGGAGCCTTTTCAAAGGCATCTGCAACATTGCTTAGCCCGCAGAAGAGGAGGCTCAGGGGAGACCTTGCTCTCTGCAACTGCCTGAAGGGAGGTTGTAGCCAGGAGGTGGGGGTTGGTCTCTTCTCCCAGGCAAGCAGCAACAGAACAAGAGGACATAGTCTCAAGCTGTGCCAGGGGAGGTTTAGGCTGGATGTGAGGAAGAAATTCTTCCTAGAAAGAGTAATTTGTCATTGGGATGTGCTGCCCAGGGAGGTGGTGGAGTCACCATCCCTGGAGGTGTTTAAAAAAGCCTGGATGAGGCACTCAGTGCCATGGTTCAGTTGATCAGATGACGCTGGGTGATAGGTTAGACTGGGTGATTTCAAAGGTCTTTTCCAACCTGGTTAATTCTGTGATCTTCCCCCTTACACACTTCATGGAGGAGTCTGAATGGGCAGGATACAGCTGTGCATGAGGCTTGTGTGGCTTCATTTTCCTCAGCTGGATCAGCTGCTCCATTCACGGCCTGACTTTGTGATGACCATCTTGCAGGCAAGGCAGACCTTAACCTAATAAAGCTCTTATCAAGTAGTCTCCAGTCTGACACGAGGGTAAGGAGAGGCTTTTGTCAAGTTCTTAATTTTACTTTTTTTCAGGCCTTTGCCTAAGAAAAAGCTAAGTGTCACACACCTGCAGGGGCAGGGGAGCCAAGTGGCCACATTTGCAGGCAAAATAAATTCATGTGATGAAAAACTGTCCCAGGGGGGTTAGCAAGCATCTAAACACAGCTTGGGGGTGGTGTGGGGAGCTGTTTGTGTTTGAAGCTCCTGTCCTAGCAGTCTTCAGGTTACTGCTGTTGAAGAAGTTTGTATGTTCCTTTTGCATGTCACCATTTCTCCTAAGCATCTCCTGCCAGCATTTGGGCTGTGCTGAACTAATATAAACTAAAAGCTTTCACTACCACCTAGGGAAAGTCACAGGGTTGTCAGGGTTGGAAGGGACCTCCAGGATCAGCCAGTTCTGACCCCCCTGCCATGGGCAGGGACACCTCACACTACAGCAGGTTGCTCACAGCCACATCCAGCCTGGCTGCAAACACCTCCAGGCAGGAGGCTTCCACCACCTCCCTGGGCAGCCTGTGCCAGGCTCTCACCATCCTCCTGGGGAAGAACTTCTCCCTAACATCCAATCTGCATCTCCCTCTAGCTTGGATTCATGAAAAGTCAGAAGAACTAAAGTGCCTTCTCTGTTGTACTCCTGCCAAGGTCTTCACATGTATTTTAATGGTAAGAAGGAGAAAATGTGGGGGAAGACTGAAGGGTTTGTTTTGAAGATCTTCCTGTAGCTGAGGGAGGATTTCCTTTTATTCAGGGCTCTCCTTCAAGGGCCCTCACCCAGCTGGAACTGGAATGGCTTGGTGTGGAGCTCAGATGCTTCAGGCTATAGTGAGTTGTACGTGGGATGCAGACTTTGGTTTGGTGATAGCTGATACCTTGTCTCTGCTCTGCTGAATGTAATGGCAGTCAAATTTTGACCCAGATGCATGTGATAGTGTTCACTGGGAGCTCACCAGAGTGTAAAGCATGATGAGTCCTCCAGAATGTGTTGTTAGCATATCACCCCAATTGGCTTCCTGAGTTAAACTGTCCCTGCCCATCATTCATCTGCCTGGATCACTCGGGGATCATGGAATCATGGAATGGTCCAGGCTGGAAGGGACCTCAAAGGTCATCCAGTCTGACCTCCCTGCACTCAGCAGGGACATCCCCAACTAGAGCAGGCTGCCCAGAGCCCTGTCCTGCCTCACCTTGAATATCTCCAGGCATGGGGCCTAAACCACCTCCCTGGGCAACCTGTTCCAGTGTTCCACCACCCTCATGGTGCAGAACTTGTTCCTGATATCCAAGCTCAATCGGCTCTGCTCTCCTTTGAAGCCATTGTCCCCGGTGCTGTCCCTGCAGGCCTTTGCCAACAGTCTCTCTGCAGCCTTCTTGGAGCCCCTTCAGGTCCTGGCAGGCTGCTCTTAGGTCTCCCTGGAGCCTTCTCTTCTCCAGACTGAGCACCCCCAGCTCCCTCAGCCTGTCCTCACAGCAGAGGATCCAGGCTGCCCCAGAAGTGTGATCTTTGCTGCTTCAAGTGTCGGTGTTTGTGGACAGCTTCACGAGGTGGCTTGCTCTGACCTGGACTTAGCTCCTGCCCTTAAAGCAGTCCTGTGTAAGTTATTCCCAGGACACCTGCCTTTTTTGTCTCCTTTTTCTTTTTCCTTCTTGCCTTTTGTTTTATCTTGCTGCTTCCAGGACATCCTGCCTTTTGTGTCTCTCAGCTTGCTGGCAGCGAGAGGGATTTGCGTGGCGTGGGTCCCGCCAGCCAGCGCGCAGCTTCTCCCGCTCTCCGCGGGCCGCCTGCACCGGGACAGGTTGCAAGTGGGGTTTCTACAACAGAGCAAGTCAAACTGGCTGCATCCACTGTGGGTTTCTGAGGATGAAAGAGATACTGGGCTTTGATTTCCTTGGCAGCCAGGCTCAGTGTCTAGAGAGAAGTGCAGTGGAGGGATGCAGGGCAGAACATCTGGTGGAAGCAGAATGTAAGGGCTGGAAAGAGTTTTAATCCACAGTCTGGGTTTTTCTCTACTCTGCCTTCCCCGGTTGAGGGTGACCCATGTTACAGCAGGAAGCGCTGGATTGGGGATGGCTGTAATTGATTGGAAGCTGTCAACCTACAATTAGCTCTGCTCATCAGCCTGAGGTTGGGAGGGTGATGTGGAGGACACATTTGCTGTGGGGAACGCTCCTCTCACAGCAGGCTTTGCTCCTGTGTGCCCAGCGCAGCCTGGGAAGTCCTGCAGTGGGTTGTGCTTCCTCCCCATGCAAGGCAGCAGGAAGGAGACACTGGCTGTTGCAGGCTGCTGGGGGTTATTGCTTTGCTAGGGGCTCCTTTGTCTGCTCACCTTAAATGGGTGGATATCACACTGAGCTTGTTCTGGGCCAGCAGAAGCACTTCGTCACCATGCCAGGAGCACCCTAGCAAAGAAATCCTTCTGCCTTTTGCTACCCAAAGTGCTTTTGGGTTCCCTAGATTCCTAGGCCAAAGCAGAGTCACAGAGAATCACAGAATGTTAGAGGTTTTGAGGGCACCTCCAGAGGTCAGCAATCTATTTTCCTGTTTGGGGGAGGGTGGAAGTAGGGGAAATGCTGTTGCACTGAGATCATCTGCTTTGCAAGCTAGTTGTAGGTGCAACTTAATGTGTAAGGAGGAGGCAGTTTGAAGTGGAAAGGCTTGAGAAAGGGTTGCAGGTACCAGATGCACAAAATGATCAATGCTGGTGTTGCCCACAGTGGTGTAGGCAGAAGCAGCCATGGGAGAGCACAGTCTGGAATGTGGACATGTTGAGCAGAGGAGGCTAAAGATGTGGCTCACCTTCCAGGCTGAGTCTTGCTGGCTAGCTGAGCTTGGAGACACAGCACAGTGCAGGACCAGCACAGCTTCCCTGGAAGGATGGAAGGCTCCTGGTGTTCCCCCAGACCTAGAGCAATGCAGAGCACATGAAAGAGGTTTTCTTACCTGGGATAGCAGCAGTGGTGACTTTTTAGGCTGGTCCCTTTCTGCTGCCAGGTTGTCTGTTCAGTCTCTTCAGTGATCTTCCCATTTCAGTGGGTTTTAACTGGCTGGCAGCTGCCAGTTTCAATGAGAGATGTGAATTGCTCTCTAGAGAGCAAAGAGAAACTTCACAGTTTTCCTCTTGAGGGGAAAAAAAACAAAAGTAATTTTGAGGCAGGGGAAATAGGTAAACTATGGATGCCTAGAGGGAGGGCAGAGGCTGAGCATTAAAGAAGATGAAAATCACTCTCTGCAGTCAAGGTCTATCTTTTTATTGCACTGCTGCTGTAGGAGGACAGGCCAGGTGAAAAATAAATCCTCTGGTCCTCTCCTCTCTCACATTTTTCAGTAGAAGACTAGTTCAAGAGACCTGCAGCAGTACAGGCTTATAGGAGGGCTGCTCTAATTATTGGAGCACTTCCTGGGTGGCTCAGGATTTGTCTCCAAAGCCACACCTGCTGGGTTCCTGTGCTGTTATTAAAGGACACAATCTGTGTATGATTCCCAAACGATGTCAAAAGGATCATCACACAAAGCAGGCTGCTGGATGCATGGAGAAATGAGTTCAATTAGAGCAGCCAGTAAAACCTGAATGAGTTTTATAGAGCAGAAGCTGAAAAACCCAAACACCTGTTTGATAAGCTTTGAAATAGGCTTCTCTGCTGGGTGCTGAAAGTGGAGTGTCAGCAAATTTTGCTAACTGAAAAGACCCAACAAACAACAACCCAAACCTCTTTGTTACCTCTTCACAGATCTGGTGCAGTGGCATTTTTTTCTTTTAGCAAGAATGGATTTGTATTCCCTCCCAGGTCCTGACCCTGGGAGGTTAGCCAGCATGGCTCAACATTTTATCATAGAATTGTCAGGGTTGGAAGGGACCTCAAGGCTCAGCCAGTCCCAACCCCTGCCATGGGCAGGGACACCTCACACTACAGCAGGTTGCTCAGAACCCAATCCAGCCTGGCCTTAAAATCCTCCAGGGATGAGGCTTCCACCACCTCCCTGGGCAACCTGGGCCAGGCTCTCACCACCCTCATGGGGAACAACTTCTTCCTCACATCCAATCTCAATCTCCCCAGTTCTAGTTTTGCTCCATCCCCCCCAGTCCTGTCACTCCCTGACACCCTCAAAAGTCCCTCCCCAGCTTTCTTGCAGCCCCCTGCAGATCCTGGAAGGCCACAATTAGGTCTCCTGGGAGCCTTCTCCTCTCCAGACTGAACAGCCCCAACTCCCTCAGTCTGTCCTCACAGCAGAGCAGCTCCAGCCCTCTGCTCACCCTCGTTTCTCTGCAGGGAGTCTCAGGCATGGCTGCTGCTGGTTCTGAGGCTTTTTGACCAGGCAGATGACATTTTTTTTTCTTTCTTTGTTCTTCCTAATTTATTGGAGTTACTTAAGAAGGATGTTTGGGGTTTTTGTTTCTTTTTCAGGGTGAAATGGAATCGTTGGCAACTTCTCCCAGTCATTCAAAGCAGAAACTCTGGAAGTTGTGATTCTCATATTAACAGATCATTGATCACAGAATGTTAGGGGCTGGAAGGGATCTCCAAAGCTCATCCAGGCCACCCCCCTGAGCAGGGTCACCTAGAGCAGATCACACAGGAACACACCCAGGCAGGTCTTGGATATCTCCAGAGAGGGAGACTCCACAAGCCCCTTGGGCAGCCTGCTCCTGAGTTCCATCACCCTCACAGGGAAAAAAATTCTTCCTCCTCTTCCCATGGCACTTCCTCTGCCTCAGCTTCCACCACTGCCCCTTGTGCTGGCATTGGGCAGCCCCCAGCAGAGCCTGGCTCCAGCCTCTGGGCACTGCCCCTGCACAGCTTCAGCACCAGCAAGGAGCTCAGCTCTCAGGCTCCTCCTCTCCAAGCTCCACAGCCCTCAGCTCCCTCAGACTTTCCTCATAAGGAAGAAGTTCCACTCCCTTCATCATTTTTGTGGCTCTGTGCTGGACTCTTTCAAGCAGTTCCCTGAGGTCCTTCCTGACCTGAGGGACCCAGAACTGGACACAATATTCCAGATGCAGAGTAGAGGGGCAGGAGAACCTCTATTGACCTACTAACCACAGACCTTCTAATGCACCCCAGGCTGCCATTGGCCTTCTTGGCCACCAGAGCACATTGCTAGCTCATGGTCAACCTCCCATCCACCAGGACCCCCAGGTCCTTTTCCCCTTCCTTGCTCTCCAACAGGTCAGTCCTCCACCTGTACTGCTCCAGGGGGTTGTTCTTTCCCAGGTGCAAGACTCTCTCCTTGCCCGTGTTGAATTTCATTGATACTGAAATACAACGTCAGATTAATGGGATTAATTTTCCTTCTGTGTAATAAGAAGGAAATATCCTCTGCTTTTGGTTTTTGGAGGATACTGTGGCAAAAATGTACCCTAGGCTTATAGGTCAGGTTGTCTGAACTATAGTTGAATGCTTCTTTTAAATATCCTCTATTTGTTCATAGAAATAATGAGAGAATTGTTCAGCTCTTGTGTCCTTCAATCAATAAAAGGAAACATGTAGGTCCCTGTAATTGGAGGCAGGTATGCTGTTGTGGAGGGTGGAACCTGAGTCTTCCTCAGGAGCGGTGGAGTCTCCATTAGCACAGTGGGAAGAGGTTACTGATTCATCTCCTGATGCATTTTGCACAATGGATCTGTTGCTTTCTTGGTTTGTTTTGGCCTATTTTTCTCTCGGGTTCAGGGGTTTTGAGTTGTGTCAGTTGGGCTGCTTTGTGCTCTCAGCTTACTCATTTTCAACTCAAATCTTCCTTGAGGTCACAGTGCCACAGTATCAGAGTTCATTAGAACTTGGAAGGGACTTCCAGAAGTCATTGAGTCCACACCCCCGCTACCAGAGCAGGATCACCCAGGTTAGTCCACACTGAAATGCATCCAGGTGGGTTTTGAATGTGTCCAGAGGAGACTCCACAACCTCCCTGGGCAGCCTGCTCCAGGGCTCCCTCACTGCAAATAAGTTTCTCCTCATGTTGAGGTGAAACCTTCTCTGTTGAGGTGAAACCTTCTCCCTTCAAGTTTGTCTCCATTGTTCCTTGTCTCATTCCTGTGCACCACCCAAAAGAGTTTGGCTCCCTCCCCTCCACTCGACACCCACCCCTCAGATGTTGGTTGGTCTTGCCTCAAGACTACATACAGGTCTTTGGAAGGTGACTGAACCCAATGTGTTTACTTCTGTGTCTCAGCCCCAAACAAAGGATCTGGGCTAGTGTGGGTTGCTGAGGAAGAGCCTGACTTGAATTAACGCTCCCGGTACTTCACTGGAGACAGATTTGTCTCCGTCCTGTCCATAACTCTTTCTTCTACACTGTGCTTTGGTGTTTTCTTCCCCCTAAGATGACCTTTGCAAACCCCTAATCATATGATGTTGCAAGACAACTGTACTTCCAAGCTTTTTTGTTTTCTACTTCTCATGAATGATTCCAAACTTAAAACTCTTCCCTGAGGAAGAATTTTTTTTACTCCAGAGAGGAAATCCAGGAAATCTATTAGCAGGTTAGAATTAAAGCTCCCTGTGCCTCTGAGAAGGTGCTCAAGTCCTTCAGCAGTGGGAAGAAAATCCTTTATGAAAGCAGCCTTGAAGGATTTCTGCTCACAAGGAGGCATTTGGGTTGCTTGTGTCTGACTTGTTTAAGTGAGTCTCTCGATCACCACCACTTAATCTTCTCTGGACCTCAGATTTTGGGTGAATTTGCAGAGAAGATCTATGGACTGTATGCATCTGCAAAAAGCAATGTGTTTGATGGAATATAGTGCACTAGGTTAGGCCCAGCCCAGGAGGGGTAGGCTGAAAAAAAACCTAGCCTTAGGTGGGCAAAGAAACCTGAGCCAGGTGGGCAGAGAGACCTGGCCCCCTCCCAGGGGAAGGGGTCCCCAGGTCAAAGTCTATTCCACTGCCACTTCCTGTCCACAACCCTCTTTAAGGGAGGAAAGTGGGGGGCAATTTCTTGCCCCTCTCTCTCCTGCCCTTGGCTTTCTGACACCCTGCTGCTGTTGCTGTTAGCTATTTACCAGGTGGTGGGGCCTGTTCCAGGCTGTTCCAGACACCTAAGGGAACTGCATCTAAAGAGAATCCATCTTAGATCCGGAGACTCCTTTGCCAGCTGCATCTGGTTTTGTATATATTTTTATTTATGCCTTTTCCTTGTACCTTTATAACCTTCCTTTTACTCAAATACCTTATATTTGGTTGTTAAGCTTACTTTTTTACTACCAAATCGGTGCAAGACTGTTTCTTTCAGGATCTGGAGGTGCTGGAAGGTGTCCAGAGAAGGGCCATGAGGATGAGCAGAGGGCTGGAGCTGCTCTGAGGACAGACTGAGGGAGTTGGGGGTGTGCAGTCTGGAGAAGGCTCCAAGGAGACCTAATTGTGACCTTGCACGATCTGAAGGGGGCTGCAAGAAAGCTGGGGAGGGACTTTTGAGGGTGTCAGGGAGTGATAGGACTGGGGGATGGAGCAAAACTAGAAATGGGTAGATGGAGATTGGCTGTGAGGAAGAAGTTGTTCCCCATGAGGGTGGTGAGAGCCTGGCACAGGTTGCCCAGGGAGGTGGTGGAAGCCTCCTGCCTGGAGGTGTTTGCAGCCAGGCTGGATGTGGCTGTGAGCAACCTGCTGTAGTGTGAGGTGACCCTGGCCATGGCAGGGGGTTGGGACTGGCTGGTCCTTGACCTCCCTTCCAGCCCTGACAATTCTTTGTCTCTGTGAAAATTGTGCCAGTTTCCAGTCGTTGTGCTCTCTCTTTTCAGTGTCTTTATCTGCTGGACCGAAGAATCCTGTAGTCTGTTGTGCATTAAAAGTTGTATACATTTCCCTTGTGATTCCATCATCCTCACAGCTGGTTGTTTGCCAAAGGCTTTGTTTAAAGCTTCATGGAATTGTTGTGTGGCTGATGGTGAGCCTAGAGAGGAAAGTTGCAAAGATGTGCAGGAAGAAGATATTTTGCCTTAGCCTTGGAAGAGCTGAGGGGACCTGTCTCCAAGGTTAGAAATTAGCAATGATATATATATTTGGGGTTTTTTTAAGTAGGAATCATTGGGGGGTTTTTGTTTTTGTTTTGTTTTGTTTGGTTTTTTTTAAGTGGGAATGATTTAGTTGTTTTTTTTTTCCCCACTGGGAATGACTTTGAAACTATTGTTAGATTGAACTGGAATCAGAGGAAGCCTTTAAAAGTGCTGCTTTGGGTCACAGAAAGAGTTTGAATTAAAAGGCAAAAAATGCAAGGAGATTCAAGTGCCTTTGCAGCATGCTTAAGGACTATCTCTCATTATCCTCTCCTCTAATTGATTAACTGGATAATAGGTTTACATGTACCAAATACCAAACCCCATGGATTTCATAGCAACAGATCTAATTGAGTTTACTTTTTCCTCTCTTCTCACCTGGATGAGTCCCAGTGGGGTAGGGCAGGTTGCATTACATTGGGTGGGTCCTGTTTCTTGGAAATGCTGTTGGGAAAAGTTAGATTGTTTTTGTCAAGAATGTTAATTAAAGAAAAGCATTAATTGGAAGTGGCTGCTCAGGACATTTCTGCTCTGGCTACATTTGGTCCTCACTCATTTAGGCAGCTCCCTCGGATTGCCTTTCGTGATGGTGTCAGCATTTGCTGACTGCATTTTGTGTGTGTGGGCTTGTAGCTGAGAGATGGTTTGAACATCTGATGGCATCTGTGATGTCATTTTTGCTCATTATCTTGTACACAAATGTATTCTCTTTGAGTCCTAGAGCTCCTGAAGTTGCTGGGTTCTGTCAGAAATCTTCCATCTGTGGGATCTTTGGAATAGTATTTGTTCATAGTCCTCTTTGGGGGCTGTAAACCAGCAGTTCATAGACTCATAGAACATTAGAGGGTGGAAGGGAGCTCCTGAGATCATCCACTCCAACCCCAGGATCCCCCAGGGTAGTCTGCACAGGAATGCATCCAGCTGGGGTTGGAAAGGCTCCAGAGAAGGAGACTCCACAACTTCTCTGGGCAGCCTGCTCCAGGGCTCTGGCACACTCACTCCAAAGAACTTTCTCCTCCTGCAGAGCTGGAACCTTCTCTGCTCAAGTTTGTCTTCATTGCTCCTTGGCTTCTTGCTGTGCAGCACCCAAAAGAGCTTGGCCCCCTCCCCTTGACCCCCAGCCCTCAGCTCTTGAGAGACATTGATCAGATCCCTCTCAGCCTTCTCTTCTCCAGACTCAACAGCCCCAGGGCTCTCAGTCTCCCTTCCCAGGGCAGATGCTCAATTCCCCTAAGCATCCTCCTGGCTCTGCCTTGGACTCTCTCCAGCAGCTCTCTGTCTCTCTTCAACTGGGGAGCCCAAAATTTGACACAGATAACTAAATAAGGAAGTAAATAAATGGATAGAATCTTCTATCCAAGGAAAGAAAATCCAGTATTTCCTGCAATCCTGTAATCAATACCTTGGCCAGTAGCATAGGACTCTCTCAAATTCCTCAACACAAACTTTAAAATAACTTCCTGAAGGCTGTCACTGAAATCCTGAGTGTCCTGAGTGGCCAAATCTCTGTGATCCACATAAAATCCCCTACTTCTCCAGCTGAGCAATGTGATGCCAAACCTCCTTGACATCAGGTAGCTCAAAGAAATGCTGCCAATCAATTGCAGAAGCTCTGCTGATGGAGTTTCTGTTACGTTTTCCCTTTTCCCCCCTTTGTGTTACACAAGCATGAAAACAACAACAAAATGCAGTTTGGTGCATCCCATATGGGCTTGCTTGTTAAAGATGTGTGGTTTTTTTCCCTGAAGAGAGAAGTTGTAGCTTCCCAGATGGGCCTTGAATATTTGAAGGCCTTGCTTGTAAGTAGTATGAGATTTATTTTTGCTTTGCTTAGTGTTCCAGGTAGTTACCAGCTGGGGGAGGTGAGGAAAGCTGCTGAGTTTCCCAGAAACATTGAACAAAATCTTCAAGGTTACAGAGAACCCCTGAAGTTTAAAAAGGTCTCAGTTCTGAACCTGAATCACTAACAAAATACCCTCAGTGTCTCAGATTTTTGTTCTCATTTCTCCATCTAAGATTTTGCTTTCAGTGAAGGGAAACTTTTGTGTCTAAGAAGGGTTTGTGTGTTAAAAATGAACAAAGTGATTCTGCTTGCTCTCTGAATTAGAAGTGGACTCCCTTTGGTGCCTTAGGAAAGGCAAATATTTGGTCTTTGTTCTCTTAGACTCCATCCTTTGTACTTGTGGAGAGCTAAGGTAGCAGCTTGCTGTTGCCTCGGAGTTTCTGCTCTCAGAGAATCATAGAATGGCCTGGGTTGGAAGGGACCTCCAAAGCTCATCCAGTCCAACCCCCCTGCAGGGACATCCTCAACTAGAGCAAGTTGCCCAGAGCCCTGTCCACCTTCACCTTGAATATCCCCAAGGAAGGGCCCTCAACCACCTCCCTGGGCAACCTGTGCCAGTGTTCCACCTGTTCATGGTGCAGAACTTGTTCCTAACACCCAATCTAAGTCTGCTCTGCTCTAGTTTGAAGCCACTGTCCCTTGTCCTGTCCCTGCAGGCCTTTGCAAACAGTCTCTCTCCATCCTTCTTGTAGCCCCCTTCAGGTCTTGGAAGGCTGCTCTTAGGTCTCCCTGGATCCTTCTCTTCTCCAGGCTGAACACCCCCAGCTCCCTCAGCCTGTCCTTGTAGCAGAGCTGCTCCAACCCTCTGATCATCTTTGTGGCCCTCCTCTGGACCCTCTCCATCAGCTCCATGTCCTTCATGTATTGAGGGCACCATAGCTGCACACAGTACTCCAGGTGAGGTCTTATCAGAGCAAAGTGACAGAATCAGCTCTCTGGCTCTGCTGGCAATGCTGCTTTGGATGAAGCCTTCTGTGCTGCAAGCTCACCCTGCCTGCTCCTGTTCAGCTTCTCATTCATCAGCACCCCCAAGTCCTTTTCCTCAGGGCTGCTTTCTATCACCTCATCCCCCAGTCTGTGTTGTGCCCTGGCCACAGGTTTCTTGACACCTCCAGGGATGGGGAATCCACCACTTCTCTGGGCAACCTGTTCCAATGCCTGACCACACTTTCTGTCTCGAAGTTTTCACTAATATCCACTCTGAACCTTCCCTGGCCCAATTCCAGGCCATTTGCTCTCCTTCCATCACCTGATACTATGGAGAGGAGACCAACGCCCACTTCACTGCACTGCAGCCCTTAATAGCCCTGTTCTCCAACAGACCCTTTTCCAGCTTCATTGCCCTTCTCTGGATACACTTCAGCCTCTCAATGTTCTTCTTGCAGTGAGGGGCCCAAAACTGAACACAGTATTTGAGGTGTGGCCACACCTGTGCCGAATAAGGGGCACTTACCACTTCCTTACACCTGCTGGCCACACTTACTCCTGCTCCAGGCCAGGATGACAAAATGTCCATGGTGACAAAATGCCTTGGATACAGAATACAGAACAAACCAGGTTGGAAGAGACCTTTGAGATCAAGTCCAGCCTATCACCCAACACCATCTAATCAACTAAGCCATGGCACCAAGTGCCTCAGCCAGGCTCCTTTGAAAGACCTCCAGTGATGGTGACTCCACCACCTCCCTGGGCAGCACGTCCCAAGGGCCAATCTCTCTGTCTAGGAAGAATTTCTTCCTCACCTCCACCATAAACTTCCCCTGGTGCAGCACGAGACTGTGTCCTTTTGTTCTGGTGCTGGTTGCCTGGGAGAAGAGACCAACCCCCACCTGGCTACAACCTCCCCTCAGGTAGTTGTAGAGAGCAAGAAGGAACCATGAGGGTGGTGAGAGACTGGTGCAGGTTGCCCAGGGAGGTGGTGGAAGCCTCCTGCCTGGAGGTGTTTGCAGCCAGGCTGGATGTGGCTGTGAGCAACCTGCTGTAGTGTGAGGTGTCCCTGCCCATGGCAGGAGGGTTGGAACTGGCTGATCCTTGAGGTCCCTTCCAACCCTGACAATTCTATTATTTTATTCTATGATTCTAAGGTCTCCCCTGAGCCTCCTCTTCTCCAGGCTAAGCAAGCCCAGCTCCCTCAGCCTCCCCTCACAGGGCTGTGCTCCAGACCCCTCCCCAGCTTTGTTGCCCTTCTCTGGACCTGTGCCTCTTGATAGTTCCCTAGCTGGTTTCGAGGGGAGCACTGCGTAGTGTGTAAGGGGGTGGAGGTGCCCCGGCAGAGGGCAAAGAAGGTCTTGTTTGGTATCTTTTTGTTATTGGTGGAGGTGCCTGTGCTGTGTGGGGAAGAGAAACGTTGCTCTGGTCTGGTGTTTGAGAACTTTCTGCACTTCCATGTGTGAGCCTTGTGCCCTGTCCTCAGGGCGTGCTTCAGCAGTGTCTTCCGCTCTCTTTCTAAACCTATTTGCATTTAGATTGTAATTGCTGCCCGCTGAGCGAAAGAAAAGCTTCCTTTTTATGATGTGATGTTGGGAATGGGAGCAGGAATTTCACTGGGTGATTAGATGTGCACAAATGTTAGCTGTGCTTTTGGCTTTAAAGCCCTAATTCAAATCTCTCCTGTCCGACAAGCAGCGGGAAGATTAATTCCCTCTGGAGAGAAGAATCCATCCTGCGGCTGCAGACAAAACACGGTGATTACAGCTATTTGTAGGCTGAATAAGCACGGGCCTTTGTTCCAGACTGCTGAACAGGGTTATGTCCAAACATGCAGGGACAGGACTTGCATTCCTCCTGCTGCTGCTGCTGCTTCCATGTTTCCAGTCCACAGCATCTGATGGAGACCTGGTGGAAACTTACCAGACCGGCTTGTAAGTGGCATTTGACTTGGAGACGTGGTGTTTGGTTAGACACCAGGCAGTATCTGGCAGTATACAGATACAGAATCAGCCAGGTTGGAAAAGACCTTTGAGATCATTGAGTCCAGCCTATCACCCAGCACCATCTAATCAACCAAACCATGGCACCAAGTGCCTCATCCAGGCTCTTATAGTATCATAGTATCAGTCAGGGTTGGAAGGGACCACAAGGATCATCTAGTTCCGAATCCCCTGCCATGGGCAGGGACACCCCACACTAGATCAGGCTGGCCAGAGCCTCATCCAGCCTGGGCTTAAACCCCTCCAGGGACGGGGCCTCAACCACCTCCCTGGACAACCCATTCCAGGGCTTCACCACTCTCATGGGGAAGAACTTCTTCCTCACCTCCAGCTTCATTCCATTCCCCCTAGTCCTATCACTACCTGTTCTTAAACACCTACAGTGATGGTGACTCCACCACCTCCCTGAGCAGCACATCTTGCTGGAAAGAATTTCTTCCTCACCTCCAGCCTAAACCTCCCCTGGCACAGCTTGAGACTGTGTCCTCTTGTTCTGGTGCTGCTTGCCTGGGAGAAGAGACCAAGCCCCACCTGGCTACAACCTCCCTTCAGGGAGTTGGAGAGAGCAAGAAGGTCTCCCCTGAGCCTCCTCTTCTGCAGGCTAAGCAACCCCAGCTCCCTCAGCCTCTCCTCACAGGGCTGTGCTCCAGACCCCTCCCCAGCTTTGTTGCCCTTCTCTGGACACCTTCAGCTGTCTCAGATGTCCTTCTTAAACTGAGGAGCCCAGAACTGGACACAGGACTCCAGGTGTGGCCTAACCAGTGCTGAGCACGGGGCAGAATGATTTCCCTGCTCCTGTTGGCCACACTATTCCTGATGCAGGCCAGGATGCCATTGGCCTTCTTGGCCACCTGGGCACACTGCTGGCTTGCAGTATCTAGCTCCACCTGGAGCACTACATCCAGTTCTTATAGGAAGTGCTTTCACTTTTCATTTTGCTCCTGACATGAAAATCAAAGCAGCATGAGCTCTGGGATAACGGCCAATGCCATTCTGGGGTGCATTAGAAGGTCTGTGGTTAGTAGGTCAAGAGAGGTTCTCCTCTGCCTCTGCTCTGCTGAGGCCACATCTGGACGATTGTGTCCAGCTCTGGGCCCCTCAGGTCAGGAAGGAGCTCAGGGAAGTGCTGGAGAGAGTCCATCCCAGAGGCACAAAGATGCTGCAGGCAGTGGAAGCTCTTCCTCAGGAGCAGAGCCTGAGGGAGCTGAGGGCTGTGGAGCTGGGAGAGGAGGAGCCTGAGAGCTGAGCTCCTTGCTGGTGCTGAAGCTGTGCAGGGGCAGTGCCCAGAGGCTGGAGCCAGGCTCTGCTGGGGGCTGCCCAATGCCAGCAGAAGGGGCAGGGGTGGAAGCTGAGGCAGAGGAAGTGCCATGGAAACAGGAGGAAGAATGTTTTTCCCTGTGAGGGTGATGGAACTCAGGAGCAGGCTGCCCAAGGGGCGTTGTGGAGTCTCCCTCTCTGGAGATATCCAAGACCTGCCTGGGTGTGTTCCTGTGTGATCTGCTCTAGAACATCCTTCTCTGGCAGGGTGTTGGACTGGATGAGCTTTGGAGATCCCTTCCAGCCCCTGACATTCTGTGGTTCTGTGGTAATGGTCAAAGGAAATGGAAACTAAATATTCCTGTAATGGAAGGAGAAGGGAGAGGTGCCTCTGAGGAGTTTCCTGACCTCTGGAGGTGTGCTCTTTATATAAAATATTTCACAAAGTCTGAACTGAAGGCTCAAGTGCCACGGATCAATGCTTTTGTCTTCAAGCTGCTGAGTGCAGTTGGGAGGCACCAGTGGCAGCATGTCAGTGCTCATTCTCCCAGCAATTTTGCTCCAGCTGTAATTGCTCAGGAAGTTTCGAGTTTGAAAACACCTGAGCCACTTTTTGAGGCTGAATTTACTGCCTGTCTGAAAGCTTCCCTTGACTTTGCTTTTGGTCTGCCTTGCCAAAATAAATAGGCTGCTCTGGGCATGTGACTGTGATGGTTTGCAGCTCCTGGATAAAATTTATGATTGTGCTCAAGGGTGAGTCCTGGTAGCTGTGATTCTGCATCTCTTACTTTCAGTTTGCTTTCCTATCTCTGTTACTCTGGGTGCCAGTGGTTGCTGTGCTTTAGCACCGCTCCCAGCCTCAGGGAGAGCCCTCTGGCATTTCTAGCACGAGTAGGGAGGGGACTGTCCCCTTGTACTCAGCTCTGGGGAGGCCACACCTCGAGTGTTGTGTTTGATTTGGGGCACCTCAATCCAGGAGAGCTGTGGAGGTGCTGGAGCCAGGGCAGAGGAGGGCAAGGAAGCTGGGAAGGGCCTGGAGAAGAAATCTGATGAAGAGCAACTGAAGGAGCTGGGGATGGTTAGTGTGAAAGAGAGGAGGCTGAGGGGAGACCTCCTGGCTGTCTACAACTCCCTGAAAGGAGGTTGTGGAGAGGCTGCTGCTGCTCTCTTCTCCTAGGTCATTAGTGAGAGAAGAAGAGGGAAGAGCCTCAAGCTGCCACTGGGGAGGTTTAGACTGGATGTTAGGAAACATTTTTTCATGGCAAGAGTTTTCAGGCCTTGGAATGTGCTGCCCAGGGAGGTGGTTGAGCCCCATAAGCCTGGCTGTGTTTCCAGGTAGTTTGGCTGTGGTGCTTGGGGCTATGGTTTAGGGGTGACCCTTGTAGAGTAGGGTTCTGGGTTGGACTTGGTGGTCCTGAGGGTCTCTTCCAACCTGAATGTTTCTGTGATTCTGTGAGATGAAGAGACCATGCATTGGCTGTGTCACCTGCACTGGGGGGCTGTTATTGCTTAAAGCCTTAAAGCTCCCCCAGATATCTTCTTAAAGATGGATTTGGCCAAGCCTGGTCTCTCATGTAGGTTTTGTAACGCTTGGACAGAAAGTGACTAATTATTTTGGTGGTAAAGCTGGTTGGTAACATTCAGTCACTGTTGACTTGAGCAGAACCTTTTGAGCAAGGATGCAGTTCCCTGCAGCATTCCTCTTAATTAATAAATAACATCTTATGTGTGCTGGGGTCTGTGAGTAGCACTCGGCTGAGGTATTTAAGGTTTGACAATGAGTCAGAAAAATACAGCTGGACTTTGATTTCACTCCTCTGCCTTAGATCTTCCAACCAGCTTCTGAGCCAGAAGTGAGCATGATGTTCAGAAAGAGGAATTGGCCACTGGGATGTGCTGCCCAGGGAGGTGGTGGAGTCACCATCCCTGGAGGTGTTCAAGAAAGGACTGGATGTGGCACTTGAAACCATGGTTTAGTTGTCAGGAGGTGTTGGGTGACAGGTTGGACTTGATGATCTCTGAGGTCTTTTCCAACCTTATTGATTCTATGATTCTTGAGGTGGATTTCTTGTAGCTCATCTGTAAGAGCATGGAGCTGCATCTGCCTAAGACACTGCCCTGGCAGGCAGAAATACAGCCGGTCTGGCAGGGGCGTGTTTGTCTTGGGCTGTGGCAAAACCAGAGCAAAGATTAGCTGTGATCCAAAGTCCATGTTCTGCTTGGCTTTGTGCCGAGGTTTAGGGAAGCCCAAGACATTCTCAAGCCTCACAGAGACTTGGTGTCCTACCAGAGATGAGAGCTGCCTTGCAGTCAGGATGTGGCTAAGGTGGAAGTTGTTCTGGGCTGCGGTTTGCTCTGCTGCTGAGTGCTGAATGCTAGATCTTGTCTGATTTATTGCTGTTCAGATGCCTTAGCCTTTCCAGCACGTTGCCTCCTGTGAAATACATAAACTCTGCTGGAACAGTACAAGAATGAAAGGCTATTTACAGGTACTTTACTATGAGGGTGGTGGAAGACTGGAAGAGGTTGCCTGGGGAGGTGGTTGGGGCCCCATCCCTGGAGATAGTCAAAGTGGGGTTCTACAGGGGTCTGGGCAGCCTGATCTGGTTGAGGATGTTCCTGCTGACTGCAGAGGGGTTTGGACTGGATGACAGAGGTCTTGTCCAACCCAGACCATTCTCTGATTCTGTGATTTTAGAATGGGTTGGGTTGGAAGGGTCCTTTAAAGATCCCCTAGTCCCACTCCATAGGCAGGGATCAGAATGCTCCAAGTCCCAGCCGGCCCTGACCTTGAACACTTTCAGGCTTCCACAGCCTTCTCTGGGCAACCAGATGCAGGGGAAAAATGTCTTCCTTCTGTCAAATCTAAATCTGCTACTTCTGTTTAAAAACATTGCCCCTTGTCCTATCAGGCAACCAGTGACAGAAGGAGAGGACACAGCCTCAAGCTGTGCCAGGGGAGGTTCAGGCTGGATGTTAGGAAGAAATTCTTCCCAGCAAGAGAGATTGGCCACAGGAATGTGCTGCCCAGGGAGGTGGTGGAGTCACTGTCACTGGAGGTGTTTAGGAAGAGCCTGAATGAGGCACTTGGTGCCATGCTTGAGTTGATTAGATGGTGTTGGGTGATAGGTTGGTTTTGATGATCTCTGAGGTCTCTTCCAACCTGGTTAATTCTGGGTTCTGTATCACTAAATGCTGTGGTTAAAAGTGTCTCTACATCTTCCTCACAAGCTCCTTTGACATGCTGAAGTTGCAATAAGGTCTCACTGCAGCCTTCTCATCTCCAGGCTGAAAAACCTCAACTCTCCAGTGTTTCTGTTTAGGAGAAGCCTTAGAGCCCTCTGGTTCTCTTTATGGATTTTTGGTGGCATTTGTTGCAGACCTTCTTTTGAGCCTGAGACAGTGCAGATTGTTTCTTTGCAGTTACTCCCTCTTTGTACGTTCTCACCTCATTACACTGACTCCCCAAGAATACTGATGGGTTTACTGATGAGAGATGGTCTGTATCATTTGCTCTGGGTAGCTCTGGATGTGATTTTGGGGGTTTGGTTTTTTTTTAGTGTCCATTGTTCTTCATAACTGTCCTAAATGGCTCTCATACTCTTTTGTGTCGGGAGAAAGCTTTCAGTTTCATCCCTCAGAATCACTTTACCAATCGCCCATTTCAGAAGGGAGGCTTTCTTCTGAGTTCATTATGATCAGCAGAGCACTGGCTGTGTTTCAGCCCATCACCTATGAATTACACCTATCCTTCTTGTAGGAAGTACAAAGTAAGATGAAGAGATGAAAAAGGAGGCAGCTCCTGCTAAACTAAAGGGGTTTTTTAGGAGGTAATTTTGTCTCTGAATGACTTATGGCAGAGAAGGGTGACAGTAACCTCTTAATCTGCAGATGCTGATTGTCATTAAACTGCAGCACAGGAGGTTCCACCTCAACATGAGGAGGAATTTCTTCACTGTGAGGCTCACAGAGCCCTGGAGCAGGCTGCCCAGAGAGGTTGTGGAGTCTCCTTCTCTGGAGCCTTTCCAGCCCCATGTGGATGTGTTCCTGTGTGACCTGTGCTGGATTCTCTGCTCCTGCTCTGGCAGGGGCTTGGACTGGGTGATCTCCAGAGGTGCCCTCCAACCCCTAGGATCCTCTGAGCCTGTGATTAGCTTCTAGTAATTTGCCTTTAATAAAAGGAGTAGGTAGTGTTTGGAAAGCTCTGATTTACTCACTATTTGATATTCTGATGTAAGAAAAAAGAAGATGCAATTGTCTTTTATTAGTTTATTAGTCCAGCCTCTCTGCAGTGACCTCAGGTCTAGCATCTGAGGCTTTCTGCAGCCCCTCTAGCAGCCTTTGATGCTGCCACCTGCAATGCTTAGTTGATTTGATTTGATTTGGAGCCTGACATATATTCTTATTTTTCTCAAGTATCAGTTTTATTTTCCTTCTGATACAGAATACAGAATTAACCGGGTTGGAAAAGACCTTTGAGATCATCAAGTCCAGCCTATCATCCAGCACCATCTAATCAACTAAACCATAGCTCTAAGTGCCACATCCAGGCTCTTTAGGGATGGTGACTCCACCACCTCCCTGGGCAGCACATCCCAATGGGTAACAACTCTCTCTGTGAAGAACTTTCTCCTCACCTCCAGCCTAAACCTCCCCTGGCACGTCTTGAGGCTGTGTCCTCTTGTTCTGGTGCTGGTTGCCTGGGAGAAGAGAGCAACCCCCACCTGGTTACAACCTCCCTTCAGGGAGTTGTAGAGAGCAAGAAGGTCTCCCCTGAGCCTCCTCTTCTCTAGGCTAAGCAACCCCAGCTCCCTCAGCCTCTCCTCACGGGGCTGTGCTCCAGACCCCTCCCCAGCTTTGTTGCCCTTCTCTGGACACCTTCCAGCATCTCAACATCTTTCCTGAATTGAGGAGCCCAGAACTGGACACAGGATTCAAGGCAGTGGTGTTTGACAAGGTTTTCTTATTAGTGCATATGAAAACCAAATTGTGATGCAGATGTGGCCCTCTGTTGTGCCGTTGGTACAAACTGCATTTCCCCAGCTGATAGAGAGGGCAGGATGCTTTCTTGCTTGTCTCTGGGGGGTTACTTACTCGCTTAGTTGTGCCTCATTACACTGCAGTGAGAGGGTCACACAGCTGAAGTTCAAATCTTGACCAGACAAATGAGTTCAGGGAAAGGGCTGAAGCTGTGAATTGGTTCCCCCCTGGGAGTCCTGAAGTGTTTCTAAGGCATTCATGAGTGCAGTCAGGGAGAAGAGAGTTACTGATGGGCCTAAGGTTATGATTCAGCTCTTGACTTTCTCTGTGGGAGTTGTAGGTCTGCCTGAATTTCGGGGGCTGAGCATCTGAAGCACAACTTGAGCTCATGTCAGAGTGCAAGCCGTGTGGTGCTGCCAGTAGTCCGAGGAGCCTTTCTTCTCAGAGTGTTCTTGCTGTAAAATCACTGAAGTTGTGGAGAGCTCTTCAGCTGCTGTTGAACTGCCAACAGTTCAGAAGCATTCAAAAGGGGTTGGGTTTTTTTTCCTTTGTTTTCTTTTACTTTCTCTTCTTAGGGGGTATGCCTCTGATTTGTCTTGGGAGGAGAAGAACTTCCATGGGTTTATCTGTGTTCAGAGGAGTTGGAGTGAGTTGGCATGCATTCTGCCTCAGCCTCTTTCTGAGTCAGCTTGGCAGGAGCCAGCAATGTGCCCTCGTGGCCAAGATGGCAAACAGTGTTCTGGGGTGCGTCGAGAAGAGGGTGAGCAGCAAATTGAGGGAGGTTCTGCCCCTCTACTCTGCCCTGGTGAGGCCACACCTGGAGTTGTTCTGGGCTCCCCCGTTCAAGAGAGACAGGGAGCTACTGCTGAGAGTCTTACAGAGGGCCACAAGGACTATGAAGCATCTCTCTTATGAGGAGAGGCTGAGAGACCTGGGGCTGCTTAGCCTGGAGAAGCTCAAACTGAGAGAGGGTCTTGTCAGTGCTGATCAATATCTAAAGGGTGGGGGTCAGGAGAATGGTTCTGGGCTTTTTTCATTGGTGCCCATTGATAGGACAAGGAGCAGCAAGCATGAACTAGAACAAAGGAGGTTTCACTTAAAGACAAACTTCTTTATCTTGAGTGTGGCACAGCACTGGAACCGGCTGCCCGGAGAGGTTGTGGAGTCTCCTTCTCTGGAGACTTTCAGACCTTGCCTCAAAACCCACTTCCTGTGCAACCTATCTTGGTGATCCTGCTTTTGGAGGGTTGGACTGGATGTCCTCCAAAGCTCCCTTCCAAGCTTTCTCATTCCATGATGTAAAACACAGTGTATGCTTGCTCTGACTGGTACAAGCCCCTCCTGGTTACACTAAGATCTGCTTTTAGCCACCATTTATGATGGTCTAGGAAAGATTCAAATTCTGATGTCCTGATTACTTATCCAGATGTGTAGCTTCTGCAATTTAGTGTATCATAGAATCATAGAATGGCTTAAGTTGGAAGGGCCCTTAGAGATCATCTACTCCAACCTCCCTGGCATGGGCAGGGATGCTTCTCAGCTAGACTCAGTTGCTCAAGGCCTCATCCAACCTGGCCTTGAACAGTCCCAGGGAGGAGGCATCCACAACCTCCCTGGGCAGCCTGTTCCAGTGTCTCACCACCCTTGTACTGAAGAACTTCTTCCTGTAAGCTAGTTGACCAGATGTTTACACACCTAACCATGCTCATGATAACTGATGGCATTTCCTTGAAGTACTCAGGAATCTAAGGCAGGACTTTCTTCCATTACTATTTTGGTTTTTATTTTGTGTAATCTGATTTTCAGGTTTTTCTGCTGAAGCCTGGGGGCTCCTGGGTTTGGCAGGCTTGAGGCTGAGAGGTTTGTCTTGTTTTGTCTTGGCTATCGAGCTCAAAGAGAAACTGATGTGTGCATGATCTTAAAAGTGAATAAACAGATCAGTTCTTTTTATTAGGGTCACCTGAAGATGAGCAATAGCTTGGCAGCAGGGAGCCCTGGGTGAGGAAATGGGGCACTCACTCAGGAGAGTAGGAGAAGCAGAGCATTAGTGGGTGGGGAAGGCTGGAAATGACTTAAGTGGAAGAGAATTTAAACTTCGTTAGCTTAGTGTCATCATCAGCCTTCAAGAAGTGTTTGTTCTTTTGAGATGTTTAAACTTGGAAAAGGAGGCAGGTGAGCTGTAAACAATGGATAGAAACTCCAGCACAGGAGGTTCCACCTCAACAGGAGGAGGAACTTCTGCCCTGTGAGGCTCACAGAGGCCTGGAGCAGGCTGCCCAGAGAGGTTGTGGAGTCTCCTTCTCTGGAGCCTTCCCAGCCCCATCTGGATGTGTTCCTGTGTGCCCTGTGCTGGATTCTATGCTCCTGCTTGGGCAGAGGGGTTGGACTCAAATGATCTGCTGAGGTCCCTTCCAGCCCCTAACCTCCTGTGAGCCTGTGAAATACACTGTTGAAGGGGTTTAAAGTTCCCTCTCCTTGTTCAGGCTGGTGGTTGGGGATGATTTAAGCAAACACGCTGGAGCACTGCTACCAGTGGTCACACAGGGTGGGCTCTCAGCCACAGGGGTAGTCAGCTCCAGAGCTCACCCATTGGCTTGAACAGCTCCAGCTAGATCTGCAAGAGAGCATGTCTGTCTTCTCCTGGGTCCTCTATACTTTATCATGAGGTGGCTTAAGAAGCTTTTGGTTCTGCGTTGATGCCTTTATCTGCTGGCTGTGTTCTGCCTTGTGCTTCTGTCTTCCCCTCTCACTGCCTGCTGCTTTCACAGGGGCTGCTTTGCACAGTCTGAAAGAGTTAAGTTGAACCTCTTTCAAACTCTCCCTCTTGGCCATATTGGCTTCATGCTGTTTATCTCCTGTCCTCATTCCTGTTTTGTAAGGCTTCTGAAGTAGTGTCCAGACCATAACTGAGGAATTTGCTTTAATTTTAACTTCAGCTTTCATTTTTCTGGTCTCACTGCAATTTGACCTTATGTTTTGGGGTTTGCTGCTTTTCTTCCTTCTGCTGTTACTGGCTTAGCTGTTGCTGTGGGTTGAAAATGCTTGTGCAGATCCCCTTGGCATACTGATTCCGTGGTTTTCAGTGTGGAGGGTTGGAGTTTCCCCCAGAACTAATTTTTGCCAGACCAAATCAGTTAGAAGCAAATGAAGCCTAAAACCACCACAGTCAGGAAGGTCCACTCAGGTTATTTTAATTAACAAGGATTGGAACAGAAACCTCCCTGCTAGTGGCACCTAAAGTAGGAACAATGTTCTGGAGAGAAGGGTGGCTTAGAGAGCTGGCAGAAGTGAAGGAATCACAGAGGAAATCATGAGACCTTGTTGATGTCAGTATGAATCAAGTTGAACCTCCCAGTGTCAAGAGCCCAAGACCTCTGTGGTTAGAGTTTTGCAGGCTTCAGAGGGGTACAAAACTCATCTTGTTCTTGTGTAACAGCAGTTGCAGTTGGACCATTGCAGGCTAAGGAGAAATGGTACTAAAAGCTTGAGGAAATTTTATAACTAGCTAGAATGGAACCAGAACTACACTACTGCAGATCAGAGCTGTTTCAGTCCAGCTTTCATGTCTATAAATGTCTGAGGAGTGGGGGTCAAGTGGAGGGGGCCAAGCTCTTTCTGGTTGTGTACAGTAATAAGAGAAGGAACAGTGGATATGAACCTGAACGTGGAAGATTACACCTCAACATGAGGAGGAACTTCTTTGGAGTGAGGGTGCCAGAGCCCTGGAGCAGGCTGCCCAGAGAGGTTGTGGAGTCTCCTCCTCTGGAGCCTTTCCAACCCCACCTGGATGCATTGCTGCGTGGACTGCCCTGGGTGATGCTGCTTTAGGCAGGGGTGTTGGACTGGATGATGTCTGGAGGCCCCTTCCAAGCTCTAATGTTCTGTGGTGCAGTAATACTGTATTCAGGGATTTGTGTTTGTTTTGTCCTTGTTTTGAATTGTTACTGCAGTAGGATGCTGCTGCATGAGCCACATCTCAACAGATCTGGCCAGTGCTTGCCATGGGGCGCACAGGTGGGCACAGCTGCAGATGTGGGATAGTGGCATGAGGTGCCACAAAGATCTTTGGTGTCCACAGGGTCTGGTGAGGGGTGCACTTCAAACAATATCAGTAAGCCCAGCTGTGCTGAGCCCCCTGGAAAGCTTTCCCCATAAACACTTGCTGCTCCTCTTCCTGTGGGCAGACTTCCCCAGAATGTCAGAATCCATTTGAATCATAGAATAGAATCATAGAATCAGCCAGGTTGGGAGAGACCTCCAAGATCAACCAGTCCAACCTATCACCCAGCCCTATCCAACCAACCAGACCATGGCACCAAGTGCCTTATCCAGGCTCTTCTTGAACACCTCCAGCAGCACATCCCAATGGCCAATCTCTCTCTCTGGGAAGAACTTCTTCCTGTCGTCCAGCCTAAACCTCCCCTGGCACAGCTTGAGACTGTGTCCTCTTGTTCTGGTGCTGGGTGCCTGGAAGAAGAGACCAACCCCCACCTGGCTACAACCTCCCTTCAGGGAGTTGGAGAGAGCAAGAAGGTCTCCCCTCCAGGCTAAGCAACCCCAGCTCCCTCAGCCTCTCCTCACAGGGCTGTGCTCCAGACCCCTCCCCAGCCTCGTTGCCCTTCTCTGGACACCTTCAACTGTCTCAATGTCCTTCTTAAACTGAGGAGCCCAGAACTGGACACAGGACTCCAGGTGTGGCCTAACCAGTGCTGAGCACAGGGGAAGAGTAACCTCCCTTGTCCTGCTGGCCACACTATTCCTGCTGCAGGCCAGGATGCCATTGGCTCTCATGGCCACCTGGGCACACTGCTGGCTCATCTTCAGCCTACTATCTACCAGCACCTCCAGATCCATTTCTGCCTGGCTGCTCTCAGGCACTGTGCCCCCAGCCTGTAGCACTGCCTGGGGTTGTTGTGGCCAGTGTGTAGAACCCGGCACTTAACCTTGTTAAATCTCATCCCATCGGCCTCTGCCCATCTGTCCAGCCTGTCAAGGTCACTCTGCAGGGCCCTCCTACCCTCCAACAGATCCTCCTCCTGCTCCTAACTTGGTGTCATCTGCAATTTTACTGATGATGGACTCAATCCCCTTGTCCAGGTCATCAGTAAAGATGTAGAACAGTGCTGATCCCTGGGGACAGCACTAGTGACTCACAGGATGTTAGGGGCTGCAAGGGACCTCTGGAGATCATTGAGTCCAACCCCCTGACAGAGCAGGAGCATAGAACCCAGCACAGGTCACACAGGAACACATCCAGACAGGGCTGGGAAGGCTCCAGAGGAGGAGACTCCACAACCTCTCTGGGCAGCCTGCTCCAGGGCTCTGGGAGCCTCACAGTGCAGAAGTTCCTCCTCATGTTGAGGTGGAACCTCCTGTGCTGCAGTTTCCACCCATTGCCCCTTGTCCTATCCCAGGGTGCAGCTGAGCAGGACCTGTCCCCTCCCTCTTGACCCCCAGCCCTCAGCTATTGATAGACATTGATCAGATCCCTCTCAGTCTTCTCCTCTCCAGACTAACCAGCCCCAGGTCTCAGCCTTTCCCCACCAGGCAGTGCTTCAGTCTCTTCAGCATCCTCATAGCTCTCTGTGGGCCTCTCTTTAGTAGATCCCTGTCCCTCTTGAACTGGGCAGCCCAAAACTTCCTCTCTACTTCCTGGTGCAGGAATAGTTAAAGAAGAGCTGGTGAGTGCTTTTCTTGCTATTAAAATCCTTGGAGTGCAGTCTTGTGTTCTCTTGCAAGTGGTTTGGATTGCTGTGTTTCAGCACCGGTGCTGAATGTGATGAATACTGCTGCTGGTGATGAATTCTGCTTTCCAGTTATGAAGCTGTAAAATCTGACATTTGAAGGAGCAGCTATTAAGTTTACCAGCTTCAGACCAAAGCTTGGTTTATTGCTGTCCTTCCCCTGCTCAACTGAGAGACAATCTCCAGTTCAGAGTTCCTGATCTCTTTTTATACTGAATGCAAAAGGGGAGAAGGGCAACTGGCTTCCTGGCTATAGAATCATAGGGTTGTTGCAGTTGGAATAGATTTCTAAGATCATTGAGTCCAACCTGGAGCTCTGTGTCCAGTGCTGGAGCCTCTATTACAGGAAGGATCTGGAGGTGCTGGAAGGTGTCCAGAGAAGGGCCACGAGGAGGAGCAGAGGGCTGGAGCTGCTCTGCTGTGAGGACAGACTGAGGGAGTTGGGGTTGTGCAGGCTGGAGAGGAGAAGGCTCCGAGGAGACCTCATTGTGGCCTTGTAGTATCTGAAGGAGGCTCTGAGAAAGCTGGGGAGGGACGTTTTGGGGTGTCAGGGAGTGATAGGACTGGGGGGAATGGAGCAAAACTAGAAATGGGGAGATTGAGATTGGATGTGAGGCAGAAATTCTTCCCCATGAGGGTGGTGAGAGCCTGGCGCAGGCTGCCAGGGAGGTGGTGGAAGCCTCCTGCCTGGAGGTGTTTGCAGCCAGGCTGGCTGTGGCTGTGAGCAGCCTGCTGTAGTGTGAGGTGTCCCTGCCCATGGCAGGGGGGTTGGGACTGGCTGAGCCTTGAGGTCCCTTCCAGCCCTGACAATGCTATGACTGCAGACACCAAAATGACCTAGCAGTTTATAATCAACTGCTTGAGTGTGCTGAGTACATACATAAAAATGCAAATGTGGAAGATGGATCATTTTGGTCTCTGTTTCACAGAGTCACAGGATGATAGGGCTTGGAAGGGACCTCAAAAGATCATCCAGTCCACCCCCACTGCCAGAGCATGATCACATAGGAACGTGCCCTGGGTTTGCATGTCTCCAGAGGAGATGACTCTACAGCCTCTCTGGGCAGCCTGTTCCAGGGCTCTGTCACCCTTAGGGTGGAAAAAGTTTTTGCTTATGAGGTTGTTTGGAAACATCATTCAGATGACTCTTTGTGTTTGGTGGTGTTGTGTTCAGGTTGGTTTGTTCAGTGCTTTTAGCCTGGGTGTGAGACTTTTGCTTTCTTAGCTTTCCGAAAGCTGTGCTCTGCCAACTGTGCAGTGAACCACAGAATTGTCAGGGTTGGAAGGGACCTCAGGGATCAGCCAGTTGCACCCCCTTGCCATGGGCAGGGACACCTCACACTACAGCAGGTTGCTCACAGCCACATTCAGCCTGGCCTTGAATATCTCCAGGGATGAGGCCTCAACCACCTTCCTGGGCAACCTGTTCCAGGGTTTCGCCACCCTCATAGTGAAGAACCTGTTCCTTAACATCCAATCTCAGTTGGCTCTGCTCTAGTTTGAAGCCATTGTCCCTGCTCCTGTCCCTGCAGGCATTTGCAAACAGTCTCTCTCCATCCTTCTTGCAGCCCCCTTCAGGTACTGGCAGGCTGCTCTTAGGTCTCCCTGGATCCTTCTCTTCTCCAGGCTGAACACCCCCAGCTGCCTCAGCCTGTCCTTGTAGCAGTGCTGCTCCAACCCCCTGATCATCTTTGTGGCCTTCCTCTGGACCCTCTTCATCAGCTCCATGTCCTTTCTGTACTGAGGGCTCCAGACAACAGAGCAGGTATGGGAGGGTTTTAGTGTCCACTATTAGTGTGCTGCCCCAGCTGACAGAGACTGAGTGATGCCAAGCCCAAGATGTTATAAGTGGTTTTCATCACATCTCAGGCAGAAGGCTGTTATCATTTATTGTCCCTTGAGTAACAACTCAACTTGTATTTAGATGCTTTCACCCAGTGGCTTCTTAGATTCATAGAATGGTTTGGCTTGCAAGGGACCTTGAAGATCATCTAGTTCCAACCACCCTGCCATGGGCAAAGCCACCTCCCACCAGCCCAGGTTGCTCAAGGCCTCATCCAACTTGGCCTTGAACACCTCCAGGAAGGGGGCATCCCTGACCTCAACATGAGGAGAAACTTCTTTGCAGTGAGGGTGCCAGAGCCCTGAAGCAGGCTGCCCAGAGAGGTTGTGGAGTCTCCTTCTCTGGAGCCTTTCCAACCCCACCTGGATGCATTCCTGTGCAGACTCCCCTGGGTGATGCTGCTTTAGCACAGGGCTTGGACTGGATGATCTCTGGAGGTCCCTCCCAACCTCTGATGTACCGTGATTCTGTGATACTTCCCTGGGCAACCTGTCCCAGTGGCACCATCCTCACTCTGAAGATGTTTGCAAAGCCTTGAGTGTGTTTCTTAACCATTCATTTCCTGCTGGTGGCTGAATTCAATCCCTGCTCTGTCCTTCAAGAGGATTTTTTGGCTCATGACACTCCCCTGTCATAATTTGCTAATAAAGCTTGAAGCAGGCTTAAGGACATGTAAGAAAACAGAAGCCTGTGTCAGTGAGCAAAGCAGAAGCCTCCAGATGCTGACTGGGGAGGTCAGATTCTGGCTCCTGGCAGCACTCTTGGCAGTGAGTTCAGAGTTTATTTCTTGTGCAACATGGTTCCGTCCGGAGCCGGCCACGCTGCTGGGGCTGTGAGAGAGGGAGGGCCTTGTTTGTAGTGGCTGTGTGACATACTGCTTAGGTACTAATTTGAGCTGGGATTTTAAAAGCAAATGGTAGGCTTCTGGAGGAATGAAGGGTTGTTTATAGCCAGAAATAAACTCAGCTGTTTAGCAACTGTGCTTCACCCTGGCAGCTGAGCTCGGAGGTCAGATCTGGCTGGAAACAAATCCATGCAAGTGTGGCGTGTACCAGAGCTCATTTTTGGTGTCCTAACCCCTGGGAGGAGAGGCTGAGGGAGCTGGGGTTGCTCAGTCTGGAGAAGAGGAGGCTCAGGGGAGACCTCATTGCTCTCTCCAACTCCCTGAAGGGAGGTTGTAGCCAGGTGGGGGTTGGTCTCTTCTCCCAGGCAACCAGCAGCAGAACAAGAGGACACTGTCTCAAGCTGCACCAGGGGAGGTTTAGGCTGGAGGTTAGGAGGAAGTTCTTCCCATCACCTCCATCACTGAAGGTGTTTAGGAGGAAACTTGATGGGGTGCTTGGTGCCATGGTTTAGTTGATTAGGTGGTGTTGGATGATAGGTTGGACTTGATGATCTCGAAGGTCCCTTCCAGCCTGGTCTGGTCTGGTCTGGTCTATTCTATTCTATTCTATTCTATTCTATTCTATTCTATTCTATTCTATGGAAAAATAAAGGCCAACAGCCACTTGTCAGTGAGGACAGATATTCTTTACCAGGATTCATCATATGATGGTGCTGGCAACACATGATGAAGGTGATGGTGTTCTGTAAAGTTCAAAAGGTTTGGAGTCAATAGGAGTGATTGTGGCACTCCAAGCTTTAGAACAGAAACTTTCTCTGAGGAGTTCAAAGAAGTTAATATGCTCCATTAATGGGAGGGGGGAGGAAAGTAAGCTGGGGTTAGAAGTTTTTCTGTGTTAAATCTGAGGGAGCTGGGGATGTTCAGCCTAGAGAAGACTCTTGGGGTGACCTTAGAGCTGCCTTCAAATACCTGAAGGGATCCTACAGGAAGGCAGCAGAGGGACTTTCCATAAGGGTGTCTAGTGATAGGACAAGAGGGAATGGTTTGAAGCTGAGGGAGAGTGGGTTTAGACTGGATCTTAGGAAGTTCGTCACTACCAGGGTGGTGAGACTCTGGAATGGGTTGCCCAGGAAGGCTGTGGATGCCTCCTCCCTGGTGGACTTCCAGGCCAGGTTGGATGAGACCATGAGCAATTAAGTCTAGTTGAGAGGTGACCCTGCCTGTGGTGGGGAGGTTGGAGTAGATGACCTCTGAGGTCCCTTCCAACCTAAACCAGGCCAGGATTCTATGACATCTAAGATTTCAGATGTCATAAATTGCGTGAGTAGAATACACTGGAAGCATTTTGTGAGCTTCTTGCTTCGGGGGGGGGGGGGTGTGGGGTGGGGAATGTATCTGATTAGCTAAGTAAATGTGATCAGAAACCAGACATCAGCACCAAACTACTGCTATTTTTTTTTCAGCCTCCTGAGAATGCTGCTTCCTTTAAAGCCAGTTTGATTTAGCATGCTGAGTCTTTGCTTCAGAAGTGCTTCTAATCTTCTGTTAGTTCACATCAAAGTTAGCAGCAAATTGTCTTAATCTCTGAGGAGGTGCTGAGAGCAGCAGCGTTCCCAAAGTGTTCCGCAGGAAGCCTTTTCCTTCTCTTCAAACCTTTGAAAACTCCTCGGGGGCAGGAAAAAGCAGGTCATGTGCAGCATGTCCTGACAGCTCCTCTGTGGGACAAGAGTGGCCTTTTCTGCTCCTGCCTGGACAGCTTTCTGATGGGCTGCCGACTCTTTTCCACCCCCACCTTGCTGTTGTGTTTATGGCAGAGAGATCTGCAGCCTTTGCTGGCTGTAAGAAATTTCAGACCTTTTTTTTGCCTTCAAAATGGGGGAAGAGAAAAATGTGAGATGCTTTTCCTGGCTTGCAGGCTCTTGGAGTTTGCTGCCAGTGTTTTCTCTGCTGCTTGCCAAGCTGCTTTTGTTGGTGATGAGGGAGGCAAGTTACACCTTGGTGATGCTTTTGACAAGTTTTGGAATCCCTAAAGCACGTCACTCAAGTCTGTGAGTGTGATTTGGAGGGGAGGAGGAAGCAGCCAGGAGAAGTGAGCTTGTCAAGCTGTGTGGACTTGATTTTTATTAGGGGAAGAACAAAAGGGGGAAAAAAATTCATTCAGCATATAAAAATGGGTAGCATTAGCCATTCAGAGTGTGCCAATCCTGGCAGCTTGCCTGGGGAGCTCAATGAGCATTGCATGCAATCAAATACCTCTTTCAATCCAGGAGCTTATTTAGCTGCATGACTTGAGGAACCTGAGGTTTGAATATCTTGGCCTTGGCATCTCAATACAGAATACAGAATTAAGCAGGTTGGAAAAGACCTTTGAGATCATCCAGTCCAACCTGTCACCCAACACCATCTCATCAACTAAACCATGGCACCAAGGGCCTCAGCCAGGCTCTTTTTAAACACTTCCAGCGATGGTGACTCCACCACCTCCCTGGGCAGCACATTCCAATGGCAAATCACTCTCTCTATGAAGAATTTCTTCCTGACATCCAGCCTGAACCTCCCCTGGCACAGCTTGAGACTGTGTCCTCTTGTTCTGGTGCTGGGTGCCTGGGAGAAGAGACCAACCCCCACCTGGCTACAACCTCCCTTCAGGTAGGTGTAGAGAGCAATGAGGTCTCCCCTGAGCCTCCTCTTCTCCAGGCTGAGCAACCCCAGCTCCCTCAGCCTCTCCTCACAGGGCTGTGCTCCAGACCCCTCCCCAGCTTTGTTGCCCTTCTCTGGACACCTTCCAGCATCTCAAAACCTATCTTAAGCTGAGGAGCCCAGACCTGGACACAGGACTCCAGGTGTGGCCTAACCAGTGCTGAGTCCAGGGCAGAATGACTTCCCTGCTCCTGTTCCTCTGAAGCAGTTTTCATACCATCTTTTATGCAGAAAGTGAGGTTGGTGTTTCCCTACGAGGCAGAGTTGTAATGTTACAATGTCAGGGAGGCTTATGGTGTGGTAAATGAATTGTGGCTGAATCTGTTTGTGAGGTATTTTAACAGCCATGTGCCCAGCCACGTGAGCACCTCCACTCCTCTCAAAGGGCAGGAGCCTGGCTTGCTGCTCCTGTGGTTTGGTGCTGTGCCCTTTACAGAAATTCCAACTATTTACACACTGCATTAGCTACAGACAAGCATCCTTTAGGCTTGTGACCCACTGCATGCACACACACACAGCTGTGTCTTCTGTCTGTCATCTGTATATGAGAAGTATACATACTGCTAGTACAGCCTGGGCTTTGAATCTGTCTTCTGACCCTGTCCTAGTGGATGGGAGGTTGACCATGAGCCAGCAATGAGCTCTGGTGGCCAAGAAGGTCAGTGCCATTCTGGGGTGGGTTAGAAGGGCTGGGGTTGTTAGTAGGTCGAGAGAGGTTCTCCTCTCCATCTACTCTGCCCTGCTGAGGCCACATCTGGAAGATTGTGTCCAGCTCTGGGCCCCTCAGGTCAGGGAGGACTTCAGGGTACTGCTGGAGAGAGTCCAGCATAGAGGCATGAAAATGATGAAGGCAGTGGAACATATTCCCTAGGAGGAGAGCCTGAGGGAGCTGAGGGCTGTGGAGCTTGGAGAGGAGGAGCCTGAGAGCTGAGCTCCTTGCTGGTGCTGAAGCTGTGCAGGGGCAGTGCCCAGAGGCTGGAGCCAGGCCCTGCTGGGGGCTGCCCAATGCCAGCACAAGGGGCAATGGTGGAAGCTGAGGCAGAGGAAGTGCCATGGAAACAGGAGGAAGAATTTTATCCCTGTGAGGGTGATGGAACCCTGGACGAGGCTCCTCAGGGTGACTGTGGAGTCTCCCTCTCTGGAGATATTCAAGACCTGCCTGGATGTGTTCCTGTGTGATTTGCTCTAGAACATCCTGCTCTTGCAGGGTGTTGGACTGGATAATACAATACACCAGGTTGGAAGATGATCCTTGAGGTCCTTCAAGATCATCATGACATAGGCTTCCTTTCTGGTTCCAACCCATCAAGGATGATCCCAACAGACCTTGGACCAAGTCCATGTCCAGTTCCAACCCCCAGGGACGGCGACTCCAACATTCTGTGATTCTGAAGAACTTTCCATCATGACAGCTAGGACTTGTCCCCTTGTTCTGGTTCACAAGTTAGGGTTGTAGATTAGGGAAAGAACTGCAGGGAGCAGTCTGTGGACCTTCCCCCAGAACTGGAAACCAGCCTGCATCTTCTCCCTGTGCTGATGTCTGAGGGTGTCCCCTGTAAGCAAAGCATTGCCGGTTGGAAGAAAGGCTGGGAGAGTCTTGTCCTGACAGGCTGTAGCCTGGCTCTTTCCCCCATCTGAATAATAGGAGTAAACATAACAACTGAGAGTCTGCTTGGTGAATCCTGAGAGCTTACTCCATTTGTATACACTTTCTGATTGGTGATGATTATTTCTCTTGCAGGAAGCAGTGGCTAGACCCCACCATGGAGGACGGGAAGCCTAGACCCCACCATGTGTGGGCTCCACACCCGACTGATGGGTTTCAGATGGGGATGATTGTGGACATTGGCCCTGACACCTTAACTATTGAACCTTTGAACCAGAAGGGCAAGGTAAGTGCTTCATGAACAAAGGAACAGTGGAAAACCTTGTTTTAGCCAGAGGCTAAGGCTTTGCCAATACCTACAGCTGCACACAGTCTGAAGGAGGGGAAACCCAGATTGCTGTTCTGGGTTTGGCTGAGGATCTTTGCTCGGCTTGAGCTTGCATTACAAATGAAACTGATAAGCAGTGCTTGCTTTGTGTCAGTGATCTGCATGTGCTGGTGAAAGGCAAGAGGACTGAATCTCCATAGACATTAGGGGATGGTTAGTGTGAAAGAGAGGAGGCTGAGGGGAGACCTCATTGCTATCTGAAAGGACATTGTGGAGAAGTTGCTGCTGGTCTCATCTCACCAGTGATAAAACAAGAGGGAATGGCCTCAGGCTATGACTGGGTATGTTTAGACTGGACAGTAGGAACAAGGGTGGTCAGGGATTGGAATGTGCTGCCCAGGGAGGTGGTGGGGTCCCCAAGCCTGGCTGTGTTTCAAGGTGGTTTGGCTGTGGTGCCTGGGGCTATGGTTTAGGGGTGAGCCTTGCAGAGTAGAGTTCTGAGTTGGGCTTTGGTGATCCTGAAGGTCTTTTCCAACCTGAATGTTTCTGGGATTCAGTGCTAATTTATTTTCATGAATTAGAGACTGGCTGGGACTCTTGTGGACACTAGCTTCTCTCTCTTCCCTTGCAAGCACAGAGTGTCCCCCAGGGTGTGCTAGGCTGTGGCCTAGGTGAGAGATCTCACTGTTAGGCTGGTGAAGATTGAGAGATGAATCCTCTTGCCTCATGTGTGGTGAGAAGTGACACTGATCTCCAACAAAGATCCTGTGCAATTGCTACACCAAATTAAAGGCAAAATGAATGCCACTTGGGAAATGAAGCCTTAGCTCACCCTCAGAGCTGTGTTCCAGCTGCTCAGCATTTCTCCTGGCATCTTTCAGGTTCAGTGTGTCGTAAGGAAATGTCAGCTCATGCAGGAACCACCTTGTAGCTATCAATTATCCTAATTCACCTGCTCAACACCCTGCTTTTGATCAGGCTTTAAAAGCTGCCTTTAAAAGCTGTGGTCTTGGTATTTGTGAATGTGTGATGCAGATTCATAGGATGGTTTGGGTTGGAAGGGATCCTAAAGATCATTGAGTTCCAGCTGCCACTGCCATGGGCAGGGACACTTCCACCAGCCCAGGTTGCTCAAGACCTCATCCTGGCCTTGAATACCTGCAGGGAGAGGGCATCCACAACTTCCCTGGGCAACCTGTTCCAGTGTCTCACCACCCTCACTGGAAAGAATTTCATTCTACTCTCCAGCCTCAATCTGCCCTCTTCAAGCCTCAATACATTCTCTCTCATCCTCTCACAACAAGTCCTTGTGAACAGTCCCTCCTGAGCTGTCTTGTAGGATCCCTTCAGGTGCTGGAAGGCTTTTAGAAGGTCTCCCCAGAACCTTCTCTTCTCCAGGCTGAACAGCCTCAACTTTGGCTTCCTCTGTTTTGCCCAGATGCATGAAGAATAAAAGGCAGATGATGAGTTGAGCCAAAGGACTGTGCTGTCATTATCATAGATTCACAGAATGCTTTGGCTTGGAAGGGACTCTAAAGGTCATCCAGTTCCAACCCCCTGCCATGGGCAGGGACACCTCCCACCAGCCCAGATTGCTCGAGGCCTCATCCAACCTGGCCTTGAACACCTCCAGGGAGGAGGCAGCCACAACCTCCCTGGGCAACCTGTGCCAGACTCTCCTCCCCCCTCACTGTAAATAATGTTTTCCTGATCTCCAGTATAATTCTGCCCTTTTCCAGCTTAAATCCAGTCCCCCTCATCCCATCACCTGCACCTTTTCTAACTGTCTTCAAGTATGGAAAAGACAAAATGGTGTTTGTAACTTCTGGGGTTTGTTTTCCTGTCAGCTGCAGGAGGGCATGCCTTGTCACAGGGCAAAAGGTGATGCAGCAGTCCTTCCTTTTGGGGAATGTTCAAAAGCTTTTGGTTGCTTTTTTTTCCTCCCAGTATCTTGGAGAGGAAGTTGGTTTTGCTTTCCTTGGAAACAGAAAGTAATTCTAGAAACAGAAGCAAGCACTTTGCTCTGCTGAGACCTCACCTGGAGTACTGTGTGCAGCTCTGGAGCCCTCAGTACAGGAAGGACAGGGAGCTGATGGAGAGGCTCCAGAGGAGTGCCACAAAGATGCTCAGGGGCTTGGAGCAGCTCTGCTATGGGGACAGGCTGAGGGAGCTGGGGGTGTTCAGCCTGGAGAAGAGAAGGCTCCAGGGAGACCTAATTGTGGCCTTGCAGTACCTGAAGGGGCTGCAAGAAGGCTGCAGAGAGACTGTTTGCAAAAGCCTGCAGGGACAGCAGCAGGGACAATGGCTTCGATGTAGAGAAGAGCAAATTTAGACTGGATAGCAGGAAGTTCTTCACTATGAGGGTGGTGGAACAGGTTGCCCAGGGAGTTGGTCAGGCTGAGGGAGCTGGGGGTGTTCAGCCTGGAGAAGAGAAGGCTCCAGGGAGACCTAAGAGCAGCCTGGCAGGACCTGAAGGGGGCTACAGGGAGGATGAGAAAAGCAGATTTAGATTGGATCTCAGGAAGAAGTTCTTCACCATGGGAGTGGTGGAACACTAGAGCAAGTTGCCCAGGGAAGTAGTTGAGACCCCATCCCTGGAGACATTCAGGGTTAGGCTGGGCAGGGCTGTGGGCAGCCTGATCTAGTTGGGGATGTCCCTGCCGAGTGCAGGGAGGTCAGACTGGATGAGCTGTGGAGATCCCTTCCAGCCTGCACTATGATTATCAACTCTGTTTACTTGAAATGCTCGTTCAGAAGTGCTCTGCAATAAGGAAGAGTGATGCAGCAGCTCCAGAGCTGCCCATGATAATTACAGGGAGGAGAAGAGCAACTTGATCTTGTAAACATATCTGGGCAGTGTAACTTATGATTATTTTTTAATCTGGGTCATTAACATGTCATCTGTAGCCTTTGTAGGCACTGGGAGCTTACCAGAGATCACAGGCTGAGAAGGGAATGTGTATGCATAGATTGGATTATTGCCTTTTATATCACTGAGTGGTCCATTATAAAATACCTTGTGTACAACTGCAGCAAATGCTGCAAGGCTGCAGTTCCATCATGCCTTCAGATATTCCCTCCCTGCTCCACCCTCAGCCAGCTCTGGTGCTGCAGTGACACCCCATCAGCTCTGCCTGCTGGGCTGTGTGACACAGCAAATGAGGTCAGAGAACTGATCCACCTTCAGAATGAAGCAGTGGAAAGTTTTCAGGACAGGAGCAGGCAGTGGCAGGATGGTGGAGGACCTGAGAGCAGCGTGGCCATGGATTGCTTTGTATTATGAAACCAAGTTAACCCAGTCAGACTGGGTGAAGGCAGTTGGCCAACACAGGTTCACAGGATCACAGCTCACAGGATGTTAGAGGGTGGCAGGGACCTCTGGAGATCAGAGTTCAACCCCCCTGCCAGAGCAGAAGCAGAGAATCCAGCACAGGGCACACAGGAACACATCCAGACAGGGCTGCAAAGGCTTCAGAGAAGGAGACTCCACAACCTCTCTGGGCAGCCTGCTCCAGGGCTCTGGGAGCCTCACAGTGAAGAAGTTCCTCCTCATGTTGAGGTGGAACCTCCTGTGCTGCAGTTTCCATCCATTGCCCCTTGTCCTATCCCATGGTGCTGCTGAGCAGAGCCTCTCCCCTCCCTCTTGACCCCCAGCCCTCAGATATTTATAAAGATTGATCAAATCCCCTCTCAGCCTTCTGCTCTCCAGACTGAACAACCCCAGGGCTCTCAGCCTCTCTTCCTCAGGCAGTGCTGCAGTCCCTTCAGCATCCTTGTAGCCCTGCCTTGGACACTCTCCAGCAGATCCCTGTCCCTCCTGAAGTGGGGAGCCCAGAATTCCATGCAGTATTCCAGATGTGGCCTCACCAGGGCAGAGCAGAGAGGGAGGAGAACCTCCCTGGATCAGAACTCTTAAGCTGGACACAAGCTGGACACACTCTTAAGCTGGACACCCTCTGGGTAGCACAGCTCACACCGAGTCAGTAGCAGCACTTACACTTCTGTATGGAAGCTGAGTTGTCTAAGCAGAGCTGGGGATCAGCCACCCAGCCGGCACCACACAAAGAGGAGTAATCCAAGCTGCAGGAGCTTGTTATCAGAACGGGGCATGCATGTGTTACAGCTGGGAGCTGCTCCCTGAAAGCTAGATCCTCAGCTTGCAGTGCTGATAAATGCCAGGGCTGGACAGAGAGCAGAGAAACTGGAGAATGCTTTGCTAAGGAGGGTGGTACCACCTAGGGCTGGAGCACTGCCCTGAGAACGGGCTCCCAGTTGCACTGGGGGGCAGGGCTGGCAGGCCTGGCTCATGTCCCACCAGAAGCTGCATGGCAGTGTACAGGGATGGAGGTGGGCAGAAAGGCAGCCACTTGGAATTATTATCACAGGATCACCCAGGTTGGAAAAGACATCAGAGATCATCAAGTCCAACCTATGACCTAACACAAGTGCCACATCCAGTCCTTTTTGGAACACCTCCAGGGACAACACATGAATTACACATTTTTGTTGTTGTTGTGTATTTGTTGGTGTGGGGTTTGGTCTGGCTTTGAGCTTTCGTTTGCTGTTTTTCTTTGGTTTGTTTGTGGCACTCATCAAGTGAGGATTCAGCTAAAACATCTTTGCCTTATGGCAACCTTGAGTTAAAGCTTTACTGCCCCACTGTGCCAGGTAGATGCAGACAGAGTGACCTGGGCCAGAGTAGTCCAGAAGTTCCTTTTGGAAAGTTTATTCCCAGCTGTAAAGCTTTGACAGAAGAATCTGCACTTCTCCTTGCAGGGCACTTCTCTGAACTTCTGGGAATCCTGACCTCAGATCCTCTTGTGTCCATCTTCTTGCTGTGGTGCTTGATGCTGTAACAGGGAGAAGAATCTCTGATGGTGAAATGGCCAAATTGGGGAGTTTACTCTTTCCCTGGAAATGGTTCATACAAATAAAGTGATCAGGAAGAGAAACCCTGGAGGGACTTGCACCCTGAGATGCCATCCCAGGACCCTTCTTGCACCTCTGTGCATTTATCATAGGGTTGGAAGAGACCTCAAGGATCATCTAGTTCCAACCCTCCTGCCATGGGCAGGAACACTTTCCACTAGATCAGGTTGCTCAGAACCCAATCCAGCCTGGTCTTAAACACCTCCAGGCATGAGGCTTCCACCACCTCCCTGGGCAGCCTGTGCCAGTCTCTCACCACCCTCATGGGGAACAACTTCTTCCTCACATCCAATCTGAATCTCCCCACTTCTAGTTTTGCTCCATTCCCCCTACTCCTATCCCTCCCTGACACCCTCAGAAGTCCCTCCCCAGCTTTCTTGCAGCCCCCTTCAGGTACTGATTTCCTGGGGCCTCAGCAGTGATGAGTTTCTGGCAGGCCTTGGTGAGGTGTGTGGTGCTGCAGGCACTCACTGCCACCCCCCACCATAAGTCAGAGGCACCTGATGGCTCTGTGCCACTTCTGAAGGGTCATGGAGGACTTTCTGGGGCACCTGCCCTGGCATGCTGTGAATAGCCAGAAAGGTATTTTTCTGTGCTAAGTATAAATGAATACTTTGAAAGCAAGGATCAGTATGTCCGAAGTTCAGTTTCAGGCCAAGTCTGTTGTGTCGGGGTGGGGTTTGTGTGTGTGGTTGGTTGGGTTTTGTTCCTCTCCCCTCTCCCCTTTTTTTCTTTCTCTCTTTTTTTCCCAGTGAGCACAGCTTGCTCGCAGACCTGAGCCATCCCTCGTGGGGCTTACCCCCCATTTGGACCGCTTTGGGTGGGTTTGTGAGCTGTAGGTGGGAGTGGGGCCGTCTCCTGCCTGTGTGTGGAAGGGATGAAAGGAGGCCTCTTACAGGTGTTGCGTTACTCGGCAGAAAGCAGGTCCTGCTCCAAAGGAAAGAGCTCTCGTTTCTCTCATCCAGTTCCTGGGAGAATAGTGAAGGTTGCCTTTGGATTTGAAGGGCTGCCTCCTTAAAAAGTGATGGGGGAAAACCTCCAACCCCCATAATGTTCTGCTTTGCTTCCTGGAGCCACCTGGGTGTTTCATGAGCTGAATACCCTCCCCTGCTCCTCTCCCTCCCCTGCTCCTCTCCCTCCCCTGCTCCTCTCCCTCCCCTGCTCCTCTCCCTCCCCTGCTCCTCTCCCTCCCCCGCTCCTCTCCCTCCCCCGCTCCTCTCCCTCCCCTGCTCCTCTCCCTCCCCTGCTCCTCTCCCTCCCCTGCTCCTCTCCCTCCCCCGCTCCTCTCCCTCCCCCCGCTCCTCTCCCTCCCCCCCGCTCCTCTCCCTCCCCTGCTCCTCTCCCTCCCCTGCTCCTCTCCCTCCCCTGCTCCTCTCCCTCCCCTGCTTTTTTGACTTGACAGACCATTAAGGGTACCTTTCCCCTTTGCCTTTGTAATAACAATAGGCAGTACTCGGAGCTCTGCACCTCAAGCTGCCAGCTGTAAGCTGCCAGCCGTACCTGCATACCACTTGACACGAAGCAGCAGGGGGACATACAGGAGTGAAATTCGTTGTTGATGCAGTTGAAGCTGAGCTTCCTGTTCTGCTCTGCAGTCCAACAGAAAAATGCCTGCTCTCAGAGAAGCTGTCTTCAGCTTGCTGATTTGTTTTGCTGCTGCTGAAATATTCTAGAAAGTCATTCAGAATTCACACTTCACTGGGAAAGAAATGGAGGAGGACCTTGAAATGTATCTTAAATCAGAAGGCAGAGTGGTGAGGACCTTGAGAAAGCTCTTCCTCTTCTGGGATAGAGCTGGTGTGGCTGGCTTTAGATACATGAACTGCTGAAGTATCAGAGATTCAAGTAAAGTCTAGAGGATTAGCTGGATATCATGTCCCCTCTCCTTTGGGGGGAAGTCTGGCTTTGTTAGTGGATAAACTTGAGTTGCACACCAGCAGATGAGAACAAGAAGTGAAGTTAGATTTCCATGAAGCTGCTCGCACTCCTCCTAATCTTTTCCACTGTTTCGTGCACAAGGAATTGATTATGTGGGCAACTGCTGTGTTCAAAAGTATCTCTAGCCAAGGGGACAGACCTTTATCTGCTGTGTTCAAATGTATCTGTAGCCAAGGAGATACAACTTTGTCAATGATAAACTTGAGAGAAAATGAGGTGCCAATATGGTCTAACTGCTCTGTTGTGAGAGGGAGGAAGAGTGGGGGAGGATCTCTGCCCTGCTATAGCTCTGAGTAGCAGGTGGCAACTTTCTGAGGTAGGTGAAGACATCCTGGTCCTCCACGGCTCCACCAAGCTCTGGTAAAAGCTGTTTAAGAGGAATTTGGCCTGATGGATGTCATCCAGCAGCTCCACTGCCCATAGGAAAGGTTCTTGTGTGTATTTTATCTGCATTAGGTCCTGCTAAGGGGATGACAAAATGTTACGGCTAGCAGTGGCATACTTTACGATAACTTTGCAGGGAAAGGATATCACAGAGTTCCAGTTCTCTGACTGGCAGCAATTAGCTCTGCTCTGAGACATTTTTAGCCTTCCCCACTTCAAAAGCAGCTGGAATTTGTGGCTGGCTCTCCGTGATGATGTAAACTACAAGAGCTCTCATGTGATGTCTGCTGTACGGAATACAGAATTAACCAGGTTGGAAAAGACCTTTGAGATCTTCAAGTTCTGGGCCCCTCAGTTTCAGAAGGACATTGAGAGTCTTGAACGTGTCCGGAGAAGGGCGACGAGGCTGGGGAGGGGTCTGGAGCACAGCCCTGTGAGGAGAGGCTGAGGGAGCTGGGGTTGCTTAGCCTGGAGGAGAGGAGGCTCAGGGGAGACCTTCTTGCTCTCTGCAACTCCCTGAAGGGAGGTTGTAGCCAGGTGGGGGTTGTTCTCTTCTCCCAGGCACCCAGCACCAGAACAAGAGGACACAGTCTCAAGCTGTGCCAGGGGAGGTTTGGGCTGGAGGTGAGGAGAAAGGTCTTCACAGAGAGTGTTGTTACCCATTGGGATGTGCTGCCCAGGGAGGTGGTGGAGTCACCATCCCTGGAGGTGTTCAAGAGGGGATTGGACTTGGTGCCATGGTTTAGTAGTCATGAGGTGTTGGGTGACAGGTTGGACTTGATGATCTTTGAGGTCTTTTCCAGCCTTATTGATTCTATGATTCTAAGTCCAACCTATCACCCAACACCATCTAATCAACTAAACCATGGCACCAAGTGCCTCCTCCAGGCTCTTTTTAAACACTTCCAGTGATGGGGACCCCACCACCCCTCTGGGCAGCCCATTCCAATGGCTACTGTCCTACTCTGTAGCTTTGAGTTGTAGTCCATCCCCTTGACAGGAAAAGCAAAGCCCTGCAGTGCTCTGCCACTGCTGGAAAGCACTGGGGCAAGTCAGTAGGAGAATTGCTTCCATCCACAGAAGAACAAAAGCTGTTCCCTTCATTGCAAAGAGGCTAAGAGGCAGGTCTTGCAGAAGAGCTTACTTGCTGTTAAGCAGTTCTGCCTTCCTTTAATGCCCAAGCAAGTGAGTTTGGCTATAAATAGGTAAAAACTTACTTCAATGCTTCAGCATTTTCAGTGACTTGATGATGGGTTTATGTGTTCATGTGAACTTGTGGAGCCTCACATGAATGTAATGGGACAAGTCAAGCAGTTATTTTTTGTCAGAAGAACTGTTCGCTGTCCCGTGAAAAGTCTCCCTGGGCAGCCCCCTCCAGTGGCCTGAAGCAAAGTCACTATATCCTAAGCTTCCATGGGAGCTGTGTCTCCTGGGACTAACAGGCTGTGAGCAACGTGGAAGAAGCAAACAAGTTTGTTTATTGAGGTCGTTCTTTAGATGCAGTTGGTTGCCTGCTCAAACATGAGGCCAGACTTCTTGTCTCCACGAGGAAAAGGAGATGCTGCTTGCAGCAGCGTGGCAGTGGTGGTGTTTAATTGGCACAAGAGGGGTTTTGTTCATTCATCTCTGGCTCAAACAAGCCATTACTGCAGGGAAACAAAAGAAAGTATCAGTAAAAACCTGCCTCCTCCACTAAGGATATTTTTGTGCGGCAGCTGCAATGTGTGCCTGCTGGGATGTTTCCCCTTCCTTCTACCAGCAGTATCAATTGTAAAGCTTTGCAGAATAAAGACAAAACAAAACTGCTTTGCTTGTGAATGTTTCTGGTCAGACCTGGCTGCTTGCTTAGTGACTGCTTTGTATAACTGGAGTGTGAAGGTAGAAGGAAGGTCCTTATTTGACTTCTGTAGTGATTGGTTGAAGAAGAAAAGCCACCAACAACCAAAGCTGAGCATTTGTGGATACAGAGGCTACATATTAAACATGAATATTTTAAGTAGGAATGCTTTAAAACCACAGAGAGTGCAGGAGGTCCAGAGGAGAGCCACAACGATGATCAGAGAGCTAAAGAACCTTCCCTCCAGGGCCAGGCTGCAGAAGCTGGGGCTGTTCAGCCTGGAGAAGAGAAGGCTCTGGTGAGCTCTTATAGCACATTTCCAGTACCTGAAGGGATCATAGAATCACAGAATCACTAAGGTTGGAAAAGACCTCAGAGATCATCAAGTCCAACCTATCACCCAACACCTCCTGACACCTCCATGGCTTCAAGTGCCACATCCAGTCCTTTTTTTGAACACCTCCAGGGATGGTGACTCCACCACCTCCCTGGGCAGCACATTCCAAGGGCCAATTACTCTTTCTGGGAAGAACTTTCACCTCACCTCCAGCCTAAACTTCCCTTGGCACAGCTTGAGACTGTGTCCTCTTGTTCTGGTGCTGCTTGCCTGGGAGAAGAGACCAACCCCCTGCATATTAGGAACTCTTCACAGTGAAGGTGGTGAGACACTGGCACAGGCTGCCCAGGGAGGTTGTGGATGCCCTCTCCCTGCATGCGTTCAAGGCCTGGCTGGATGTGGCCTTGAACAGCCTGGGCTGGTGGGAGGTGTCCCTGCCCATGGCAGTGGGAGTTGGAACAAAAATGATCTTTAAGACCCCTTCCAACCCAAACCATCCTATGAATCTGCATCACACATTCACAAATATCAAGACCACAACTTTTAAAGGCAGCTTTAAAAGCCTGATCTGATTCCTGCCAGTCAAAAGCAGGGTGTTGAGCAGGGGATTTAGGATAATCGATAGCTACAAGGGGCTTGGAGCCAGATGCTCTTCAAGGTCCCTTCCAAGCCAAAGCATTCTGTGAATCTATGATAATGACAGCACAGTCCTTTGGCTGAACTCATCATCTGCATTTTATTCTTCATGCATCTGGTCAAAACCAAGGAAGCTGTGGCCCGTTTTTTCCCTGCTGATCCCTTTGCACTACTGGGTTGGGGTGTTTTTGAATCCTTTCTTGTGTTACACAGTCTGACAACCTGGCATGCAGGTTTGGAAATGAGCATCAACCATGATTGCCATAAAAATGTATCTGTTACAGTGGCTGCATCTTTGTAATGTAGTGTAGTGATGTGAATAGGATAGGATAGCATAGGAGAGAATAGGATTGAATAGAATAGAGTAGAAATTAACCAGGTTGGAAAAGACCTCAGAGATCATCCAGTCCAACCTATCACCCGACACCGTCTGATCAACTAAACCATGGCACCAAGTCTGGGTTGGAAGGGACCTCAGAAGGTCATCCAGTCCAACCCCTCTGCAGGCAGCAGGGACATCCTCAACTAGATCAGGTTGCCCACAGCCCTCTCCAGCCTCACCCTGAATGTCTCCAGGGATGGGGCCCCAACCATTTCCCTGGGCAAACTGTGCCAGTGTTCCACCAGGCTCATTGTAAGGAACTTACTCCTCACATCCAATCTCAATCTGCTCTGCTCTAGTTTGAAGGCATTGTCCCTGGTCCTATCCCTGCAGACCTTTGCAAACAGTCTCTCTCCATCCTTCTTGTAGTTCCTTCAGGTCCTGGCAGGCTGCTCTTAAGTCTCCCTGGAGCCTTCTCTTCTCCAGGCTGAACAGCCCCAGATCCCTCAGCCTGTCCTCAGAGCAGAGCTGCCCCAACCCCTGAGCATTTTCATGGCCCTCCTCTGGACCCTCTCCATCAGGTCCAGGTCCTTCCTGTATGGAGGGCTCCAGAACTGCATACAGTACTCCAGTTGAGGTCTCAGCAGAGCAGAGCAAAGTGGCAGAATCCCCTCTCTGGCTCTGCTGGCAACACTGCTTTTGAAGCTCCTATCTGCATCCAGTAACTCAGCAGAATTTCCAGTGCTGAAGTACAAAGCTGGCATGCCCAGTTCAGTGCTCTCACTTCTGTTGTCACAGCAGACATCTTTGAACTCTTGTTTCTTGTTTTTATAGGAATCTGACAGTGTTAATATTTTTTTGTCCAACAGACTTTCCAGGCTGCTATCAATCAAGTGTTTCCTGCAGAAGAGGACAGCAAAAAGGATGTAGAAGATAATTGTGAGTTATGAATTCACACCGAAATTGTGCACCTGAAGAAAATTTGTTTAGAAGAGAGTATTGTTTCCTTACAAGCTTCCTCTTTCTTCCTTGTAGTCTTTGTTTTGCTTCTTTGCTTGAATTTCACAGAATCACAGAATTGTCAGGGTTGGAAGGGACCCCAAGGATCATCCAGTTCCAACCCCCTGCCGTGGGCAGGGACACCTCACACTACAGCAGGTTGCTCACAGCCACATCCAGCCTGGCCTGAAAACCCTCCAGGGATGAGGCTTCCACCACCTCCCTGGGCAGCACATCCCAATGGCCAATCTCACTGTCTGGGAAGAACTTCTTCCTCACATCCAGCCTAAAAGGAACTCCACTGGCTTGGCTCTGCAGCACAGACACAACATCTCTGTTGCTGGGAAGAATTTCTTCCTCACCTCCAGCCTAAACCTCCCCTGGCACAGCTTGAGACCGTGTCCTCTTGTTCTGGTGCTGGTTGCCTGGGAGAAGAGGCCATCCCCCACCTGTCTACAATCCCCTTTCAGGTAGTTGTTTCTCAGACAGCATTCCTGTGTAATTACAGGGAGTTGAAGATAAATCTTAAGTTATCCTTCTCCAAACTGGAGGCAGGAATCAGGGCCATTGGAAAAGGAAAGCAGGTCACAGTAACCTGGATACAAAAGTGCTGTCTGGTGAAGGGGTTTTGAGGTGGACTTTTTGGCTAAGACTTTGAAAGTTGTTCAGGTGATTCCTGTTTTAGGTTAGTATTTATATCCCATGACAGGAAATCCAGCTGCTCCATGAAGAACAAAAAGATGAGACCTTGTGTTTTGCAAACACTGTGTTGAAACTCTGCAGAGCTGCTGTCTGTGTTCCCTGTATTTAATTTGTGGGCTTGTCACAGTGATATTGCTGAGATGTCCTGGCTCCAAAGTGTCCTAGTCAGGGTACAGAAGTTTGGAATGAGATCAAGGACAAGTGCAGAGTCCTGCACCTGAGCAGGAAGAATAAACTGCAGCAGTCCAGGCTGGAAGGTGACCTGCTGGAAGGCAGCCCTGTGGAGAGGGACCTGGGAGTGCTGGTGGGCAACAAGTTCTGCATGGGACAGCAATGTGCCCTGGGGGCAAGAAGGCCAGTGGGGTCCTGGGGTGCACTAGGAGGAGTGTGTCCAGCAGATCCAGGGAGGTTCTCCTCTAGCACTACTCTGCCCTGCTGAGACCTCACCTGGAATATTTCATCCAGTTCTGGGCTCCCCAGTTCAGGAGGGACAGGGATCTGCTGGAGAGACTCCAAGGGAGGGCTACAAGGATTCTGAAGGGACTGCAGCATTGCCTGGGGAGGAGAGGCTGAGAGCCTTGGGGCTGTTTAGTCTGGAGAGAAGACTGAGAGGGATCTGATCAATGTCTATCAATATCTGAGGGCTGGGGATCAGGAGGGAGGGGACAGGTTCTGCTCACTTTGCACCCTGGGATAGGACAAGGGACAATGGATTCAAACTCCAGCACAGGAGGTTCCAGCTCAACAAGAGGACACAGTCTCAAGCTGTGCCAGGGGAGGTTCAGGATGGATGTTAGGAAGAAATTCTTCATAGAGAGAGAGATTGGCCATTGGATTGTGCTTCCCAGGGAGGTGGTGGAGTCACCATCCCTGGAGGTGTTTAAGAAGAGCCTGGATGAGGCACTTGGTGCCATGGTTTAGTTGATTAGATGGTGTTGAGTGATAGGTTGGACTGGATGATCTCAAAGGTCTTTTCCAACCTGGGTTATTCTATTCTATTCTATTCTATTCTATTCTATTCTATTCTATTCTATTCTATTCTATTCTATTCTATTCTATTCTATTCTATGGTTTTGAACCATCCTGAAAGACTGGTTAATAATACACTTACCATTCCAACCTGTGCTATAGTGATATATTCCATACCCTGGAAGGTCACAATTAGGTCTCCTGGGAGCCTTCTCCTCTCCAGACTGAACAGCCCCAACTCCTTCAGTCTGTCCTCACAGGAGAGCAGCTCCAGCGTGCTGCTCATCCTCATGGCCCTTCTCTGGACACATGCCAGCATGCCCAGAGAAGGCAATATTGGGTGTTTAGAAGGTTTTAGACCTGCCTTTTGCTTTATTTTTCTCTTTTATCTCCTTTGAGATCTGAATCACATTAATGGTGGCTGAGCCTTGCCATTAGTAGATCAGATTACTTTCCATGCATAGCATGCTTCATTGTGTGCAGAGGAGAGCCAGGGTGAATAAACTTGCTATTGGTATTCCCCAGGTTTTAGTGCTTGACTTCACTTCTGTGAACTTTGTTTGTGTGTACAGCTAAATATCTGGACTGCAAAGTGCCCCTAAAATCACTGATTATGTTTAGGCCTGAGCCATATGAATATTCAGAATTCCCTCACTGGTGACTTCCTTTGCCTCTGGATATGGAAGTCTTTATTCCAAGGATTTGTTCTAATTTGCTGCCATAAGCCTTAGTTTGCATGACTGGAGTGAAAGCTGTGACATTCCCAGTTCTGAGCTCCTCAGTTTAAGAAGGACATTGAGAGTCTTGAACGTGTCCAGAGGAGGGCAACGTGGCTGGGGAGGGGTCTGGAGCACAGCCCTGTGAGGAGAGGCTGAGGGAGCTGGGGTTGCTTAGCCTGGAGAAGAGGAGGCTCAGGGGAGACCTTCTTGCTCTCTGCAACTCCCTGAAGGGAGGTTGTAGCCAGGTGAGGGTTGGTCTCTTCTCCCAGGCAGCCAGCACCAGAACAAGAGGACACAGTCTCAAGCTGTGCCAGGGGAGGTTTAGGCTGGAGGTGAGGAGAAAGTTCTTCCCAGAAAGAGTAATTGGCCACTGGGATGTGCTGCCCAGGGAGGTGGTGGAGTCCCCATCCCTGGAGGTGTTCAAGAAAGGATTGGATGTGGCACTTGAAGCCATGGTTTAGTTAGTCAGGAGGTGTTGGATGATAGGTAGGACTTGATGATCTCTGAGGTCTTTTCCAACCTTATTGATTCTGTGATTCCCTGGAGGAGCAATTGGAGGATGTGCAAAGAGAGAGCAGTGGGGGGTCAGGTTGAAATCTGGGGTCCTTTGGTTATTAAGACAATGACTGAGTTTTTATCAGGGTGCTTAGCCCATGTCTGCTTCCTTTCAAGCATGCTGAGAGGTCCTTATGAAGATACAGTCAAGGGAGAGGATCATTTCTTGAGGCATATGTAGGCAATTACAAGGCAGCAGTTTTCCATCTCCATCCTGGGAAGTCAGATGACTTAATAAACTAGAAAACATCAAGGGGTAACCCCCTGCCCCCCACCCAAGGCATACACAGGAGAGGAAGGGGATTGTAATTTTCATTGGTACAAGCAGGACTTGCTGTTGCTGGCCTATTTCCTTTTAATGTCTCTTTCTCTGGGAACAACCTCATTATAAGAGGTGAAGGAGGAAAAAGGTCTGTGGAAGCAGATCTGCAGCTTGTGCTCCCAGCACCATTTTCTCAGCTGTGTGGACTGAGTGTGCTTGGGGAGAGGAGGAGGACTTGGAGGAAAAGTCCTGCTGCATAGTGCCAGGTGCCTGCACTTGGTTTGTCTCACATATTCATGACTGTGCACTTAGAGGAAGGCTGTAGGTGTGCTGGGGTGGAAGGGCAAAAGCCATGGTGAATGTGGCCAACAAGCTGCTTTGTGAGGCTATTTAACAAGTCCAAGTGCCAGGTGCTGCACTTTGGCCACAACCCCATGCAGTGCTGCAGGCTGGGGTCAGAGTGGCTGGAGAGCAGCCAGGCAGAGAGGGACCTGGGAGTACTGGATGACAGCAGTTGAACAGGAGCCAGCAGTGTGCCCAGGTGGCCAGGAAGGCCAATGGCATCCTGGCCTGCATCAGGAACAGTGTGGCCACCAGGAGCAGGGAAGTCATTCTGCCCTGGACTCAGCGCTGCTGAGGCCAAACCTTGAGTCTTGTGTCCAGTTCTGGGCTCCTCAGCTTAAGAAGGACATTGAGAGACTTGAACGTGTCCAAAGAAGGGCAACAAGGCTGGGGAGGGGTCTGGAGCACAGCCCTGTGAGGAGAGGCTGAGGGAGCTGGGGTTGTTTAGCCTGGAGAAGAGGAGGCTCAGGGGAGACCTTCTTGCTCTCTCCAGCTCCCTGAAGGGAGGTTGTAGCCAGCTGGGGGTTGGTCTCTTCTCCCAGGCAACCAGCACCTGAACAAGAGGACACAGTCTCAAGCTGTGCCAGGGGAGGTTCAGGCTGGAGGTGAGGAAGAAATTCTTCCCAGCAAGAGAGATTGGCCATTGGGATGTGCTGCCCAGGGGGTGGTGGAGTCACCATCCCTGGAGGTGTTCAAAAAGGGATTGGATGTGGCACTTGGAGCCATGGGTTAGCTGTCAGGAGGTGTTGGGTCTTAGGTCATAGGTTGGACTTGATGATCACTGAGATCTTTTCCAACCTGGCTGATTCTGTGATTGTGGTAGGCACAGGTTTCTGTGCTTCCAGGCCAGCATGGACAGAGATGCACCATGTTCATCTGAAGCTGGTGAAAGGGAGATTAGGGTGAGAGCAGGGCCTGTTCTGAGCCTTTATGCAGCAGTTTTCTGTAGCTCCAGCTGCACAGTGCAGATCAGGTCTCTGGCTGTGAAAGCAGCTACTGAGTCAGCAGTTCTGCCTCCATATAGCACAAAGAAATGGGATTAAACTGTAACCAGGGAGGTGGGAAGCAGAATTCTCCTTAATCCTGAGGGTCAGGTTTTCAGCTGTGCAGGACAGTGATTCTGAGCTCTTACTGGTGTCTGTCTGTCTGCCTTTTGCTTGCAGGTTCCCTTATGTACCTGAACGAGGCCACCCTCCTCCACAACATCAAAGTTCGCTACAGCAAGGACAGAATTTACGTGAGTACTCCCTGCCGTGCCCACCGAGTGCTGCCCATTGCTTTTACCCTCTGATAGCAGCAGAAGAGGAAATGGCCACAGTGGAAGCTTAGGAGGGTTTAGAGCTGCCTTTATTTTTTGTATGGTTTTATTTTTTATCATGGAATGGTCCAGGCCAGAAGGGACCTCCCAAGCTCATCCGGTCTGACCTCCCTGCACTCAGCAGGGACATCCCCAACTAGATCAGGGTTCCCAAGGCCTTGTTGAGCCTCACCTTGAATACCTCCAGGGAAGGGCCCTCAACCACCTCCCTGGGCAACCTGTTCCACCACCCTCATAGTGAAGAACTTCCTGCTATCCAGTCTAAATTTGCTCTTCTCTACATTGAAGCCATTGTCCCTGGTGCTGTCCCTGCAGGCTTTTGCAAACAGTCTCTCTGTAGCCTTCTTACAGCCCCTTCAGGTACTGGCAGGCTGCTATTAGGTCTCCCTGGTGCCTCCTCCTCTCCAGACTGAACACCCCCAGCTCCCTCAGCATGACCCTGTAGCAGAGCTGCTCCAACCCCCTGACCATTTTTGTGTCCCTCCTCTGGATCCTCTCCATCAGCTCCCTGTCCTTCCTGTATGGAGGGCTCCAGAGCTGCACACAATACTCCAGGTGAGGTCTCAGCAGAGCAAAGTATCAGAATCACCTCTCTGGCTCTGCTGGCCACACATCTTTTGATGCAGCCCAGGATGTGATTTGCCTTCTGTGCTGCAAACTCACACTGCCTGCTCATGTCCAGCTTCTCATCCATCAGCACCCCCAAGTCCTGTTCCATAGGGCTGCTTTCTATCACCTCACCCCTCTGTCTGTATTGATAGTGAGGATTATTTCAGTCTCAAGCTGTGCCAGGGGAAGTTTAGGGTGAAGGTGAGGAGAAAGTTCTTCCCAGAAAGAGAGATTGGCCTGTGGAATGTGCTGCCCAGGGAGGTGGTGGAGTCACCATCCCTGGAGGTGTTCAAAAAGGGATTGGATGTGGCACTTGGAGCCATGGTTTAGTTAGTCAGGAGATGTTGCATGGTTTAGTTGATTAGGTGGTGTCGGATGGTAGGTTGGATGCAATGATCTTGAAGGTCTCTTCCAACCTGGTCTAGTCTGGTCTAGTCTAGTCTAGTCTCTCTTCCAACCTGGTCTATTCTATTCTATTCTATTCTATTCTATTCTATTCTATTCTATTCTATTCTGTTCTGTTCTGTTCTATTCTATGTTGGGTGATAGGTTGGACTTGGTTATCTCTGAGGTCTTTTCCAGCCTGGTTGATTCTGTGACTCAGCCCAGGTGTAGAACCCTGCCCTTGCTCTTGTTGAACTTGATGAGGTTCATGTTGTATCTTGGTGTTAATGTTAGCTGATTTGTGCCAGGCAGAGGAGTAGGCTTGTCTCCAGCTGGTGGCTGTTGCTCTGCACCCCTAGCACACCCCCTGTGTCCCCAGGGCCTCGTGCTGGAGGGGAGCTGCTGGCCCAGCAGAGGAGCTCTCAACAAAGCTGCCTTTCTTGCTTCATTATTTTTGAACGAAGCCAACAGGTGCTGCCTTTGACACCTCCTAGCTCAGATGTCCAGCTTAATCTTTTATATTGCTATCAAATTGCCTAATTGTACTTAATGAATTCTGGCTAAATTACAGCTTGTCCTTACCATCTGCCAGGACACTGACAGCTGTGAAACACAAGAAAGAGAAGAGTTTGCTTCCTTGCCTTTTTTTCCTCCCTCTTTCTAATAGAAAACTGTAGAGAGCAATAATACAAACCAGTTTCACATGCTGTGATGAAGTGTCAGTGGTGAAATAATCAGTATTTCTGGTAGCATGTTGTTCTGAAGTGGAGGTAAACCCTTTAATGTGTTTATCATGGAATTGTCAGGGTTGGAAGGGACCTCAAGGATACAGAATACAGAGTTAACCAGGTTGGAAAAGACCTCAGAGATCATCCAGTCCAACCTATCACTCAACACCATCTAATCAACTAAACCATGGCACCAAGTGCCTCATCCAGGCTCTTTTTAAACACTTCCAGGGATGGTGACTCCACCACCTCCCTGGGCAGCACATCCCAACGGCAAATCACTCTCTCTATGAAGAATTTGTTCCTAACATCCAGCCTGAACCTCCCCTGGCACAGCTTGAGACTGTGTCCTCTTGTTCTGGTGCTGGGTGCCTGGGAGAAGAGACCAACCCCCACCTGGCTACAACCTCCCTTCAGGGAGTTGGAGAGAGCAAGAAGGTCTCCCCTGAGCCTCCTCTTCTGCAGGCTAAGCAACCCCAGCTCCCTCAGCCTCTCCTCACAGGGCTGTGCTCCAGACCCCTCCCCAGCCTCGTTGCCCTTCTCTGGACACCTTCCAGCATCTCAAAATCCTTCTTAAGATGAGGAGGCCAGAACTGGACACAAAACTCCAGGTGTGGCCTAACCAGTGCTGAGTCCAGGGCAGAATGACCTTCCTGCTCCTGCTGGCCACACTGTTCCTGATGCAGGCCAGGGTGCCATTGGCCTTCTTGTCCCCCTGGGCACACTGCTGGCTCATGTTCAGCTGCTGTCATCCAGTCCCCCAGGTCCCTTTCTGCCTGGCTGCTCTCAGCCACTCTGACCCCAGCCTGCAGCACTGCCTGGGGTTGTTGTGGGCAATGTGTAGAACCTGGCACCACTTAGATGTGTTTAGTCTCCTGCCCTTGGCCTCTGCCCATCTGTCCAGCCTGTCCATGTCCCTCTGCAGAGCTCTCCTAACCTCTAACAGATCAGGTGCTTGTCTAGGGAGGTGGTTGAGGCCCCGTCCCTGGAGGGGTTTAAGGCCAGGCTGGATGAGGCTCTGGCCAGCCTGATCTAGTGTGGGGTGTCCCTGCCCATGGCAGGGGGCTTGGAACTAGATGATCCTTGTGGTCCCTTCCAACCCTGACTGATACTATGATGATACTACTAGGATACCATCTAATCAACTGAACCATGGCACTGAGTGCCTCATCACGGTGCTGCCCAAATTTCAGTTGTCTAGGGAGAGGATCAGTGATTGAAAAACACCAAATAGGTTATTCAAGTTGAGGATTTATCTGATTTTTCCTTCAGGCCTTTTCCTGTGAATCTGCTTTTTGATTCAGTCATCTGTTCCTCCTTGTGTGTAATAACCAAGCTGTAACCAAGCTGTACAAGTTGGTTGGTTGGTTGTGTGGGTTCTTTTGGTCAGAAACCTTTTCACTTATCTTCAGTCTTCCTCATCCTGTGGAAAGATCAAGAGCAGTCTTGGTTTGGTTCCTGCTCTGTGAGAGAACATTTGCATTCAGTATTTCTCACTGTGGAGGCAGCCATAGCTAATTTCTTTTGGCTGAATGCTTTTATTGCCTGGCTTGAGCGAGTTCCCAGGCAGGATCCTGTTAGCCCTCCCTGCTGAGTTGCTAGGCAGGATCCTGTTAGCCCTTCCTGCTGAGTTGCTTCCATTAGATATTGAAAAATTATCCTTCTCACTGGGGCAAAGTGCATTCTGCTAGCCAGGAGCTTAGTTTGTTCACTTCTGAGGAGGAGGAGGCTGTGGTGTCCTGTCCTTTATCCAGTAACTGGGACAATAGGAAGCAATTCAAAAGGGGATTGGGAGAAAGGTCAAATTCAGGACATGCTCCACAGCTCAGTGGTTAGGAAATTGTCCTGTGAGAATTTGATAGAAGTCCTGAGAAGATAATGAGAGGAACTCTAAAAATACATCCCTTCTTGCCTCTGCAGTAGCTGGGAGGGAATTGCGAATGTCCTTATTAGACTTAAGCTATGGTCTTCAATAGCAATAGAAAATTGCTCTTAACCACTTGGTTGGGTGCTAGCCAATAACTTGCTGTTCATTGTTTTCTTCACAGACCTATGTAGCCAACATCCTCATTGCAGTGAACCCGTATTTTGACATCCCTAAGTTTTACTCTTCAGACACTATTAAAAAGTACCAGGGCAGATCCCTGGGAACGTTGCCACCTCATGTGTTTGCTATTGGTAAGTACTGGGCCTGCCTTTGTCTCTTCCCAAACAAGCATCAAATACCTTGCAGTGTAAGCTGCCACCTCTGGCACTAATTAAATTGCATGAATATTGTAAAATGAACCCACTGATGGCTGAAAATTTACACATCTGCTCATCCTTGATGTGGAGATTAGCAGCCCTGTGGTGCTTATCCTGCACCTCCAGTGGCTTATGGCTAAGCAGTTGAAATACAATTTGCAACCATTACAAACAAATTATAATTGAAAAAACCAGATTTTGCAAGTGAAGAATGATGTCATTGTGGCTGGCACTGTCCTCCAGTGCAGTGACTTCCTTTGCCTTTTGTGTTGCCAGAGCACATGTACTCACAGCCTCAGAGGATGTCAGGGGTTAGAAGATACCTCTGGAGATCTTCCAGTCCAATCCCCCTGCCAGAGCAGGAGCAGAGAATCCAGCACAGGTCACACAGGAACACACCCAGATGGGTCTTGGAAGTCTCCAGAGGAGACTCCAAAACCTCTCTGGGCAGCCTGTTCCAGGGCTCTGTCACCTTCACAGTGAAGAAGTTCCTCCTCATGTTGAGGTGGAACCTCCTGTGCTAGGGTTTCCATCCATTGCCCCTTGTCCTATTCCAGGGTGCAACTGAGCAGAGCCTGTCCCCTCCCTCCTGACACCCAGCCCTCAGCTATTGATAGACATTGATCAGATCCCTCTCAGTCTTCTCTCCAGACTGAACAGCCCCAGGGCTCTCAGCCTCTCCTCCCCAGGCAGTGCAGTGCTGCAGTCCCTTCAGCACCCTTGTAGCCCTTTGCAGAACTCTCTCCAGCAGATCCCAATTCCTCTTGAACTGGGGAGCCCAGAGCTGGATGCAGTATTCCAGGTGTGGCCTCACTAGGGCAGAGTAAAGGGAGAGGAGAACTTCCCTGGATCTGCTGGACACACTGCTCTGAATGTAGCCCAGGACCCCCTTGGCCCCCAGGGCACATTGCTGTCCCATGCAGAACTTGTTGTCCACCAGCACTCCCAGGTCCTTCTCCTTGGGGCTGCCCTCCAGCAGATTGCCTCCCAACCTGTGGTTGAGCTTGTGTGATAGGCAGAAAATGTATTTAAATGTGACTAATTGGATAAACCTGAATTCAGTCCCTTTTTGATTAAAAAAACAGGTTGGAAACTACAAAATGCACATTTGACTTGTTTGGAGCTGCCTCACTGTGTTGCATTTGGTTTCGTAATCGAGACTATGAGTAGCTGGGGCTTTAGTCCCTGTTACATAACAAGAAACCCACATTTTTTCCAGCTTTCCTTGCCTCAAAAGTCACAAAGTGTGACTGAAAGTTTTCCTTTAAAACAACACTGAAGTAAAATTGGTTACTGTTGTGTTCATACACTTAATTCAGCAAGAGATTTGGCTTTGGGGAGCCTATAGTTTATTTTGTCCTGGATATAGTTGAGTAGTTCATAGGATTGTCAGGGTTGGAAGGGACCTCGAGGATCAGCCACTTCCAACCCCCCTTGCCATGGGCAGGGACACCTCACGCTAGAGCAGGCTGCTCATAGCCACATCTAGCCTGGCCTTCAAAACCTCCAGGGATGAAGCTTCCACCACCTCCCTGGGCAACCTGTGCCAGTCTCTCACCACCCTCATGGGGAACAACTTCTTCCTAGCAGCCAATCTCAATCTACCCATTTCTAGTTTTTTTCCATCCCCCAGTCCTATCACTACCCCAAAAAGTCCCTCCCCAGCTTTCTTGTAGCCCCCTTCAGGTACTGGAAGGCCACAATTAGGTCTCCTTGGAGACTTTTCTTCTCTAGACTGCACAGCCCCAACTCCCTCAGTCTGTCCTCATAGCAGAGCAGCTCCAGCCCTCTGCTCATCCACCTTCCAGCACCTCCAGATCCTTCCTGTAATAGAGGCTCCAGAACTGGCCACAGTGCTCCAGGTGTGGTCTCACCTGGAGTTCTTTGTTTTAAATGATTTTAAGCTTTTACATATCAGTGTTGGAGGGTGATATAAGTTAAGAGGCTGCCCAGGGAGATTGTGGAGTCTCCTTCTCTGGAGACTTTCAGGACCCATCTGGATGTGTTCCTGTGTGACCTGTGCTGGATTCTCTGCTCCTGCTCTGGCAGGGGGTTGGACCAGAAGATCTCCAGAGGTCCTTTTCAACCCCTAACATCCTGTGAGCTGTGATCCCGTTAAGGAGAAACAGCTGGAAGTTGTAATGCACTCAACTGTAAATATTTACTTTGTGTTGCTGAAAATGTTTTAGTTTCTGGCTTGTAGCTTAACTTGCTGCTTGCAGTGCTCCTGCCTCTGACTTTTGGCCATGTTTGATGTGTTCTTCTTTTTCAAGCTGATAAAGCGTTCCGGGATATGAAGGTGCTGAAGATGAGTCAGTCCATCATAGTCTCTGGAGAATCAGGAGCTGGCAAGACAGAAAACACCAAGTTTGTTTTGAGGTTTGTTGTGCTTGTAGACCAAAAGTTGTTCTGTGACTCTCTTGGGTCAGCACAGAGGCAGAGCAAAGTGGAAGGCAGTCAGTAGGTTTTAAGACACAGTTCAATAAGAGGCTGTGGTGGGTTGAAATCACAGAATCACCAAGGTTGGAAGAGACCTCAAAGATCATCGAGTCCAACCTGTCACCACAGACCTCATGATTAGACCGTGGCACCAAGTGCCACATCCAATCCCCTCTTGAACACCTCCAGTGATGGTGACTCCACCCCCTCCCCGGGCAGCACATCCCAATGGCAAATGACTCCAATGAGTTCCATAGACCTTAGCATTATTTTCCTTTTGCATCCAATGGTAATTTAGTTTACTTTTGGTCTTTGCAGTGAGGATCTAGGCTAAAGCTCCCCCTTCAATCTGTGACAACCCCAAGCAGTGCTACAGGCTGGGGACAGTGTGGTTGGAGAGCAGCCAAGCAGAAAGGGACCTGGGAGGTGCTGGTTGATAGTAGGCTGAACATGAGCCAGCAGTGTGCCCAGGTGGCCAAGAAGGCCAATGGCATCCTGGCCTGCATCAGCAATAGCGTGGCCAGCAGGACAAGGGAGGTTATTCTGCCCCTGTGCTCAGCACTGGTTAGGCCACACCTTGAGTCCTGTGTCCAATTCTGGGCTCCTCAGTTCAAGGGAGATATTGAGGTACTGGAAGGTGTCCAGAGAAGGGCAACAAGGCTGGGGAGGGGTCTGGAGCACAGCCCTGTGAGGAGAGGCTGAGGGAGCTGGGGTTGCTTAGCCTGCAGAAGAGGAGGCTCAGGGAGACCTTCTTGCTCTCTCCAACTCCCTGAAGGGAGGTTGTAGGCAGGTGGGGGTTGGTCTCTTCTCCCAGGCACCCAGCCCCAGAATAAGAGGACACAGTCTCAAGCTGTGCCAGGGGAGGTTCAGGCTGGATGTTAGGAAGAAATTCTTCCCAGAGAAAGAGGTTGGCCATTGGGATGTGCTGCCCAGGGAGGTGGTGTAGTTGCTGTTCCTGGAGATCTTCAAGAAGAGCCTGGCTGAGGCCCTTGGTGCCATGGTTTAGTTGATTAGATGGTGCTGGGTGATAGGTTGGACTTGATGATCTTGGAGGTCTCTTCCAACCTGTATGATTCTATGATTCTATCTACTTCTACCTGCAGCTTGATCCCAGAAATGCACTGTGTGACATGTGAAATGTAGGCCACTGCCTGCATAAACCTGCACTCAGTGGTAGTGACATCGAGTAGCTTATTGTGGTTTGTGCTGCAGTCATTGTGGGATTGCACATCTGCTCTTGTGGTGCATGAAAATGTCAGTGAGGCATTTTCACTCTCTCTTGGTTTTACCAGGAATGTGCATTCCTGTTTTCCCTCTCTTTAGGGTTTGCCTTTTTCAGTCTGCTTGGTGTCCAGGAGGTTTTAACTCTCGGTTTTGAGATGGCTGCAGGCATTCTGTGGTGCATTTTACCCTGGTTTAGTGAATAAGGTTGAATAATGGGATTTATTTGTGTCCATCTATGGCTGATATTAAATCAATTGCATTAACTAGATGGAGCCCATATTGCCAATATATATCAACCTTGCTTCCTCTTATTGCAGGATTTTTAATGTTGTTTGAATTGTTGCTACACCTTAAATGTTTTACACCACCCTGGAGCACTATAATTGGAGGGCACTGCTCCATGAAATTCACCTTTATCACCTTATAATAGGTGGCCTGATATCCAGGGGAACACAGTTCAGGCAGTGTAAATCCACTCCATTCCCCCCCCCCCCCTTGTTTCCCTGTATAAATCTTTAATTCCCTTTTCCCTGACATCATGTATCTTCTGGTGTTTATGTGCAGCAGCAGGATTATCTTCCACATCCCATGAAGAGCTGTCACAGATACCAGTCTCTCCTTCATGCTGTTCTTCCCTGCCCCTGTGCAACCTTTCCTTGGTAGCTGAATGAATTGCTGCAGGGTGCTGGTAATGATTTTTACAGAGGACATCTGAATTTTGGTCCTGCCAAGACTCCAGGCACTGGGAAAATATCTCCTGAGGAATGAAGGAGGTTATTCTGCTTCCCAGGAGACGTTCTGGATAGAGTTCTGGTTATAGAGTCCACTATTAGTAAGTTTGTAGTCAACATCAAGCAGGGGGCAGGAGTTGATCTGTTAGAGGGTAGGAGAGCTCTGCAGAGGGACCTTGCCAGGCTGGGCAGATGGGCAGAGTTCAAGGGCAGGAGACTGAACACATCCAAGTGCCAGGATCTACACATTGGCCACAGCAACCCCAGGCAGTGCTACAGGCTGGGGTCAGAGTGGCTGAGAGCAGCCAGGCAGAGAGGGACCTGGGGGGACTGGTTGATGGTAGGCTGAACATGAGCCTGCAGTGTGCCCAGGCAGCCAAGAAGGCCAATGGCATCCTGGCCTGCATCAGGAACAGTGTGGCCAGCAGGAGCAGGGAAGTCATTCTGCCCCTGTGCTCAGCACTGGTTAGGCCACACCTGGAGTCCTGTGTCCAGTTCTGGGCCCCTCAGTTTAGGAAAGATGTTGAGATGCTGGCAGGTGTCCAGAGAAGGGCAAGAAAGCTGGGGAGGGGTCTGGAGCACAGCCCTGGGAGGAGAGGCTGAGGGAGCTGGGGTTGCTTAGCCTGCAGAAGAGGAGGCTCAGGGGAGACCTTCTTGCTCTCTGCAACTCCCTGAAGGGAGGTTGTAGCCAGGTGGGGGTTGGTCTCTTCTCCCAGGCACCCAGCACCTGAACAAGAGGACACAGTCTCAGGCTGTGCCAGGGGAGGTTCAGGCTTGATCCCAGAAGGAAGTTCTTCCCAGAAAGAGTAATTGGCCACTGGGATGTGCTGCCCAGGGAGGTGGTGGAGTCCCTGTGCTTGGAGGTGTTCAAGAGGGGATTGGATGTGGCACTTGGAGCCATCATATCTGTATAAGAGTGCAATTTCCATCTGCATTTCTAAAAGGAATTCTGTGTGTGTCTTGAAGTACTGGGAAAAAAAATGAAGTCTGCAAGAATGTTTTTGTTTTAACAAAACCAAATTGCATTTGTTTTAAAAGATAGAGGTATTGGGAAGTTGTAATCAATATGCTTTTCCTTTAGTCAATGAGTGGGAAGTATGGTACAGAGCCATGCTAAAGCCTGTTGAGCTGATGGAACCTGACACATGAAGGATACTGATATTTTAATCTTGCTTTTTTACAGGTATTTGACAGAATCCTATGGTTCTGGCCAAGATATTGATTACAGGATTGTAGAAGGTACTGACTTTTCTTTCATTCAATGGAAGATTCCATCCATTTATTTATTTATTTACTTACTTACTTATTTAGTTATCTTTCTGTGTCCAGTATTGGGCTCCCCAGTTCAGGAGAGACAGGGATCTGCTGGAGGGACTCCAAGGGAGAGCCAGGAGGATGCTTAGGGGACTTGAGCATCTCCCCTGGGAAGAGAGACTGAGAGCCCTGGGGCTGTTGAGTCTGGAGAGGAGAAGGCTGAGAGGGATCTGATCAATGTCTCTCAAGAGCTGAGGGCTGGGGGTCAGGAGGGAGGGGGCCAAGCTCTTTTGGGTGCTGCACAGCAAGAAGCCAAGGAGCAATGGAGACAAACTTGAGCAGAGAAGGTTTCAGCTCATCATCTGAAGGTTTCAGTCATCATCTGAATGCCTCATCTATTCCCTTTGCCCTACAACATGAGAGGGCCATCAGAAGCCAGATTCTGAATTGGACTTCTTACCACGTTTGTGCTGGTTTTACACCAGACAGAATGTGGGAATTTCCCCCAAAAGAGTAAATAACCACACTTCCTCAGAACTTGGAAGTTACATGAAGCTGTCAGCCCGTGGCTTGGACAGGTTCACTCTGTGCTGGGATAGGAACTGGCTGGAGGGCTGAGCCCAGAGAGCGCTACAGAGTGTCTGGAGAGCAGCCAGGCAGAAAGGGACCTGGGGGTACTGGTTGATAGTAGGCTGAACATGAGCCAGCAGTGTGCTCAGGTGGCCAATCAGGCCAATGGCATCCTGGCCTGCATCAGGAATAGTGTGGCCAGCAGGAGCAGGGAAGTCATGCTGCACTGAAGGCTGAGAGCGGGTCTGATCAATGTCTCTCAATAGCTGAGGGCTGGGGGTCAAGTGGAGGGGGCCAAGCTCTTCTGGGTGCTGCACAGCAAGAAGCCAAGGAGCAATGGAGACAAACTTGAGCAAAGAAGAAGAAGAGGGGAGCTTAAAAATGAATACAAAAATCTAAAGGGTGGAGGTCATGAGAATGGGGCTGGGCACTTTTCACTGGTGCCCAGCAACAGGGCAGGGGGCAGTGGCACAAACTGGAGGTTTCATTTATTGGGGAAGAGCTTCTTTACTTTGAGGGTGCTGGAGAACTGGAAGAGGCTGCCCAGAGAGGTTGTGGAGTCTCCTTCTCTGGAAGCTTTCAAAACCTGCCTGGACATGTTACTGTACAACCTGCTCTAGGTGGCCCTGTTTTAGCAGGGGAATTGGACTAGATGATGTCCTGAGGTCCCTTCTAACCCCCAGCACTTTATGATCCTGTGAAATCTGCCAGGGCAAGATTCTTCTCACATGCTACAGGCTGCTGGTACCAGGGAAGAGCAGTTCCTTCTCCTTACCCTTAAAGCTCTCAAAGTCAGATGAAGCAGGAAAGAGTCTTCTTTGAATGATGGTTCTTGTCTGAGAGCACATCATTTGGATTGACATTTTCATTGTCTCTATATAAGACTCCCAAACAAGGTCAGAAGAGGCTGTGTTAATCATCCACTTGGGCCTCTTTAATGTTGCAGGCACTTCCTAAGGGAACAGAAAAGAACCTTTTAAGAGAAGAGAAATATCGTCAACCCAAGCAACCCTCAGACAGTCCAATAATTCCTCATGTGTCAGTTTTGGTCTTCTGTAGCATGTGGATGATTCATTTGGGGATTTAATTTCTGTCTTCTTCTCAAACCAAATTTTTTTCCCTTTTCTTTCAATTTTTCCACTTTCCTGTTTGAGGCACTGGATTGCTCAAGAGAAGCACTGCAGGTCCTAATCTCTTGGTGCTGGAGGTTTGCTTAAAGCAGTTCCTTAGTGAAATCCACTGTGGGCTGAAGGAACTCAGAAATGGATAATGCCTGGTGCAGTTTGCCATGAGACTGAGTGGTACTTGTAGGTATTCCTGGAAAAGTTTGAGTTTTGTGGTCTAAACCAGCATCTGATGCATGACTTCTGAAGGTTTGAGGCACAATTGTAATGAGCATGCTTACAGCAGAGGTATTGCTGGGTGAACTGTTCACCTGGCTGAAACACCTCTTGCAGACTGGCTTTTTTAGTTCACAGTGTTTTCTTTTACAGTGTTAACATTATGTGAAATGCATGAAGAATTAGCAAAGATCTCCTGAAGGAGGCAGTGTGCAAGCCAGACTTGCCTTTTCCTAGGCTCTGACTATGAAAACAATGAAAATCTAGCAAAAAAAACAAAAAAATGAGAGGAGTTAATGCTGATTGCTGCTCTGCTGCCCTACTAAAAGCTGCATTGCCACTGGGGATGGGTGCACCTATGTTGTGATGAGTGGCATCTATCTAATGCATGAATGTGTTTCAAAGCCATGCAGATGGGGGCTGGAACACCTCTGCTACAAGGACGGGCTGAGTGAGCTGGGGGTGATCAGCCTGGAGAAGAGGAGGTTCTGAGGAGACCTAATAGCAGCCTGCCAGTACCTGAAGGCTGTAGATGGACTGTGTACAAAGGCCTGCAGTGATAGGATGAGGGGCAATGGCTTCAAACTAGAGAAGAACAGGTTTAGAGTGGATGTGAGGAACCAGTTCTTTACCATGAGGATGGTGGAACACTGGAACGGGTTGCCCAGGGAAGTAGTTGAGGCCCCACCCTGAAGCTATTCAAGGTGAGGCTCAAGCAGGCTCTGGAGCAACCTGATAGATGATGTCTGCAGTGGGGTTGGACTGGATGACCTTTGGGGGCCCCTTCCAACCCAAACCATGCTATGATTCTGTGGTGTTTGGGGATATGGCTTAGTGCTGGCTTTGGTAGTGTAGGGTTAATGGTTGGACTCAATGATCTTAGAAGTCTTTTCCAACCTACATGATTCTGTCCTTCTATAATTCTTTCCGTACTTTATCCCACCACTGAGGTTATTCCTTGATTCATTAATTTTTGTAAGAGAAGATTTGTGGGAGGTTGTCAGTGGAGGTTTAAATCTGAGCTTGGTTTCCAATGTCTATTTTTTATCTGGAAGCTTGAAAAAAATCTTGCAGATCTTTTCGGTGGCTTATTGTTAGCAGGAGTCAGTAAATCAGTTTTCATTGATCTCCAAAGCTAGTAAAATGCAGTCTTTCAGCAGCCTTGTGTTTTATAGTACTGAACTTTTCCAAACTGCTTAAATGCAAGGACAGGCTGAGGGAGCTGGGGGTGTTCAGCCTGGAGAAGAGAAGGCTCCAGGGAGACCTAATGGCAGCCTGCCGGTACCCAAAGGGAGCCTACAAGAAGGCTGGAGAGGAGCTGTTTACAAAGGCCTGGAGTGATAGGACAGAGGTTAATGGGTCTACATTAGAGTGATAGGATGAGGGGCAATGGTTTTAAATCACAGAAGAGTAGATTCACACTGGATGTGAAGAACAAGTTCTTTACCATGAGGGTGTTGGAACACGGGAACAGGTTGCCCAGGGAGGTGGCTGGGGCCCCATCTGTGGAGATACACAAGGTCAGGCTCTGAACAACCTCATCTAGTGGAGGATGTCCCTGCTCACTGCCAGGGAATTGGACTAGATGACCTTTGGAGTTCCCTTCCAACCCAAACCATTCTCTGATGCTCTATATATTAGACTGCTGCCTCTCTTTCTGCGTGGGCTTTGAGCCAGTGAAAACCAAAATCACTCAATCACTTAAGTGGCCTAATTTGAAAGAACACTTCTAACTTGTTTTTGAGAGCAACACAATCTTCTAGTACATACTTTTGTTCCCTAATCAATCTAACAAGTTGCATGCATGACATTTAAGTGACATTTCTGCCTGTGGGATAAGTGGGTAGTTTAGACTTTATGCATAACAGCTCGTTGGGAAGTGACAAACTGTGTGTTGTCTCCTCTCTGAAGCATCAGGAATTCACTGCAGAACATCACTGAATACATTTTGGTCTTTGTCTCTGAATTTCTTACAGTATTTGGAGGGTTGAACTTAGCACCCCCACTCCCCCAACCAACTGAAATTTACCTTCAGAGTAAATCACCCAAAAAACCCCAAACCAAACTCAGAAGCAACCAATGAAAGTTATATTTACAAAAGGTAAACAAAAATCTAGGAGTATAAAATGCAAGGAATATGTACAAGATCTATTTACAATTCAGAAAACCCCCCAAATAGAAGGATTCCCTTGTATAGAACTACCCCACCCTGGACAGCCCAGAGGGCTGCTTGCAGCCTCCTTCCCCCTTCCTTTCCCTGGTGCCTTCAGATGATACAATACAATCACTCTCTCTGTATAGAACTTCTTCCTAACATCCAGCCTAAACCTGCCCTGGTGCAGCCTGAGACTGTGTCCTCTTGTTCTGGTACTGGCTGCCTGGGAGAAGAGACCAACCTCTGCCTCTCTACAACCTCCCTTCAGGTAGTTGTAGAGAGCAATAAGGTCAGACACAACACAAGTCAGTTCAGCCAGCAGAAGGTCAGGAAAGAGGTAAGGAAAGCAGAATCACAGAGAGGAGAAACAAAAAAAGGAGACAAGGATGTTTGGAGCAGCAAACTATCCCCTAGTCAGCAGGCCAGTGGAATGATGTAGACAGATCAGTTGTTCTTGGCTAAAACATCAGCCTCCAGCCATACCACAGTACCAAATCAAATCCTGTGCAGTGTTTTATGTGGTGTTCATGCACTTCATTGTAAGTTCCAGCAGAAGGCAGCCAGTACAGTTTCCATGAGGATGAGCAGAGGGCTGGAGCTGCTCTGCTATGAGGACAGACTGAGGGAGTTGGGGCTATTCAGTCTGGAGAGGAGAAGGCTCCCAGGAGACCTAATTGTGGCCTTGCAGTATCTGAAGGGGGCTCCAGGAAAGCTGGGGAGGGACTTCTGAGGGTGCCAGGTAGTGATAGGACTAAGGGGAATGGAGCAAAACTAGAAATGGGGAGATTGAGATTGGATGTTAGGAAGAAGTTCTCCCCCATGAGGGTGGTGAGAGACTGGCAGAGGTTGCCCAGGGAGCTGGTGGAAGCCTCGTACCTGGAGGTGTTTGCAGCCAGGCTGGATGTGGCTGTGAGCAACCTGCTGCAGTGTGAGGTGTCCCTGGCCATGGCAGGGGGCTTGGATCTGGCTGAGCCTTGAGGTCCCTTCCAGCCCTGACAGTTCTGTGATTCTTTATCACTTATTCCTAGTCACTAATATTTTCCCTTTAACCCTATTCCCAATAGGTTCACTGAATAATTAACATGGATTTGCTCTGTATTTGGTAGTTTATTGGTCAAATTTGAACCCTTGCCATATCTTTGATTCTTATTTCTTTTTCTAACAGCAAATCCTCTCTTGGAAGCCTTTGGGAATGCAAAGACAGTTCGCAACAACAACAGCAGTCGCTTTGGGAAGTTTGTTGAAATCCACTTCAATGAAAAGGTACTGGAAGTGTCTGACACAACCAGCAATGGTTTTTGGGGGGGGGGGTTGGTTGGGTTTTTTGTTTGTTTGTTTTGTTTTGTTCTGTTTTGGTCATAAAGTGGGAATGCCAAACTGGCAGCAGGCAGATGGAGTGAGGTGATTCTGCCACTTGACTCTGCTCTGGTGAGACCTCACCTGGAGTACTGTGTGCAGCTCTGGAGCCTTCAATACAGGAAGGACATGGAGCTGATGGAGAGGGTCCAGAGAAGGACCATGAAAATGATCAGGGGGTTGGAGCAGCTCTGCTACAGGGACAGGCTGAGGGAGCTGGGGGTGTTCAGCCTGGAGAAGAGGAGGCTCCGGGAGACCTAAGAGCAGCCTGCCAGTATCTGAAGGGGGCTACAGGAAGGCTGCAGAGAGACTGTTTGCAAAGGCCTACAGGGACAGGAACAGGGACAATGGCTTCAGACTAGAGAAGAGCAGATTTAATTGGATGTTAGGGACAAGTTCTTTACCATGAGGGTGGTGGAACCCTGGAGCAGATTGCCCAAGTATGTGGTTGGGCCCCATCCCTGGAGATAGTCAAAGTGAGGCTTGACAGGGCTCTGGGCAACCTGCTCTAGTTGAGGATGTCCCTGCTGATTGCAGGGGAAGAGGTTGGACTGGATGACCTTTGGAGGTCCCTTCCAACCCAGACCATTCTGTGATTCTATGATTTTGTGAATAGACTTAGGCATCTTGCAGGAAATAGCTACAGAATACAGAATTAACCAGGTTGGAAAAGACCTCAGAGATCATCCAGTCCAACCTATCGCCCAACACCATCTAATCAACTAAACCATGGCACCAAGTGCCTCCTCCAGGCTCTTTTTAAGCACTTCCAGTGATGGGGACCCCACCACCTCTCTGGGCAGCCCATTCCAATGGCTACTGTCCTACTCTGTAGCTTTGAGTTGTAGTCCATCCCCTTGACAGGAAAAGCAAAGCCCTGCAGTGCTCTGCCACTGCTGGAAAGCACTGGGGCAAGTCAGTAGGAGAATTGCTTCCATCCACAGAAGAACAAAAGCTGTTCCCTTCATTGCAAAGAGGCTAAGAGGCAGGTCTTGCAGAAGAGCTTACTTGCTGTTAAGCAGTTCTGCCTTCCTTTAATGCCCAAGCAAGTGAGTTTGGCTATAAATAGGTAAAAACTTACTTTAATGCTTCAGCATTTTCAGTGACTTGATGATGGGTTTATGTGTTTATGTGAACTTGTGGAGCCTCACATGAATGTAATGGGACAAGTCAAGCAGTTATTTTTTGTCAGAAGAACTGTTCACTGTCTGGTGAAAAATTTGGTCTTTTCCAACCAAACTAATTCTGTGGTGCTGGGAGTAGCACAGAAATGACACTTAACTGTCACCTCCAAAGTGTAAGCCTTTCACGCTGAGCTGTGTAGCCAGCTCTTTGCATTAAAGGAATTTTACCAAAGCTTTCTGCTTGCTGGGGGGAAGCAGACCCTTCAGCAGACCCCTTCAGCAGACCCCTTCAGCAGACCCCTTCAGCAGACCCCTTCAGCAGACCCCTTCAGCAGACCCTTCAGAGCCACTGTGTCCTGAGAAGGGCAACATGGCTGGGGAGAGGTCTGGAGCACAGCCCTGTGAGGAGAGGCTGAGGGAGCTGGGGTTGCTTAGCCTGGAGAAGAGGAGGCTCAGGGGAGACCTTCTTGCTCTCTCCTACCTAATACCTGAAGGGAGGTTGTAGCCAGGTGGGGGTTGGTCTCTTCTGCCAGGCAAGCAGCACCAGAACAAGAGGACACAGTCTCAAGCTGTGCCAGGGGAGGTTTAGGCTGGATGTTAGGAAGAAGTTCTTCCCAGCAAGAGAGATTGGCCTTGGAATGTGCTGCCCAGGGAGGTGGTGGGGTCGATGTCTCTGGAGGTGTTTAAGAGACTGAATGAGGCACTTAGTGCCATGGTCTAGTTGATTGGTTAGGGTTGGGTGATAGGTTGGACTGGATGATCTTGGAGGTCTCTTCCAACCTGGTTGATTCTGTGGTGGTTTCTTTCCTAAGCTTACTGTGTATTTGGTACAGATGGAGTTTAGTCACCTCAGGAGCAGGATTTGAGTGAGCTGCGAGCAGACAAATGCAGAATAAACAACTTCTGAATCTCAGATATTCCAAACAACTCTGGAGCTAACCAGAAAAATGTTTCTTCTTGCTAGAACTCGGTGGTTGGTGGATTTGTGTCACATTACCTGCTGGAGAAGTCTCGGATCTGTGTGCAAGGCAAGGAAGAGAGGAATTATCACATCTTCTACCGGCTTTGTGCCGGGGCTCCAGAAGACATCAGGGAAAAGCTTTATCTCAGCTCTCCTGACAGCTTCAGGGTGAGTTATATCAGAGTCAGTGTGGGAAAGCTTCTCCTGTTGCCCTACAGGATTTTTTTTTCATGCAGCTCTTATTAAAGCCTCTGTTTGCTGTCTTTGATAGACTCTTTCCTACTGCAAAAAGCAGGATTTGTTTTGTTACATCTGTTAGATCCTGAACTAAAGCTGCCTGGGATTTTTCCTTGGTTTGGGAGATTCCCTGAACTTTTTCCTCTCTGTCTTAAAACTGAGGAATCGTTTTCCTTTTTCCAGAACTGTGCTGTTGCACATCCACCTGCTGGGAATGTTGTTATGGACCCTCCTGGAGGTGTAAAGAGTGAATGTCTTGCTTTATGATCTAGTTGTTCTGTGGGTAAACCATTTTTTCAGTCCTGAAAAATATTCCAGCCATGCATCTGGGTCAGGGCAGTCCCAAGCACTGATATAGGCTGGGCAGGGCCTGGCTTGAGAGCAGCTCTGAAGAAAAGGACCTGGGGGTGCTGTTGGAGGAGAAGCTCAACAGGAGCCAGCAGTGAGCACTTGCAGCCCAGAGAGCCAAGCAGAGCCTGGGCTGCAGCAAGAGAAGCAGAGCCAGCAGGGCCAGGGAGGGGGTTCTCCCTCTCTACTCCACTCTGGTGAGATCCCACCTGGAGCACTGCATCCAGTTCTGGAGCCTCTATTACAGGAAGGATCTGAGGTGCTGGGTGGTGTCCAGGGAAGGGCCACGAGGATGAGCAGAGGGCTGGAGCTGCTCTGCTGTGAGGACAGACTGAGGGAGTTGGGGCTGTTCAGTCTGGAGAAGAGAAGGCTCCCAGGAGACCTAATTGTGGCCTTCCAGGATCTGCAGGGGGCTACAAGAAATCTGGGGAGGGACTTTTGAGGGTGTCAGGGAGGGATAGGACTGGGGGGATGGAACAAAACTAGAAATGGGTAGATTCAGACTGGCTGTTAGGAAGAAGTTGTTCCCCATGAGGGTGGTGAGAGCCTGGCACAGGTTGCCCAGGGAGGTGGTGGAAGCCTCCTGCCTGGAGGTGTTTGCAGCCAGGCTGGCTGTGGCTGTGAGCAGCCTGCTGTAGTGTGAGGTGTCCCTGCCTGTGGCAGGGTGGAAACTGGCTGGTCCTTGACCTCCCTTCCAACCCTGACAATTCTATGAATCTATGATTTGGAAAGACATAACACTTCTCACATATTTATTGCTAAAACCCGAGAGGCTGCCCAGGGGGTGATGGAACTCAGGACGAGGCTGCCCAGGGGGGTTGTGGAGTCTCCCTCTGGAGGTATTCCAAACCTGCCTGGCTGTGTTCCTCTGTGAGCTGCTCTAGGTGATTCTGCTGTGGCAGGGGGCTCAGACTGGATGAGCTTTGGAGGTCCCTCCCAGCCCCTAACATTCTGTGATACTTGAAAATGTAATTTGCCCCAGATAATTTCCTGGAGTTGCTTGCTTTCAGATGGAAGCCATCATCTTGTGATTAAACATCTCCCACACGTGCTGTTGTCAGACACCCTGCTGCTCGCCATTCTCTGCCTATCAAATAAATTCCCACACTCTCCTCTTGGGCAGCACAACCTTTTTCACTTCCCATCTCCCTTTTCTGGGATCACATTACCAACACCCTAACACAGGGATATATTGTGTTTAAAGCATGCTGTGCCTTGCAGTCTGATTGGCTGCTGGAGAAGGCTCTTCAATATTTCAGGCTACATGGGAGCAGTGTTTCTTGTCACTCTGTATTAATGTTTTATTTTCATATTAAATTTGGCACCTAACTTATTTAAATGTGAAATTTGACACCTGGTTTATTTGAATATTAGATTTGAACATCTAGTTTAATGTGAAACTTGACACCTGGTTTATTTGAACATTAGATCTGACATCTAGTTTAGTGTTAAATTTGGCACCTGGTTTTTCTTTGATGCTGTTAGGAGTGCTTTGAAACATATTTTTGTTAGGCTTTGGTCTATAAACTTCATGTTTATGTTTATGTTTTAAGTTTAATGTTAAATTTGACACCTGGTTTTTCTTTGATGCTGTTAGGAGTGCTTTGAAACATTACTTTTGTTAGGCTTTTGTCTATCAATTTTAATCCCAGTGTAGCTGTGTTCACCTAGTTGGAAACATCGTCTCTGTTCGTGGGCCTAGAGCAAAGAATCAGTTCACTTCCTTTAGACAAAGGGCTCTGTCCAAGCTTTTGGACAGAGTTGTGGCTTTCAGCTGAACAAATCTGAAAGAAAGGGCTGGTGATCCAGTTTTGCTGGCAGTGTCAGTCATCATCTGAATGCCTCATCTATTCCCTTTGCCCTACAACATGAGAGGCCCATCAGAAGCCAGATTCTGAATTGGACTTCTTACCACGTTTGTGCTGGTTTTACACCAGACAGAATGTGGGAATTTCCCCCAAAAGAGTAAATAACCACACTTCCTCAGAACTTGGAAGTTACATGAAGCTGTCAGCCTGTGGCTTGGACAGGTTCACTCTGTGCTGGGATAGGAACTGGCTGGAGGGCTGAGCCCAGAGAGCGCTACAGGCTGGGGTCAGAGTGTCTGGAGAGCAGCCAGGCAGAAAGGGACCTGGGGGTACTGGTTGATAGTAGGCTGAACATGAGCCAGCAGTGTGCTCAGGTGGCCAATCAGGCCAATGGCATCCTGGCCTGCATCAGGAATAGTGTGGCCAGCAGGAGCAGGGAAGTCATGCTGTACTGAAGGCTGAGAGCGGGTCTGATCAATGTCTCTCAATAGCTGAGGGCTGGGGGTCAAGTGGAGGGGGCCAAGCTCTTTTGGGGGTTGCAAGGAACAATGGAGACAAACTTGAACTGAGAAGGTTTCAGCTCAACAGGAGGAGTAACCTCTTTGGTGTGAGGGTGAGGGAGCCCTGGAGCAGGCTGTCCAGAGAGGTTGTGGAGTCTCCTTCTCTGGAGACTTTCAAATCTCCCCTGGACGCATTGCTGTGTGGCCTGCCCTGGGTGCTGCTGCTCTGGCAGGGGGCTTGGAGTGGATGTTCTTTGGAGGTCCCTTCCAACCTCTAATGTACTGTGATACTGTGATTATATGGTTAAATCGAGCTGTGCAAAGCCTTAAATACAAGAAAAACACGTTTTCCTTGCTTATGCCTTTAAGCCTGCATCTCCACTTCTGTGCTGTTACAGTATCTGAACCGAGGCTGCACCAGGTACTTCGCTAACAAGGAGACAGACAAGCAGATTCTGCAGAACCGCAAGAGTCCTGAGGTACGTCTCTCCCTTCACTTAGTTTGTCTTACTAGCAGGTTGAATGGAAAAGGATGATGGCAGTTTGGACAGTGTGGGATGAAATGTTCATTTTACACACCTTTAATAGGAGTGGTGTCAGAGCTGCTGTATTCAGCACTCTGGGTTTGGAGCTCACTCCTAGAAGTACTTCAGCGTGCATCTTAAAACCCCAAACGGGGCAGGACAGAAAAGTGTTTCCTTGGGTTTTTTGTCATCCTCCCAGTAATACAACATTCAAGTGATGCAGCTTTTGGGTTAGAAAACAAAACTCTGCCCATATCTGTGGTGTACTATTCCTTTTAAATTAAGTTTCAGTGCTGCTAGGAATAGGTCAGGAGTAGTAGATTATTCCAGAACTACTTTTACTGCCTAGATTCCTGCCGTGATGTTCCCAGCTGTTTAATTGCCAGCGCCAGGACGTCCCCCTCCCCAGCATACTGCATTCTTTGCTGGTCTCTCTTGTCCCCTTGCGATGAACTTGATGCTTTCCCTGAAGAGATTCCAAACCCAGCTGGACATTGTGATCCTGGGCAAGCTGCTGTCACTGACCCTGCTTTAGCAGGGGGGCTGGACTGGATGATCTACAGAGGTCCCTTCCAACCCCTACCATGCTGGGATTGCTGGGATTGTGAACTGTTACTTAGAGAAGACCATGGAGTTTCCTAGATGTAAACTTCAAACCATTTCTTTCCTCTTGCTCCATCTCTATTTACTGTATTTTCTTTAATGAAACAGGAATGACCAGAATTTGTAGCATTTAAGCCTTTGAGCTTGTTCACATGAGGACACTAAAGAATGTAATCCAAAATTACTACGTGATTTGGGAGTTGTTTAAACACTTCATTAGACTTCTGGTCCCTAGTACAATTTTAATCTACTCATGCCTAAAGTATGAATTTCTTGTCTGTGTAGCTGGAAGACATGTCAAAACCAAATCAAGTCTGTACTTGGGATTCAGTAACAGGGCAAGCTGCGTATACATGTGGAGTAATGGGAAGAGAATTTTGCTTCAAGAGCTTCTCTCCCACAGTGACCATGTCCTCTCTTTGAGACCTTGGGCCTGAGCTTTCATGTAGCTCATGCTTAGCTATAGGAGACAGCATAGATCATTCCTTTGCTTAAGACAGCATCGTAAAGTCTGCTCCTGGATTTCTAGTGCTTGCATGTTGTAGCACTGAGCACATCACACCAGTGTCTCTTGCTCAGAAGCAGGCAATCTTCTGCAGCTGGTGATGGTGGGGAGTGAGATACAGAAGTGCTGATTTGATGCTACTGTGAGGGAGAAAGGTGGTAGATAATTAATTCTATCAAGCACACAGGACAAGGGGCAATGGATGGAAACTACTGCACGAGAGGTTCCATCTCAATGTGAGGAGGAACTTCTTCACTGTGAGGGTCACAGAGCACTGGAGCAGGCTGCCCAGAGAGGTTGTGGAGTCTCCTCCTCTGGATACTTCCAAGACCCATCTGGATGTGTTCCTGTGTCACCTGCACTATGGTCCTGCTCTGGCAGGGGTTGGACTGGAAGATCTCCAGAGATTCCTTCCAGTCCCTAACATCCTGTGAGCCTGTGATTGGGAGATTTTGCCTCAGTTTACCCTTTTTTTGCCTGAAATGAAGATCTGTGTTGAAGTTGATCATTTGTATAGGCATCAAGTGTCAACATTCACTTCCTCTTGCTACTGGAAGAGGAACCTGGGCAATCTGTTGTTATTGATGTGATTTAGCTCTGTCATAAATGTGTCCTCTAGAGGGCTTAATTTGAAACATTAAGAGTAATATTGAGAGTAACTCTGAATATATGCATTGGACACTTAGTGGAACATGTGTCATACTGCCTGTATGTTGCAGCCATGTCAGCTGGAAGGCTTAATAAAGGATCCCATTTTAATGCCATTTCAAACTAGTCTAGCCCCTTGAAACAGGAAATATATTGCATTGTTCAAGCTCCTCCAGCAGAAATTTGATATTTGCTCTATCACTCTATTAAAAAATGCTAATTAAAATTGCTTGCTTTAACAAAAGTAGCTGGGACAGCCAATTAATGCTTAAATTATCTTTGTGTTTTCCTTAGCAGGAAGATGAGGTGATCATTTTACATAATTCAGATGTAGTGGAATTTTATTGATGTGTCTCCATGTTGTGTGAACTGAATTTTTCAGCTGCATGCAGTGTTTTGTTTGGATAAAAAGTGTGCTAGCTTATTGGACATTGACAAGGCAGCCAGCTAAAGTTCATTGCTCTTTTTGTTAGCTGAAAACACTTTAAAGTAACTGTAAAAACGTAGCTTAGCCTGTGCATGTTCATTTAGTCTCTTGATTGCATGCAGATGTGTTACTGTCTAGTATTTCAACCCCTTGTTAGTTAAAGTGGCTTTGGATATGTTTGGGAAAATCAGCAAAATATTCAATAGGGATTTTGCAAAGGTGGCTGGTATTCTTTTAACCCACAGAATACTGCCAACATCTGCTCTGCTTCTTAATCACCAGCAGAAGTTCACAAGGATGTTTCTCTGAATAAGTCTCTTTAGGGCAGGAGTTCTCTTGCAGTTCTGGTATGTCCTGTACTCCTTTCCTGTCAGACTTTCTGTCACCACATTACAAGGACCTCTATCTTCTTTCAACTGCTAGGGGCTAGAATGTTATCTCCCTCCCTATCTCACTCCCTCCTTAACTCTCTTCCCCTCTACCTCCTTCCCTCCCTCCCTCCCTCTCTTCCTCCCTCCCTCTCTTCCTCCCTATCTACCTACCTACCTACCTATCTCCCTCCCTCCCTACCTAGCTACCTACCTACCTATCTATCTCCCTCCCTCCCTCCCTCTCTATGTATGTATGTATCTAACTACCTACCTATCTCCCTCCCTCTCTACCTCCCTATCTCCCTCCCTAATTCCCTCCCTCCCTCCCTATATATCTGTCTACCTCCCTCCCTCTCTTCCTCCCTCTCTGTCTACCTACCTATCTCCCTCCCTTTCTTCTTTCCTCTCTTAACTACCTATCTCCCTCCCTCCCTCCCTCCCTCCCTCCCTATCTGCCTGTCTCCCTCCCTCCCTATCTCCCTCCTTATTTACCTATCTCCCTCCCTCTGTATGTATCTGCCTCCCTCCCTCCCTCCTTATTTCCCTCCCTATTTACCTACCTATTTACCTGTCTCCCTCCCTATCTGCCTCCCTTCCCACCCACCTATCTACCTACCTGTCTTATCAATATGTGCCCATCTGTCTACAAGTTGCCTCCCTTTGCCAGAGCCTTCCTTTCCACTACACACTATCCTATATTGCCACATTCTCCAAAGTATCTTCAGAAAGCAGAAGCTGAACTTTGAAGTCTGATCATCATGTTCTGAAGTATCAACAAATAAAGATAAGTTAGGGTTCTTGCAAGGCCTGTGATTGTATGAAGAGCTCTAACCTCTCCCTACTTTGTTTGGCATGCTGTTGGGTGCTCTTTGGGTATGTGTTTTGTTTTTCCTCTTGACTGGAAATAGTTGCTTATGTTCACTGCAAAATAACTTACTGAATTTGTGGTTTATCTTGTTGTCTTATAGTACCTCAAAGAAGGTTCCTTGAAGGATCCTCTCTTGGATGATCACGGAGACTTCAACAGAATGTGCACAGCGATGAAGAAGATTGGCCTGGATGATGCAGAAAAACTTGATCTCTTCAGAGTAGTGGCTGGTGTCCTTCACCTTGGGAATATTGACTTTGAGGAAGCTGGGAGCACTTCAGGTTAGATGAAGCAGCAATTGGTTTCTGTAACAATGTCTCTTGATTATAGATGATTCCTTTCCACCTGAATTATTGCTTTAGAATTCACCTAACTTTGAAGTCAACTTTATCTCCTTTAAAGCTGTACTTCTTCACGTGCTCTGAAGGCAAAAAGGCTTCCACTGAAATTGTTCAAGAAGTTGTTCAGTGAAGAGTTTGACATGAAGAAAAGAGACAATTTGTGTCTAATAATTAAAAATAATCCAACTTCATAGAATCATAGAACCAGAGAATCAATGAGGTTGGAAAAGACCTCAGAGATCATCAAGACCAACCTATTACCTAATACCTAACACCTCCTGACAACTAAACCATGGCTCCAAGGCTCCAATCCCTTTTTGAACACCTCCAGGGATGGGGACTGCACCACCTCCCTGGGCAGCACATTCCAATGGCCAATTCCTCTTTCTGGGAAGAATTTCTTCCTTACCTCCAGCCTAAAGCTCCCCTGGTGCAGCTTGAGACAGTGTCCTCTTGTTCTGGTGCTGGTTGCCTGGGAGAAGAGACCAACCTCCACCTGGCTACAACCTCCCTTCAGGGAGCTGGAGAGAGCAAGAAGGTCTCCCCTGAGCCTCCTCTTCTCTAGGCTAAGCAACCCCAGCTCCCTCAGCCTCTCCTCCCAGGGCTGTGCTCCAGACCCCTCCCCAGCTTTGTTGCCCTTCTCTGGACACCTTCAAGTATTTCAGTGTCTTTCTTAAATGGAGAAGTGGAAGTGCTGGGAGTCACCTGTGCCAGGGGCTGTGCTTCTGTAGCAAGGAGCATGGAGGCTTACAGAGACATAAAAGTTGCAGTCATTCCAGTTGCAGTCATTCAAGCTGCACCAGGGGAAGTTTAGGAAGATGTTGGGAAGAAGTTCTTCCCAGCAAGAGAGATTGGCCATTGGAATGTGCTGCCCAGGGAGGTGCTGGAGTCGCCATCACTGGAGGTGTTTAGGAAGAGCCTGGCTGAGGCACTTGGTGCCATGGTTGAGTTGGTTAGATGGTGTTGGGTGATAGATTGGACTCAGTGATCTCGAAGGTCTCTTCCAACCTGGTCTGGACTGGTCTGGTCTATTCTATTCTATTCTATTCTATTCTATTCTATTCTATTCTATTCTATTCTATTCTATTCTATTCTATTCTATTCTATTCTATTCTATTCTATTCTATTCTATTCGTATTCCTGGAATGTGTGATAAAAATGCCAGCCCGGGAGCTGTTGTGCTGATAGGAGATGAGGCTTTAAGGCAGGGGAGCTCGGGTGGGCTGTGGGGCTAGGCGTCGGTCACTAACGCTCTGTGGCCTTGCTCACAGGGGGCTGCACGGTGAGGCCGCGGAGCGAGGCGGCGCTGGAGTGCTGCGCGGCGCTGCTGGGACTGGACCGGGAGGACCTGCGCGGCAGCCTCACCACGCGTGTCATGCTCACCACGGCAGGGGGCGCCAAAGGAACGGTCATTAAGTGAGTGCCTGCCGCCGGCTGCCGCCGCCGCGGGGAGCGACGGGGCGGGACGGGGCGGTCGTGGGGCAGGCTACTGAGATAGACCGCTCGGGACTGCCTCCCGCTGTGTTCGCAGCGAGGGTGGCTGAGGAGCCGCTGAACCCTGCCCGGCCATGCGATCCTCCACCTGAGGTCACCTGGCTTCAGTCCTCTGCGCAGGGGATGTGGGATCTGCCTCTTTAACGCTGGTTCTGTGTTTCCTTACTCACGGGGGCAAAGAGAAGAACGACCCCAAATTCCTTCTTGGCCATTTGCAAGCGTAAACTGAACTGCAGTTAGCATTCAGTGGAGCTGCTTGAATGGCTCAACAATGCAAATACAGTAAGATAGTCCTGCAAGAAGAGGCGAGCACACAAGACAAGCAGCCTTACATCGGTGGTCCCTTTGAAAGAGAAACAAAGTGCTACGATTTGCACCATGCAAGTCTTCATTTTGAGATGACAGATATTAAACAGGCCTGTGGTGGGATTTTTGGGGTGGTTTGTTTTGCCTTTGCCTTTGCCTTGGTTTGGTTTTTGGTGGGTTTTGATGTTGTAGTTTTGGTTTCTTTTTTGTTTGTTTTGGGGTTTTGTTTTGCTTTGCTTTGCTTTATTTTGGTTTTTTGCCTTGTTTGGTTTTGTTTTATCACAGAATTGTCAGGGTTGGAAGGGACCTCAAGGATCAGCCAGATCCAACCCCCTGCCATGGGCAGGGACACCTCACACTACAGCAGGTTGCTCACAGCCACATCCAGCCTGGCTGCAAACACCTCCAGGCAGGAGGCTTCCACCACCTCCCTGGGCAACCTGTGCCAGGCTCTCACCATCCTCATGGGGAACAACTTCTTCCTAACATCCAATCTGAATCTACCCATTTCTAGGTTTTTTGCCCACACCCCCCACTCCTATCCCTCCCTGACACCCTCAAAAGTCCCTCCCCAGCTTTCTTGGAGCCCTCTGCAGATCCTGGAAGGCCACAATTAGGTCTCCTCCTTCTCCAGACTGCACAACCCCAACTCTCTCAGTCTGTCCTCATAGCAGAGCAGCTCCAGCCCTCTGCTCATCCTCATGGCCCTTCTCTGGACACCTTCCAGCACCTCCAGGTCCTTCCTGGCACAGAGGCTCCAGAACTGGACACAGTGCTGCAGGTGTGGTCTCAGCAAAGTGGAGTAGAAGGGCAGAATCCCCTCCCTGGCCCTGCTGGCTCTGCTTCTCTTGCTGCAGCCCAGGCTCTGCTTGGCTCTTTGGGCTGCAGGTGCTCACTGCTGGCTCCTGTTGAGCTTCTCCTCCCCAGCACCCCCAGGTCCTTTCCTTCAGGGCTGCTGTCAAGCCAGCCCCTGCCCAGCCTATATTGGTGCTTGGCATTGCCCTGAGCGAGCTGCAGGACCCTGCACTTGGTCTTGTTTTGTTTTGTTTGGGGTTTTTATGTTTGTTTGGTTTTGGTATCTTTCTTTGGAGGTTTTTTGGTCTTTTTTATTGGTTTGGTTTCTGTTTTGGTTTGGTTTTCTTTGGAACAGTGGACACAAGCTTGAACATAGAAGGTTTCAGCTCAACATGAGGAGAGACTTCTTTGGAGTGAGGGTGGGAGAGCCCTGGAGCAGGCTGCCCAGAGAGGTTGTGGAGTCTCCTTCTCTGGAGCCTTTCAGATCTCCCCTGGATGCATTCCTGTGTGGACTACCCTCGGCAGGGGTTGGGCTGGATGGTCCCCTGCCAACCTGTAATGTGCTGTCATTTTGTAAATAGTAACCTTAATTAAAGAGTGATGATCCCTTTTGTTTTGACAGGAAGCCATTAGCAACATAACTTCCTGGGCCCTGAAGTAGGATAGTGATTTCTTCCTGGGGATGGAGTAGTTGCAAAGAACATGTTTAAACCTGGCACTGCTGAGTACATTTCAATACTGTAGGAGTTATGTCTCTTGTAAAACTGAGTTGTATAATAATTATTTCACTACAGTTGCCTTTTGCATATGAAGGACCTCTAGCTTCCACCACAGCTTTTTTTCCTGATGAGATTCATCTTTCTAGAATCATAGATTAGATAGTAGGAAGAAGTTCTTCCCCATGAGGGTGGTGAGAGACTGGCACAGGTTGCCCAGGGAGGTGGTGGAAGCCTCCTGCCTGGAGGTGTTTGCAGCCAGGCTGGATGTGGCTGTGAGCAACCTGCTGTAGTGTGAGGTGTCCCTGCCCATGGCAGTGGGGTTGGAACTGGATGAGCAACCTGCTCTAGTGTGAGGTGGGTTGGAACTACATGATCCTTGAGGTTCCTTCCAGCCCTGACAATTCTATGATATTGGTTGGAAAAAACCCTCTAAGATCATCAAGCCCAACTGTCAGCCTAAGACCACCATGGCCCAAAGTGCCATGGCCACACATTTCTTGGAAACCTTCAGGCACGGTGACTCCCCCACCTCCCTGGCCAGCCTGTTCCAATCCCTGACCACTCTTGCAGCAAGGAACTTTTTCCTAATACCCAAACTAAACCTTGCCTTGCACAATTTCAGGCTATTTTCTTTCCTTCTATCACCTGATACTACAGAGAAGAGTTGATCTTGAGTTTGACCTTGAATGTCTCCAGGGATGAGGCCTCAACTACATCCCTGGGCAACCTGTTCCAGTATTTTTCCACTCTCATTGTGAAGAACTTCCTCCTTATGTCCAGCTTGCTCCAGTTTGCAACCATTGGCCCTCATCCTGTCACTCCAAGCCTTTCCAAACAGTCCTTCCCCAGCCTTCCTGTAGGTCCCCTTCAGATACTGAAACGTGGCTATAAGGTCTCCCCAGAGCTTTCTCTTCTCTACCTCAAAGGATGAATGCATGAAGCCTCTTTCTCCAGCCTTTTCTAAACTTGTGCAGCTAGAAACAGAGAGACACTAATAACTACACTTACATCTTCTAGTGTAGCTTGCCTCAGACAGAAGGAAAGTGGATTCCAATCCACTTCCAGCGTTAGCTATTTATTAAGACAGCCCCCAGGTTTTCTGTGCTAGCATAGTTTAGAAACTGTTTGATTGCTATCAGTATTAGAGCTTGGACAAAGCACATTGTTTTGTTTTGTTCCAGCAACCCAAAGGGCTACTCAGTTTTCTCTCTCCTTCTTAGGGACCTTTTGTGTGCAGGCAGATCATGTGAGTCCTAATAGGTCGCAGTGAATAAATAGCTGAGCTGAAATCGCTGCGGCCAGAGTATAGCAAAGGCTTTGTTCTGCAGGGCACAAGGGAGCAAACAAGGAACAGCAGCAGGGTGATGCTAAATACTGTCTCTGTCAGTTGTATTAAATACCAGTGTGCAGTGGATTGCCAGGGAGGCTCAGGAGCTGCGCTACCTCTGTCTGTCCTCCTCCCCAAAGGAGCACAGCAGTCACCTTGCTGGCCAATGTTTTAGCCATCCATGTGAAGTGTGTTTGCAGAGAGAAGTAACGTGTCAGTGCCAATGCAGAATCCAGTGCACCTTTTAAACTGTGACTGCTCTGGACTGCCTTCTTACTCAGTTTGTTTCCAAGACATTCAGAGCAGTCTCAGTCATCACAAAGTAGATTCCTGTGCTTATGAAGCTTGCACCCTTCCACATCTCCAGCTCCTGTTCAAGTCCATTGTCTACAGAACACATTTTGTCTTGTGGTGGTGCTGGGACTACCCAAGCCTCTGCTGGAAAAACACTTGTCACAGTTTGAAACTGGTGGTGGCCAAGCTAAAGAGTAATTCATTCTTTCACACAAAGAGTAATTGGCCATTTGAATGTGCAGCCCAGGGAGGTGGTGGAGTCCCTGTCCCTGGAGGTGTTCAAAAAGGGATTGGATGTGGCACTTGGAGCCATGGGTTAGTTGTCAGGAGGTGTTGGGTATTAGGTAATAGGTTGGACTTGATGATCTCTGAGGTCTTTTCCAACCTGGTTGATTCTATGATTCTATGAAATGAAAATTTAGTTGTAGACAGATTCTTCCTGAGGTTTTGGACAGTTCAAGGGGTGGACTCCTCAGACTTTCCGTTCTAATCATGCTAAGTCCATCTAATTCAATTGATCTGAAGAATCATAACAATAGATGGGTTAAAATCCTTCCACTGGAGTACTGAAAAACCGTGTATCTTGCAGCAGAGTCGTTTTGTGCTCTCTTGGATGCTGGATCTGATGATCTCAAAGGTCTCTTCCAACCTGGTTTATTCCATTCCATTCCATTCCATTCCATTCCATTCCATTCCATTCCATTCCATTCCATTCCATTCCATTCCATTCATCCCATCCCATCCCATCCCATCCCATCCCAATCCATCTTGCTGCTTCACTTGTGGGGTTGGGGCTGTGCTATCTTCCTTCTGACCTTGGGCCTTTCCTATTTGGTTTCTGTAAGAGGTACAAGGGGAAGGGGGTGGCTGAGCTTTTCTTGGGGCCCTCTGTCCCTGAGGAGGTGGAGGGGGAACAAGGGGAACTTGTGCAAGCTGTTGAACTGTGTATATGTATTTAAATACATTTGGTACATGTTTCTTGCATGTTATACTGTTACATTTATTATTTTTTTCTCCTGGTAAGTACAATTCCATTTTTTCCTTCCCAATTCTGAGTGTGGTGGAGTTGCTCTCTGGGGGCAGATTTACTGAAAGAGAAATGGTCTGGGGGGAGGTCTAATTCAGCCCATAACAGCAGGGTAAGTTTTTAAAACCAACTTCTCCAGTTTTGGAACTTCCAAATGTGCTGCTTCCATTGTTTAGTTAATGCAGGGCCTTTCATTTGGCAGGGTTGTTTCACCCAGGCCATTTGATTTGATGAAAGCAGCTGCTTGGTATCACCTCACCTCCTCTCTCTCCCTTAAATGTTGTCAAATCCTGGGCAAATTAAAGATATTTTAGTTGCTGTTTGTTTCTTCTGGAAAATGTTTGGAAACTGCATGGATTTGTCCACAAGGTAAATCCAGCCCCATGAGAGCACAGTCACAGATGCACAGATTGCATCAGGTTGGAAGGGGCCCTCAGAGGTCATCTTGTCCAGGCCCCTGCAGTGAGCAGGGATGCCTCCAACTAGATCAGGCTGCCCAGGGTGACAGTGAGCCTGATCTTGAATCTCTCCAGGGATCTCTACAGCCCTGGACAGCCTGTTCTAGTATTTTATCACTCTCATTCTAAAGAGCTTCTTCCTGATGTCCAACCTAAACCTACCCTGCTCCACTTTAAAACCATTGCCCCAGACTCCCATGGACTTCAGACTCTGTGTGTCATTGGAAACCTTGCTGAAGATGCTAGTACAAAGACCAAACAAGGGTGGGGTTTTTTTTGCACCCTTACCAAGAAGCTTACAAGTGGGAAAAGTTTCTTTCCTGTTTCTTACAAGTAGCTGATGGATGGGGAGAGATGGGGAGAAGGTGAAGTGGAGTAAAGGAAATATATCTTCTCCTGTTCAGACAAGAAACAGGCAGAGGAAAAAGATTCCTTTGTCAGTGTGCAGAGCAGAGGAGCTGAGGGAAAGCCAAGTCCATGAGAAGGAAGTTACTCATTCTGAATGTCAGGCCTGTTATAGGACTCTTGTGGATTTATTGGTTCAGTGCAATTTCAGCACTACTTTGAGGTTCTCTACTTTGAGCTGAGCACCATGCAGTACAGGGTTACACTTTCTGTCCATGGGTTTCTGCTGCAGGCTATGGAATTTCAAACCCACAGTAGAGTTCTATACAGTCTCTGGAATTCTCCTTAATATGGGAAATTATGGTGGGGGGTTTGTTTTGTTTCAAGAACAGAGCCCCCAAAGGGTGGCTGTCAATGGGTCCCTGTCCAAGTGGAGGCCAGTGACAAGTGGAGTCCCTCAGGGGTCAGTACTGGGACCAGGCTTGTTCAACATCTTTGTTAAACAGTGGCATTGAGTGCACCCTCAGCAAGTCTGCTGATGACACCAAGGTGTGTGGTGCAGCAGACAGCTGGAGGGAAGTGATCCATCCAGAGGCACCTTGACAGGCTGCAGAGCTGGGCCCATGACAACCTCATGAGGGTCAACAAGACCAAGGGCAAGGTCCTGCAGCTGGGTCAGGGCAATCCCAGGCACTGCTATAGGCTGGGCAGGGACTGGCTTGAGAGCAGCCCTGAAAAAAAGGACCTGGGGGTGCTGGGGGAAGAAAAGCTCAACAGGAGCCAGCAGGGAGCACTTGCAGCCCAGAGAGCCAAGCAGAGCCTGGGCTGCAGCAAGAGAAGCAGAGCCAGGAGGTCGAGGGAGGTGATTCTCCCCCTCTGCTCCACTCTGCTGAGACCACACCTGGAGCTCTGGGTCCAGTTCTGGAGCCTCTGTGCCAGGAAGGATCTGGAGGTGCTGGAAGGTGTCCAGAGAAGGGCCACGAGGATGAGCAGAGCGCTGGAGCTGCTCTGTTATGAAGGCAGACTGAGGGAGTTGGGGGTGTGCAGTCTGGAGAAGAGAAGGCTCCCAGGAGTCCTAATTGTGGCCTTCCAGGATCTGGAGAAGGAGGAGACCTTCTTGTGGACTTCAAGTATCTGAAGGGGGCTCCAAGAAAGCTGGGGAGGGACTTTTGAGGGTGTCAGAGAGTGATAGGACTGGGGGAATGGAGCAAAACTGGAAATGGGTAGATCCAGATTGGATGTAAGGAAGAAGTTCTTCCCTGAGAGGGTGGTGAGAGCCTGGCAGAGGTTGCCCAGGGAGGTGGTGGAAGCCTCATCCCTGGAGGTGTTTGCAGCCAGGCTGGATGTGTCTGAGAGCAACCTGCTGTAGTGTGAGGTGTCCCTGCCCATGGCAGGGGGCTTGGAACTGGCTGATCCTTGAGGTCCCTTCCAACCCTGACAAGTGTATGATTCTCTGATCTTCTAGGTGCATGCTCTAGGGGAATGGCTGCTTGCCATGGTGTTTGAAAACACCAAACTGCAACAGAAATGATTTGGGTGTATGTTGTGTTATGTAATAGGCCTGCAGCTGACATGGGAATTAGTATTCTGATCCCTTAAACGTATCAGAATGGAATGTAAAGGTACCTTCCTTCTATTTATAAGATGAGATTCCTGTCAGTACTTGTTACTTTAAGATAAGTCAGGAGATGCTTAGTGGAAGACAAGATTGTGTGTTAAAGCTAATTACTACCTAATGTAATGTAGCTTGCAGGTGTCCTTATTGAGCAGAGTCTCTCGTTGCCTGACTTGGTCACAATAGAAAGTGATCTCCATCAGCCTCACCTTTCTGCATCAGAAGTAGCATCCTTGGGGAGAAAATCAGTGTAGAAATAATAAATTTGAGTTGGTGTAGTGCTTGTGACTCCTGGGAAATGAAGGAATTGATGCAGTATGGGTAAGCTGTGTAGCATTAAGTTTTCTTTTCCTCCCCTGCCAGTTCTCTGTGCTCCTGCGTACAGAAATCTGCCTGGTGAGGGTGATAGGGCAGCTCTGCACCTTGGACCTTCTACCTGAGGGCTTACTTAGAGCAGCTCACTTCAGAGCTATTTTTTTTAATGTAGATTTGCTGCATGCTTGAGAAGTTCCATAACTGGCTGCCTCCCACCTTAGCTGGACAGTCCATCCTTTGATTGTTACTGGTTGTTCACGTAGTGCTGGTGGTCCAAGGGTATGTGTAAGAGGTGAGGTGTATGGGGAGGGGTAAACCAGGGAGCTGTTTGGGGAGGGGTAAACCAGGGAGCTGTTTAGGGAGGGGTAAACCAAGGAGCTGTATGGGGAGGGGTAAACCAGGGAGCTGTATGGGGAGGGGTAAACCAGGGAGCTGTTTGGGAAGGGGTAAACCAGGGAGCTGTATGGGGAGGGGTAAACCAGGGAGCTGTGGGGGGGTAAAACAGGGAGCTGTATGGGGAGGGGTAAAACAGGGAGCTGTGGGGGGGGGTAAAACAGGGAGCTGTTTGGGGAGGGGTAAAACAGGGAGCTGTTTGGGGAGAAGTGATTGAGTTTTATTCAGCTGGCTTGACTGAGACATGTAGGAAAAGCATGGGCTTTGGGCATCATCCTGCATTCTTTGTGACAAACAGGCTTGAGGTGATAAAAGCCTTGAGATGATAGCTCTCTCTTTCCTCCTTGATGGGCTAACAGGCTCTCTCCCTAACAGTCTCTTGGTTTGATTTACTTGAGCATTGGTAGTACCTGGATGTCACGGCACAGCGTTGTGCAGAGCCTTTGGGTACCCATCGTTGCTGTAAGCTTTAAGCTGCCTTTCTCGTGCCTGAAACTTTGGTCAAGCTGCTGTCATTCTTTCAAGTTATTATTTTTTCTCCCTTTAAATGTTTGTTTTCTGTTGACCTTTGGTCTTTAACCATCTAATGCTGCTGTGGTCTGACTCTCTGTTGATACTGGTGGGACTTTGGCTTTTGTATTCTTCACGGAATGGTAGAGGTTGGAAGGAACCCCTGGAGAGCTCTTTGGCAACACGATTAGGATCTGAGTGCAGTCTGCAACCATGACATAAAGCCAAAAGTTCATTTTCCATCAGTCTCTCAGGTGGCTGCTTAGACATTTCCTTAAGGCTTTATTCTTAGATGAATTGTCTTATCCTGGAGACTTCTCCAGGTGCTTTCTCAGCTGCTTACAGTGGAACTTTTTAGGTTCACTTCTATTACCTGGTAATGGGAAGCCTATTTTTTAAAAGAAATGATTCTTGTTGGATGTATTTATCCAGGGTAGGAGGTGATTTAAGTGGGCTTTGAAGTTGGTGCTTGCTAAGCAGGACACTCTCATACTGACTTTATGGAATAGATAGATATAAAAAATGATATGCATATATAAATTATATATTACAAAGATAGGTAAAATAGATATACAATTAAATTAGATATATAATTAAGAGAGATATACAATTAAAATAGATATATAATTATAATAGATATATCATTAAAATGGATATATCATTGTAATAGGTATGTAATTATATATGTATATTTTTATGTATATAATGTGGGCCAGGCTGGATGTGACTCTGAGCAGCCTGACCCTTCCAGCCCTGACTGATACTATGATTCTGTGATCTAGGCTCAACTGAAGCTAGTGAAACATGACTCTGAAAACCAGATGTGTTCAGTTTGGGGTTTTTTTGGTTTTTGTCTTTCAGGGTCCCCTTGAAAGTGGAACAAGCCAACAATGCTCGTGATGCCCTGGCTAAAACGGTGTATAGTCATCTCTTTGACCACGTGGTGAACAGGGTAAACCAGTGCTTTCCTTTTGAGAGCTCAGCTTTCTTCATTGGGGTTCTGGACATAGCTGGCTTTGGTAAGTATACTTAAAAAAAATAGAATTAACTAGTTTTCTGGTTGTCTGTTACTGCCCCCAAAGATTCAATGATAAATTCTGCAGTCCAACCTATTACCTAATAGCTAATACCTCCTGACAACTAAACCATGGCTCCAAGTGCCACATCCAAGCCTTCTTTGGAACACCTCCAGGGATGGTGACTCCACCACCTCACTGGGCAGCACATCCCAATGGCCAATTCCTCTTTCTGGGGAAAACTTTCTCCTCACTTCCAGCCTAAACTTCCCCTGGTACAGCTTGAGACTGTGTCCTCTTGTTCTGGTGCTGGGTCCCTGGGAGAAGAGACCAACCCCCACCTGGCTGCAACCTCCCTTCAGGGAGTTGGAGAGAGCAAGGTCTCCCCTGAGCCTCCTCTTCTCCAGGCTGCACACCCCCAGCTCCCTCAGCCTCTCCTCACAGGGCTGTGCTCCAGACCCCTCCCCAGCTTTGTTGCCCTTCTCTGGACATGTTCCAGCATCTCAACATCTTTCCTAACCTGAGGAGCCCAGAACTGGACACAAGACTCAAGGTGTGGCCTCAGCAGTGCTGAGCACAGGGCAGAATGACTTCCCTGCTCCTGCTGGAGACAGCATTTCTAATCCCAGCCAGGATGCCATTGGCTTTGTTGGCCACCTGGACACAGTGCTGGCTCATGTTGAGCTGCTGTCATCCAGTCCCCCCAGGTCCCTTTCTGCCTGGCTGCTCTCTCCAGTCTTATGAGCAGCTTAAAAATAAATAACTCTGTAAAAGCTCTTATTTCACTGAAAGAATCTGGTTTGGATCTGAACACATCCTTAAGTATTAGCTCTCTGAAGCTGCTCTCATTTGTTGTGTAAGATGAATTCTTGGAGCTCTGGTGTATTGTAGAAGTTTCCTTTCTCTTTTTCAGAATATTTTGAACACAACAGTTTTGAGCAGTTCTGCATTAACTACTGCAATGAAAAACTGCAGCAGTTTTTTAATGAGAGGATTCTGAAAGAGGTATGTCACATCTAAGGATACATTTCAGGAGTTCTTCTATTTTGTTGGGGTTCTTTTTTGTAAAGGGATGCTTCAAGTAGCATTTGCTTGCCCTCAGATTGCACATCAAGTGGAGATTAAAAAGACAAAGGAAAAAATAAATCAGTTGAAGAACTGTTTTCCTACTGTGTGGCATCTGGGTTTGCCAGAATTGAATGTGGCTTTTGCAAAACACCAATCTTCTGTCCTTATTTTTATCCCTTCCCTTTGTTCCCCATTTTTCTGTCCTTCCCCCACCTTTCCCCACCCTTTGTTGCCCTTTCCCCACCCTTTGTTGCCCTTTCCCCACCCTTTGTTGCCCTTTCCCCACCCTTTGTTGCCCTTTCCCCACCCTTTGTTGCCCTTTTCTGTCCTTTGTTCCCCCTTTTCCCATCCTTTTTTGCCCCTTTTTGCCCTCCATCCTTTTCCCCCTTCTCCCATCCTTTTCCCCCCCCCCTTCTCCCATCCTTTCCCCCCTTCTCCCATCCTTTCCCCCTTCTCCCATCCTTTCCCCCCTTCTCCCATCCTTTCCCCCTTCTCCCATCCTTTCCCCCCTTCTCCCATCCTTTCCCCCTTCTCCCATCCTTTCCCCCCTTCTCCCATCCCTTTCCCCCTTCTCCCATCCCTTTCCCCCTTCTCCCATCCCTTTCCCCCTTCTCCCATCCCTTTCCCCCTTCTCCCATCCCTTTCCCCCTTCTCCCATCCCTTTCCCCCTTCTCCCATCCCTTTCCCCCTTCTCCCATCCTTTTCCCCCTTCTTCTCCCCCTTCCCCCCTTTCCCCCTCTTTCCCACCCTCTTTTCCCTTTCCTTATCCACCTTCTTTCCCCTTCCTTTTTCCACCCTCTTCTCCCCCTCTTTTTCCACCCTTGTCATCCCCTCAAGGGAGGTGAAGTGGGAATCTCTTTGGCTGTGGAGTGACATTCTCAAACATCTGTTGACTCCTAGCATTCAGAACTACCTTCATGTGTCTTTTAACAAAGAGCCCCACATTTTCAGTGGGGCAAAAAGCGATGGGTCCTGTTTCCTCTTGTCAGTGACATTTATTGTGTGTCTGTGTTTGTTTTGTTTTGTTGTAGGAACAAGAACTTTACCAGAGAGAAGGCCTGGGGGTTAATGAAGTGCGCTATGTGGACAACCAGGACTGCATAGGTATGCAGCTCCCCAAACATCCAGCTGTTAAGTAGTGTCATGCAGCAAAAAACCCTGCAAGCCAGAGAGGCTGAACATGCCCAGTGCTGGTGATTTTGTGCTTTTAATGATCAGTAGAACCCTGTGAGTTTTTCCAGCTTCATACAGCATTCTAGTTCTGGTTGGTGATAGAGCCCTATGCACACAGCATCACAGGGGGTTAGAGATTGGAGGGGACCTCTGAGGAGCTTTGAGTCCAACCCCCTGACAGTGAACAGGTCACACAGGGTCATATCCAGACAGGGCTGGAAGGGCTCCAGAGAAGGAGACTCCACAACCTCTCTGGGCAGCCTGTTCCAGGGTTCTGTCACACTCACTGCAAAGAAGTTTCTCCTCCTGTTGAGCTGAAACCTTCTGTGATCATTAAATGACTTCACGGGTGCACAGGTTGTTAGGGGTTGGAAGGGACCTCTGGAGATCTTCCAGTCCAACCCCTCTGCCAGAGCAGGACCAGAGAATCCAGGTCACACAGGAATGCATCCAGATGGGGCTTGAAAGTCTCCAGAGAAGGAGACTCCACAACCTCTCTGGGCAGCCTGCTCCAGGGCTCTGTCACCCTCACAGTGAAGAATTTCTTCCTCATGTTGAGGTGGAACCTCCTGTGCTGCAGTTTATTTCCATTGCCCTTTGTCCTATCCCAGGGTGCAACTGAGCAGAGCTTGTCCCCTTCCTCCTGACCCCCAGCCCTCAGATATTGATAGACAATGATCAGATCCCCTCTCGGTCTTCTCCAGACTAATCAGCCCCAGGGCTCTCAGCCTCTCCTCCCCAGGCAGTGCTGCAGCCCCTTCAGCATCCTGGTAGCCCTTTCAATACTTGAGTAGTTCTTGGAGGGATGCACCCAGTTTGCAGTGACTGAACACTCACTTGAGCACCTCTGCTGTTCATGTTCTAACCAGTGTTACCCAAGATGCACAGCCATCCCCTGGGGAGGTCTTTGATACAGCAGAGGTTCAAGTTCCAGTGCTATTTTGCCATGGATGCCAAGTTTTCAACAGAGAACCATCCTCTGGTCATACCACAGAAACATTTAGGCACCTTTTGGGTGCCTAATTTTACACCAAGTTCAACATGAGACCAGGAGTAAAAGAATCAAAGAATTTTTGACTGATCTTTCCCCGCCTGTATTCCTTGTATCAGAGTCAAAACTAATATGTATGAGCTATTAATTAAATCACAGAGTCACGGAATGTTTGGGGCTGGAAGGGACCTGGAAAGCTCATCCAGTCCAACTCCCTGCCAGATCAGGGTCACCTAGAGCAGATCACACAGGAACACATCCAGGCAGGTCCTCATGTTCACATGGAACTATATGTGCCTCAGCTTCCACCCATGCATCCAAATCAACACTTCAGATATGTAGTATTAATTAATTAGCAGTGACTTAATGAGGAGGCTGAGAGGAGACCTCATTGCTGTCTACAACTACTTGAAAGGACATTGTAGAGAGGTTGGTGCTGGTCTCTTCTCCCAGGTAATTAGTGATAGAACAAGAGGAAATGGCCTCAAGCCATGACTGGGTAGGTTTAGAGTGGACATTAGGAAGAAATTTTTCCCAGCAAGAGTGGTCAGGCATTGCAATGTGCTGCCCAGGGAGGTGGTGGAGTCCCCAAGGCTGGCTGTGTTTGAAGGTGGTTTGGCTGTGGTGCTTGGGGCTCTGGTTTAGGGGTGAGCCTGGTAGAGTAGGGTTGTGGGTTGGACTTGGTGCTCCTGAGGGTCTCTTCCCACCTGAATGTTTCTGTGACTCTCTGATTCTCCATTTAGTATTAAGAGCTTTCCTTGGATACCTTTAGACAGAATTGGATCAGTAGCATTTTAAACTTGCAAGCTTTAGTTCTGCTGTGAGCTTATATTCAGTTTCTGTAAGTACAAGTATATGCATTCTTTTTCTTTCTACTAGATTTGATTGAAGCCAAGTTTGTGGGGGTGCTGGATATTTTGGATGAAGAAAATCGCCTTCCCCAGCCAAGTGACCAGCATTTTACTTCAGTGGTGCACCAGAAACACAAGGACCATTTCAGGCTCTCTGTAGGTTGATTTTTTTGCTGTCCTTCTCAGGGAGGTGGAGGAAGCCTCATCCCTGGAGGTGTTTGCAGCCAGGCTGGATGTGGCTGTGAGCAACCTGCTGTAGTGTGAGGTGTCCCTGCCCATGGCAGGGGGGTTGGAACTGGCTGCTCCTTGAGGTCCCTTCCAACCCTGACAGCTCTGTGATTCTGTTGCAATTTATGTACAGGACCTCTGTAGAAAAAAATAATAATTTGTTTCCTGCTGAATAAAATGGAAGCAAAGCTTCAACAAGACCAAGGGCAGGGTCCTGCATCTGGGTCGAGGCAATCCCAGGCACAAATCCAGGCTGGGCAGTGAATGGCTGGAGAGCAGCCCTGAGGAGAGAGACTTGGGGGTGCTGGGGGAGGAGAAGCTCACCAGGAGCTCTCAGTGTGCACTTGCAGCCCGGAAAGCCAATCAGCTCCTGGGCTGCAGCAGGAGAAGTGTGGCCAGCAGGGCAAGGGAGGGGATTCTCCCCTCTGCTCAGCTCTGGTGAGACCCCACCTGGAGTACTGCCTCCAGCTCTGGAGCCCCTATTGCAAGAGAGAGATCTGGAGGTGCTGGAAGGTGTCCAGAGAAGGGCCATGAGGATGATCAGAGGGCTGGAGCACCTCTCCTGTGAGGACAGACTGAGGGAGTTGGGGTTGTTCAGTCTGGAGAAGAGAAGGCTCCCAGGTGACCTCATTGTGGCCTTCCAGTATCTGAAGGGGGCTCCAAGAAGGCTGGGGAGGGACTTCTCAGGCTATCAGGTAGTGATAGGACTAGGGGGAATGGAATGAAGCTGGAGGTGGGGAGGAATTTCTTCCCCATGAGAGTGGTGAAGCCCTGGAATGGGTCGTCCAGGGACGTGGTTGAGGCCCCATCCCTGGAGGTGTTTAAGCCCAGGCTGGATGAGGCTCTGGCCAGCCTGATCTAGTGTGGGGTGTCCCTGCCCATGGCAGGGGTTGGAACTAGATGATCCTTGTGGTCCCTTCCAACCCTGACTGATACTATGATACTATGAAAGGGAGCCAGATAAAGCAGTCACCCATTTACCTTAGGTTTCTATTTAATAGAATAGAATTAACCAGGTTGGGAAAGACCTTAGAGATCATCGAGTCCAACCTATCGTCCAACACTATAATGTTGCCTAACTGGCTTGCTGTGCAGGGAGGCATGTTTGTTGCTATAGGTATGATCAGCTATGGGATTGCCTCTTAAAATATACTGTCTAAAAACATGTTTAAGCTTCTGTCTAATCCTAGTCCCAGCTGATGAATAGCCTTGCATTATGAAATGAATGGTATAGAAATTGTTGGTTCACGGGCTCACAGGATGTCAGGGGTTGGAAGGGACCCAAAGAGGTCATCCAGTCCAATCTTCCTGCCAGAGCAGGACCACAGAATCCAGCACAGGTCACACAGGAATGCATCCAGACGGGGCTGGAAAGTCTTCAGAGAAGAAGACTCCACAATCTGCCTGGAGAGCCTGTTCCAGTGCTCTGTGGCACTTACAGTAAAGAAATTCTCCCTTGTGTTGAGGTGGAACCTCCTGTGCTGCAGCTTACCTCCACTGCTCCTTGTCCTGTCACAGGGAGCAAGTGAGCAGAGCCTGTCCCCTCCCTCCTGACCCCCAGCCCTCAGGAAGCCCTTTTGCCTTGGTTAAAGGCAAAAAGAGAATCAGCTGGCCGGTGTTAGCAATCCTGGTGGTTTTCAGCTTGAGTGTGAGGTGTCTCAGGGTGTGAATGAGAATAAAAATAGGTTGTTTAGAATATCTTAGTTGAAATGGGAATGAAAATAAGCTTTTAGAATACCTTGGCTGGAATGGGAGTGGTGGTGAGCATCACAACTGTACTGCAGGATCTGTCATTTGTAGCACTCGGTGCTCCTGGCAGAACCATGGGGATGCTTTCAGAAGCCTTTTTTCCCCTCCCCCCACACCTTCCACTTTGTAATACAGCTTTTTTTAAATTCCAGATTCCTAGGAAGTCCAAGCTGGCTGTCCACAGAAACATCCGAGATGACGAGGGCTTCATTATCCGACACTTTGCAGGAGCAGTGTGCTACGAGACGGTAAGCTCCCCAGCGCTGAGCTGTTGCTCTTAATGCCTTGCAGGGCTTCTCCATCTTCCAGTCTCTGTAGGTTAAATTTAACAGCATCTCCTTTCATCAGAAGGCAAATGGAAAAGTTTGTGCCTCAGCTTTGAAACTGATGTTGTGAGCAGGGGACAGACAGCAGGGGTTGTTCAGTCAGGAGAAGAGAAGGCTCCCAGGAGACCTAATTGTGGCCTTCCAGGATCTGAAGGGGGCTCCAAGAAAGCTGGGGAGGGACTTTTGAGGGTGTCAGGGAGGGATAGGACTGGGGGGGATGGAGCAGAACTAGAAGTGGGGAGATTGAGATTGGATGTGAGGAAGAAGTTGTTCCCCAGGAGGGTGGTGAGAACCTGGCACAGGTTGCCCAGGAGGTGGTGGAAGCCTCCTGCCTGGAGGTGTTTGCAGCCAGGCTGGATGTGGCTGTGAGCAATCTGCTCTAGTATAAGGGGTCCCTGCCCATGGCAGGGGTTGGAAGTGGATGATGCTAGAGGTCCCTTCCAACCCTGACAATCCTGTGATTCACCATTCTAGAAATCTCTGTCATTAGTGGTTGGTGTGGTCACTTGAAGAGTTGTTTCAAGTATTTGCACAATGCCTCACGCATTCCTGCTGATTATTTGGATGAAGTATCTCACTTTTGTCTTCTCTAATGTTCTTTGGGGCTTAAGTAACTGGAGCAGTGAAGCAAGTGTGCTGTTCTGTCTTGGGTTGACTTTTCAGAGGCAGTTTGTGGAAAAGAACAACGATGCTTTGCACATGTCCCTCGAATCTCTTATCTGCGAGTCCAAGGACAAGTTTGTTCGACAGCTGTTCGAAGCTAACACCAACAACAACAGGGATCCCAAACAAAAAGCTGGGAAGCTTAGTTTCATCAGCGTGGGGAACAAATTCAAGGTAACATAATACAGCAACTGGCCTCCTCTTCTAATGTGTGCCACTTATAAATGGCCTGAAAGGAGTAGAACCTAAGGTTGGGCGAACTGTGCTAAGATGCAGACAGAAGGAATTTTGGGCTGGCTGCACATTTCTGTCCAAAAATGTCTTTCCTAAGAGTCCTCACAGAGATGATGCAGTGACTTTTGAGTCAGACTCTTAGAAAGCCACATGGAAGTCTTTATTCAAAAGCTTTAAAGACTTGAGATCTTGTGGCTGAGCGAGCCAAGCTTCTGTTAATGCTGGTGGGCCAAACTACCGCAGATCTCAGTTTGGATTCTCTGAGCTTTCAGGGGTTGGTAAATGTGACAAAAGTTGTGCTTCCATCCTGTCTCCACTGTGCATTCTAGAAGATGTATCAATTTTGACTCTCAAAAATCAGTGCCTAACCTAACCACTGTTTTCCTCTTCTGACCTGTAAAGCTAGTCATGGCTTTCACAGAAAGATGTTCCTTGTGCTGAATGTTTCCTCTCTCAATACCTGAATCTGATGCTTCTCCCCATTCTCTCCTTTCTTCTGCTTGTCGTAAAGCTGACCTGCAAACCTTGTCTTCTCCAAATGTTTTCTGCACCCTTTTCTCATTCAGCAGTTTTGTTTTAGCTGGACTATTCCAGCTCAGAGCTGTAGGGGAATTAAGAGATGCAAGGCAGTCACAGCCATGGGCTGCAGGTAAAGTTTTTGATCTCATGGATTTATTGTTGGTAGAGCTGCTGCAATGTCAGCAAGAGCTCTTCTCCACACAGTCTGGGCCAGATCCAATGAAGGATTTGTATGCTTCAAGTCCAGCATGGCAACATTTTTGGCATGCTGTCTTGCCTGGGGCACTGAAAACCCCACATCATGTTCCTAGCTAGGCTCCCTGCACAGCCTCTGGGGAAAGCAGGTATCCCAAGCAAAATCCTTCTCAGAGAGAGGCACTACCAATAGCAGAAGAGCATTTCTGCTCCATGTCAAGGTTAAGTGCTGAATCAGAGCTGCAAGGTAAATTGCTTCCTGCAGAGCTGTGTCTTTTGGTTAGTGTTTGCAGCTGAAAATGCAGGGCTGAAGAACAGGGAGGATATGGTAGCATCACTTTTTGTCTGACAGCAGGGCTGGCTTTTGGGTCTCTGCTGTAGTCAGTGTTTTATGTCTGCTGTATTTCGTGTAGCCCAAGGCCATTGGTCAGCCTGACTAAAGGGATTCTCCTTGCACCCTGCTGGAGATGGGTTGTTATGTATCCAGAAATAGAACTCTGGCTGCCAGGAAGAGTAGGAGGGAGAGCCTGACTTGTAAAGCAGTAGCTTTGCTATTTAACTGAGAATTGGTCAGCCTGCTCTTTTGAGTTTTGCTCTGATGGTTATTCCCTCCTCCCTCTTATGGTACAGTGGCTGGAGAATTAAACTGTCACAATTAGCTTAATCTGAAATGATGATCAGGAGGCAGACTGAAAAAAGGGAATTGCATACAAATAAGCCATCTCCTGAGCCAGCCCTGCAGCCATGAGTCTGCTGTAGGTCCGTCTGGGACCCCTTGTTTTTAAGGACTGCATTTTCAAAATGAAACCAGCTGTGGGCTCTTTGAGCTGGTTTGCACTGGGTTCCATCTCAGTTGTCAGTTCCTCTGGGGTTTAGCACCCCACACCAGCAGATGTGGACACGGGAGTGACACCATTGTCCAGGGAGGGCTGAAGTCCAAAGGGAGACATAGTTCAGCTTAAACAGCATTTGAGTCAGGAACTTTTTTGGTTGCCTTTTGGACTTTGGTGTTCACTTGCACACCTAGAAGATGACTGAAGTCCTCTTTGGATCTGGCCCATCAATCTATGATTCTTTTTGGTGTTTCCAAGCTTCATGGCATTTTGAATGTTATGTGTTACTCCCAGTAATTCATTTGGTGTTACCTTCCCAGACACAACAAGGGCTGCTGATGAACACTAATAGCCTTGAACATTTCACTTCAGATGACATGGAAATAAGTTCTGTCATCTTAGCAGAAATGCCATCTCTTTAAGAATGAGAACTCTTAGTGCATCATTATGTCAGTCAGTCTCAAATTCTTCTAATTACTTGGATTGTTAGATGATGTGGCAGGAACTTCTCTGTGGAATCCTTCACACATCCCTTCCTTATAACTAATTAAATTGAATTCTGATCAAATCAGTTGAGGGAATGATGACTAATTGGTTCATCAGCTCTCCTGGAGAATCTTTGGGGTGATTTCACCTTGCTGCAGCAATGATGGCTCAAATTGTGATCATTCAAAGAGCAGTAATTGTAGCAGTATGTTTTATTCATCTGATCATCTCCTTAGTGACATTCTACCTGAGAATGGCTCTGGCTTCTTGTCAGTCACAGAGGATAAGGAAGGGGTGTTTGTCTTCCACCAGAAACATATTTTATTGATGGAAATCAGGCTGTCCCTTCCAAAAATGAAGCCTTTCTAACTTAAGAAAACATGAAAGATTATAGTCAAGTAGAGATACAAAGAGTATGTGGAAGTGAGAAACTGAGCAGGAGGTTATTGGTGTTTGTCATGCCTCTTCTGGCACTCCTCTTTCTAACCATATCCACCCCCAATTTCATCCCCTGGAAGGATGACTGGCAGCTGTATGTGTCTTATATTGCCCATACAAATCTGGTTACTTGGATTCAAGGTAATTGAAAGGTCTGGTTAAAAAGAAAAGTAGGAAAAAGTCAAATCCTTTTTTGTTCCAGTTCAGAAAATGAGGAATATTGAGGTAGGACATAGAGAATTTTGTCTTACTTCAGTCTGTGTGTGTAAAGCTTGCTAGTAAGCCAGAGAGGCTGGCACAGCAGTAATCTATGTGGCAAACCAGACACATCTATAAAGTAAAAGTGGTTTTCTGATGTGGTCCTGAGGTACTTTATGTCCCTACCAATTGCATTCAGTGGCCATGGTGGTGTTAGGTCTTTGGTTGGACTTAGTGATCCTAGAGGTCTTCTCCAACTGAACCAATTCTCTGATTCAGTAGCAGCTGCAACTAATTTTCCCTGAGAGCCTTAAATCCGTGGTGAACCTCTAGACTTGCCTCCAAATAACGGCAGAACTGTGATCTTGTTCTCATCAGTGTGTTCAAATCCAGCCTCAGGAAATATGATGCTAACATTAAACATATTAACACTCTAACTTTGCTTGCAGTCCGTTGTCCCCAACAGGGAGCTAAAAATGGGGAAGTTTGGGATGAAAAAGAGATTCTGCAAGTCCGCTCAGCAAAATGTGGAGCAAGCTTCAAAAAGAAAGCAACAAAGCAGCCCCTGAGCTTATCTGCTTTCTGTGTTCATGATTTAAGACACAGATGTATCCTTGCTACAGATCAGACCTGGGCTTTCACAGAGTTTCAGTGCATTTAAGAAATCAATGACATTGCTGATCAGTCTCATTTTCTTGGTCATTCTTATTACACAGCCATTACCTCTCCCAAATGGGCTTGCACTCTGGTGACTGTTGTGGTATTTTCCATGCAGTATTGTTGTTGTACAGCTACACACAAGCACTTTCCTCAGGACCATTCATGCACACCTGCATGATCTTTGTCAGTTAAAAGCTGTGAATTATCAGTTTGTCAGTTCTGCCTGATTTACTAACACTCAACACATGCATGCAGTCGTGCTGCAACCCTCTTGTGTGTCTGTGTTTCTCTCTGTGTCATGGCAGGACTCTTGAAATGTCTCTTTTCTTTTACAGACTCAGTTGAATTTGCTGCTTGAGAAGCTTCACAGTACTGTAAGTATACATACAGATTCAGGCTCCTAATATTCTGCTCTAAGTCATAACGGAAGGGTGGAGAGAAACTGTCTGCAAAGGCCATGAGTGATAGGATGAGGGGCAATGGCTTCAAGTTAGAGAAGAGCAGGATTGGATGCTAGGACCAAGTTCTTTACCATGAGGGTAGTGGAATGCTGGAACAAGTTGCCCAGGGAGGATGTTGAGGCTCCATTCCTGATACTCGGGGTGAGGCTGGACAGGGCTCTGGGCCACCTGATCTAGTTGGGGATGTCCCTGCTGAGTGCAGAGGGGCTTGGACTGGACCTTTGGAGGTCCCTTCCAACCCAGACCATTCTGTGATTATGTCATCCATGTGGCTTGCCATAAATGTGATAAATAATTGCTTCAGGCTCTGCAGTTGTGTGGTACTTTGGAAAGCCCCTGCTGTGCAGGTGATGGGGATTGAGTTACTTCAAAACAAACCCAACCCCATCACCTTTAAAAGAATTGTGTAATGAAAGTTACACAGCTTGAGTAAACAATGTGGAATCTGCCTGGGTTGCAATCTCCTTTGTGGTCACTTCTGCTTCCTTCCATTGTTATCATAGATGACTGATTTGCAGAAGATTCAGGGATGTGTTCAGTCTGGAGAGGAGAAGGCTCTGAGGAGACCTAATTGTGGCCTTCCAGGATCCGCAGGGGGCTCCAAGAAAGCTGGGGAGGGACTTTTGAGGGTGTCAGGGAGGGATAGGACTGGGAGGAATGGAGCAAAACCAGATATGGGGAGATTGTGATTGGATGTTAGAAAGAAGTTGCTCCCCATGGGGATGGTGAGAGACTGATACAGGTTGCCCAGGGAGGTGGTGGAAGCCTCATCCCTGGAGGTGTTTAAGGCCAGGCTGGATGTGGCTGTGAGCAGCCTGCTGTAGTGTGAGGTGTCCCTGCCCATGGCAGGGGGGTTGGAACTGATCCTTGAGGTCCTTTCCAACCCTGACAGTTCTCTGATTCTATGAAAAAAATTAAAAAGGAGGAAACACATGGGAAAGGAAAAAAAAGAGAGAGAGGGTGCTGGAGTGTAGCCAGCATGAAGATTTTGCTGCACTCTTGAAGCTGGGCTGAAAGACAGATGATCTCTGTCACACAGAATACTCTGCAGCTGTGACCCTATGCAGGGCCAATATATGTGGCCAGGTTTGCTGTACCCCTGGCTGAGGATGTGTTGTTAATCTCGAGCTTCCCTTGGCTGCTGCTCTCTCACTCGAAGCTGGGAGATGGAAAAAGAGAGAAACCCCTGCAAATTAGAGCAATGCTGTGTTCTCTCAGTCCCCAGTTTGCTCTTAAGGCAGGTTATCACTAGCAGCCACTTGTTACAGGAAAATCTGAATAATGGGATGGTGTTTTGCCAAAGTGTCATCCTTAATGAGAGTGGAATGGTCAGTGGTCAGAGTTATGGAGACAGCACATGTGGGGCAAGGGGGAGTGAAGCCATGAGGCAAAAGAAGCTGTAAAGTAGAAGTCAGAAGGAAGGTCAGGTTCATCCAGCATGATTGCAATGGCAGGAGGCTGGCAGCATGTTCACTGGTGTGAACTCTTGGAGGCCTTGGGCCTTTAGGTGATGTGACTGCAGAAGCTAATGAAGCTAATGTCAGCATCTCTCTTGTAGAATACTATCAGCTTGTATCTTTTTTCACTCTTCCTTTTCCTAGGCACAATTCTATATTATTTAGATGCTATTTATGTTCTTCCAGGAGGTTTAGAAATGTGTAGGTTGTGCTAACTTGTTGGTTTTGTGCCAGGGATCCAGCTTCATTCGGTGCATCAAGCCTAACTTAAAGATGACAAATCACCATTTTGAAGGAGGACAGATCCTTTCTCAGCTTCAGTGCTCAGGTAATGTATGCCTCTGATATTTTTTCCTTCTGTTTAATGAAGGACATTGAGTTGCTTGAACATGTCCAGAGAAGAGCGGCGAGGCTGGGGAGAGGTCTGGAGCACAGCCCTGTGAGGAGGGGCTGAGGGAGCTGTTTAGGTGTGGAGAAGAGGAGGCTCAGGGGAGACCTTCTTGCTCTCTCCAACTCCCTGAAGGGAGGTTGTAGCCAGGTGGGGGTTGGTCTCTTCTCCCAGGCACCCAGCACCAGAACACGAGGACACAGTCTCAAGCTGCCAAAGGGAAGTTTAGGCTGGAGGTGAGGAGAAAGTTCTTCCCAGAAGGAGGAATTGGCCATTGGGATGTGCTGCCCAGGGAGGTGGTGGAGTCCCCATCCCTGGAGGTGTTAAAATAAGGCTTGGATGTGGCACTTGGAGCCGTGGGAAACCATGGTTGTCAGGAGGTGTTAGGTGTTAGGTAATAGGTTGGACTTGATGACCTCTGAGGCGTTTTCCAACCTTATTGATTCTGTGATTACTTTGGTCATTATAGGTTGACCTAATATGTGAGACAGAAGCAATGTTTCCTTCAGCTATTGCTGTCTAGAGGGTTGCTTATTTATGTCTTGCAAACAATTGTGTAGAGTCTTGGTAACTTACCTTTCATTTTAGTCACTGGAACCCTAAAAATAATTCATATGGACAGCCATAAAGTCTCCTCTTCACAAGAAGAGATGATACAACCAGTCAACCAGATTGACTGGTTTTCCATTGATGATTATGAGGAGTTCAGACACTGGCTGTGTATGTGGGAAGCCATGTAGCTACTTACTGGTACATACATTTAGATTTCCTGTCCTGGAGCTGACTCTCATCTCTTATAGAATCAATAAGGTTGGAAAAGACCTCAGAGATCATCCAGTCCAACCTATCACCCAACACCTCATGACTAACTAAACCATGGCTCCAAGTGCCACATCCAATCCCTTCTTGACCACCTCCAGGGATGGGGAAATAATACAAGTTAGCAGAGATTTCAGTTAATCAGGGCTGAAATGTACAAGCATTTTTCACAGTGAAGAGATTTCTGTTCCAATTTGGAGTTTATATCTGGTAGTAAAGAATATGTTCAGCTTGCTGATTATGCTTCGGGGTTTGTAGTTCTCAGTTTCTTGCCACAAAAGCACACAGACCAAATGAGAGCATGTTGGGATTTATTAATGTGAGAATAGAATAGAATTAACCAGGTTGGAAAAGACCTCAGAGATCATCGAGTCCAACCTACCACCCAACACCATCTAATCAACTAAACTATGGCACCAGGTGCCTCACCCAGGCTCTTTTTGAACACCTCCAGGGATGGTGACTCCACCACCTCCCTGGGCAGCACATCCCAATGGCCAATCTCTCTTTCTGGGAAGAATTTCTTCCTAACATCCAGCCTAACCCTCCCCTGGCACAGCTTGAGACTGTGTCCTCTTGTGCAGGTGCTGGTTGCCTGGGAGGAGAGAGCAACCCCCTCCTGGCTACAACCTCCCTTTGTGTTGCCCACCGTGCTAACAGGGCAGCAGTTCACTCCAGAACCACCATTTCTTTGGGTTACTGTGGCAGCTGAACTGTCAGAAAGCCCTGTGTGCATTGGAAAGCAGGCAGTATTAACAGAGATCCCTCATAATTGAAACACACATGTGTTCTCTGGGTTTATAGGTACCATGAGAGAGTTGAATCATACTCTTGTGTCCAAAGGGCTTTATACCACTGCTAGTTTGATTCGGAGCTGAACTTCCAATGAGGGCACTTGAGCATAGCCTTTCTTGTTGCTTTGTTTACTGCAAAGTGCAGTGCTGCCTTGTCATTATTCTGGAAATGCTGGCTGCTTTCCAACCTCACAGCTTTAATTTAAAGGAATGGTAGTTTATTTTTGATCAAGATGAGCAGTTTTGCTCATGCCTCCCTGAAGAGTGAAAGGAACTCCATGCTTGGGAGTTAAGAGTATTCATATTATCATTCATAGAATGGTGTAGGTTGGCAAGGACCTTAAAGATCATCCAGTTCCAAAGCCACTGCCATGGGCAGGGACACATCACACTGTATCATTTGCTCACAGCCACATCCAGCCTGGCCTTAAAACCCTCCAGGGATGAGGCTTCCACCACCTTCCTGAGCAACCTGTGCCAGGCTCTCACCACCCTCACGGGAGCAACTTCTTCCTCACATCCAATCTGAATCTCTCCACTTCTAGTTTTGCTTCATTCCCCCAGTCCTATCACTCCCTGACACCCTCAAAAGTCCCTCCCCAGCTTTCTTGGAGCCCCCTGCAGATACTGGAAGGCCACAATGAGGTCTCCTCAGAGCCTTTTCTTCTCCAGACTGAACAGCCCCAACTCCCTCAGTCTGTCCTCACAGCAGAGCAGCTCCAGCCTTCTGCTCCTCCTCATGGCCCTTCTCTGGACACCTTCTAGCCCCTCCAGATCCTTCCTGTAATAGAGGCTCCAGAACTGGACACAGTGCCTGGGATTGCCCCAACCCAGATGCAGGATCTTGCACTTGGTCTTGTTGAATTTGTTGAGGTTTGCTCATACCTCCCCAAGCAGTAGAAGGAGCTGTGTGCTTGGGAATTAAAAGTGCTGATATTATCATTCATAGAATGGTTTAGGTTGACAAGGACCTTAAGATCATTTAGTCCCAACCAGGGACATCTTCCACTAGATCAGGCTGCCCGGAGCCACATTCAGCCTGGCCTTCAAAACCTCCAGGGATGGGATGGGATGGGATGGGATGGGATGGGATGAGATGGAATGGAATAGAATGGAATGGGATGAGATGGAATGGAATGGGATGAGATGGAATGGAATGGAATGGGATGAGATGGAATGGAATGGAATGGAATGGAATGGAATGGAATGGAATGGAATGGAATGGAATGGAATGGAATGGAATGGAATGGAATGGAATGGAATGGAATGGAATTAACCAGGTTGGAAGAGACCTTTGAGATCATCCAGTCCAACCTATCACCCAACAGCATCTAATGAAGTAAACCATGGCACCAAGCACCCCATCATGTCTCTTGCTAAACACCTCCAGTGATGGTGACTTCACCTCCTCCCCAGGCAGCACATTCCAATGGCCAATTACTCTTTCTATGAAGAACTTCTTCCTAGCATCCAGCCTAAACCTCCCCTGGAGCAGCTTAAGACTGTGTCCTCTTGTTCTGGTGCTGGTTGCCTGGGAGAAGACGAGGCTTCCACCCTGGACAACCTGTTGCAGTGTTTCACCACCCTCAGTGTAAAGAAAAGTTTCTGTCATAAATTACTGGTTATCCTAGGTAGCAGTGCCTCATTTGCATTGCACTGTGTTTCCACACATTCAGGGATGGTGTCAGTTCTGGACTTGATGCAGGGTGGTTTCCCTTCACGAGCTTCATTTCACGAGCTGTACAACATGTACAAGAAATACTTGCCTGACAAGCTGGCTCGGCTGGATCCCAGACTCTTCTGCAAGGTGAGGAAGAGAGCAATTCTCCTCTGTCATCCAGCACAGCAAATATATTGTGGTGGGGATTGCTGTGGGGTTTGAACCCTTCTTTGGTTGTGGGGTTTTGGGTTGTTTAGGGTTTTGATTAGGGATTTTTTTGTTTGTTTGGGGTTTTTGGTTTGTTTAAGGTTTCCGTGTGTTTGGGGTTTTGGATTGTTTAGGCTTTTCGGTTGCTTAGGGTTTTGATTTGGGGTTTTTTGTTTGAGGGTTTTGGTTTGGGGGGTTGGTTTGTTTGGAGTTTTGGTTTGTTTGGGGGTTTATATCTTTGGGGTTTTTGGTGTCTTTGGGGTTTTGGTTGGTTTGGGGCTTTGGTTTGGTTGGTTTGGGGCTTTGGTTGGTTTGGGGCTTTGGTTGGTTTGGGGCTTTGGTTTGGTTGGTTTGGGGCTTTGGTTGGTTTGGGGCTTTGGTTGGTTTGGGGTTTTGGTTGGTTTGGGCTTTGGTTGGTTTGGGGCTTTGGTTGGTTTGGGGCTTTGGTTGGTTTGGGGCTTTGGTTGGTTTGGGTTTTGGTTGGTTTGGGCTTTGGTTGGTTTGGGGCTTTGGTTGGTTTGGGGCTTTGGTTGGTTTGGGTTTTGGTTGGTTTGGTCTTTGGTTGGTTTGGGGCTTTGGTTGGTTTGGGGTTTTGGTTGGTTTGGGGTTTTGGTTGGTTTGGGGTTTTGGTTGGTTTGGGGTTTTGGTTGGTTTGGGGTTTTGGTTGGTTTGGGGTTTTGGTTGGTTTGGGTTTTGGTTGGTTTGGGTTTTGGTTGGTTTGGGGCTTTGGTTGGTTTGGGGCTTTGGTGGTTTGGGGCTTTGGTTGGTTTGGGGCTTTGGTTGTTTGGGGGTTTGGTTTGTTTGGGTGGTTTTTTGGTTGGTTTGGGGTTTTTTGTTGTTCATAGAATCATAGAATTTGCTGTGCAAACTCTGTTCATGGTCCTCCTGGTTTTCAGCCAATGTGTAACTAAATTGCCTGTAAATCCCCACAGCTGAGGGAAGTGGAGGAAACATTATTTCATTTCAAACTTATTTTTACCCACAAATTTCATCCTCCTTTGAGAATCACAGAATCACAGAATTGTCAGGGCTGGAAGGGACCTCAAGGCTCAGCCAGTTCCAACCCCTGCCATGGGCAGGGACACCTCACACCACAGCAGGTTGCTCACAGCCACCTCCAGCCTGGCTGCAAACACCTCCAGGCAGGAGGCTTCCACCACCTCCCTGGGCAGCCTGTGCCAGGCTCTCACCACCCTCATGGGGAACAACTTCTTCCTCACATCGAATCTAAATCTCCCCATTTCTAGTTTTGCTCCATTCCCCCAGTCCTGTCACTCCCTGACACCCTCAAAAGTCCCTCCCCAGCTTTCCTGTAGCCCCCTGCAGATCCTGGAAAGCCACAATTAGGTCTCCTCAGAGCCTTCTCCTCTCCAGAGTGAACAGACTGAATTGTTGTGGATTTTTTTAAGGGAGTATATTACTGTTGTTTTCTTGTCTTTTTCAGGCACTATTTAAAGCCTTGGGACTGAATGAAAATGATTACAAATTTGGGCTAACCAAGGTGTTTTTCAGGCCTGGCAAGGTAACTCTTCTTTTGGAGTTTGTGAGTGTGAATCTTAGTTGGAAGGGCTTCAGAAGCTGACATTGCTCCACACATTGCTACAAGCGTGGCTAACTTAAATAAGGTTGCCTGGGGTTGTTTGGTAAATAATTTCCATTTGCTATGAAAAAAATCAATAGTAACACAGATATAATTAGTTTCATGGTCTTGTTGCTAGTGCTTTGTGTTTCTAAGGCTGTATTATTATTCCCAGATGTCAATTAAGACTTATGTTAAGTATTAAAAAGAGCAAGTCAGAGCAAAGAAAAAAGTGCTTTCTAGTAAAATCTGTTTGTAGCTGCAGCCTGTCTGTGATTCTGAGCATTGCTGCTGCAATGCAGAGGAAAGAGCTGAAGTAGGGAGCTGTTGTGACTAGGAAGGAGAATTGGTTTTGTTCCAGCAGAATGTTGACAGAATTGTCAGGGTTGGAAGGGACCCCAAAGGTCACCCAGTTCCAACCTCCCTGCCATGGGAGCCCAGAACTGGATCACAGAATGACAGAAATATTCAGGTTGGAAAAGACCCCCAGGATCAACAAGTCCAACCCAGAACCCTACTCTACAAGGGTCACCCCTAAACCATAGCCTCAAGAACCACATCCAAAACACCTTGAAACACAGCCAGGCTTGGGGAATCCACCACCTCCCTGGGCAGCACATTCCAATACCTGATCACTCTTGCTGGGAAAATGTTCCTGCTGTCCAGTCCGAACCTACCCAGTGGCAGCTCGAGGCCATTCTCTCTTACTGGGAGAAGAGGCCAGCACCAACCTCTCCACAACCTCCTTTCAGGTAGTTGTAGACAGCAATGAGGTCTCCCCTCAGCCTCCTCTTTTTCCAACTAACCATCCCCAGCTCCTTCAGTTGCTCCTCATCAGATTTGTTCTCCAGGTGAGGTCTCACCAGGGCAGAGTGGAGGGGAGGAGAAGCTCCTCCGATCTGCTGGACGGGTGGAAAGGTGACTTACAGTTTGCATTAAAAACATGTGAGTAATAACGATGTCTGGGACTCCCTGTTGTAGTTTGTAACACATGTGGGGTTGGTTTCTCTCTGTAGTTTGCAGAGTTTGATCAGATAATGAAGTCTGACCCGGATCACTTGGCAGAGCTCGTTAAGCGCGTGAATCGCTGGCTCATCTGCAGCCGCTGGAAGAAAGTTCAGTGGTGTTCTCTCTCCGTCATTAAACGTACGTACTCGTGGCCTGCTTTGAGGCCAGACACAGCCTCTTTGCCCCTGAGAGGGGCAAAAGAAAAGACACTCACACAAAGGGATTGCAAAAGTGATGGGAAGTTGAAAGGGAAGAGCAATTGGTGCTTTACAGAGACTGCAGAGCGCAGTGACGAAAGAATCCCAAAGCGTACAGAGTCCCCTGTAGCACACCCAAAGCCTCCCAACACTTCATTACAGTCATAGAATCCTGGAATTAATAAGCTTGGAGAAGAGCTCAGAGATCATCAAGTCCAACCTATTACCCAATAGCTAACACCTCCTGACAACTAAACCATGGCTCCAAGTGCCACATCCAATCCCTTTTTGAACACCTCCAGGGATGGTGACTCCACCACCTCCCTGGGCAGCACGGGGTCATGAATCCTGTTGTCTGCTGTGTCCTTGTGCTGTGGTTCTGGTATAGACCCAACCCTCAAACACAACATACTCTGCATGCAGTTTTGAGCTGTCTGCGTAGACTTTTCCCCTGAGGTTACTGATGTCTGTGAATCTAGAAGGGAGGGACAGTGTGCACACATGTGAGTGTGCACCCGCTGTATTCTTCTTTGCTTTGGTTGGGAGCCTCTGTGCCTGGCTCAGGGTCATGAGTTCTGTTGTCTGCTGTGTCCTCCGTGCTGTGGTTCTGGTATAGCTCCAACCCTCAAACACAGTGTAGTCTGCGTACAGTTTTGAGCTGTCTGTATAGACTTCTCCCTGAGGTTACCGATGTCTGTGACTCTAGAGGGGAGGGACAGTGTGCACACATGTGAGTGTGCACCTGCTGAATCCTTCCTTGGTTAGTTGGAAACCTCTGTCCCTGGCCCAGGGTCGTGAATCCTGTTGTCTGCTGTGTCCTCCATGCTGTGGTTCCGATATAGACCCTACCCTCAAACACAACATAGTCTGCATACAGTTTTGAGCTGTCAAGCATGTGAATAATGTAATAGTTGTGTTAGATTGTATAAACCATTGTGACTCAGTCTCTTCTGTGTGTTCACAGTGAAAAATAAGATCAAATACCGAGCCAGTGCCTGCATCAAAATCCAGAAGACTGTTCGCATGTGGCTTTGCAAGAGGAAGCACAAACCACGGTAAGAGCCAATCCCTTGCTTGAGGAAGACCAGTTTTTAGTGATACTTCCCTGTGAATGTGAAGAGCAACTTCACTCTGCTTAACTAAACATATCTGAAGTCACAGAATGATGCTGAATGCAACTGAAAGAGGCTTTCTGCCTCCTTTCTTTCCCAAGCATTAATAGGCTAAATGTGAACTTTTCCATGTCTGTTTAGCTCTTTGTTCATAAAATCCTTCAGTGGTGGCCTACTTAGTAGAAATCCTTAGTGAAGTCATTCTAAGTGAAATGTAAGCTTATTAATTCTTTTTTTTTTTGGTCCTTTATCCATGTACAACTTCCATTGCAGACCTCCTTTTCTTTATCTTTAAAGTAATTGTGTGTTCTGTCTTGTCTCCTCTTGAAACGAAGTAATTCCGTTAGCTTGAAAGGGACTGCGTAGTGTGCTGATGGGAAAACCACTCCAGTCATGAAGCTCTGCTCACATCTTTTCATTCTTTCATAGAGATCCAACTCTGCCCTTTAATAATGGGGTTCTTATAAAATACTTTCTTTTACATCTTTTGAGAGTGGTTTCATTTTATAGAGTCATAGAACGGTCCAGGCCAGAAGGGACCTCCAAAGTTCATTTGGTCTAACCTCCCCACAGTCAGCAGGGACATCCTCAACCAGGTCACATTGCCCAGGGCCTCATCAAGCTTTACTTTGAATATCTCCAGGGAAGGGACCTCACCTGGGCAATCTGTTCAGGTTGTACCTTGGCATTTCTGACCATGTCTCTGTATTTTTAGGCTGTTGTGTAGTTGTCTTCAGTTATTTTCCTGTCTGCTTTGTGTTGTTTCCCTGGACCCCAATTCAGTGATTTCTTTCTAGGAAGAGTGACTCTGCCCGTTTGTAACTGGTATGTGTCATCTTCAGTATTGCTTCTTTAATGAGCTCCAACTTTTCCTGGACTCTGCCCCAGACCTTAACTTTTTGTCCTGTGGGGTGTAACAATGCAGTTCACAGAGTCACAGAATTACTGAGGCTGGAATAGACTGAGATCATCCAGTCCAGCCTATCACCTAACACCACTAGATCAACCAGACCATGTTACTAAGTGCCACATCCAATCTTTCTTTAAACACCTGCAGGGATGGTGACTCCACTGCCTCCCTGGGCAGCCCCTTCTGTATAGCTCTTCTTTTTTTCTGATTCAGTTGCATGACTGAGTAAGTGCCACAACTCAATCTTTGTCCACTCCAGCCAACATCCTCTAGCAGATACTAATGATCTGTTATTGAAAAGCAAAATAGCCCCACATTAATTCTCAAAATCACTGAATCACAGAAACATTCAGGTTGGAAAAGACCCTCAGGAGCACCAAGTCCAGCCCAGGACCCTGCTCTACAAGGGTCACCCCTAAACCATAGCCCCAAGCACCTCAGCCAAACCACCTTCAAACACATCCAGGCTTGAGGACTCAACCACCTCCCTGGGCAGCACATTCCAATCCCTCACCACTCTTTCAGTGAAAAAAGTGCTTCCTAATGTCCAGTCTAAACCTACCCAGTGGCAGCTTGAGTCCATTCCCTCTTGTTCTATCACTAATTACCTGGGAGAAGAGAGCAGGAGCAGCCTCTCCACAAGCTCCTATCAGGGAGTTGTAGACAGCAATGAGGCCTCCTCTTTTTCAAGGTAACCATCCCCAGCTTCTTCAGTCACTCCTCATCAGATTTCTTCTCCAGGCCCTTCCCAGGTTCCTTGCCCTCCTCTGCCCTGGCTCCAGCACCTCCACAGCTCTCTGGCATTCAGCTGCCCAAAACTGCACACAGCACTCGAGGTGTGGCCTCCCCAGAGCTGAGTCCCAGGGGACAGTCCCCACCCTGCTCCTGCTGGCCACAGCATTTCTAATCCCAGTCATGATGCCTTTGGCTCTCTTGGCCCCCTGGGCACACTGCTGGCTCATTCTCAGTTGCCTTTTCTCCTTTTTCCATTTCAAGTTGCCATCTGCTCATCAGTTTTAAGTTTAGTTTGCGAAAGGCTCTGTTGCTGAGTTACTTCCTGTGATAATGGTTGAATGAGGTGCTCCTGAAGGCATAACTTGTCTTTCCTATCCACCTCTTTAACAGAAGTGATTAGTGGTAGTTGAAGAAAATGTCACCTGGTCAAACCAGGGCAAGATAGAAGTCAGCTGTCCTGTCTTCACAGCATCGATGGCCTGATCAAAGTCCGCACGCTGAAGAAGAGGCTTGCCAAGTTTAATGAAGTAGTGAGTGCTCTGAAGGAGGGCAAGGCAGAGACAAGCAAACAGGTCAAGGAGCTGGAGCAATCTATTGATGCCTCAATGACCAAAATTAAGGTATGTTAATAACCAGACAAAGAGTCTCTCATAAATGGAATCTTTGAAAAGCTGAATCTAAAGTAGAAGGCCAATGTCTTTTTCTCACTAGAACAGGTAGTTTGATATAGAGGTCTGAATGCTGAGACACTGGGTAAGGTCACAACACATGGTGGAGTCATACACCATATATGCTGTATGAACACAATGTATGGTGGAGTCATACACCATATATTGTGTATGAACACTATATTGGGAATGGAATGGAATGAATGGAATGGAATGGAATGGAATGGAATGGAATGGAATGGAATGGAATGGAATGGAATGGAATGGAATGGAATGGAATGGAATGGAATGGAATGGAATGGAATAAACCAGGTTGGAAAAAGACCTCAGAGATCATCCAGTCCAACCTATCACCCAGCACCATCTAATCAACTAAACCATGGCACCAAGTGCCTCATCCAGGCTCCTCTTAAACACCTCCAGGGATGGTGACTCCACCACCTCCCTGGGCAGCACATTCCAGTGGCCAATTTCCCTTTCTGGGAAGAATTTCTTCCTGACCTCCAGCCTAAACCTCCCCTGCCACAGCTGGAGACTGTGTCCTCTTGTTCTGGTGCTGCTTGCCTGGGAGAAGAGACCAACCCCCACCTGGCTACAACCTCCCTTCAGGGATTTGGAGAGAGCAAGAAGGTCTCCCCTGAGCCTCCTCTTCTCCAGGCTAAGCAACCCCAGCTCCCTCAGCCTCTCCTCACAGGGCTTGCTGTGCTGAATTTTTGTTCCATGCAATATTACAGCTTTTGTAGCGTTCACTATTAGGATTTTTCTGCTTATGACTGAAAAGATGAGAGTTACCTTATGATTATGGATGAAGAGTTAACTTATGGTGATGGATTCTATGGTCCTTCTCTGGCAAGGGGGCTGGACTCAATGATCTTTGAAGGTCCCCTCCCAACCCCTAACATCCTGTGATCCTGTAGTTAACTACAGTTAATTATTTTCTTGTAAAATTAAGTTAATTTGATTATCATCATGGTACACAGAATCACAGAATCATTGGAAGGGGTTGGCCTCTTCTCCCTAGCAACCAGCACCAGAACAAGGGGACACAGTCTCAAGCTGCACCAGGGGAAGTTTAGGCTGGAGGTGAGGAGAAAGTTCTTCACCGAGAGAGTGATTCGTCATTGGAATGGGCTGCCCGGGAGGTGGTTGAGTCTCCGTCCCTGGAGGCGTTCAAGAGGGGACTGGATGTGGCACTTGGTGCCATGGTCTAGTTGTGAGGTTTGTGGTGACAGGTTGGACTCGATGATCTTCAAGGTCTCTTCCAACCTTGGTAATTCTATTCTATTCTATTCTATTCTATTCTATTCTATTCTATTCTATTCTATTCTATTCTATTCTATTCTATTCTATTCTATTCTATTCTATTCTATTCAGGCTGGAGCAGACCTCTGAGATCATCAAGTCCAGCCCATGACCTAACACCACCACACTGGCCAGACCATGGCACTGGGTGAAAAGTTCAGCAAATACCTCATGGTGCAGTGTTATTAGGACATGTCAGTGTGAGTTGGAAAATGAAATGAAACTGTAGCTCCCAGTGAGGTTTGAAAACAAACACATTTCAAAGACTGTTGGTTTTTCAACCTGTGTTTTTTTGCTGCTTAGACCTTTTGTTAAGAAGTCATAGAGTCACAGCCTGGTTCAATACCTTTTCTTGGTGCTAGCACAAATAGTAAGGAAAACCATTCTGCACTGTGGCACATAAAAAGCAGGGCTGTAGGTAATCACTAGAGCAGCTAAGATCAGGACACAATGCACATCAAAGCCTTTCTGTTTTCATCTCAGTGTGGTAAGAATGGATTCCTGTTGCTTAAAAGTGCAAGGGCTAAAAAATGAAGAGATGCTTGATTTCAGTCATAGTATAGTGATTGCTTTGTGTGCTTTTATGTGACAGAGAAGAGTCATGGATCCCCAGGTTTTTAGGAAGAAACAGGATGTGCTCAAGCTCCTCCACCCCCAAGTGTCTGTGCCATTTAATTACACTGCTCAGTGCTCCGATTGCACTCTACATACCCCAAAAGTGAAATACAGACCTAAAAGAGCGTAATCCCCTCTTAACTTAATTTTGCAGACCACTATAATGACTAGAGAACAGATCCAGAAAGAGTATGATGCTCTAGTGAGAAGCTCAGAGCAGCTGCTGAGTGCACTGCAGAAGAAGAAACAGCAAGAGGAGGAAGCGGAGAGATTACGACGCATCCAGGAGGAGATGGAGAAGGAAAGGAAGAGACGTGAGGAGGAGGAGAAACAACGGAGGAAGGAGGAAGAGGAGAGACGTCTGTGAGTTCTGAATAAGATGCTGGTTATAGAATGAAAATAGGAAAAGATGCTGTAATGAGGTCATTCTTTAATACTCCAGTGTCTAAAGAGGGTCACTCGGGTTGTATTCCCGGTGTGCTGTGCAGTGCTAAAATGCTTCCTCTCCCAGCTGGTTATAAGGTAAGTGCAGCTGGAAATACAGATGGACTTGGGAAGTTTCCTGACTTTACAGAAGCACAGAATGCATCTGGTTGGAAGAGACCTCAAAGATCAGATCACCCTTTCCAACCCTTGACCCAGCACTAAAGGGTCAACACTAAACCATGTCCCTAAGCACCAGGTCTACAAGCTGCTTGAACAGCCCCAGGGATGGTGACTCCAGCACTGCCCTGGGCAGAACATTCCAATGTCTGAGAAGCCTTTCAGTAAAGAAATGTTTCCTAGAATCCAGCCTGAACCTCTCCTGGCACAGCTTGTAACCCATTTCCTCTAGTCCTGTCTCTTGCCACCAAGGAGAAGAGGCTGCCCCCTCCTTGCTCCAACCTGCCTTCAGGTAGTTGTAGAGAGTGATGAGGTCTCCCCTCAGCCTTTTCTTCTCCAGACTGAACAACCCCAGCTCCCTCAGATGCATCTTGTAGGTCACATGCTCCAGGCTTCTCTTGAGCCTTGTTGCTCCAGCACTTCAATGTCCTTCTGTATTGAATCACCCAGAACTGAACATAACACTTGAGGTGTGGCCTTACTTGTGCTGAGTACAGGTGGATGATCAGCTCCCTGTTCCTGCTGGCCACAGTGTTTCTAATCCAAGCCAGGATGCCATTGGCTTTCTTGGCCACCTGGGCGCTGCTGACTTGCATTCAGTTGGCTATAAGCCAATATCCCCAGGTCCCTCTCCTCATTGCAGCTCTCACAAAATGTTAGGGGCTGGAAGGGACTTCCAGAGATCATCCTGTCCAATTCCCCTGCCAGAGCAGGATCAGCTGGAACAGCTCAGGAACACGTCCGTGCAGGTCTGGAATATCTCCAGAGAGGGAGACTGCATAGAATTACATAGAATGACACAGAATCCATAGGATCACACAGAATCACATAGAATGCATAGAATCACATAGAACCCATAGAATCTCATAGAATCACATGGAATCTCATGAAGTCCATAAAATCACACAGAATCCATAGAATCCCATGGAATCCATAGACTGTCATAGAATCACACAGAATCCATAGAATCATATAGAATCCATAGAATGGTCTGGGCTGGAAGGGACCTCTAGAGGTCATCTATTCCAACCCCCTGCAGTAAGCAGGGACATCCCCAACTGGATCAGGTTGCTCAGAGCCCCATCAAGCCCGATGTGTACTGTCCTGTCCTCAGGGCTGTACCAGCTTCTGGCTTACCATTCAGTTTGATGGAAGGTGCTTTTTATCCCTTATTCCCTTGCACTGTAATAACATGTTTTCATTTCCTCCCCTTCTGTTAACAGGAAATCTGAGATTGAGGCAAAGAGAAAACAGGAAGAGGAAGAGAGGAAAAGGAGAGAAGGGGAAGAAAAGCGCATTCAGGTTAGCGTGGGGTTTGGAGGGGTTGGTGCTGTTGCTGGGTGGTGGTTTGGGTTTTAAAACAAGCAATTAAAAATCTTACTGGTTCTCCTGTGAGTCTCCTACCTTCAGTTTATAGCTGCATGTCTCAGAGTCAGGCAGCAGCATTGCTTTAATAGTACATGTAAGGCCAAAATCACCATGAGGCATGGCAGGACAGATCACCTACTCACAGCAGGCTGAGCTCCTCTGAGTGGAGACACTTTTTGTTTTCAGGGTTTTAAAAGCTATTTTAATGTTAAAAATACACAGCACTGGAGAATCCCAGTTTGGCCTTTTTACAGATGTTTCACGTCAGGCATGTTTGTCACTCTTTCAGCAGGAGTCACATCTGGGCTCAGGCTGTGTCCTGTACCTGCTTTCCTGTAAACGCTTTCAGAATGTGGCAATGAGAAGGTGCAGGACTTCTTGGGTAGCCCTTTTGCCCACATTTGTGTAGAGTTCAAACCTTGCCTCTCCACTTGGGATCAAGTCACTGCTGTTACTGAAGTGATTTAATGGTGAAAATTCACCATGAGGAGTGGGAAGAATCATGCAATTGTCAGGGTTGGAAGGGATCTCAAGGAGCAGCCAGTTCCAACCCCCTGCCATGGGCAGGGACACCTCACACTGCAGCAGGTTGCTCACAGCCACATCCAGCCTGGCTGCAAACACCTCCAGGCAGGAGGCTTCCACCACCTCCCTGGGCAACCTGTGCCAGTCTCTCACCACCCTTATGGGGAACAACTTCTTCCTCACATCCAATCTGAAACTTCCCATCTCTAGTTTTGCTCCATCCCCCTGGTCCTATCCCTCCCTGACACCCTCAAAAGCCCCTCCCCAGCTTTCTTGGAGCCCCCTTCAGATACTGGAAGACAATAAGATCTCCTCAGAGCCTTCTCTCCTCCAACCTGAACAACCCCAATGCTCTCAGTCTGTCTCCATAGCAGAGCAGCTCCAGCCCTCTGATCAACCTTGCGGATCTCCTTTGGACACATTCCAGCACCTTTTGATGTTCCAGAACCTTTAGTTGAGTTCTGGGTCCCAAGAAAGACACTGCTAAGGCTTGGTATGGATGACTTTCAGAAGTATGTAGTGGATGGTCACATTCTACTTACTTTGTGTGCAGAATCCTTTGTTAAATAATGATGGTAAACTGGAATGACAGATTTGCTCCACAGAGGCAGTGTGCTTCTGTTTTGCAGCAAGTCAGAATCTGACAGTTACTTAAAATCCAAGCTCCACAGAGGACTCCAGTGTTTGTCTTGATCCCTTTTCAAAATGAACCATGGGCATGCATGGGCAGATTGAGATTGGATGTGAGGAAGAAGTTGTTGCCCAGGAGGGTGGTGAGAGCCTGGCACTGTTTGCCCAGGGAGGTGGTGGAAGCCTCATCCCTGGAGGTTTCTCAGGGCAGGCTGGATGTGGCTGTGAGCAACCTGCTGTAGTGTGAGGTGTCCCTGTCCATGGCAGGGGTTTGGACCTGGCTCAGCCTTGAGGTCCCTTCCAACCCTGACAATTCTGTGATTTTATGCCCAGAAAGCTCCTGTTCTTTGCTTAGAGCTGGCACACTAAGCTTTCAGCTATGAGAACTGGTTACAGTTAAAGGTGTGTTTTCTCCTACCAACAGGCTGAAATTGAAGCTCAGCTGGCCAGAGAACGAGAAGAGGAAACCCAGCATCAGGCAGTGCTGGAGCAGGAGCGGCGTGATCATGAGCTTGCAATGAGAATTGCCCAGAGTGAGGCAGAGCTCATCAACGATGAGGCTCAGCTTGATTTGGGATTGCGCAGGTATGGGCTCCAGGACTTCCATTCCTCCATCACTCTCTCTCTCCTATTCCTCTCCTGATGCCTTTGAGAGCACTGTGCTCTGTGTATTTTCATATTGATTAAACAGACCTTTTAAGTCAGTGTGTAAGAATCTCTCTCAAATCAACTCATAAAGTTTGTTAGAAATAGATTGCTTTTGCCTAAGGAGTTTCTCCAATTTGCATCTTACTACATAAGTAATTTAGTGGGTGCTTGTGAGCAGAACTGCATCTTGCTACAGGAGTAATTTACTAGATGCTTGGAAGTAGCAGTGCATAGAATCATCAAATCAACCAGGCTGGAAAAGACCTCAGAGATTACCGAGTAGAACCTATCACCCAACACCTCCATACAGAAACAGAATCACAGAACTGTCAGGGTTGGAAGGGACCTCAAGGATCAGCCAGTTCCAAGCCCCCTGCCGTGGACAGGGACATCTCACACTACAGCAGGTTGCTCACAGCCACATCCAGCCTGGCTGCAAACACCTCCAGGCAGGAGGCTTCCACCACCTCCCTGGGCAACCTGTGCCAGTCCCTCACCACCCTCCTGGGGAACAACTTCTTCCTCACATCCAATCTGAATCTCCCCACTTCTAGTTTTGCTCCATTCCCCCAGTCCTATCACTCCCTGACACCCTCAAAAGTCCCTCCCCAGCTTTCTTGGAGCCCCCTTCAGATACTGGAAGGCCACAATTAGGTCAGAGCCTTCTCTTCTCCAGCCTGCACAACCCCAACTCTCTCAGTCTGTCCTCACAGCAGAGCAGCTCCAGCCCTCTGCTCCTCCTCGTGGCCCTTCTCTGGACACCTTCCAGCACCTCCAGATCCTTCCTGGCGCAGAGGCTCCAGAACTGGACACAGAGCTCCAGGTGTGGTCTCAGCAGAGTGGAGAATTCCCTCCCTGGCCCTGCTGGCTCTGCTTCTCTTGCTGCAGCCCAGGCTCTGCTTGGCTCTCTGGGCTGCAAGTGCTCACTGCTGGCTCCTGTTGAGCTTCTCATCCCCCAGCGCCCTCAGGTCCTTTTCCTCAGGACTCTCAGTGGCATGTCTCAAAATCAGTTTGAGGTGTAGGAAGAGAAAAGGTGGAGGAAGTCTTCTACATTATTGTTTTTTGCTCAGAGTATCTTAATTTAACTTTTAATAAAGACTTTGACACTCATGATTGAGCAAGGTGAAGGTCTGCAGAATCCTGTTTCTCAGCACATAATTAATTGGTAATATTAGAAGAGTAGGATTTGAGAGAGGAGGGAATGCTGTGACCCGCCTCAGGTTATTAGAAGGGCAGCTGGGGAGTGGTCTAACAGAAGTATCTTCTATTTGCAGAGCCAATGGAAGCAAGCTGCAAATGACTGCGTATGGCATTTTCTTGTTTCCCCCTGGCACGCTCTCAATCAACCCCCCCCCACTCATTAATGGCAAGCCAAGGGAGACTGCCCCCTTCGCTCACCTGTCCACCAGAGTAATCTTCCTCGCTGTGCCTCCAGGCACTTGGCATCACTTTGTAACTCCTTACCTCCACTGCTTTCTCTAATAAGCAAGTTCATCTCGTGGACTAAATAATAGTAGTTTATAATAGACCTCATAATAACTCATAATAGACCTCATAATAACTCATAATAGACCTCATAATAAGTCATAATAGACCTAATAATAAGTCATAATATACTAAATAATTCATAATATGCTTAATAATAACTCATAATAGACCCTAATAACAAATCGTGATAGACCTAATAATAATTCAGTATATATCTAATAATAATTAATAGCACACCTAATAATGATTCATAATAGACCTAATATTAATTAATGATAGTCCTAATAGTAATTCATAGTACACCTAATAGTAATTCATAGTACACCTAATAGTAATTCATAGTACACCTAATAGTAATTCATAATATACATCAAAATAATTCATAATAGACCTAATAATAATTCAGTATATATCTAATAATAATTAATAGCATACCTAATAATGATTCATAATAGACCTAATATTAATTAATGATAGACCTAATAGTAATTCATAATACACCTAATAGTAATTAATAAAATAATAATAATAATTCATAATATACGTAATCATTCATAATAGCCCTAATAATAATTCATAATAGCCCTAATATGGACTATAAGGTCTGGTATTTATTCTAATAATAATAAATTGCACACCTAATAATAAATTATTATTATTATTGTTATTATTATACTTAGTAATAGCACACCTAATAATAATTCTTAATAGGAGCTAATAGTAATACATAATGCACCTTAGAGTAATTCATAATACACCAATACACTAATAATTCATAATACACCTAATAATAAGTTATAATATAGATAATAGTAATTCAACTCTGTGATACTGTGATAATATACCTAATAATAATTAATAGCACACCTAATAATAATTCATAATAGACCCTAATAATGAGGCATAATAGACCCTAATAATAATTCATAATACACCTAATTCATAATACCTAACACCTAATTCATAATACCTAATAGTAATTAGTAGCAGACCCTTTCAACCCACCACAACCCTAATAATTGCCAATAATATGCCTAATAATTGCCAATAATATGCCTAATAATTGCCAACAATGGGATATGCCTAATAACTGCCAATAATCTGATGTACATTTTAAACAACTATTGTATAATTAGTATCCCATTTTTTCCCTACCTCCCATCTTCTCTTCTCCCCCTTCTCCCTGTGTGATTTCTTGCTCTGTACAGAATCAGGGCGTCAGCATGGAGATGACATCAACTAAACAGCTTTTTCTGGTTGGGTCTTTTCCCTTCCATGTGTGCACTTGAGCTGGCTCCAGATTGGTTGGCAAGAGACCTTCTTCTTTTTCTGTCCATCTGTTTGGTTTGTGCTTACCTGTCAAATTTTCTTGTAGGGACCAAATGGCTGCAGAAATGTCAGAACTGTTGGCTAGGTAGGTGAGAAGGCACCACCAGGGGAACGAATCCTTTGAATGAAATCCAATCATTGGAACCGAGCCCTGAAGTGGGTTGAATTAATAGGGAATGAAGACAAAAATAAAGGGAGAGTCTGGGGGGTTCTAAGTGCTGAGCAGCTGAGTAATTTATTTCTCTCAGATAAAGGTAATTTTCTTCCCAGCAATTATTTTGATTGATTATATACATTTAGATCAAAGAATAATTTGTGTACCCTGGTATCCTGCATAATTTTGGTGTGGTCTCTCTCTTCTCTTCTCTCCTTTCCTCTAAGGGTGACACATGGGTTTGATGGGTGACCACTAGATGGATACAGAACTGGCTTGATGGCCACACCCAAAGAGTGGCTGTCAACGGGTCCATGTCCCAGTGGAGGGCAGGGACAAGCGGAGTCCCTCAGGGATCAGTCCTGGGACCTGTCTTGTTCAACATCTTTGTGGGTGCCATGGACAGTGGCATCGAGTGCACCCTCAGCAAGGTTGCTGATGACACCAAGCTGTGTGGTGCAGCAGACAGGCTGGAGGGAAGGGATGCCATCCAGAGGGACCTGGACAGGCTGGAGAGGTGGGCACAAGCCAACCTCATGAGCTTCAACAAGACCAAGGGCAGGGTCCTGCATCTGGGTCGAGGCAATCCCAGGCACAAATCCAGGCTGGGCAGGGACTGGCTGGAGAGCAGCCCTGAGGAGAGAGACTTGGGGGTGCTGGGGGACGAGAAGCTCAACATTGGGGCCCCGTCCCTGGAGGTGTTTAAGCCCAGGCTGGATGAGGCTCTGGCCAGCCTGATCTAGTGTGGGGTGTCCCTGCCCGTGGCAGGGGTTGGAACTAGATGATCCTTGTGGTCCCTTCCAACCCTGACTGATTCTATGATGCTAATGATGATGGAAAGCTGGATGCCACATCTTTCAAAGGACTACTTCTACACATTCAGCACAGTGCAGTTATTCCCTGTTAATGCTTGCTCAGCTAAATGATTTTCATTCTTCATAGGCTGGAGGTCGTTTTACTTGAGAGGGATTTTGCTTTGGGGGTTTGGTTCTTGTTTCCTCTTTGCCCTTTTGTGTTTTTTTTTTTGTTTTCTGTGGGGTTGTTTTGTTTGTTGGTTTGGGTTTTTGTTGTGGTTTTCTGGTTTGTTTTGCTCGAGGGAGATTTTGCTGCGGGGCTTTGGTTCTCATTTTTGCTGTTTTTGTTTGGTTGTTTGGGATTTTATGAGGGTTTTTGGGGGGAGGTTGGGTCTTTTTTGTATGGTTGTTTGACCTATTTGTATTTCTGCTTGGTTTTCCTGCCTACCTTGGGGAGTTTTTTGTTTGCTGGTTTGGCTTTTGTTGTGTTTTTCTGGGTCGGTTTCCTCGAGGGAGATTTTGCTGTGGGGCGTTGGTTCCCGTTTCCTTTTTGCTTTCTTTTTTTCGTTGTTTGGGATTTTGGTGAGGTTTCTTTTAGGGGATTGGGGTTTTTTTTATGGTTGGTTGTTCAGTTTGGGTTTCTGTTTGGTTTTCTTGCCTTCCTTTGGGAGTTTTTTGTTTGTTGGTTTGGCTTTTGTTGTGTTTTTCTGGGTTGCTTTCCTTGAGGGGAGATTTTGCTTTGGGATTTTGGTTCTTGTTTCCTTTTAGCTTTCTTTGGTTTGTTGTTTGGGACTTTTGTGAGGGTTTTTGGGGAGATGGGTATTTTTTGGTATGGTTGTTGGTTCTGTTTGGGTTCCTGTTTGGTTTTCTTGCTTTCCTTAGGGAGTTTTTTGTTTGCTGGTTTGGGTTTTTGTTGTGGTTTTCTGGGTCGTTTTACTCGAGGAAGATTTTGCTGTGGGGATGTGGTTCCTGTTTCCTTTTGGCTTTCTCTTGTTTGTTTGTTGTTTGGGATTTTTGTGAGGTTTTTATTGGGTGCTTGGGTCTGGTATTGTATGGTTGTTGGTTCAGTTTGGGTTTCTGTTTGGTGTTCTTGCTTTCCTTAGGGAGTTTTTTGTCTGTTGGTTTGGGGTTTTTGTTGGGTTTTTCTGGGTTGCTTTCCTCGAGGGAGATTTTGCTGTGGGGTTTTGGATCTTGTTTTCCTTTTTGCTTTCTTTTTTTCTTTGTTTGTTTGTTATTTGGGATTTTTGCTTGTGAGTTTTTTTGGGGGGGTTGGGTGAGGTTTTTTGTATGGTTGTTGTTTCTTTTTGGGTTTTCTTTGCTTTGGGAGTTTTTTGTTGGTTTTTTGTTGTTGTGGGTTTTGTTGTTGGCGGTGGGTTTTTTTGTTTGGTTGGGGTTTGTTGTTGTTGTTGTTAAGCCTCCAGCTACTATTTTTGCCGCGGAAGTTCGTGAGACTGAGCAGCGAGGACTGATTGTCAAGGGTGATAACTCTTCCCACTGCCAGGCTGCGATGCTTAGGAGTCGTGCAGAAAACAAAAGGGTGCTCTGCAGAGTATTACTGTCACGGAAAGACTAAGCCCTTTAATTGGATTAGCGCTCTTAAAGATCCTGCAGCCTAGTTGTTCTGCTCTAAATGGTGTGGCAGACTCCCGAAGTGGTGGCTGCTGTGGCTAAATAAGGAAAATCCTTAGGATTTGTGAGATTAGATTCCAGAAGGTTCCACACCATGCAGCGGCAATTGCGTTCAGCAGCAGTGCTGAGCGTCCTGCAGGTGTGGCAGGGATAACAAAGTATGTTTTGAAGGAGTCCCTCTAATGATTTGTTTTCCACTTAGGAGTAGTGTTAGGCATGAGGAAAAGTTCCTGTCCTTCGGTTATCCACAGGTTAAAAGTCTAAGAGGTATTTTTTTTTATGTCAGCCTCTCACATTCCCTGAGCAGAAGCTGTGTGTTGACTCCAAAAGTAGTAGGAGAGGGCAGAATTACAGAATACAGAATTAACCAGGTTGGAAAAGACCTTCCAGATCATCCAGTCCAACCTATCACCCAACACCATCTCATCAACTAAACCATGGCACCAAGTGCCTCAGCCAGTCTCCTCTTACACACTGCCGGGGATGGTGACTCCACCACCTCTCTGGGCAGCACATCCTCATGGCCAAGCTCTCTTCCTGGGAAGAATTTCTTCCTAACATCCAGCCTAAACATCCCCTGGCACAGCTTGAGACTGTGTCCTCTTGTTCTGGTGCTGGCTGCCTGGGAGAAGAGACCAACCCCCACCTGGCTACAACCTCCCTTCAGGGAGTTGGAGAGAGCAAGAAGGTCTCCCCTGAGCCTCCTCTTCTCCAGGCTAAGCAACCCCAGCTCCCTCAGCCTCTCCTCACAGGGCTGTGCTCCTGACCCCTCCCCAGCTTTGTTGCCCTTCTCTGGACACCTTCAAGTGTCTCAATGTCCTTCTTAAATTGAGGAGCCCAGAACTGGACACAGGACTGCAGGTGTGGCCTAACCAGTGCTGAGCACAGGGCAGAATGAGTTCCCTGCTCCTGCTGGCCACACTGTTCCTGATGCAGGCCAGGATGCCCTTGGCCTTCTTGGCCCCCTGGGCACACTGCTGGCTCATGTTCAGCCTACTGTCAACCAGTAATTAAGCTGATGCTGCAATAAACAGGCTCTGTAAATGCATGTGAAGAGCTGGTTCAGTTGCTATTAAGAGTATTTGGTTAAACAGGTTGTTTTACAGCATGAAACTCAAACTGCATTTGTTATCTCAGCCCTCAGAGCTGCTCTGTGTGTGTAGAAAAAGCTTTTGCAGTAAATGTATTTATAGCCTATTAACTAAAAGGGGAAAACAAACAACATAAAACTTCATAGCACCAAATGAGGCCTTGATGGGAAAGTAAACTCCAGAATAATATCCTCTAGATCATAAATACTGTAACAGTGTAATGGTTGCACAGAGAAAACGCTGCACAAGCAAACTCTAAATGAGGAGGCCTTCACTTCTTCTGTGTTTCTCTGCTGTGAGTTTTTAATGTGACCTATTGCATCAAGTATTTTGCTGCCCTGCTAAAGATCTTGGTTCTTATGGGCAACTCCTCTCAGATCCTGAAAGATAATTCAGTTTGCTTCGTGTGCTTAGTCATGGGCATTAGCAGAGGGTGATAAAATCCTCTGTCTGTTCTTGAGTTCCTCCGTGTGTAAAAGCGATTCTGATCACTGCTGAACGTTGGAGTGGTTTGAACTTAGGTTGAGAGCAGCCATGAAGAAAAGGACCTGGGGGTGCTAGGGGAGGAGAAGCTCAACAGGAGCCAGCAGTGAGCACTTGCAGCCCAGAGAGCCAAGCAGAGCCTGGGCTGCAGCAAGAGAAGTGTGGCCAGCAGGGCCAGGGAGGTGACTCTCCCCCTCTGCTCCACTCTGATGAGACCACAGCTGCAGCTCTGTGTCCAGTTCTGGAGCCTCTGTTCCAGGAAGGATCTGGAGATGCTGGAAGGTGTCCAGAGAAGGGCCACAAGGATGAGCAGAGGGCTGGAGCTGCTCTGCTGTGAGGACAGTCTGAGAGAGTTGGGGTTGTGCAGTCTAGAAGAAGCTCTGAGGAGCCCTTCTTGTGGCCTTCCAGGATGTGAAGGGGGCTCCAAGAAATCTGGGGAGGGACTTTTGAGGGTGTCAGGGAGTGATAGGACTGGGGGGTGGAACAAAACTAGAAGTGGAGAGATTGAGATTGGCTGTGAGGAAGAAGTTGTTCCCCATGAGGGTGGTGAGAGCCTGGCACAGGTTGCCCAGGGAGGTGGTGGAAGCCTCCTGCCTGGAGGTTTTTGCAGCCAGGTTGGATGTGGCTGTGAGCAACCTGCTGTAGTGTGAGGTGTCCCTGGCCATGGTAGAGGGGTTGTAAGTAGAAGTGCATCTTGCTGCATGAGTAATTTACTTGGTGCTTGTAAGTACAACTGCAGTTCTCTTTCTCTTTTTGAGTCCTGGCAAGGATGGCAAGCAATTTAAATTACTATTTTTGAATAGGACTTCTTCAGGGGTGAGTAGTGATAAAGGTCCTCTCCTTTCTGGTACTTGGTAGTTCCAGTATACACTGAATTTGTGTGTGGTTTAGGGTTTTTTAAGAACTTAGCCTGCTTTTCAGTACACAAATAGAATCATAGAATTGTAGGGTTGGAAGGGACCTCAATGATCAACCAGTTCCAACCCCCAAAGTGCAGCACCCAGCATTTGGACGTGTTAAATGACATCATGTTGGACTCTGCCTATCTGTCCAGCCTGTCAAAGTCCTTCTGGATAGCCCTTCTGTCCTCTAACAGATCAACTCCTGCTCCCAGCTTGGTGTCAGCTGCAAAATTACTAATGGTGGACTCAGTCCCCTCGTCCAGATGCTGGAAGGTGTCCAGAGAAGGGCAACAGAACTAGGGAGGGGTCTGGAGCACAGCCCTGTGAGGAGAGGCTGAGGGAGCTGGGGTTGCTTAGCCTGGAGAAGAGGAGGCTCAGGGGAGACCTTCTTGCTCTCTCCAACTCCCTGAAGGGAGGTTGTAGCCAGGTGGGGGTTGGTCTCTTCTCCCAGGCACCCAGCCCCAGAACAAGAGAACATAGTCTCAAGCTGTGCCGGGGAGGTTTAGGCTGGAGGTTAGGAAGTTCTTCCCAGCAAGAGAGATTGGCCATTGGGATGTGCTGCCCATGGAGGTGGTGGAGTCACCAGCCCTGGAGGTGTTTAAGAGGAGACTGGATAAGGCACTCAGTGCCATGGTCTGGTTGATTGGATAGGGCTGGGTGATAGGTTGGACTGGATGATCTCTGAGGTCTCTTCCAACCTGGCTGATTCTATGATTTTTGTAGCAATTCCTTTTTCACACTTGAAAAAACAAAAAATGCTTCTCTTTGTTTTGTTTCAATGGCCATAGGGGTCCTGCAGTTCAAGCCACAAAAGCTGCTGCTGGCACTAAGAAGCACGACCTCAGCAAGTGGAAGTACGCAGATCTTCGTGATACAATCAACACATCCTGTGGTAAGTTGTTGCTTTGGGGGTTTTTTGAGGAGGGAGTCAAGTTGAAGGTGTAAGCAAGGTGTCCCTGTGGCAAAGATGCAAGGCTTGCTCATGAGTTCATTCAGGTTTAAACAGGTGCCAAATTGATCTTAAAAAGCTCTGTCACCCCAAAGAGAGCAGCAAGCGAAACCATTTCCATGCTGAGGAAAGAGAATTTCCTTTGTTATCTCCTTTACTCATTGTGTATGTATGATGTCAACCTGCTTGGGCCACAAATGCATGTTAGAATTAGAATTAGAATTAGAAGGAGAAGGAGAAATGGAATGGAATGGAATGGAATGGAATGGAATGGAATGGAATGGAATGGAATGGAATGGAATGGAATGGAATGGAATGGAATGGAATGGAATGGAATGGAATGGACCAGGTTGGAAAAGACCTTTGAGGTAGGATAGGATAGGATAGGATAGGATAGGATAGGATAGGATAGGATAGGATAGGATAGGATAGGATAGGATAGGATAGGATAGGATAGACCAGGTTGGAAGATCATCAAGTCCAATCTATCACCCAACACCATCTAATCAACTAAACCATGGCACCAAGTGCCTCATCCAGTCTCCTTTTACACACTGCCAGGGATGGTGACTCCACCACCTCTCTGGGCAGCACATCCTCATGGCCAAGCTCTCTTTCTGGGAAGAATTTCTTCCTAACATCCAGCCTAAACATCCCCTGGCACAGCTTGAGACTGTGTCCTCTTGTTCTGGTGCTGGGTGCCTGGGAGAAGAGACCAACCCCCGCCTGGCTACAACCTCCCTTTGGGGAGTTGGAGAGAGCAAGAAGGTCTCCCCTGAGCCTCCTCTTCTCCAGGCTAAGCAACCCCAGCTCCCTCAGCCTCTCCTCACAGGGCTGTGCTCCAGACCCCTCCCCAGCTTTCTTGCCCTTCTCTGGACATATTCAAGTGTCTCAATGTCCTTCTTAAACTGAGAAGCCCAGAACTGGACACAGGACTGCAGGTGTGGCCTCAGCAGTGCTAAGCACAGGGCAGAATGAGTTCCCTGCTCCTGCTGGCCACAGGAGATGAAATTCAATGAAATTCAGCAGAACTAAAATGTGTTTAATAAAGGTGAATGAAAAAAAACCCCAACCCTAGATCTGAGCAAATTGCTGATTTTTTTCCTTTTTTAGATTACAGAAATAAAGTCCAGAGGTGACATTTTACCTTGTTTGTGTACCACCTGCCTTGTGATAATGTCAAAAGGCAAACCTAGCGAGGAGAAAGTTGTATCTGCAGCGTTTCACCGCTCCAAATCTCACATCAGGGCTGCTCCTGTGGGGGCTGCCATTACTCCAGTGGAGAAAAGGGAGATCTAGCGCTCCAAGGGACACCCTGGGCCACAAAATGCAGACCCTCTTGTTGCAGAGAATGGAGGTTTATTTGTATTGCAGCATTTTAGGTCAGGTCCTAACACTAATGTTACTTACTGATCCCTATAGAAGAGCATTTAATAAATGCTTCTTTTCCTGTGTTTTGTTGTTGTTCGTTTGTTTGTTTTGTTCTTTCTCCCTCATCCTCCTTTGTGGGACAGATATTGAGCTGTTGGCAGCTTGCAGAGAAGAGTTTCACAGGAGGCTAAAGGTTTACCACGCTTGGAAATCCAAGAACAAGAAGCGCAACGCGGAAGCAGAGCAGCGTGCTCCCAAGTCGGTCACAGACTATGGTGAGGAAAGATCATTCTGTGCTGGGAGTAATTTAGCTGACAGTGCTCTAGAGAACCTCTCTGGAACAAATTTGGGGTTTGATAGGCTGAAGGAAACCCTTGGGGTTTTAATGAGTGTATTTCCCAGCCAGCATGGATTCAGGAAGGGCAGGTCCAGCCTCTCCAACCTGATCTCCTTCTATGCCCAGGTGACTGCCTGGTGGATGTGGGGCAGGCTGTGGATGTGGTCTGCCTGGACTTCAGCAAGGCCTTTGACACCGTCCCCACAGCAAACTCCTGGCCAAGCTGTCAGCCCCTGGCTTGGACAGCAGCACTCTGAGCTGGGTCAGGAACTGGCTGGAGGCTGAGCCCAGAGAGTGGTGGTGAATGGTGCCACATCCAGCTGGCAGCCAGGCACTAGTGGTGTCCCCCAGGGATCAGTGCTGGGGCCCATCCTGTTCAATATCTTCACTGATGATCTGGATGAGGGCATTGAGTCCATCAGCAGTAAATTTGCAGCTGACACCAAGCTGGGGGCAGGAGTTGATCTGCTGGAGGGCAGAGAGGCTTTGCAGAGGGACCTCGACAGGCTGGACAGATGGGCAGAGTCCAAGGGCAGGAGACTGAACACATCCAAGTGCCAGGTGCTGCACTTTGGCCACAACAACCCAAGCAGTGCTACAGGCTGGGGTCAGAGTGGCTGAGAGCAGCCAGGCAGAAAGGGACCTGGGGGTAGTGGTTGACAGCAGCTGAACATGAGCCAGCAGTGTGCCCAGGTGGAAAAGACCTTTGAGATCATCAAGTCCAACCTATCACCCAACACCATCTGATCAACTAAGCCATGGCACCAAGTGCCTCATCCAGGCTCTTCCTAAACACCTCCACTGATGGTGACTCCACCACTCCCTGCTCCTGCTGGCCACACTGTTCCTGATACAGGCCAGGATGCCATTGGCCTTCTTGGCCCCCTGGGCACACTGTTGGAACAGGCAGGTTTGGTATAACAGAGGTCTGGAAATACTTTTTTCCCCTAGCAGAAATGCCACAAAGCTGAAAGCACTGTCTTCATTACCTGGCAGATTTGTTCCAGCAGCCTGTGCTTAGCATGCATGCAGCTGAGGTTTTGGAGCAGGCACTGCAAATCATGAAAGTAACCAATTTCCAGGTTGAATCCTGATGGAAAGAGAAGGAGGTGGAAGTCTGTGAAACCTTGAGGAAAGGAGACTTCTATGTGTCAGCAGAAAATGAATCCAAGCGCTTAGCTCAACCCTTGTAACTGTGGGGTGGGGGGGGGTTGTAAGTAGAATTTCCATCTGTCTGCCATCAGCTTTGGTGACAAATGTTGACTGACAGTGTGCCTTGGAGAGTGTCCCCAGTGTGGCTCAACATGTAATGTTTGTTCACAGATTTTGCACCCTTTCTGAGCAGCTCACGTAAGTGGGGAGATGGTTCCTTAAGCTAACTGAAGAATAGGACCCCTTGAGAGCTCTCTGCTCACTAACACCAACCAACCCAGGGCTTTGCTGCATGTGTACACAGAAGCTAACTGTCCAAACAGTTCTGTTTGCCCATTTGGCAGTGCAGCTCAGCTGCTGCTAATGGGGTGTTACTCTAAACCATTCACAAATATATTTTACTCTGCTTGTCTCCGGGAGGGCAGTTGTGCAGTCATGGGGAGGGAGGAGGAAATAACCTGTGGTTGTTTGAAGATACAGCCTCCCCACCCCACCCCAGCACTCACAGAATCACAGAATCAGCCAGGTTGGAAGAGACCTCCAAGATCATCAAGTCCAACCTATTACCCAGCCCTATCTAATCAACCAGACCATGGCACTGAGTGCCTCATCCAGTCTCCTCTTAAACACCTCCAGGGATGGTGACTCCACCACCTCCCTGGGCAGCACATTCCAATGGCAAATCTCTCTTGCTGGGAAGAACTTAGATCAAGCCTAAACCTCCCCTGGTGCAGCTTGAGACTGTGTCCTCTTGTTCGGGTGCTGGGTGCCTGGGAGAAGAGACCAACCCCCACCTGCCTACAACCTCCCTTCAGGGAGTTGGAGAGAGCAAGAAGGTCTCCCCTGAGCCTCCTCTTCTGCAGGCTAAGCAACCCCAGCTCCCTCAGCCTCTCCTCACAGGGCTGTGCTCCAGACCCCTCCCCAGCCTCCTTGCCCTTCTCTGGACACCTTCAACTGTCTCAATGTCCTTCTTAAACTGAGAAGCCCAGAACTGGACACAGGAATGAAGGTATGGCCTCAGCAGTGCTGAGCCCAGGGGCAGAAGAATGTGTATTTGATCCCTCCACAAGAATGTGTCTTTTAATCATGTGTGTACAACAAGTGTGTATTGGAAATGCACAGCAAACACTGTGCATATTCTAACAGCTCCTTCTCTGGAGACTTTCAAAAGCCTCCTACTACCCTGGGTTGATCCTGCTTTTGGCTGGGGGGGGGGTGGTTGGAGTGGATGATCTCTTCAAGTCCCTTCCAACCTCTAACCTTCTGTGACTGATTCTGTGATTTCCTGCTGTCTGCACTTGGCATTTGCTTGCAGCAAAACTCTGGAGTCAGCTTAACATAACAGCTATTTCCCAGCACACAAACTAACCTTCAGGTGATGGTTCCTTTTGAACAAAGCCCTGAGAAGCAGAGGCTGTGCTGGCTGCTTAGCATTCCTGTCCTCTACATTGCCTTTTGGATTTAGGTAGAAATAAGCCTTAGCAATTGCCACGGGAGTGCAGAACGTGGGTGACAGTTCTGAAGTGCTGATCTGCTGGGATGGATGATCAGACAGAAGAGAGTCCTAATTTCTCAGGCTGTATTACATATCACATATGCCTCCCTGTAAAACAAATGCTCTATCAGAGCTGAGGTATGAAAGTAGCACTGATGTGGAAGCAGGTTCTTTGTTTTCCTCTCTTTGTTAAAGCAGACATGCTAAAAGCCATGGAAGGGTGTGATGGTTATTGTTATTAGCATGTTTATCATTCTTTGGTTTATTAGGATTGTTTTATTATTGTTATATTACTATTTTATGGGGTTTATTACTATTATTATTTTATTCTTATTTTTTAAGATTCTGCTCTTTACATCTAGAAAAAAGCCTTGCCCCCCCTTGGAGCTAAAGTGAAGAAATGGCAAGCTGCAGTGGCTAACCTGTTGGTCTTGTTGGTAACTGGAGAAGTACAACACACCTTGAGGGCTGTGTCCAGCTTTGGGCACCTCAACACAAGAGAGATGTGGAGGTGCTGGAGCCAGGACAGAGGAGGACAAGGAAGCTGGGAAGGGCCTGGAGAAGAAATCTGATGAGGAGAGACTGAAGGAGCTGGGGATGGTTAGTGTGAAAAGAGAGGAGGCTGAGGGGACACCTCATGGCTGTCTACAACTCCCTGAAAGGAGGTTGGAGTGAAGTGGGGTTTGATCTCTTCTCCCCCACAGCAAGTGACAGTCCCTGCAGCTGCTCCTCACCAGACTAGTTCTCTAGACCCTTCAGCAGCTTTATTGCCCTTCACTGGGCCTGCTCCAGCACCTTCTGGTGATGAGAGCTCCAAAACTGAACCCAGTACTCAAGGTGTGACCACAGCAGTGCTGGAGAAGAGAAGGCTCCGGGGAGACCTAATTGTGGTCTTCCAGGATCTGAAGGGGGCTCCAAGAAAGCTGGGGAGGGACTTCTGAGGGTGTCAGGGAGTGATAGGACTGGGGGGATGGAGCAAAACTAGAAGTGGGGAGATTGAGATTGGCTGTGAGGAAGAAGTTGTTCCCCACGAGGGTGGTGAGAGCCTGGCACAGGTTGCCCAGGGAGGTGGTGGAAGCCTCCTGCCTGGAGGTGTTTGCAGCCAGGCTGGATGTGGCTGTGAGCAACCTGCTGTAGTGTGAGGTGTCCCTGCCCAAGGCAGGGGGGTTGGAACTGGCTGAGCCTTGAGGTCCATTCCAAGCCTAACAGCTCGGTGATTCTCTGCACTAACTTTATGGCAGTTACCAGGCCAATGGGGGTTATTTAGACCTTAGCATTATTTTCCTTTCATGTCCAATAGTAACTTATTTACATTTGCAGTATTTTCTATGGATTTCTTTTCTAGGCATCAGCCTAAAACTGCCACCCTGGGTGTTCAGAGGGAATCTCTCAGGGGCTTGGGGGTTTGGGTTTTTGGGGCCTTACTCGAAGAGCTTTGGGGTTTTATTGGTTTTCATTTTACATTGCCGATGGCTGAAGCAAGTCCTAATGTGGCTTTCTTGTTCTCTCTTGGTTGGGTTGCTCACTTTTTCCCCCCTGGTTTGCTTTCTCTGATAGCTCAGCAGAACCCAGCAGCCCAACTGCCGTCCAGGCAGCAGGAGATCGAGATCAACCGGCAGCAGCGCTACTTCCGCATCCCCTTCATCCGCCCTGCAGACCAGTACAAGGACCCCCAGAACAAAAAGAAGGGCTGGTGGTATGCACATTTTGATGGCCCATGGATTGCTCGCCAGATGGAGCTCCATCCTGACAAGGCTCCCATCCTCCTGGTCGCAGGTTGGTGCTGGCAGGGAGAGTCGAAGGGCGGAGAGGCGCAGAGGGCGGAGATGCGTAGGGTGGCTGGGCTGGGAAGGGGCCTCAAGGAGCAGCCAGCTCCAACCCCTGCCATGGGCAGGCACACCTCACACTACCAGGTTGCTCACAGCCACATCCAGCCTGGTCCTGAACACCTCCAGGGAGGGGGCATTCACCACCTCCCTGGGCAGCCTGTGCCAGTGTTCCACCACCCTCACTGGAAAGAATTTCTTCCTAATCTCCAGTCTAAGTCTGTCCTCCTCAAGCCCCAGTCCATTCCCTCTCATCCTGTCACTACAAGCCCTTGTGCAAAGTCCCTTCCCAGCTTTCCTATAGGGCCCCCTTCAGATCCTAGAAAACCTCCATAAGGTCTCCCTGTAGCTTTGTTTTCTCCAGGGATGAGGCTTCCACCTCCCTGGACAACCTGTTCCAGTGTCTCACCACCCTTAATGGAAAGAATTGCTTCCTAATCTCCAGTCTAAGTCTGTCCTCCTCAAGCTTCAGTCCATTCCCTCTCATCCTGTCACTACAGGCCACTGTACAAAGTCCCTTCCTAGCTTTCTTGTCGACCTCTGTAAGGTCTCCCTGTAACTTTGTTTTCTCTGGGGTAGGCACCCTGGAGCACTTGGGCAGTTAGTAAACTAAACTAAACTAAACTAAACTAAACTAAACTAAACTAAACTAAACTAAACTAAACTAAACTAAATTAAACTAAATTAACTAAAGAGAAGCTGATGGTACAAGTTTCCCAAGCTGAATCCTTTTCTTTTCCATCAGCAGTTCTTGTCTGGACTGCAGGAGGTGGCCAAATGTTATGGAATAGCATCTGGAGATGCAGCTGGCCACCTGTTTCACTTGTGCATGGCCTGTCATCTGGGAAACCCTAGAAAAAGTGGGAATCCAAATGTTTTACCAACCTGGTCTATTCTATTCTATTCTATTCTATTCTATTCTATTCTATTCTATTCTATTCTATGCTATGCTATTCTATTCTATGCTATGCTATTCTATTCTATGCTATGCTATTCTATTCTATGCTATGCTATTCTATGCTATGCTATTCTATGCTATTCTATTCTATTCCATGCTATGCTATTCTATGCTATTCTATGGTATGCTATTCTATTCTAGAATTAACCAGGTTGGAAAAGACCTTGGAGATCATCCAGTCCAACCTATCACCCAGCACCATCTAATCAACTCAACCATGGCACCAGTTGCCTCAGCCAGGCTCTTTTTGAACACCTCCAGGGATGGTGACTCCACCACCTCCCTGGGCAGCACATCCCAAGGGCCAATCTCTCTTGCTGGGAAGAACTTCTTCCTAACATCCAGCCTGAATCCCCCTGGCACAGCTTGAGACTGTGTCCTCTTGTTCTGGTGCTGGCTGCCTGGGAGAAGAGACCAAGCCCCACCTGGCTACAGCCTCCCTTCAGGGAGTTGGAGAGAGCAAGAAGGTCTCCCCTGAGCCTCCTCTTCTGCAGGCTAAGCAACCCCAGCTCCCTCAGCCTCTCCTCCCAGGGCTGTGCTCCAGACCCCTCCCCAGCTTTGTTGCCCTTCTCTGGACAAATTCAAGTATCTCAATGTCCTTCGTAAATTGAGGAGCCCAGAACTCCAGGTGTGGCCTAACCAGTGCTGAGCACAGGGCAGAAGGACTTCCCTGCTCCTGCTGGCCACATTGTTCCTGATGCAGGCCAGGATGCCATTGGCCTTCTTGGCCACCTGGGCACACTGCAGGCTCGTGTTCAGCTGCTGTCAGCCAGTCCCCCCAGGTCCCTTTCTGCCTGGCTGCTCTCCAGCCACTCTGTCCCCAGCCTGTAGCACTGCCTGGTGATCCTGTGTGCGACCTTTTGAACGATGAAAAAGCTTCCTAAACACCCTTCTTTTGCCCCTCTCCCATTTCAGGGAAGGATGACATGGATATGTGTGAGCTGAATCTTGAAGAGACTGGCCTGACCCGCAAGCGAGGGGCTGAGATTTTGCCCCGGCAGTTCGAGGAGATCTGGGAGCGCTGTGGCGGCATCCAGTACCTCCAGAACGCCATCGAGAGCAGGCAGGCTCGCCCTACCTACGCTACAGCCATGCTGCAGAACCTGCTGAAATGAGCTGCCCTCCGCGGCGCGGCAGAGCTGGAGCTGGGGGCCCTTGCCCGCGCACAGAGGGCGGCAGAGCTCCCCCGTGCGGCAGGGGGAGGCGGGCGCAGCTGCCGCCGCTGATTAGAGAAGTCTAATATAAAGTGAACAGATTTTATTAATCCTGTGGTTTGGTAATTTGTACTTCCTGATGTTTAATTCCTGTAGTGAGCTTCACATAGGCATAAAGACCTGGCAGAAGCTTCGGTCAGCGTAGCTCCTTGCTTCTTTTTGTTGGTATGTTGCATCTCCTCTGACGGTTTCTGTTACGTGTAACTCTCAACCCCCTCAAGCAGTCTGTCCGTGCTTGGGTGCGTGGTGCAAAGAGTTGCACTGCAGCCACCCCCTCTTGAAAGCACTGAAGAGCTGGCTCCAGGTGGTGGCCTAGTGAAGAGGACACACTTCTTCCTGCAAACTGGAATTGTGAGGCCTTAGCTTTGACTTCTGTTCCGGAGAAGTTGGAGTATCCTTTTATAATCATCTGAGACATTTTATGTCCTGGTTTGAGAAGTGCTTTGTGTCTGTACTTACTGACTCCTTCACAAACTGATGGGAAACCCTCCTCAGCCTGAGACCCACCAATTCTTATGGAATGCATTCTGTGTCTTGGTGTTCTTGTGCATGTTCCATAAGGTTGGGGGCACTGCTCACTGGGGCTCACACCGCTTCTCTCTTCCTCTTTTATTTGTTCTCTCTCTCTTTCACTACAGATTCCCTTCAGGCTTTTCTTCTGACCAAACTTCCATTGGGAATTCTTGGGCAGTTTCTTTACCCACCTAGTGTAATTTCACTGTGTTGATCAGAATTGCCCAAGACTTGTATCTGGAGGCACACACAAGATTAAGGATAGCATAAGGGAAATGCGTTGAGCTTTTTATTTTGATGGCAGTGTAGCTTAACTGAACGTCGAGGCTGGAGCCTCAGACATCCTCCTCTCTGTTTTAATTGTAATGAGCTGCACAAGGTCCATACTTGGTCCAATAACATGAAGCATCTTCTTAATACTGAAATAGCAACGAGTTTTAGCGTGCTGGAGTGTCACAGGGACTCAAACACTGACCTTTGTCCTGGTATCTTCTGTCAAGTTTCATAGCTTGTCACAGTTCCCTTGTTAAGGAGTTTGCTTTGGGCAGGTTTATGTGGATGGGAGTTTTTGACTTCCTCCTGCTCACTGCTGTGGGCACTGTGGCACCATGCAGGCATTATTTCAACAAACTGAACAGGAGAGTATTTATTAACTCTCCAGTAGGGATTTGGAATCTCTTAACCAGTTGCTTCTTCAAGCTGATTTTAAAATGAAGTCTTGAACTGTAGGAATTAGTCCCTCACTCTGCACTCAATTTGAAATGTCTTGGAAATGCCAGGTTTCAAATGCACTTCATAGCTTGTAAGAGGTACAGGTCTGCATCACAGAGGAAGCTCCTGATGCACACATCCTTGCTGACTTTAGGTTGTGTTTGCATGCCAGAGTTTTCTTGTTGTCATGCATGCATTCCTTACTGGAACCCACGTGGAGATACTGGAGTAATACATTAACTCTTGTGTCAGCAACCCGAGCTAGCTGGGGATCACAGGCTCACAGGATGTCAGGGGTTGGAAGGGACCTCTGGAGATCGTCCAGTCCAACACCCCTGCCAGAGCAGGAGCAGAGAATCCAGCACAGGGCACACAGGAACACATCCAGACAGGGCTGGGAAGGCTCCAGAGAAGGAGACTCCACAACCTCTCTGGGCAGCCTGCTCCAGGCCTCTGGGAGCCTCACAGTGCAGAAGTTCCTCCTCATGTTGAGGTGGAACCTCCTGTACTGGAGTTTCCATCCATTGCCCCTGGTCCTATCCCAGGGTGCAACTGAGCAGAGGCTGTCCCTGTCCCTTCCTTCCTGACCCCCAGCCCTCAGCTATTGATAGACATTGATCAGCTCCCTCTCACCCTTCTCCTCTCCAGAATAAACAGCCCCAGGGCTCTCAGCCTCTCCTCCCCAGGCAGTGCTGCAGTCCCTTCAGCATTCTTGTAGCCCTCCCTTGGACTCTCTCCAGCAGATCCCTGTCCCTCCTGAACTGGGGAGCCCAGAACTGGATGCAATATTCCAGGTGAGGTCTCAGCAGGGCAGAGTAGAGGGGAGGAGAACCTCCCTCGATGTCCCTACTTGCTACATGGGGCTTAGACTAGATGACTTCTAGAGGTCCCTTCCAACCCAGTGCATTCCATGGTTCTATGAATCCACTGCAGCAAAGAATCTCAGCTTTGACTGCATTCCCACCCTGCTTTCTGGTGATGTGATTGCAAACAGGAAAAGATTTCCATTTTACCCAAATCCTTCACTGAAGCAGTGATTTGAATTTTTAAGTTCTTTGCCTTGGCTGGAAGACGAAAGGAGAAGTGCATCAGGCTGCTGTCTAGCCAGCTGTCTGCAAACCTGTGTGGTGCTGCATGAATTTTAAAGGTGCTGCTGCTGAAATGTAGGTCACTGGTTTAATGATCTTACTGAACTGCAACACAAGGTTCAGAACTTCCTGAACCTTGTGGCACTGCAAGAAGCTCTGAGCAACCATGAGTACAAGGAAGGAAGCTCTCTGAGCTGATAGGGCTGAAGATGCTCTACCCCATATGCAATACTCTCTGGATTTAACTTCTTGGCTTAACACATTCAGTCTCAGGTTTTATAGAGCTCTAGAGACCTGGATCTAGATATCTAGTTATAAATATTAAGAGCTAGATATCTGGGGATATAGATGTCTAGATACTGATATCTAGATATCTAGGTCTGGAGATGTAGATATCTAGGTCTGGAGATGTAGATATCAAGATTCAGATATCTAGGTCTGGAGAAGTAGATATGTAGGTCTGAAGAAGTAGATATCTAGGTCTAAAGATGTAGTTATCTAGATGTAGATATCTAGGTCTGGAGAAGTAGATACCTAGGTCTAGAGATCTGGATGTTGGTCTAGAGATCTGGATATAAACATCTGGATCTGGATCTAGATATCCATGTCTGTCTGTCTGTCTATCTATCTATCTATCTATCATAGATCTTATGAGACTGAAGCTAGTAAGCAAAGCAGCTCACTACTTAAGTGTGGACACATGTCTGTACACATATATGTGCTTAAATATCATATATGTGTGTAAACATGCTTGTGGGGAACTTAAATGAATTGATTTTCCCCTTCCCCCCACCCTCCCCCAGTCTGTCCCTGTATTTATGTCAGGGTTTCCTTGCCTGGCATCAGAAAGTGAATGCCTTTTGCAGAGTGGGGTGTATGGGAGCTGCTAAATGGCTAACAGCTAGGAGCTGTCAGGAAAGGAGACATGGCTTTGAGATTGGAGGACAGTGGAAGCAGAGCTGGGGCTGGGTGTCCTCCAGTGAGGCATTGCCACCCCTCTGCCTGGCTCCAGCAGTGTGCCTGAGGCAAGCAGGAGCAGCACTCCAAAATCTAGCAGCAAACTTACTTCTTTTCTTTGCTTTCCCCCTGCCCCAAAAGCAGCCTCTCCTTTTGCTTCCACTGGGCTCCTCTTCTTTTTTTTTTTTCATGCAACAAAAGTGACTTTCAGTTCATTTCAGGGTTTTGTTTATTTATTTATTCCCCCCCTGTCAGGCAATATTCAGCTGCTTCCCAATGGCTTCCACAGTCACATCTCCCCTGGCAGAGAATCACTTTGGTGGTTAATTTGGAGAGGGAATGGGGGGAAAAGGCAGGGAGGGGACCGAGGTGTTCAAAAAGGATTGGATGGGGCACTTGAGGGCATGGTTTAGTTGTCAGGAGGTCATAGAATCATGGAATTGTCAGGGCTGGAAGGGACCTCAAGGATCAGCCAGTTCCAACCCCCTGCCATGGGCAGGGACGCCTCACACTGCAGCAGGCTGCTCACAGCCACATCCAGCCTGGCTGCAAACACCTCCAGGCAGGAGGCTTCCACCACCTCCCTGGGCAACCTGTGCCAGGCTCTCACCACCCTCCTGGGGAACAACTTCTTCCTCACATCCAATCTGAATCTCCCCACTTCTAGTTTTGCTCCATCCCCCCAGTCCTATCCCTCCCTGACACCCTCAGAAGTCCCTCCCCAGCTTTCTTGGAGCCCCTTTCAGATACTGGAAGGCCACAGTTAGGTCTCCTGGGAGCCTTCTCCTCTCCAGACTGAACAGCCCCAACTCCCTCAGTCTGTCCTCACAGCAGAGCAGCTCCAGCCCTCTGCTCATCCTCGTGGCCCTTCTCTGGGCGTGTTAGGGAATAGGTTGGACTTGATGATCTCTGGGGTCTTTTCCAGCCTGCTTGATTCTGTGATTCTATGATCTGTAGGATTGAAGCGTTATCTAATGTCCTTAAGGGGAAGAACTTGGGTTTTTTAAAGCACAATGGTGATGAGATAACCACAGGAGCTTGGTTCTGCATGCCTGATTCATAAAACTAATTCCTCCTGCCTCTCAGTGAAGCTGCCCCTTACAGGTGAGGTCTTCTGCATGAAACACTCCACAAAAATGAAAGGGTGAGGGAGAGAATCACCATGCTGAGCTCCACTCCTGGCCAGGTGACCCAGGAACAGGAAACTCCTAGAGAATGCTACTCCACAGCTCACAAGGTCATTACAGACTTGTCTGTCATCCACTGATAAGATTGGTTTTATCCTTTACCTGGTGAATCCTTTGGGGTTTGCTCCAAAATCTTGTATTAAAGTATTTAAATGATCTCCTAATACTGTACTGGGGGGAATATCATGAAATAAATGCATTCCATGTTGAACGTCTCAGTTGTGTTTCTCGCTGCTTTGTCATGAAAGATTTCAAGCCTAATAAGTCAGGGTGGCCTCGTGGCCCTTCTCTGGACACCTTCCAGCACCTCCAGATCCTTCCTGTACAAGGGGCTGCAGAGCTGGACACAGTGCTCTAGGTGGGGTCTCAGCAGAGTGGAGCAGAGAGGAGAATCCCCTCCTGGCCCTGCTCCTTCTCTTGCTGCAGCCCAGGCTCTGCTTGGCTCTCTGGGCTGCAGGTGCACACTGGCAGCTCCTATTGAGCTTCTCTTCTACCAGCATCCCCAAGTCCTTTTCTTCAGGGCTTATCATTTTGTTTTGCTTTCCTTGTGGCTTCCAACTCCAGCTGTAGTTTTCCAATCACTTTTAAGGTCGTGTTAGGGTATTTAGAATCTCAGAATGTTTGGGGTTGGAAGTGACCTCCAGTGACCCTTGAGTCCAATCCCCCTGCCAAAAGCAGGGTCACCCAGGGCAGGCCACACAGGTGGGTTTGGAAAGTCTCCAGAGAAGGAGGCTCAACAGCCTCTCTGGGCAGCCTGCTCCAGGGCTCTGTCATCCTCACTGTAAAGAAGTTTCCCCTCGTGTTGGGGTGGACCTTCCTATGTTCCAACTTGTAGCCATTGTTCCTTGTCCTGTCACTGGGCACCGCTGGAAAGAGCCTGGCACCTTTCCTCTTGACTCCCACCCCTCAGGTATTTATAGGCATTGGTAAGGTCACAGAATCACCAAGGTTGGAAGAGACCTCAAAGATCATCAAGTCCAACCTGTCACCACAGACCTCCTGACTAAACCATGGCACCAAGTGCCGCAAGGGCCTAGCAGATCTTGAAAGACTGCAGAGGAGGCGACTCCACAGCCCCAACACCCAGACAGAGTTCACTAACCCCAAGCCCCCCCCGTGGAAATTTCCAAGCAAACAGTTTTGTTCCATTTTATTGAAGTACAAAAGGCTTAACATGCAGCAAAGAGATTTGGTAATTAATAGTCGAGGGTGATAAAGAATCCTCATTAAAACACACATTGAAAAACCACTTGGTGCTTCAGTCTGCCTGGTGGTGACTGGGATGGATTGGAAGCTCCTAACCACAATACAAAAATACATTTGCAATGGGGAAAAAAAAAAACAACCAACCAACCAAAAATCAGACAACAAAAGAAAAAGGAAGAGTGGAGGAAGAGTGGAATGCTTCCAGCATTCTTAATGCAGGCTGAACTTGCACCAGCAGCAGGGAAAAGCTAACAGCTGTGGGCAGGGGTGAGCTTCCAGTGCCCTGCAAGAAGTGGGTTTTAAAGTGGAGCTCTGTTCTGGAGTGTTCCTGCAGGAAAAACAACCCCACACCTTGGGTTTCTTGTTCTTGGGGGTTTATGTATTTGTTTATTCCTTTGAGTCTTTCCTAGTTCAATAAAGTCCAAAACAAAACAAAAAAATCACTATTTCAGCTGTAGAAACTCAGCCTTAATCTTCAAGGTTTGTACCACCTTGATCTCCGTGGTGCATTGCCTTCGTCTGCACACAGTCACCAGTTCTGGTGCTTTATTGAATGCATTCATCTAGGTATTTCTTTCTTTCTTTCTTTGTGTGTTTATTTGCAGGCAGTTGAAATCTGTGCAGTTCATTGTTTGGAACTTGTAAACAGTCCTTTCAGAGTGTCTCCAGGACAAGGTAAACCAAAGTTCAGCCTTCCCAGTGGCAAGAAGTATAAAAGAAACAAAACAAAAAAAGAGTTGTCACTAAACTTGGCCCTCCAGTATCTGAAGGGGGCCTACAGGAAGGCTGGGGAGGGACCTCTCAGGATCTCAGGTAGTGATAGGACTAGGGGGAATGGAATGAAGCTGGAGGTGGGGAGATTCAGGCTGGACATGAGGAGGAAGTTCTTCCCCATGAGAGTGGTGAAGCCCTGGAATGGGTTGTCCAGGGAGGTGGTTGAGGCCCCGTCCCTGGAGGTGTTTAAGCCCAGGCTGGATGAGGCTCTGGCCAGCCTGATCTAGTGTGGGGTGTCCCTGCCCATGGCAGGGGGGTTGGAACTAGATGATCCTTGTGGTCCCTTCCAACCCTGACTGATACTATGATACATGGAAAGCTTCACTTCTGGATGTGGAGCTGTCCTCCGGGGCTGTTGTGAACTTGGAAAGGCTCCAGAGGAGACTCCACAACCTCTCTGGGCAGCCAGCTCCAGTGCTCTGGGATCCTCACAGTGAAGACGTTCCTCCTCATGCTGAGGTGGAACCTCCTGTGTTCCAGCTTGTAGCCATTGTTCCTTGTCCTGTTACTGGGCACCACTGAAAAGAGCCTGGCACCTTTCCTCTTGACTCCCACCCCTCGGATTGAGCTGTAAGTACAACTTCTGGTATGCACCAAGCAGCAAACAGTGCTGAATATTGTGCAGCACTGGGGCAGCAGAGGTGCTCAGGGCTAAGTTGGTGAAGGTAGAGTAATCAGAGGCTCGCAGGATGTTAGGGGTTGGAAGGGACCTCTGGAGATCTTCCAGCCCAACCCCCCCTGCCAGAGCAGGAGCATAGAATCTGTACTTGAATCAGGATTGTGCATCCATAAAGCATAAAATGACTAAGCCTATACAACCCCTAATGGCCACCCATTGCTTACTTCTCTTCTACAAAAAAGCTTAGTGGCAGCCTCTCAAAATCACTTCTGTCTGTGCTGAGCTTAAAGTGTTGTTGCTTGCTGGTGAGGCTGAGACCTGCATGCTACCGGGTAGGCTGCTGCTGGGGCTGCAGCTCACGTTCTGGAGGGTGCTTGTGGGTGTGCATCTGCTGCTCTGGAAAGGTGAAACTGCCTCAGCAGAAGGTTGGAAGCCTTAGGCTGACTTGGCAGCTGAAGTGTCACCAGGAATTAAGCAGGGAAGGACTTATGTTCATACTTATACCCAAGGTGTTTGTTAACAGCAGGGCAGGAATCTGCTGTTCGTTGAAACCATCCTCTGTGTGGTTTGCTGTGTGAGCATTGCAGGGAGAGAAAGAAAAACTTCCCCAGAATGCTTTTGATGTGGCCTTTGGTCCATGGCAGCTCTCGTGCCTGTGGCTGTCTCTTCCATTAGCCTGTGTAAGGAAGGTTAATGAAAGGGTGTAGAAATGCAGGGAACTTTTGTTGACATCTTTACCACAGTGGCTGTGACATAAACCTGATGAAAAGTCACTTCAGGGCTAAGTCTTCCTCTAGCACTCAGCTCTCCAGTGAAATCCCAGTGAGGATGAGTGAGCGCTGGCTGTCCGATGCGTGCAGCTGAGCACTGCTGACTTCTTATTGAGGCAGATCCTCCCCAGGCAAATGTGAGACCTGGCCAAGCAGTTGGCTGCCTTCAGTGTGTTGCTTTTTCTCCAGTAAAGCATTTTTGTTGGGGGTGTTGAGGTGCACTGATTTTAGAGCTAAAATGTGATGTCTTAAGGAACCCTTGAGATGCATTTGTGTGCTTCATCAACCTGAAGTCCAGTCTTGAATAATCCAACCCTTCTTTTGTGACTACCTGGAAGAGAAACTCTGATAAGACATTTAGAAAGCAGTTTTGAATTGGAAAATGTGTGTGTTGTTACCTTTTCTAATCTACTGCTGATTGGCAAGGTCTCACTGGAATCACAGAATTGTCAGGGCTGGAAGGGACCTCAAGGCTCAGCCAGTTCCAACCCCCCTGCCATGGGCAGGGACACCTCACACTACAGCAGGTTGCTCACAGCCACATCCAGCCTGGCTGCAAACACCTCCAGGCAGGAGGCTTCCACCACCTCCCTGGGCAGCCTGTGCCAGTGCCTCACCGCCCTCATGGGGAACAACTTCTTCCTCACATCCAATCTGAATATCCCCACTTCTAGTTTTGCTCCATCCCCCCAGTCCTATCACTCCCTGACACCCTCAAAAGTCCCTCCTCAGCTTTCTTGTGGCCCCCTGCAGATCCTGGAAGGCCACAATTAGGTCCTCTGGGAGCCTTCTCCTCTCCAGACTGCACAACCCCAACTCCCTCAGTCTGTCCTCGTAGCAGAGGTGCTCAGCCCTCTGGTCTGTTCAGATAATTTACTGTAAGGAGAGCTGACTTCATCCTGGAGGTATTTTTTTAGGTTCCAAGTCATGGTGGTACTGAGGAGTTGATGTGGTAATGTTGATGATCTCAGAGGTCTTTTCCAACCTTAATGATTCTAACTTGTGTTTTCTCCTGAGCTCAGAGGGAAGGGAGATCAAATTCTTCACCTGGATATGGAATACCTTTGTTAGGTCCTCCCATAACTGGCTGGGTAAAAATCCACCCAAACAGCATCCTCTCTGGAAGCTCAATTTAGCAGTTGCTTTGCATGGAGTGATTCTGTAACTGGACTGGAGATGGTTTTCATGCTCAGGAAGGAACTGAAGGAGATTTTAGCTTCTGGGATTTCTATGCTTGTCTTCATACAAACCTTTACAAATGCAGAGCTGTGCTTAACTGCAGCTACTCACAGAATCACTAAGGGTTGAACCCCCACCTGGCTACAACCTCCCTTTAGGCAATTGTAGAGAGCAAGAAGGTCTCCCCTGAGCCTCCTCTTCTGCAGGCTAAACAACCCCAGCTCCCTCAGCCTCTCCTCACAGGGCTGTGCTCCAGACCCCTCCCCAGCCTCGTTGCCCTTCTCTGGACACCTTCAAGTGTCTCAATGTCCTTCTTAAATTGAGGAGCCCAGAACTGGACACAGGACTCAAGGTGTGGCCTAATCAGTGCTGACTCCAGGGCAGAATGAGTTCCCTGCTCCTGCTGGCCACACTGTTCCTGATGCAGGCCAGGATGCCATTGGCCTTCTTGGCCACCTGGGCACACTGCAGGCTCGTGTTCAGCTGCTGTCAGCCAGTCCCCCCAGGTCCCTCTCTGCCTGGCTGCTCTCCAGCCACTCTGTCCCCAGCCTGTAGCACTGCCTGGGGTTGTTGTGGCCAGTGTGTGGCCCAGCACTTAGTTGTTTCCAGTCTCATGCCCTTGGACTCTGCCCATCTGTCCAGCCTGGCAAGGTCCCTCTGCAGAGCTCTCCTACCCTCTAACAGATCAACTCCTGCCCCCAGCTTGGTGTCATCTGCAGGATGGGGCCCCGGCACTGATCCCTGGGGCACACCACTGGTGCCTGGCTGCCAGCTGGCTGTGGTACCATTCACCACCACTCTCTGGGCTCAGCCTCCAGCCAGTTCCTAACCCGGCTCAGAGTGCTGCTGTCCCAGCCAGGGGCTGACAGCTTGGCCAGGAGGTTGCTGTGGGGCACAGTGTCACACATTGCAAAATGAAATCTAAAGACTGGAATGCTCACCTTGGCCTGAGTTCTAGGTCTCCTCCTGACCATTCAGCTCCAGGGCCATATCCTGCTTTAGCAATCCTAGTCCCACAAGGGAGTTTTCTAGGTTGTGCTGGGGAAGTGGTGCTCTTAGGTTCAGCTAACAGAAGCTGTGTTCTCCATAAGTTTTTCTTCCTTCCTCAGCTCTTTTCAAAGGACTAAAAACATGTTCAACATAAGAGCTGTGATGTGAGCACCCATTTTGAACTGAAGGGATGGTGAAAAGTGGCCCAAACCACCCAGCTTGGGTTTTTTAACCTCCTTTGTACTTTCATAGAGACACAGAATGGTCTGGGTTGGAAGGGACCTCCAAAGGTCATCCAATCCAAACCCCTCTGCACTCAGCAGGGACATCCCCAACTAGATCAGGTTGCCCAAAGCCCTGTCCAGCCTCACCTTCAATATCTCCAGGGATGGAGCCTCAGCCACCTCCCTGGGCAACCTGTTTCTGTGTTCCACTCTTTTGTGGTTGCCTTCCTTCTTACTGAACCAATTTCCTTAACTAGGTCTCCAGCAAAGCTTTGTCAATACACTTTTGAGACTTCAAAGTCAGTCCAGATGCCACAGGCCTGTCTTTTTTCTCCCCCTCAAAACTGTGGCATTTTATTGCTTTCATAAAATATTTAATGCTTCTGTAAGCAGTAGTTTTGAGTAGCTCAGCTGGTGTGAAAGTTTATTGATCCACAGCGGCCCCTAGGCACATTCCTTTTAAGATGGCTGTAAAATGCCAGTTGCAGATGTCTGTGCTCTTGGTGTTTATCAGCAGTGAATAGAATTAATAGAATAGAATAGAATAGAATAGAATAGAATAGAATAGAATAGAATAGAATAGAATAGAATAGAATAGAATAGAATAGAATAGAATAGAATAGAATAGAATAGAATAGAATAGAATGAATCAGGTTGGAAAAGACCTTTGAGATCATCAAGTCCAACCTCTCACCCAACACCATCTAATCAACTAAACCATGGCACCAAGTGCCTCATCCAGGCTCTGCTTAAACACTTCCAGGGATGGTGACTCCACCACCAACCTGGGCAGCACATTCAAGCCTCTTTGTGCTTCAGCTTTTCTGAACTGCTGCTCCCTGCTGACCTGTCCATTTCTGTCACCACCTTCCTGTCCCCTCATTGCCATCTTTCTCTGTAACTGCCCTGGAGCACTGGAAGAGACCAGACCTGGATATGATGAAGATCAGTTGCAAGAAATCTGTCATAGAATGCACTGGGTTGGAAGGGGCCTCTAGAGGTCATGCAGTCCAACTCTCTCCAGTAAAGTGGGGACATCCCCAGGTTGCTCAGAGCCCCATCAAGCCTGCCCTTAAAAGCCTCCAGGGATGGGGCCTCCACCACCTCCCTGCGCAACTGGAAGGCCACAATAAGGTCTCCTCAGAGCCTTCTCCTCTCCAGACTCAACAACCCCAACTCTCTAAACTGTCTTTGTAGGAGAGGTGCTCCAGCCCTCTGCTCATCCTTGTGGCCCTTCTGGACAAACAGGAAGGACTGTTGTCGTATCAAGCATCAATCCCCCCTGAGCTGTCCTTTGTATGGAATTAGTCCAAAGAGGCCTCCTGGTAACACTGACAAACAGGAAACTCAGCAGCACTTAAAGCTCTTGAATAGAGTCACAAACCTTGGTTTTGTCTGGCTGGTGCTGGAAATGAGGAAGCTTGGAGACTAACTTGTCAGTCCTGGCTTTGTAAACTGGTCCTGCTGGTCTGGAGACCTACAGCAGTATAAAAAAAAAACAAAAGAAAGAAAAAAGGGGAAAAAAAAAAAGAAATTTTAGATGAATAACTTCCCTAAAGCAGAAAAAAGCCCTTGGGCTGGGCTGGGCCACCAAAGCCATGCAAGAGATGCAGCTCTACAGTCCCCCTCTGAAACCTGTGCAGCAGTGACTGCGGAAAGCAAAAGAGCTGAGTTAGTAGTTGGTTAGTCCTGAGACTGCCCAGAGCGAGAGGTTAGAACCAAACTGTGTTTAGTTGTGTCGTTACTACAGGGAGATGGACCTGTTGGCCGAGGTGGGGGAAGACAAGGGGTCTGCATGCATTTTACCTCCAGGCTGAGTTGTGCTTTCAGGCTCGGGTAAGGCCTGGTGAGCAACGGCCTCCGAGGAGCTGACACAGGCACTTACGCTGCAAGCCGCGTGGCAAAAGCCAGCGGCGGGCTCCTCGTGGTCGAAAGCAGGGTTAATCCTGAGGGCACCTTCTGAACTGCTGCTGTGGAGAGTAGAGCTTCTGCAATGCAGAACGGTTTTGTTTGTTTGTTTAGGCGAGATTTTAATTTATTATGATTATTCTTTTTTAAAAAACAGCAAAATTAAAAGGGAAAGAATGATAATAATGAAAGAATATTTCGGATTGTGAAGGGGGGGAAGGTTGGGAGCAGCTTACTGAACATTAGAGTTTCTTGTGCATTTTCTTCTTAACTTAATGATTAAAATGGTGCCAAGAAAAGCAAGGCTTAGTAAGGCCAGAGTAAGAGGTCTGGAGGTGGAGGGCGGCTTGGGCTCAGGAGCGGGTTTTGCGCAGCGCTGTCCCTGGCGGAGCTGGTGTCTGCGTGCAGGGCATCTGAAAGAGGGAGAGAAAAAGGGACAACACTTGAAGGCAGGAAGGGCAGAGGAGCTCAAATGGAAACAGAGCCTGCAGTTAAAGACAAGCACAGTGTTGCCAGGGCGGTGTGTCTGCGTGAATCACTCCGGGCTGCGGTAGGAGTGTGTGCAGCAAGCCAGGGAGGTTCTCCTCCCCCTGTACTCTTCCCCAGGCAGACCACGTGTGGAGTATTGTGTCCAGTTCTGTGCTGCCTGCTTCAGGAGGGACAGGGCTTTACTAGAAAGGGTCCAACAGAGACTGTGAGGATGGTTAATCACAGAATCACAGAATGGTCTGGGCTGGAAGGGACCTCCAAAGCTCATCCAGTCCAACCCCCATGCCAGGGCAGAAGCACCTAGAGCAGATCACACAGGAACACATCCAGGTGGGTTTCCCTCATCCAGAGAGGGACTCCACTCCACAGATGCACTCCACAACATACCCTGGGCAGCCTCTTGCAGTGTTCTGTCACCCTCACAGGGACAAAAAATTCTTCCTCCTGTTTCCATGGCACTTCCTCTGCCTCAGCTTCCACCCCTGCCCCTTCTGCTGGCATTGGGCAGCCCCCAGCAGAGCCTGGCTCCAGCCTCTGGGCACTGCCCCTGCACAGCTTCAGCACCAGCAAGGAGCTCAGCTCTCAGGCTCCTCCTCTCCAAGCTCCAGAGCCCTCAGCTCCCTCAGGCTCTGCTCCTAAGGAAGAGCTTTCACCCTATCTCAACATCTGTCCTAAACTGAGGAGCCCAGAACTGGACATAGGACTCAAGGTGTGGCCTAACCAGTGCTGAGCACAGGGCAGAATGACTTCCCTGCTCCTGCTGGCCACACTGTTCCTCATTCAGGCCAGGATGCCATTGGCCGTCTTGGCCCCCTGGGCACACTGCAGGCTCATGTTCAACTGCTGTCAACCAGCACCCCCAGGTCCCTCTCTGCCTGGCTGCTCTCCAGCCACTCTGACCCCAGCCTGTAGCACTGCCTGGGGTTGTTGTGGCCAGAGTGCAGCGCATGGCACTGGGTCTTGTTCAGTGCCATCCTGTTGGACTCTGCCCATCTGTCCAGCCTGGCAAGGTCCCTCTGCAGAGCCTCCTGCCCTCTAACAGATCAGCTCTTTCCCCCACCTTGGTGTCATCTGCAAACTTACTGATGATGGACTCAATCCCCTCATCCAGATCATCAATAAAGATACTGAACAGGCTGGGGCCCAGCACTGATCCCTGGGGCACACCACTGGTGCCTGGCTGCCAGCTGGCTGTGGCACCATTCACCACCACGCTCTGGGCTCAGCCTCCAGCCAGTTCCTAACCCAGCTCAGAGAGCTGCTGTCCCAGCCACGTTCAGCAGCCGTGCCCTCACCTGCAGACGGCTCCTCTCCCCGGGACTAGCTCGCACTTGCCGCCGTTGGTGCAGAGGAGTGGCTGCAGCTCACACAGGCTCCGGCAGGGCAGCCCATCCCGGCTGGCATAGCCAGGCCGGCAGAGGCAGTCGGCCTCCTTCGTCCACTCGTTGGTGATGCACTCGGAGAACTCATCACAGGCCATGAATTTGCAGGGGTCTGCCTGATCAGCTGCAAAGGATGAGGAAAACATTAGCTGGTGCTTTGCCCCCGAGCAACCTGGCAGTGGCCTGGTTTGAGGCTAGACAGATCCTCTGTTGCCCTGAGTGGGACAAAAGAATGGGGGAGGAGAAGCTCAGCAGGAGCCAGCAGTGAGCACCTGCAGCCCCGAGAGCCAAGCAGAGCCTGGGCTGCAGCAAGAGAAGTGTGGCCAGCAGGGCCAGGGAGGGGATTCTGCCCCTCTGCTCCACTCTGCTGAGACCACAGCTGGAGCTCTGGGTCCAGCTCTGGAGCCTCTATTGCAGGAAGGATCTAGAGGAGCTGGAAGGTGTCCAGAGAAGGGCCATGAGGAGGAGCAGAGGGCTGGAGCTGCTCTGCTGTGAGGACAGACTGAGGGAGTTGGGGTTGTGCAGTCTGGAGAAGAGAAGGCTCCTTGGAGACCTTCTTGTGGCCTTCCAGGATGTGAAGGGGGCTCCAAAAAAGCTGGGGAGGGACTTTTGAGGGTGTCAGGGAGGGATAGGACTGGGGGGGGGGATGGAGCAAAACTGGAAGTGGGGAGATTGAGATTGCATGTGATGTTGCCCATGATGGTGGTGAGAGCCTGGCACAGGTTGCCCAGGGAGGTGGTGGAAGCCTCCTGCCTGGAGGTGTTTGCAGCCAGGCTGGATGTGGCTGTGAGCAACCTGCTGTAGTGTGAGGTGTCCCTGGCCATGGCAGGGGGTTGGGACTGGCTGAGCCTTGAGGTCCCTTCCAACCGTGACAGCTCTGTGGCTCTACGGTCACTTTGCCACTAGATGGCTCTTCCTCTCACAAGGAAGAGAAATTTGCTCACATTCGTGTGCTGAACAGTGTGGAGGGTTTGTTTGTTTGGGGTTTGGTTTTGTTTGTTTGGGGTTTGGTTTTGCTTGTGCTTGGGTTTTTTATTTGTTTGTTTTGATTTTGTTTATTTCTTGTTTTCTGAAGTGAATAGACAGCTCTGGAACACCTGTGGGGACCTACCCTGACTTTCTAGAGATGATTTACTTTGTTTTGACATTTCTCTGCTGCTCCTAAGCCTTGAAAGAGCAGCTCTGGCAGCAAACTCATCGTGGTACTCTTTGCTTGAGCTAATCCTGGCTTCCATCAAAAGAAGCATGGCCAGAAGGTGGAGAGAGTTGATTCTGCCACTTTACTCTGCCCTGGGGAGACCTCACCTGGAGTACTGTGTCCACCTCTTGAGCTCACAACACAAGAAGGATGTGGACCTGAAGGAGCAGGTCCAGAGGAGGCCACAAAAATGATCAGAGGGCTGGAGCACTTCTCATCCAAACCAGGCTGAGACAGCTGGGGTTCTTCAGCCTGGAGAAGAGAAAGCTCCGGGGAAAGCTTATAGCAGCCTTCCAGTACCTGAAAGGGGCCTACAAGAAGTCTGGTGAGCTGAGGGACTTTTACAAGGGCATGTGGCAACAGGCTGAGAGGCAATGGTTTCAAAGTAGAGCAGGGTACATTTAGGCTGGACATTAGGAAGAAGTTCTTTACCATGAGGGTGGTGGAACACTGGAACAGGTTGTCCGGGGAGGAGACATTCAAGGTGAGGCTTGATGAAGCTCTGAGCAACCTGATCTAGTTGGGGATGTCTCTGGTGAGACCCCACCTGAAGTACTGCATCCAGTTCCGGAGCCCCTGTTGCAGGAAGGATCTGGAGGTGCTGGAAGGTGTCCAGAGAAGGGCCACGAGGAGGAGCAGAGGGCTGGAGCTGCTCTGCTCTGAGGACAGACTGAGGGAGTTGGGGTTGTGCAGGCTGGAGAGGAGAAGGCTCCCAGGAGACCTCATTGTGGCCTTCCAGGATCTGCAGGGGGCTACAAGAAAGCTGGGGAGGGACTTTTGAGGGTGTCAGGGAGGGATAGGACTGGGGGGGATGGAGCAAAACTAGAAATGGGGAGATTGAGATTGGATGTGAGGAAGAAGTTGTTCCCCATGAGGGTGGAGAGAGCCTGGCACAGGTTGCCCAGGGAGGTGGTGGAAGCCTCCTGCCTGGAGGTGTTTGCAGCCAGGCTGTGAGAAACCTGCCCATTGCAGGGGGGTTGGAACTAGATGGTCCTTGAGGTCCCGTCCACCTCTAACAGTTCTATGATCTTGTCCATTCTTGCTGCTGCTGATTTCCGAAGCAGAAATCACACTTCTGAAGCTGTAGAAATACGGGGGGGGGGGGGTGGGGAACCATTGTCTGCGTGGGTTTGATTCTGCACACACAAGAGCAAAGCTGTCTCACCTGGCTCAATGTCCAGGGAGTAGCTGTCAATCTCCAGGTTGAGCTGCTGGGCCGCAGCATCGCAGAAATCCTCCAGGACACAGTGCACTGCCTCCGTGATGTTGTACGGCACCGTCCGGGGCGAACTTCATCTTGCTGTTCACAATCACGCTGCCGTTCCTGAAGTTCAGTATCTCCAGGTGCTTGAATCCTGTGAGGTTGGACTGGAGGTATGGAAGTAGCTGCAAAACAGGAATTGGCCTTTATATTAACTTACAGGACCACAGAAACATTCAGGTTGGAAAAGACCCTCAGGGTCAACAAGTCCAACCCTGAACCCTACTCTACAAGGGTCACCCCTAAACCACAGCCCCAAGCACCACAGCCAAACCACCTTCAAACACAGCCAGCCTTGGGGGTTCAGCCACCTCCCTGCCCAGCACATTCCAATCCCTGACCACTCTTTTGCCTAATGTCCAGTCTAAACCTACCCACTGGCAGCTTAAGGCTGTTCCCTCTTGTTCTGTCACTAATTACCTGGGAGAAGAGAGCAGCAGCAGCCTCTCCACAAGCTCCTCTCAGGGAGCTGTAGACAGCAATGAGGTCTCCCCTCAGCCTCTTCTCTTTCACGCTAACCATCCCCTGCTCCTTCAGTCACTTTTTGCATATAAGGTCCACTCTAAGCCTACCCAGTGGCAGCTTGAGGCCATTGCCTCTTGTTCTGTCACTAATTACCTGTGAGAAGAGAGCAGCAGCAGCCTCTCCACAACCTCCTTTCAGGGAGTTGTAGACAGCAATGAGGTCTCCTCTCAGCCTCCTCTTTTCCAAACTAACCATGCCCAGCTCCTTCAGTCTCTCTTCAGAAGATTTATTCTCCCATTCTGTCAGTGTCTACCTGCTGATAATTCCTCTTCCACTTCCTTCTCATTATCAAGTACACAAATCTCTGAGTTTCATACAGCTCTTACCCTCCCCCACACTACCCACTTCCCCCTTTCCTGTTTATCACTGTCTTCCTCTGGACTTTTGCATCCATCTCAAATAATATGCTGAGGTTTCCCTGTAATGAAATGCACAGCAGCTGGGGAATGTATTCATCTGGAAGAGGAGAAATCCAATGATAAAAACTTCACCTTGCTCCAAAGCCAACTTTAATTATGTTCAAATGTTCGATGCAGGCAGGTGAGGGCAAAGCATAACCAGGGGTGGTGCTGAGCTGCCCTGCTGCCCTATTGTACCCAGAGAGAAAATCCATATCTAATCACATTGCCCCTGCTAAGCCATGATATGCTTTAAAAGGACTATTTTTAAACCCAGCATGAGGACAGCAGCCTGAGATGCAATCAGCACTGCCATGCTGTTGACATGAAGCCAAGGAAAAGCCTGAGAAAGCAGGTGTGAACCTGTGCCAGCATGGTTAAGGGGCTCGAGCATCTCTCCTGTGAAGAAAGACTGAGCCAGTTGGGGCTGTCTTGAGAAGAGAAGGCTGAGAGGGCATCTTATTAATGCCTGTAAGTACCTGAGGGGTAGGGCCACGAGGATGATCAGAGGGCTGGAGCATCTCTCCTGTGATGGCAGACTGAAGGAGTTGGGGCTGTTCAGTCTGGAGAAGAGAAGGCTCCGAGGTGACCTCATTGTGGCCTTCCAGTATCTGAAGGGGGCTACAGGAAGGCTGGGGAGGGACCTCTCAGGATCTCAGGTAGTGCTAGGACTAGGGGAAATGGAATGAAGCTGGAGGTGGGGAGATTCAGGCTGGACATGAGGAGGAAGTTCTTCCCCATGAGAGTGGTGAAGCCCTGGAATGGGTTGTCCAGGGAGGTGGTTGAGGCCCCGTCCCTGGAGGGTTTAAGCCCAGGCTGGATGAGGCTCTGGCCAGCCTGATCTAGTGTGGGGTGTCCCTGCCCATGGCAGGGGGCTTGGAACTAGATGATCCTTGTGGTCCTTTCCAACCCTCACTGATTCTATGATTCTAAGATGAAGGTGATGGTCTCTTTTCATTGGTGCTCAGCAACAGGACCAGGAACAGTGGTTACAATGTGGGGCACAGGAAGTTCCACCACAACGTGAGGAGAAACTTCTTTATTGTAAGGGTGAGGGAGCCCTGGAGCAGGCTGCCAAAGAGGTTGTGGATCTCCTTCTCTGGAGACTTTCCAAACCCACCTGGGTGTGTTCCTGTGTGGCCTGCCCTAAGTAATCCTGCTCTGGCAGGGGGGTTGGACTCGATGATCTCTGGAGGTCCCTTCCAACCCCTCACATGCTATGATTCTATGTTACATCTGGAATCTCCTGAACAAGTGAGAACTTTCACTACTGACTTCGTAAGTTCTTTCTTCATAACCTGGGAGCATCTCAGGCTTTTTGTAGCCTTCCAGGAACCTGGAGGGGGGCTACAAAAAAGCTGGGGAGGGACTTTTGAGGGTGTCAGGGAGTGGTAGGACTGGGGGGAATGGATCCAAGCTAGAGGAGGGGAGATTCAGGTTGGATGCTAGGAAGAAGTTCTTCCCCAGGAGGGTGGTGAGAGCCTGGCACAGGTTGCCCAGGGAGCTGGTGGAAGCCTCCTGCCTGGAGGTGTTTGCAGCCAGGCTGAATGGGGCTGTGAGCAACCTGCTGTAGTGTGAGGTGTCCCTGCCCATGGCAGGGGTTGGGACTGGCTGAGCCTTGAGGTCCCTTCCAGCCCTGACAATTCTGTGATGATTTTCTGGATCCTTTACAAATACAGCTCATCAGCCTGACTTAAAGCAGGCTCTGACATTGTTAAAATGCTGTGCTCCCCTCTGCCTATGTTGTTCAAGCTGCTTTTCACCCACCAGCTGCATGAACTGCTGTTCCAGGGCTTTGTATTCTGCTGAGCTCCTGTTGAAGAGGTCGTCGGAAAAGTGCATGTTGGTCACCCTCAGGCTGAAGAAAACCACCAGTTCTTTGCCTCTGGCTGCAGTTGTCATGGAGCTGGTAGTTACATACTTCAGTGTAGGAGCTGGGGTGGCTTCTGCAGGCTCAGTGGTCAGCACTGAGATAAAACCACTGCCCTGCTCGGCTTCATCCAGTGCCGCTGTGCTCACCAACCCGATGTGGTCTAACTCGGCGGCAATGTCCTGCACTCCTTCCCCGGGAGGAGCGCCCCCAGAGCCGGGCACTGAGGAGTCTGGTAACTCAATGGACTGTTCAATGATCTCAGAGTGGCTGTAGGATGGGCTGGTTGCTGCAGGCAGCAGTGCTGTTTGGTCCGAGGGCAGCACATACGAGAGAACATCTTCGGGCGGCGTGGTCGAACCGACGACGAACGGCAGCGTGTCCAAAATGCTGGCTGTGGCCAACGTGTCATCACCTGATGAGTCCTCTTCATCCATGATCTTGACTGCTGAAAGGGAAGAACCAACAGCAAGCACCATTAGTAAATTTGCAGATGACACCAAGCTGGGGGCAGGAGTTGATCTGTTATAGGGCAGGAGAGCTCTGCAAAGGGACCTTGCCAGGCTGGACAGATGGGCAGAGTCCAAGGGCATGCATTCAACAAGTCCAAGTGCCAGGTGCTACACTTTGGCCACAACAACCCCATGCAGTGCTACAGGCTGGGGTCAGAGTGGCTGGAGAGCAGCCAGGCAGAGAGGGACCTGGGGGTAGAGGCTGACAGCAGCTGAACATGAGCCTGCAGTGTGCCCAGGTGGCCAAGAAGGCCAATGGCATCCTGGCCTGCATGAGGAACAGTGTGGCCAGCAGGAGCAGGGAAGTCATTCTGCCCTGGGCTCAGCACTGGTTAGGCCACACCTTGAGTCCTGTGTCCAGGTCTGGGCCCCTCAGTTTGGGAAGGACATTGAGAGACTTGAACATGTCCAGAGAAGGGCAACAAAGCTGTGGAGGGGTCTGGAGCACAGCCCTGTGAGGCGAGGCTGAGGGAGCTGGGGTTGCTTAGCCTAGAGAAGAGGAGACTCAGGGAGACCTTCTTGCTCTCTCCAACTCCCTGAAGGGAGGTTGTAGCCAGGTGGGGGTTGGTCTCTTCTCCCAGGCAAGCAGCACCAGAACAAGAGGACACAGTCTCAAGCTGTGCCAGGGGAGGTTTAGGCTGGAGGTGAGGAGAAAGTCTTCATAGAAAGAGTCATTCGCCATTGGAATGTGCTGCCCAGGGAGGTGGTGGAGTCCCTGTGCCTGGAGGTGTTCAAGAGGGGATTGGACATGGCACTTGGTGCCATGGTTTAGTAGTCATGAGGTGTTGGATGACAGGTTGGACTTGCTGATCTCTGAGGTCTTTTCTAACCTTATTGATCCTATGATTCTATGAGATAACGAGTGTGGGACCCCCTGTGTTGTACTTCCACCGAAGCATTTTTGACAGCAAGCTTTCACCCTATCTAAGCATGGAAATGTTGTTTCCATCACCAAGGAAGGGCTGCTGAGCTCAAACCCCTCATCCACACCTTTGACTGATGATATTCCTGTGGGTTCTGCCTTTAAGGAGTAATTACAACTTGGTAAGTATTTCCTGAGCCCTTCCAAAGCACTAGTCTTGTGCTGAAGGTAGATGATCACACTGTCACTTCTGCTGACTGAAGGACTAGATGGCAGTTTTGAGCTGTCTGCTCATTTGTGTCCCAGAGACACCTGGAGAGGTTAAAGCTGTTATTTGCTACTAGTCACAAAATGTGATTGTGAAAACCAACACAACACCTTCTGACGCAAACTCTGTTGATTTGCTAACAGACAACAGCACCAGTGAAAACAAATTCAAACCTGAAGCAGTCACCTGCAGCAGCCCTTTCATCCCGAAGCTGAACCTTTATGAGGTCCTCACTGGGATTTGGCATGACTCCAGGATCACAGCATCACAGTACATTAGAGGCTGGAAGGGACCTCAAGAGATCCTTGGGTCCAAAGCAGGATCACTTAGGGTAGTCTGCACAGGAATGCATCCAGGTGGGGTTGGAAAGTCTCCAGAGAAGGAGACTCCACAACCTCTCTGGGCAGCCTGCTCCAGGGCTCCCTCACCCTCACTGCAAAGAAGCTCCTCCTCATGTTGAGGTGAAATCCTCTATTTTCAAGCTTGAACCTGTTCTTTCTTGTCTTATTAGGAAGAAGTTGTTCCCCATGGGGGTGGTGAGACACCAGAGCAGGTTGCCCAGGGAGGTGCTAGAAGCCTCATCCCTGGAGGTGTCTAAGGCCAAGCTGGATGTGGCTGTGAGCAACCTGATCTAGTGTGAGGGGTCTCTGGGGGTTGGAACTAGATGACCCTTGAGGTCCCTTCCAGCCCTAACAATTCTGTGAATTTGCTCCCATCTGGCCACCACTTTGCATAAATTTATTTCAGTATCTATCTATCCTAACTCATCTCTCTCTCTCTCTCTGTCTATTATCTCTCTATGTGTATGTCTGTATCTGTATCTCTATCATCTCTATCTCTATAATAGCTATTTCTATCATCTCTATCTCTATCTCTCCATATCTATCTATCTCTCTACATCTACCTCAACCTCTATCTCTACTTCTCTATCTCCATCTCTCTATCCCCATCTATCTCCATCTCCATCTCCATCTCCATCTCCATCTCCATCTCCATCTCCATCTCCATCTCCATCTCTCTCTCTCTCTATATATATATATATATGTCTCTATCTCTTTCTCCATCTCTATCTCTATCTCCATCTCCATCTCTCTCTGTCTCTCTTTCTCCATCTCTATCTCCATCTCCATCTCCATCTCTCTCTCTCTCTCTCTCTATATATATGTCTCTATCTCTTTCTCCATCTCTATCTCTATCTCCATCTCCATCTCCATCTCTCTCTGTCTCTCTTTCTCCATCTCTATCTCTATCTCCATCTCCATCTCTCTCTGTCTCTCTTTCTCCATCTCTATCTCTATCTCTATCTCTATCTCTATCTCTATCTCTATCTCTATCTCTATCTCTCTCTATCTCTATCTCTATCTCTATCTCTATCTCTATCTCCATCTCCATCTCTCTCTCTATATATATCTATCTATCTATCTCTGTCTCTATCTCTTTCTCCATCTCTATCTCTATCTCCATCTCCATCTCCATCTCCATCTCCATCTCCATCTCCATCTCTATCTCTCTGTGTCTCTCTCTGTCTCTCTCTACGTCTACCTCTATGTCTAACTCTGTCTCTACCTCTCTCTCTCTCTCTCTAATCTTATCTTTCCCCTGCTTTGCCACTTGTGCTGTTATGTATGTTGTAGTTTCCATATAGTGATTCAGTGATACTAGGACAAAGAGACAAACGAGAAGGTCCTGAGCAAGCTGATCTAGTGGAGAGTGAGCTTTGGAGGTCCCTTCTGACACAAACCATTCCGGAATTCTGTGATTCAATGACATGTGCCAATGAAGTAAGACTATAAAATACCCAATAGTGTAATATAAATAGATATGTCTGTCTGTCTATTTATCTATCTATCACAGTATCAATAGCAGTAAAATGCAGCACCAGAGTGACCAGTGGTTAATCTATTGAATTAGGATGTGTAGAAGCTAGATTTTCTTTTGGGTTCTGCTTCCAACACCGCAGGAGTCTGAAGTCTATGCACATCCAGGGAGGTTCTCCTCCCCCTCTGCTCTGCCTTGGTGAGGCCACACCTGGAATACTGCATCCAGTTCTGGGCTCCCCAGTTCAGGAGGGACAGGGACCTGCTGGAGAGAATCCAAGGGAGGGCTACCAGGATGCTGAAGGGACTGCAGCACTGCCTGGGGGGAGAGGCTGAGAGCCCTGGGGCTGTTCAGTCTGGAGAGGACAAGGCTGAGAGGGGATTTAAAAAATGTCTACCAATATCTGAGGGCTGGGGGCAGGAAGGAAGGGACAGGGACAGGCTCTGCTCAGCTGCACCCTGGGATAGGACAAGGGGCAATGGATATAAACTCCAGCACAGGAGGTTCCATCTTAACATGAGGAGGAACTTCTTCACTATAAGGGTCACAGAGCCCTGGAACAGGCTCCCCAGAGGGATTGTGGAGTCTCCTTTGCTGGAGACTTTCAAGACCCCTCTGGATGTGTTCCTGTGTGACCTGTGCTGGATTATGGTCCTGCTCTGGCAGGGGGCTTGGACTGGATGATCTCCAGAGGTCCCTTCCAATCCCTAACGTCCTGTGATCTGCCTTTACTGCACAAACTGTGGAGATCTGGAAGCACAGCAAGGCCACAAAATAGGTACATCAAAATTCCATTTAACCCAGCACGATTGTACAGCCTCCTTTTCCTTGTTGTGATGTGCAATGTGCACTGCTGAGAGTGGAATCTAAGGGCTACAGCCCTAGAGAATAGCCCAAAGAGGACCACAAAGTGCTGTAGGGAACCAGGGCTGTGCCTGCAGGATGTAACACCACACGCTGCACCACAGCTTGATACCCTAATACATCCCTGAGCACTTGAGATGCTTTTCTCTTGCCATGCCCTCGTGTGTCTTGTGTAATCAAGGCTATGGATAGATTAGGAAAACAAAGCCCAGTGATGTTCTGTGTTTACAAAGCCCTTGCAGGCACTGGTGAACGCTGATAAGGAGTGAGAGTCACTTAGCAGTTAAGAGAACTCAGAACAGATTTCTTAGCATTAGTGCTCGAGGCATTAACAAAGGATGATCTACTGATGGGATGAACCTGCAGCCTCCCAGAGCAACCTCCTCTCAGCATGACAACACAGCCTCAGGCACATGATCATGATGCTGTTTGTTAGGCAGATTACATTCTAGACAGGGGTAACTAGGGGGAATGGGAAAAAAACTAGAAGTGGGCAGATTGAGACTGGATGTTAGGAAGAAGTTGTGCCCCATGAGGGTGGTGAGAGCCTGGCACAGGTTGCCCCGGGAGGTGGTGGAAGCCTCATGCCTGGAGGAGCAACCTGCTGTAGTGTGAGGTGCCCCTGCCCATGGCAGGGGATTGGAACTGGCTGATCCTTGAAGTTGCTTCCAACCCTAACAGTTCTATGAGTCTATGAACTGCAGGAGATAGAAGTACTGAAGTGGTTTTGAAGGTGCAGGTATGAAGCAGAGTCATCACACATGTGCTACACATTTAGCTATGTCAGTGTGTGTGTAGCACAGAATTAGCACAGAAGCACAGAATGAACCAGGTTGGAAAAGACCTTTGAGATCATCCAGTCCAACCAATCACCCAACACCATCTAATCAATTAAACCATGGTACCAAGTGCCTCATCCAGGATCTTTTTGAACACCTCCAGGGCTGGTGACTCCACCACCTCCCTGGGCAGCACATCCCAAGGGCCAATCTCTCTTGCTGGGAAGAATTTCTTCCTAACCTCCAGCCTGAACCTCCCCTGGCACAGCTTGAGACTGTGTCCTCTTGTTCTGGTGCTGGGTGCCTGGGAGAAGAGACCAACCCCCACCTGGCTACAACCTCCCTTCAGGTGGTTTTATATATATAGACACATAGGCTGTAGACTACAGAGGGCTTCTGACATCCTCTTACTACAAAGTAACTTAAACGGCCTTGAGGGCATGCCAAGAGGATCTCTGTGCATGCATCACCTGTCTTCATCAGCTGCCAATTCCTACTTACCAGACCCTGTCTCTGATAGCAACTGACCACAGAGTTGGTGATGGTCCTGTGCAATGCAAAAGGCAATTTCATAGAATCATAGAATCAACAAGGCTGGAAAAGACCTCAGAGATCATCAAGTCCAACCTATCACCCAACACCTCCTGACAACTAACCCACGGCTCCAAGCGCCACATTGAATCCTTTTTTGAACACCTCCAGGGATGGTAACTCCACCACCTCCCTGGGCAGCACATCCCAAGGGCCAATCTCTCTTGCTGGGAAGAACTTTCCCCTCACCTCTAGCTTAAACCTCCCCTGGCACAGCTTAAGACTGTGTCCTGCTGTTCTGGTGCTGGTTGCTCCAGACCTCTCCCCTGCCTTGTTGCCCTTCTTCTGTCACAGCTACAGAATTCATCCATCAGCACACAACTGTAAAACTTACCACAGAAAATAATCTCAGCAATACCAAACCAAATGTTGTGATGCAAGGCAGACAATCTCTACATCACACCCATCACAGAATCATAGAACTGTCAGGGTTGGAAGGGACCTCAAGGACCAGCCAGTCCCAACCCCCTGCCATGGGCAGGGACACACCTCATACAGGTTGCTCACAGCCACCTCCAGCCTGGCTGCAAACACCTCCAGGCAGGAGGCTTCCACCACCTCCCTGAGCAACCTGTGCCAGGCTCTCACCACCCTCCTGGGGAACAATTTCTTCCTCACATCCAATCTCAATCTCCCCACTTCTACTTTTGCTCCATCCCCCCCAGTCCTATCACTCCCTGACACCCTCAAAAGTCCCTCCCCAGCTTTCCTGTAGCCCCCTGCAGATCCTGGAAGGCTACAATTAGGTCTCCTCAGAGCCTACTCTTCTCCTGACTCCTGACACAACCCCAACTCCCTCAGTCTGTCCTTATAGCAGATGTGCTCCAGCCCTCTAATCATTCTTTACTCAGCACATTTCACTTCAGCCTACAGTTTGGTCTACAACTCTATCATTAGGTGGAGGGAATGTTACAGAGAGCACCAAATAAGGTGCTGGACTCAAATATACCCCCAGAGTAACCCCCAGCGAAGATTAAACAGTGGGATGGAGTCCAAAACTGCTGTCAGCTATAAAACCCCTCAGCTCTCACTCCCAGCCACCACTCCCCCTCCCACAAAGATGTCCTCTGAGCTCTCCAGCTGTTTGTTAGGGCTTTATGCCATTGCATGGAGAAGGCAGGGCAGTCTTGTACTGAGGAGAGGTTTGTCCCTGAGATTAAACTGCTGTTGGCAAAGCTGTGGCAACACTAAATTGAGAGGCAATTTCCTGGGCACACTGCTACACTAAATCATTGTGAAAAGCGTGCTGCAGGCAGGCCTGGGCTCCCAGCTGAGGGACTAGAGTGCATTGACCTGACCTGTCACAGAACCAAATAATCAGCTGCCAGTTCAACAACTTTAGTTTGGGTATCTAATTAGTTTGTCTTCTTACCTCTCTATCTGAATCTCTGTATCTCTCCATCTCCATCTCTAGCAACTCTATCATCTCTATACTCATCATCTCTATCTTCTCCCTCTCTCTCCTCTCCCTCCTCTTCTCTCTCCTTTCTCTCTTCTCCCTCCTCTCTCTCCTTCCCCTCATTCTCTCCCTCCTCTCTGTCCTCCCCCTCTTACTCTCCCTCTCTATCCTCCTCCTCTCCCTCCTTCCCCTCTTTCTCTCCCTCCTCCCCTCTTACTCTCCCTCTCTATCCTCCTCCTCTCCCTCCTTCCCCTCTTCTCTCTCCTCTCCCTCCTCTCCTCTTCCTCTCCCCCATCCCCCTCCTCCTCTTCCTCCTCTCCCTATCTTTTCCCTCTCCTTCTCCCTCCTCTCGCTCTCTATGCTCTCCCTCCTCCTCTCTCTCCTTCCCCTCCTCTTCCTCTCTATCCTCTTTCTCCTCCTCTCCCTTTCCCTCCTCTCCCTCCCTTCCCTCCTCTCCCTCCTTTCCCTCCCTATCCTCTTTCTCCTCCTCTCCCTTTCCCTCCTCTCCTTCCTTTCCCTCCTCTCCCTCCTCCTCTCCCTCTCCCTTCTTTCCCTCCTCTCCCTCTATCAATATCTGATATCCATCTATATCTATCGATATCTAATATGAGGAAAGATTCCCTAATTGTCCCTGAATAAGGAATTTACAAAGGCCAAGTAGCCCTGAACATTTTACCTAGAGGATTTGCAGGCCCAGAAGGTTGCCCATTAAGAGGGCAGAGGGCTTGGAATTTCAGTTCATTCATGAGCTTAGCAAGCACTGCCATGTCCTGGTGGAGATGGACACATGTCCCAAGTCCACTGGCAGATATTGTTCTGAAAGTGAAAGTTCTCTCAGTGTGGATGTTTCTGTTTGTACTGATGAGGGCTGGAGAAAACTACTGGTGAAGGGAAAAACAAGCAAGTAAAAGACTGGTCCTTAATGCAGGGTAGGAATCTCCTTATGGGCAGCTCTGTGCTGCATACAGGCTGGGGTCAGAGTGGCTGGAGAGCAGCCAGGCAGAAAGGGACCTGGGGGGACTGGTTGACAGCAGCTGAACATGAGCCAGCAGTGTGCCCAGCTGGCCAAGAAGGCCAGGGGCATCCTGGCCAGCATCAGGAACAGTGTGGCCAGCAGGAGCAGGGAGGTCATTGTGCCCTGGACTCAGCACTGCTTAGGCTACACCTTGAGTCCTGTGTCCAGGTCTGGGCTCCTCAATTCAAGAAAGATATTGAGATGCTGGAAGGTGTCAAGAGAAGAGCAAGAAAGCTGGGGAGGGGTCTGGAGCACAGCCCTGTGAGGAGAGGCTGAGGGAGCTGGGGTTGCTTAGCCTGGAGAAGAGGAGGCTCAGAGGAGACCTTCTTGCTCTCTCCAGCTCCCTGAAGGGAGGTTGTAGCCAGCTGGGGGTTGGTCTCTTCTCCCAGGCAAGCAGCACCAGAACAAGAGGACACAGTCTCAAGCTGTGCCAGGGGAGGGTTAGGCTGGAGGTGAGGAAGAAATTCTTCCCAGCAAGAGAGATTGGCCCTTGGGATGTGCTGCCCAGGGAGGTGGTGGAGTCACCATCGCTGGAAGTCTTTAAAAAGAGCCTGGCTGAGGCCCTGGGTGCCATGGTTAAGTTGATTGGTTGGTGCTGGGTGATAGGTTGGACTGGATGATCTCTGAGGTCTTTTCCAACCAGGTTGATTCTATGATTCCATACAAACACCAGATGGACTGACACAGCAAGTAGCTGGTTTCAAGTTCACAGACTCCCTGGGTGCTTGAAATGGCACAAAAGCCCTGGGTGCAGGACTGTTGTTTGCAAGCAAACTGGTCAAGTGCCACCTGTGTGTTTGAGGTCTTTCATTTTCAACTAGGGCACAAGTAAGATGAGGATTAAGAGAATTAAGGGAAAGAGGATCATTAACCTAACATGTCACAACAAATGGTGTGCAGCACATAACTACTGATTCAGTTTGCCTTTTGACTGCAAGGCCAAGCCAGAGAGCCAGAATTATCTAAGGCTGTCCTTCTGTCTGTTTATAGGAGCTCTCTACATGTCAAAATCTCTGCTCCACTCGGCTGAGACCACAGCTGGAGCTCTGGGTCCAGGTCTGGAGCCTCTATTACAGGAAGGATCTGGAGGTGCTGGAAGGTGTCCAGAGAAGGGCCACAAGGAGGAGCAGAGGGCTGGAGCTGCTCTGCTATGAGGACAGACTGAGGGAGTTGGGGTTGTGCAGTCTGGAGAGGAGAAAGTTCTGAGGAGAACTAATTGTGGCCTTCCAGGATCTGAAGGGGGCTCCAAGAAAGCTGGGGAGGGACTTTTGAGGGTGTCAGGGAGGGATAGGACTGGGGGGGATGGAGCAAAACTAGAAGTGGGGATATTGAGATTGGATATGAGGAAGAAGTTGTTCCCCATGAGGGTGGTGAGAGCCTGGCACAGGTTGCCCAGGGAGGTGGTGGAAGCCTCCTGCCTGGAGGTGTTTGCAGCCAGGCTGGATGTGGCTGTGAGCAACCTGCTGTAGTGTGAGGTGTCCCTGCCCATGGCAGGGGGGTTGGAGCTGGCTGAGCCTTGAGGTCCCTTCCAAGCCAGTGCATCCTATGATTCTCTCTCTCCTGCCACCCAGTGGGAAACGTTTAGGCAGTAACTGCTATAAATTACAATAAAGAAATCCTTTACAACTTTGGTCCTGAAACTGAAGAATGGAACCAGCATCTTCATCATCAAGTACCCTTTGCTTCCTCTCTTCAGCCTTTTGGAGCTGCTAGCCTGCCAGGTATTTCAGCTATCCTAGCAAATGATGAAGCAGCTCTGTGGTGCTTGTGACATCAAATCCCTACCCCAAGGAGTGAATGCAATGACAAATGCAGATGACTCTTTTTTTGCCCTGCAAATACAAAACATTTCCAGAGGTCTAATCAGTTAAAAGCATGCTGCACTGATATTTGGAGGGGTGCTGTCCTGTTATCAGCAGCACTGCAGCACTTCTCAGCAGGCATTCAAAAACGGTTGCTTTTGAGGCTCTTCATCATCAACTTCACTTTCAGGAGCATTTGACAGCTACATCACAGAATCACAGCTAGGGGCTGTTAGGGACCTCAAAGGATCACCCAGTCCAACCCCCCTTCTTATAAAAAGTGATTCTCTAAGTCACTCTGCTAATCATAAAGCATTTGCCATTGCCTCACTTCAGAACTCTGTGTGTAAAAGCAAGGCTACCAGGTGCAGCCATGGAATATGCTGTGCTCATCCCTGTCCAGAGCTGACTAGGCACCAGGACAGGTTAGAGGCTGCCCTGCTGGAAAGCAGCTCATTGGAGAAAGACCTTGGAGGGCTGGGGGCAGCAAGTTCTGCATGGCACAGCAATGTGCCCTGGGGGCCAAGAGAGCCAAGGGGAGCCTGGGGGGCAGCAAGAAAAGTGTGGCCAGCAGGGCTGGGGAGGTTCTGCTCCCCCTCTGCTCTGCCCTGCTGAGACCACAGCTGCAATCCTGAGTCCAGTTTGGGGCTCCCCAGCTGAAGAGAGACAGAGAGCTGCTGGAGAGAGTTCAAAGCAGAGGCAGGAGGATGCTTAGGGGACTTGAGCATCTCCACTGTGAAGAGAGTCCTGGGGCTGTTTAGTCTGGAGAAGAGAAGGCTGAGAGGGATCTGATCAATGTCTCTCAATAGCTGAGGGTCAAGGGGAGGGGGCCAAGCTCTTTTGGGTGCTGCACAGTAATGTGACAAGAAACAACAGGCTCAAGCTTGACCAGAGAAGGTTTCACCTCACCATGAGGAGAAACTCCCTGGGCAACCTGTTCCAGTTTCTCACCACCCTCAAAGGGACGAACTCCTTCCTACCATCCAGTCTGAATCTCCCCATTTCTGGTTTTGTTCCATTCCCCCCAGTTCTATCACTCCCTGACACCCTACAAAGTCCCTCCCCAGCTTTCCTGTGGCCCCCTGCAGATACTGGAAGGCCACAATTAGGTCTCCTGGGAGCCTTCTCTTCTCCAGACAATACAATAAATACAATACAATACAATACAATACAATACAATACAATACAATACAATACACCAGGTTGGAAGAGACCTTCAAGATCATCGTGTCCAACCTATCAACCAATCCAACCCACCCAAACAACTAGATCATGGCACCAAGCACCCCATCAAGTCTCCTCCTGAACACCTCCAATGAAGGTGACTCCACCACCTACCCAGGCAGCCCATCCCAATGGGCAATCACTCTCTCTGTATAGAACTTCTTCCTAACATTCAGCCTAAACCTGCCCTGGCGCAGCCTGAGACTGCACAATCCCAACTCCCTCAGTCTGTCCTCAGTGTGGAGCAGCTCCAGCCCTCTGCTCATCCTCATGGCCCTTCTCTGGACACCTTTCAGCACCTCCAGATCCTTCCTGGAACAGAGGCTCCAGAACTGGACACAGAGCTCGAGGTGTGACCTCATCAGAGTGGAGCAGAGGTGGAGAATCCCCTCCCTGGCCCTGCTGGCTCTGCTTTTATTGCTGCAGCCCAGGCTCTGCTTGGCTCTCTGGGCTGCAGGTGCTCACTGCTGGCTCCTGTTGAGCTTCTCCTCCCCCAGCACCCCCAGGTCCTTTTCTTTAGGGCTTCTCTCAAGCCAGTCCCTGCCCAACATTTTTCACCTTTGATTGCCCAGGAGAATGTCTGTCACATCTGAAAGGGATATACTTATGGCACTTACACGTGACTCTGTGTGCAACAACTACTGGATCTCTCCTACTGGAGATGGAAAAACCTTGTGTGCCTTACCTTGCTTAATCAGGTCAGCTTCCTCAGCTTCACTGATCTCATCTTCAGGTGTCAGGAGATTGGGTGGGCTGAAGGTACCTGCCTGCCCCACTGCAGACTCGTAGCCATCGGTGATCAGCTCGTTGCTGGCAAAATCATCTGCTGAAGGAGGCAGGGAGGAAGCCTCTGCTTTGGGAGGACTGCCTGTACTACCCAGGACACTGAAAGGCACTGTGAAACTTTGGTAGTCTTCTGTGTAGGAAGGAGATTTGCCCAGATATGGTCTTCTGGAGGGTTTGGTAGGGAACACAGGTTCAGATGAAACAAAATTATTGAAGTCTTCTGGGGCACTGATGTCTCCACTCAACACAGTTGTAGACTCATTGGCCAAGATGTCTCCTGTTTGGTCCACTGGTGCTGGGCTGGGATAGCCTAGTGGGAGTTCCACACCCATGGAGTCCTGGAAAAGTGTGTTAAAAGCAGCTTTTCATTATCATGGTGAACTTTCAGTGCCAAAAGGGCCAACACTCTTTAGGCACAGGAGCCTGCAAACACCTAACTCAGCATGAAGTCATGGGATGGCTGGAGAAGAAATCTGATCTGGAGGGACTGAAAGAGCTGGGGATGGTTAGTTTGGAAAAGAGGAGCCTGAAGGGAGAGCTCACAGCTGTCTACAGCTACCTGAAAGGAGGTTGTGGAGAGGTTGGAGCTGGTCTCTTCTCCCAGGTAATTAGTGACAGTACAAGTGTGAACAGTCTCAAGCTGCCACTGGGGAGGTTTAGACTGGACATTAGGAAACATTTTTGTCAGGGCAAGAGTGGTCAGGGCTTGGAATGTGCTGCCCAGGGAGGTGGTGGAGTCCCCAAGCCTGGCTGTGTTTCCAGGTGGTTTGGCTGTGGTGCTTGGGGCTATGGTTTAGAGGTGACCCTTGCAGAGTAGGGTTCAGGGTTGGGCTTGGTGATCCTGAGGGTCTTTTCCAACCTGAATGTTTCTGTGATTTCTGCCTAAAAAGTTTGGCATGTGCCTGTGATCTTAATCACATTGCCTGCCACTGTGGTAGAAACAGTCAGAGGAAACTTTGACTGTTCCTGCCAGTTGCTCTCTTTCTGTCACTGAGATGTGCTACTGAACTGCTGAGACATGGTTTGCTCTGTAATTACACCTGAAAAGCAGTAAGAATCCCTTATAAATTCCCTAAAGAGTATATAATGAATCATAGGGGAAGGAACCTGAAGGAGCAGCCAGTTCCAACCCCCTGCCGTGGCCAGGGACACCTCACACTACAGCAGGTTGCTCACAGCCACATCCAGCCTGGCTGCAAACACCTCCAGGCAGGAGGCTTCCACCACCTCCCTGGGCAGCCTGTGCCAGGCTCTCACCACCCTCATCGGGAACAACTTTTTCCTAACATCCAATCTCAATCTCCCCACTGCTAGTTTTGCTCCATTCCCCCCAGTCCTATCACTCCCTGACACCCTCAAAAGTCCCTCCCCAGCTTTCTTGGAGCCCCCTTCAGACACTGGAAGGCTACAATTAGGTCTCCTCAGAGCCTTCTCCTCTCCAGACTGAACAGTCCCAACTCCCTCAGTCTGTCCTCATAGCAGAGCAGCTCCAGCCCTCTGCTCCTCCTCGTGGCCCTTCTCTGGACATCTTCCAGCACCTCCAGATCCTTCCTGGCACAGAGGCTCCAGACCTGGACACAGAGCTCCAAGTGTAGTCTCAGCAGAGAAGAGCAGAGGTGGAGAATCCCCTCCCTGGCCCTGCTGGCCACACTTCTCTTGCTGCAGCCCAGGCTCTGCTTGGCTCTCTGGGCTGCAAGTGCTCCCTGCTGGCTCCTGTTGAGCTTCTCATCTACCAGGTCCTTTCCTTCAGGGCTGCTCTCAAGGCACTTGCTGCCCTGCATTTTTCACCTTTGATGGTGCAGAGAAACGTCTGTCACATCTGAAAGGGATGTTTATTGTACTTCCTCATTACCCTGCCCAGCCTGTATCAGTGCTTGTGATTGCCCTGACCCAGATGCAGGAGCTTCCACCCCCAACCATTCTATGGTCCTATGATCTTAGCACAAGAGCCTGCTGCTCTATATTGCTGTAGATCTCAAGGCTGTTTAAGTCAATTCCTTGCAGAGAAGTAAATAAATAGAACAAGCAGGACTCACTTACCAAATCAGGGCCTGCCAGGGGAATGGTGACCACAGCTTGGATGTCATTATCAAACTCACTAGATGGTATAATAGATTCTGGAAAGAAAAACAATGAACAAATCAGAAAGAGCAGGAGAACAGCAGCAGCTCAGCAGTGACACCCTGGAAAGTGATGGAAACACAGAGAGAGTCAAAAACCCAGCGTTGAAAACTGTTCCCCATCAAACAAAACCCATGGCAAGAAGTAAGAGGCATAAATTTCCATGTAAATTGGCAATTATGAAGAAAATAGGGATTTTATGTGCAGTAGTCTTTGTACTCTTTATTTAGTGTAAATGGGAGAGGTCTGCAGAGAGCTGAACCGTGGATGAATGCTTAAAAATCAGCTGAAGTACGAAGCACCGAGTTAAATCCACATGGGTTATGATGACTCATTATGTTCTGGTGTTTATGGAGCCCTAAAGTCTTTTCAGTTTTACCCTGCTGCTCTCAGTGTTTTGCCTTTGGTGCCCCTGGACTCAGCACTGCTTAGGCTACACCTGGAGTCCTGTGTCCAGTTCTGGGCTCCTCAATTCAGGAAAGATGTTGAGTTGCTGGAAGGTGTCCAGAGAAGGGCAACAAAGCTGGGGAGGGGTCTGGGGCACAGCCCTGTGAGGAGAGGTTGAGGGAGCTGGGGTTGCTTAGCCTGGAGAAGAGGAGGCTCAGGGGAGACCTTCTTGCACTCCAGAACTCCCTGAAGGGAGGCTGTAGCCGGGTGGGGGTTGGTCTCTTCTCCCAGGCACCCAGCACCAGAACAAGAGGACACAGTCTCAAGCTGTGCCAGGGAAGTTTTAGGCTGGAGGTGAGGAAGAAATTCTTCCCAGCAAGAGAGATTGGCCATTGGGATGTGCTGCCCAGGGAGGTGGTGGAGTCACCATCACTGGATGTGTTTAAGAAGAGGCTGGATGAGGCACTTGGTGCCATGGTTTAGTTGGTTAGAAGGTGTTGGTCGATAGGTTGGACTTGATGATCTCAAAGGTCTCAAGGAACTAGCTGATCCTTGTGGTCCCTTCCAACTCTGACTGATTCTATGATTCTAAATAGATATCACGGGCTCACAGGATGTTAGGAGTTGGAAGGGACCTCCAGAGATCCTCGAGTGCAACCCTGCCAGAGCAGGAGCATAGAATCCAGCACAGGTCACACAGGAACACATCCAGATGGGTCTGAAAAATCTCCAGAGGAGACTCCACAACCTCTCTGGGCAGCCTGCTCCAGGGCTCTGTCACCTTCACAGTGAAGAAGTTTCTCCTCATGTTGAGGTGGAACCTCCTGTGCTGGAGTTTATATCCAACGCCCCTTGTCCTGTCCCAGGGTGCAACTGAGCAGAGGCCGTCCCCTCCCTCCTGACCCCCAGCCCTTAGATATTTATAAGGGACACATTATCAAGACTTCATCAGTTTGAGAGGACAAAGTCTGCCTTGTGCCTGGCAGAGGGCTGCCTACTGACCATCGGTAAACTGGAGTGTTCCAAGGTCCATTGGCAGGGACTGGTCTTCATGGAGCGCTATGGCGACCAGCTGCTGGAGGTCTGTCACTGTGAGCTTGGCTGCCGAGATCTCCTCTCTTCCTTTGGAGAGAGTGGGATTTTTTCGTTCTCCACCTTGTTGGATCCGATGGTTGAGAGGTCATCTGCTGGGCTCCTGCTTCCGGAGGCCTCCCTCTCAAAGTTGACCACGTACCGTGCCACGGTGCTGCTGGAGCTGCGAGGGGAAGGCGCGCAAACGCCCGGGTCAGCCACACCTGCTGACGCTTCCTGCCGCAGGACTGACCTTAAAACCGAGCAGTAGCATCACAGGCTCTCGGGATGGTAGGGGTTGGAAAGGACCTGAGGAGAGCTTCCAGCCCAACCCCCCTGCCAGAGCAGGAGCAGAGAATCCAGCACAGGGCACACAGGAACACATCCAGACAGGGCTGGGAAGGCTCCAGAGAAGGAGACTCCACAATCCCTCTGGGCAGCCTGCTCCATGCCCTCAATTATTAAGTTATCAAATTCTAATGTATTATTGAATCATCAAATGATCAAATAGTCAATTTTTATTATCTAATGTTCAAAATATCAATTATTATAAAATGACCAAAATTTATTGTTACTATTATTTATTATTATTATTAAATCACCAAATGATCAAATGGTCAATTTTTATTATCTAATGTTCAAAATATCAATTATTATAAAATGACCAAAATTTATTGTTATTAGTATTTATTATTATTGAATCACCAAATGATAAAATTGTCAATTTTTATTATTTAATGTTCAAAATATCAATTATTATAAAATTACCAAAATTTATTGTTATAATTACTTATTATTATTGAATCACCAAATGATCAAATTGTCATTTTTTATTATTTAATGTTCAAAATATCAATTATTATAAAATGACCAAAATTTATTGTTATTAGTATTTATTATTATTCAATCACCAAATGATCAAATTGTCAATTTTTATTATTTAATGTTCAAAATAGAAATTATTATTAAATGACCAAAATTTATTGTTATTAGTCTTTATTATTATTATTGAATCACCAAATGATCAAATTGTCAATTTTTATTATTTAATGTTGAAAATATAAATTATTATAAAATGACCAAAATTTATTGTTATTAGTATTTATTATTATTATTCAATCACCAAATGATCAAATGGTCAATTTTTATTAGTTAATGTTCAAAATATAAATTATTATAAAATGACCAAAATTTATTGTTATTAGTCTTTATTATTATTATTCAATCACCAAATGATCAAATGGTCAATTTTTATTAGTTAATGTTCAAAATATCAATTATTATTAAATGACCAAAATTTATTGTTATTAGTATTTATTATTATTATTGAATCACCAAATGATCAAATTGTCAATTTTCATTATTTAATGTTCAAAATATCAATTATTATTAAATGACCAAAATTTATTATTATTATTAAATGACCAAATGATCAATTATTATTGAGCTATCAAATGATCAATTACTAAATTACCAAATGATCACATTGACAATTATAGTTATTATTAAATGATCAAATGATCATCCCTGGAGGTTTTGAAGGCCAGGCTGGATGTGGCTGTGAGCAGCCTGCCATGGTTTAGCTGTCAGGAGGTGTTAGGTGTTAGGTAATAGGTTGGACTTGATGTTCTCTGAGGTCTTTTCCAACCTGGTTGAATCTGTGATTCTGTGATGTGTTCCTGTGTGACCTGAGCTGGATTCTATGCTCCTGCTCTGGCAAGGGGTTGGACTTGAACATCTCCAGAGGTCCCTTCCAACCCCTAACATCCTGTGAGCCTGTGATAAGCCTACGGGTTGCTGCCTCTGGCATGCTCTACAAAACAATGCCAAGCACCTTCATTGTATAACTTCCTTTCTTTCATGCAATATTCATCACAATAAAGCAGTCAGATTGCTTTCCACATCACAGCAGCTTCTACCTTGCAATATAGAGTTCAGTGCTATGACCTCTACCCAGTAGGCTTTGAATGTTCATTCTGAAGTTAAATAAGTGAGACTGAAAATATTTAGGGGGTCAGGGAGTGATAGGACTGGGGGGGATGGAGCAAAACTGGAAGTGGGGAGATTCAGATTGGATGTGAGGAAGAAGTTGTTCCCCATGAGGGTGGTGAGAGCCTGGCACAGGTTGCCCAGGGAGGTGGTGGAAGCCTCCTGCCTGGAGGTGTTTGCAGCCAGGCTGGATGTGGCTGTGAGCAACCTGCTGCAGTGTGAGGTGTCCCTGCCCATGGCAGGGGGGTTGGAAGTGGCTGATCCTTGAGGTCCCTTCCAACCCTGACACTTCTATGATTCTATGATTATCAAACCATTCTCCTTAGGCAAATTTTCAAGCAGCAAGAACAGACTCTGTAGCTGTTTCTATTACCAGCCAAAAGCTCCTTGCATTTTATCAGGCTACTGCCTGCTCCCATTGCCATGCTAATGGCTTGAGAAAGGAGAAAACAAATCAAATGCTACACACTTAGTGAAGATGATGTCTGGGTGGGAATACAGCTAGGAAACAGCTGAGTGAAAAGGGAAATTTTACTAGGAAGCTTCCCTATTTTTTGTTTCACTTTCAATTTATGACTAATAGAGGTCTTGGGTTGTCTGAATGTGAATTTTCTTAGGTCAGTTTGCTTTTCTTCAGAGAGGGCCTGAAATGAATTTGGATTACATGATCTGGATGAGGCACTTGGTGCCATGGTTTAGTTGATTAGATGGTGTTGGGTGATAGGTTGGACTTGATGGTCTCAAAGGTCTTTTTCAACCTGGTTAATTCTATTCCTATTCTATTCTATTCTATTCTATTCTAGTCTAGTCTAGTCTAGTCTAGTCTAGTCTAGTCTAGTCTAGTCTATTCTCCTCTTAGGTTAGGGTGAATGATGTCCCTGCTGCTTTACATCACAGACTTTGTGCTTAGGCAGAACACAAACCAATTTGCTGTGTCCCATCAAGAAGAAGACCATTTATGGATGCATCCTCACCCATCTAATAGCCTATAAAAGGATTAATCTTAATCATGAATTAGAGATAAATTACCCATCTTTCTCTTTCTTCTGTCTTCATTTCATCACAGCAGAAAAGGTGAGATAAAGGATGGCATAAAGAAAGAAAACCAAAGATGCATGTAAGTTGGGCAGTTAATCAGTTGTACATCAAAAGCATCTTCTGACAATTCATCTTCTGTGTGTCATTCATAATTATTATCTCTGTTTCCTCGCCATCATTTTCTCTTCTTCCCTGCCAAACAATGGGAATCTCCCTGTTCTGAGTGAGGAAACAGGAATTATCCTTTGCCTTGATGGTTGGAAATCCCTGCTTTCCTGTTTCCCACTGCCATTTGAGCACACGTTGCTGTTCTGTACCTTTATGGTAGCAATGCACCCCTGCGACAGTAGTAGCCACTGTAACTGTAAGCAAGCAGGCCTCCTACTCAGATCCTAGTCCTGGCTAGTGCTGGAGCCAGGGCAGAGGAGGGCAAGGAAGCTGTGAAGGGCCTGGAGAAGAAATCTGATGAAGAGAGACTGAAGGAGCTGGGGATGGTTAGTGTGAAAAAGAGGAGGCTGAAGGGAGCAGAGCTCACTGCTGTCTACAGCTCTCTGAAAGGAGGTTGTGGATAGATTGGTGCTGGTCTCTTCTCACAGGTAATTAGTGATAGACCAAGAGGGAGCTGCCTCAAGCTGTGACTGGGTAGGTTTAGACTGAACATTAGGATAAAGAGTGGTCAGACATTGGAATCTGCTGTTCAGGGAGGTGGTTGAGACCCCAGCCCTGGATGTGTCTAGTTTGGACATAATGCTTGGGGCTCTGGTTTAGGGCTGAGCCTTCTAAAGTAAGGTTGTGGGTTGGACTTGGTGATCCTGAGGGTCTTTTCCAGCCCGAATGTTTCTGTGATTCTGTGATAAGGGTAATCTGACCTACTAATTACCTCAGTGTGATCTATGAAGGGCACAGGATCCACATACAAATAAGCAGCCCCCTAAATACTTATGCTTCTAGCTCTCTTTACCTTGCCTTTTAAGAAAGTCTTTAATAAAACATTGCTAGCAAACAACTGCAGGGATTTATTGATTGCTTCACCCCTTAGGGAATCAAAGCTGCTTCTACTTAGCAATTCAAAACCTCATTGTGTCACCTGGGATGTGTTTGCAATTCTCTTGTCTCTGTTGTTCCCAGAAAACTGTTTTCTGCTTATAGGAATACAACCCCCACTATTATGTAGGTCTCTTTGTGTCGGAGGGAAAGAAGAGGAGGAGAATCCTAGCAGCCAATGGGAAAATTAGTCCCATTTTCTTACTTACTTAAATCCTAAAACGTGGATTTCTTTAAACCCTGGAAGTTTCTCAAAGATTTTTTGCATCTACAGAAAACAAAGAAATAAACAAATCATTAATTCAGGTTAAGTTCTGCCACCAAAAGAGCAAGCACAGCGTCGCAGTTGGAAGGGGGAGCTTTAGCCTGGATCCTAACTTCAATGGCTGGAAGTAAACTTATTGCCAAGGAAAGGAAAATAATGCTAAGGTCTATAGAACTCATTGGATTGCTAATGGGGATATAGAGCAGAGGCAGGAACAGGTCTCTCCCTTTTATTCTTCTGTCACTTCTGCTTGCAACTTCTCTCTTTTCTGTGGCCTTGCCAGGGGATCTCTGGTTTGACTACTGCGTGAGGTAACAGGAAGGAGGGAGGGAGTGGGGAGGAGGTGAATGGGTCCCCTGAATCTCTCCAGGGTGGGCTCTGAGGAGTTTCTGTGTTGTTAATAAATTGTAAATATGTCTATATCTCAACTGCCCAGGGAGGTGGTGGAGTCACCATCACTGGAGGTTTTTAGGAAGAGGCTGGATGAGGCACTTGGTGCCATGGTTTAGTTGATTAGAGGGTGTTGGGTGGTAGGTTGGACTCGATGATCTCAAAGGTCTTTCCAACCTGGTTAAATCCTATTCTATTCTATTCTATTCTATTCTATTCTATTCTATTCTATTCTATTCTATTCTATTCTATTCTATTCTATTCTATTCTATTCCTATTCTATTCTATTCTATTCTATTCTATTCTATTCTATTGTATTCATTTGAAGCCTTGAGGTCCTTGAGGTCCCTTCCAACCCTGACAATTCCATGATTCTACGATTTTGAGCATGGTCTGACTTTGTGAAGCTGGTGCAGAAGGAGCAGGCAGACTGTGGGAGGATTTTAAATGTTGCTCATGTGAGTAATGTTTAGTGAAAGTCACAGAGATTAGGGGCCTTGAATAGTAGACTCTAATTAATTCCCCTAAACTTAGGCAAGCATTGCCACTTTAAATACCTTAAGGTTGTCTTCTGCTCAGCTGCTGATCCAAAAGAGTGCAGCTCTTGCATTTGAGAGGCCCTTACAGATGTGTTGGACAACCTGAGGCAACCAAAATGGTACCAGCTATCCGTGTTTGGGTAACTGAATCCCCTTTTAGCCACATTCTGCCTGCTGACTGCTGGCACAGGCTCTGTTCAGTCTCTTTTTACACCATAATGAACTTGGTGCTTCCTTTTAACTCCATGCTCATGTGTAGCTTCCCATTTCCTACATCTGCCAAATGAATCTTGATTTACTGACTGGCAGAAGCATCAATGCATCCAGCTTCTCATGTGCTTTTAATTGTGTGTTGTAGTATACAGATGAGCTTCTGAGCATCTGCACTGCAATGTCTGCTGTAAGTCTTCCCTCTGGCTGTGTCCTGCAATGAATTAGAGACTGAGCTTGGTACTCCAAGTTCTCAATCTTTGCAAAGGCCTCTGTGGGATTTGTGCAGGAGTTCAGGTAGCTGTACAAGGTTTTAATTCTGAGTCTAAGCTCCTCAGTCATTCTCTGCAGGCTTTGAGTGCACTTGCTAAACTGTCTGGGGTCAGCATTGCCTTCTGCCTCCTCCATGTTCTGTCTTTGGTGGAAAGCACATCAGATGTATTTTATGGTACTGGCCAACAGAGAATCTTTTATTCAGCATTATTCAAGAACAGCTTTGGACCCTTTAAAGTGACAGAGGAAATTTTATGACACTGGAAAATCATTTAACAATCAGGGAGCTTTGCCTTCCCCTCCCCCACCAATGAACGAAATGGCTTGGGTCAAATTCCCAAATGACATCATTTTGTGTGCAGCAAACAGCAAATCTGCAGGCTGGTCTGTCTGAGGACAATGATGGAAATCTCCAGAGAAGCTGCTTTGCATCAGCTCTGCCAACACATCCTTCATCATTATTGGTCTGCATCTCTGAAGCAGAGTGGTGAACTGGCTGGCACTAAGGAATGCCTCTGAAGCTGACGAGAAGCTGGAGTTATTTTGACTAGGAAAACCTTTTGGGAACCTCAAGTCATTAAGTGCTATCTGTGAAATTGATAGCTGAATCCTCAGTTAATAGACACTGGCACAGGTTGCCCAGGGAGGTGGTGGGAGCCTCATCCCTGGAGGTTTTGAAGGCCAGGTTGGATGTGGCTGTGAGCAACCTGCTGTAGTGTGAGGTGTCCCTGCCCATGGCAGCAGGGTTGGAACTGGCTGAGCCTTGAGGTCCCTTCCAACCCTGACAATTCTGTGATTCTATGATTATTAATAGCAGTATGAAAGTACCACACATGTCCCAGTTCTTACAGAAACTATGGGAAATGCACAACAAAAGGGCTGGAAGTCCTTTGGAAAGTGGTTCAGGAAAGAGCAGCTAATTACTTTTAACTTTTATATTGCATTTCTCATTGGGTTCAGCCTGGAAATGAGATTATGACAAAGTAGTGTCCATGAATTCCTGATTAAGCACAAATGATATGCCTAAAGTTACTCTGTTCATCTGTTCTCTGAGGCTTTACTGCTGACAAAGGCATTGGCATGTTAGCTTAATGGCTGAACAGATGGCCTGAACAAGGGGGAAAAAAACCCTGAGTGTGCATGAGGGGAAACAAGGTTCTGAGGAAACAGGGGTTACCTGTACCCTGCACTGCTGAGGCCACACCTGGAGTCCTGTGTCCAGGTCTGGGCCCCTCAATTTAAGAAGGATATTGAGATGTGTCCAGAGAAGGGCATCAAGGCTGGGGAGGGGTCTGGAGCACAGCCCTGTGAGGAGAGGCTGAGGGAGCTGGGGTTGCTTAGCCTGCAGAAGAGG